>CAMZMU010000083.1:34460346-35060346 GCA_947311845.1 Poa pratensis | reverse complement strand
CATCACACCCAATAGGTTATTACCCCCCGGATTACTAAAGAGCTTATCCCCTTTGTTATAAGGTCAAGCATGATATAACTGCCTGCTTTACAGGCTCCATTACTACATTATTATAGTTATTAGTTTGCTAATGCTCTGTTGCCATATTATATTGCGATGAGAAAAGGCAGATATTCTTTGAAATATCTGTTGTTAAATATGCACAAATATTGATTTCAAGGCAACACCGTTTATGCATATTGATCGAATCATAGTTTAGTCACAGACACACAGTAATACAGCAATATATTACAAATATTAATAATCATGCTTGAAATGCAACACATTTGACAAAAACATATAACAAAGGACAAGCATTGTTGACAAATATAGGGCCTTAAAGAGTAGAGCATTCGCCTTTACTTGGCAACCTTTAACATATCAACTCGTACACAAGAATATTGTTGCTATGCCAGTGTGTTGTAAGTTGTAACAGGTTCTACAATTCACCCTACTATTATCCAGTTCACCCTAATATATGCACCAGGGCGCCCCCATACTAGATTGATTCAATATTACAGACTAAATAAAACATCCTTCTGTTTTGTCTAACAGAACTGGTGCATAATCAGCTAAATCATATTTGCACACCTGTCAAGTGTCAACCTAAATTCAAAATCGACTATATAGGGAGAGCTACCATATCTAGAACAATCTATCAGCTGATATCAAATCAAACTACTCAATAGTTCAGAAATGATTAAAAAAAATGTCCTGTGTCAGTAAGGAATTTACTACTTCACAAGAATTTGCAGGATAACTGAAATACACATGGAAAGATCTGAATTACGCATAAACATGCATAAATTAGTATGCTAATTCTCTGCATAAGTCATCATACCCAATAGCTTATTACCCCCTGATTACTAAAGGGCTTATTCCCTTTGTTACAAGGTCAATCATTATATAACTGCCTGCTTTACAGGCTCCATTACTACATTATTATAGTTATTAGTTTGCTAATGCTCTGTTGCAATATTATATCGCGATGAGAAAAGGCAGATATTCTTTGGAATAGCTGTTGTTAAATATGCACAAATATTGATTTCAAGGCAAAACCGTTTATGCATATTGATCGACTCATAGTTTACTCACTGACACACAGTAATACAACAATATATTACAGATATTAAGAATCATGCTTGAAATGCAACACACATTTGACAAAAACAAATAAGAAAGGACCAGCATTGTTGACAAATATAGGGCCTTAAAATCATCGTTCAGTGCAATTTACCACTTCGGTGCTCCCTTTTAGCCCCTCTTATGCTCCCTGATCTTCTCCATGGTACGCTTCGCACCCTCTGGACCATGTCCCTCATCCTCACCCGGTGCACGGGTTTCTGAGATACGGTGGCTCTTCTGCTTGCTGGATCGCTTCCTCTCATATGGGGACTCACTGCCGGCACTGTCACCATCAGATGCATCCCTGCGGTGATGACGTCTCTTGTGGTGGTGGCGATGTCTCTTCCCTCCCCCTCCAGACTCCTCATCGTCCGATGAGTCATCCTTCTTGCTGCGGTGGTTCCTGCGCCTCTTCCTATCCTTCCTACTCTTCCTGTGCCTCTTCCTATCAGAGTCACTCTCGCTATCCTGCTCCGAGCTCTCATGCTTCTTCCGCCTATCCTTCTTCTTATCCTTGGTCCTCTCCTCGGAGTCGTCTTCGCTCTCGCTCTTCCTACTCCTCCTGTGCTTCGATTTCCCCCTGCTGCTGCTGCTCCTACGGCGGCCTGTACTCTTGTCTTTCTCCTCAGACTGCTTCCCCAGGCGACTCTTGGCTCGCGCCCGCTCAGCAATCAGCTTCTCCAGCACGGGATCGATATCCGAATCAGAGGAATCGCTGTCAACGTCGTCCTCGTCCTCCTCGTCAGAATCTTCGTCGACAGCGTCCCTGCCGCCACCGCTGGCTTTCTTCTTGATCTTGGCGTAAATGGCCTGCTCCTCGGCCAGGATGTCCTCTTCTATGCCGGGCTGCTTGGCGGAGAGGAAGTTGCGGCACTGGTAGGTGAGGTGGCCGACGCGGTTGCACCTCTTGCAGGCGCCGCGGGTCTCGTCGGTGGGGACGCTGGTGGCGCGGGCGAGCGCGAGGAGGCCCTGGAAGCTGCTGTAGGCGTTCTCGGAGGAGGCGGCGGGGTCCGAGGAGGGGGGCGCGGAGGCCTCGGCGGCGGCGTTGGCGGCCGCGGCCGCGGCGTTGGCGGAGACGGAGGAGGAGGGGGCCTGGGCCTTGTTGTTGTTCTCGGGGGCGTAGGGGTCGTAGCCGATGGCGCTCTGCCAGATGCCGTGCGTCTGCAGCGCCGCGCTGCTGTGCACGCGGTTGTTCGCCGGCATGCGCACGCGCCCCGCCGTCGCCGGCATCTTCGGTCGCCGGGGTTGGGGCTAGGGTTAGGGCTTGGTGGGTGGGGAATTTGGGATCGGGATCGATCTGGGATTTGTGTCGATCGAATTGGGAAGGCCGAGGTGAGAGAAGCGTGTACTTCTCTCTGGAAAAATCTACAGTACCAACGTGGGGCTAGGGTTAGGGCGTTAGGCCTTCTGATCGATGCCCAAGAGAGATTTAATATGGCGCCAAGTGAAAATTCGGCCGTCCGTTTTTGTCCATCCGACGGACGAGATTTATTGTTGGACGACAGACGAAAACGGATAAATCTGGACGAATCTGCTCCGTCGGACGGACGAAACGGACGATCCAGATCCCAATACACAAAAAGGTTGTCAACGCATCAGCGATGTCTAGAGTTTTTTTTGAGGCACGGGGCTCAGAGTCACAGCGTGTAGATCTTGGCCAGCAATAAACTGGAGGACCCACAACGTGATGAACAATGGATTTGGCCAATCTCGGCGCTTTTTCTTCACACGAATTCCTCTCAGCTGCATGCATAGCACACAAATACTGATAATTTATTCGTTGGAGAGTTTGGACATCGGAGCAGCTAGCTGCTTCGGTTCCTCGAAAAATTTATCGGGCACCGGCTGGGCAATGGAGGGCACCGATGCATGATGTCTCAAAAGTGGTTTGGGCACCGGCAAAAGCACACGCTGTGGAGGGCCTTAGGCCGAATTCTGTTTGGGCTTGTACGCCCAGCTACGCTTGTACTCAGACCATCTTCACTTGCCGCCCCCATAATTTGTTCGGATTGGACGCTATGGGCCATCCGGGCGAGATGCCACCTATAGGTGCGCCTCTCCTTACACTCGGTGTCCCGAAACACACTCCTCATAGCAGGTGTTGCATAAGTAAAAGTGAAATTAAAATTATTCATACAATTAAAATAAATTATTCATGCAATTAAAATAAAATTGGAGTTCAACTATGTTGTGGCCAATCCTTTGTACACCCACAAATGTTTCACTAGATCATGTTGGAGTTGAGCATAAGTAACTTCATCTCAGATCTCCATCTGCATGGCAATGAAATCAGTCCAATCCACTGGCACATTGTGATCGACATCGGCGAGAGGATCCCTGGAACTCATCCGGAAGAGGATCATGCACTTGATTTGCACGATCATCCTTAATGATCATGTCGTGCATGGTCACACATGCATTCATGACCTCACACATCTGCTCGGTCGACCAAGTGAGAGCAGGGTGCCGGACAATAGCAAACCTCTGCTGGAGCACTCCAAATGCACGCTCGACACCCTTTCTTGTACTCTCTTGTACCGAGCAAACCAATAGGAGATGTGCAAGACCAGCCGGCGCCGCTGTCGACCGGACGGTCGACAACTATGAGGGCGTGAGACGAAAACTTCGGCCGTCGGGACACCGCGCCGGCCAAAGGCACGCGAGACTGAGTATCCCCCATCTTCTCTTCAACAGGGCACGTAGCCGGGGCCGGCGCCACGCGAGAGAGATGAAGGCCTCGCCGTCGTCCGTATGTTGTTAGCTGGCCGTGCCAGACGGGCAACATGAACATTTTCTTGCTGAAAAAACGATGATGTTACCCTCCCTCCTATTTAAAAAATAACAGTAATCTGAATTTAGAAAATTGCAAGCTGGGATAATAATCTTGGAGATACAAATCCACAAAGAAGACTGGTATGGCGATGTTGCTACCAATAACAGTTAGTATTTCAAGGGACTAAATTCAGTATTTAGAAACTGACAACATAGAGTGCATATATTTTAGTGCTAACTTGAGTCCATTATTAATATCGGTCACAAAAAAAAAATAGTTCTATGATCCATTACAGCTAACAAGCCATGCGATCGAGCAAACACTATAAGAAAGAGGCGGCGGCGTTCTCCGGCCGCGCGCGCGAGAGAGGAGGAGGAGGGAGGGTTGTGGTGCAATTTTGCATGAAAGTCCCTGGGCTTTCGTGAAATTGCGAGTAGGTCCTCGCGAGCACTGTTATGTGGGATAATTTTGCAAGGAAGATCCTGGGCTTACGGGAAATTCCAAACAGGTCTTCGCGGGCACTGTTACACTGTAGCGGGGCACAGTAAAACAGTGAAGTGTGCACTGGCGCGCTGCGGAAGCCTAAATCCGGTGCAACTTAATATAGTTAGGTATAACTTTGCTGAATCTTGAACCATTCAGATCGCTAGCTGTCACTGAAAAACAGAAATAACACCAAGAATTGCAGATCGGAAGACATAAGCCTACATACGAAGAATGCCTCACAAGTATGACGATTACCTCGTTTTGCTTCTCTAAGGACGGACCAGGCTCGCCCCTCTGGCCGACGATGTAGAATAGCACACACGACACCATGCTGAGCGCCAGAGACGCGCCGAGGACGGCGAGGACGCCGTAGAATCTCCCTCTTCCGTCGGGC
The DNA here is from genome assembly GCA_947311845.1 of Poa pratensis. Classification (NCBI taxonomy): domain Eukaryota; kingdom Viridiplantae; phylum Streptophyta; class Magnoliopsida; order Poales; family Poaceae; genus Poa; species Poa pratensis. The sequence continues at coordinate 35,055,529 of CAMZMU010000083.1, read as the reverse complement.
TCGCCCGGAGGACTCCCTGAGAGCATCTCCAACCGGAGCCCCCAAAGGCCGCCCAAACGTTCGTGCGGACCGCCCGGACAGCATTAGGCCCAAAAACCTCCACCCAACCGAGGCCCCCATAGCCATCCGAAACGACCGGGCGGTCCGGCACACCCCAAACCCAGCCCATATCTGGGGCAGGTTTGGGGGCGCCCGGGCGCGTCCGCCCCCCCTGCCCCCCCTGTCGCTGACAGCTCTGGCCTACGCGTCGGATAGAAGACTGACCGGCGGTGTCCACGCGTCCAGGGGCTCGTCGGCGCAATAAAAAAACCTACCTCCTCACCCTCTCCGTCCCGATTCAACTCCAATCCCCACTCACATCGACAATGTCGGAGAGCTCCGGGAGCTTCGACTGGGAAGAGACGGCGGCGGATGCGGAGAGTGCGGCGACGGCGGTGGTGAAGCTGCTCGACGAGGACGAGCTCGCCTTGCGCCTCGGCATCCTCCGCTCGCTGGAGGATGTTCGAGGCCCGTCGGCGCCTGCGGCCAGTGGCCAGTGCAGCCGCTGGTCATCTCCAGCGGACGGAAGATCTGAGCCGGGCCCCCGCCGCTGGTCATCTCCAGAGGCCGGAAGATCTGCGCCGGGCCCCAGCTGTCGCGCTAGGGTTTCCTCCGCCAGCCGGAGGTTGGCTCCATCCTCCTCCGCCCCACCGCAGTGGGCCCCGCCGGTCCAGGCACCGCCTGGGTGGAGGATGATACCGGATGGGGCTGGATGGAGGCTGGTGGAGGCTCCATCACCTCCGCCGCAGCGGGCGCCGGAGACGATTGGCCGCGCGTTCCGCGAGGCCAAGCGGGCCGGCAGGACCGTCAGGGAGGCGGCGGCCATCGTTGGGACCGACGAGGGAGTCCCACTGGATGTGGTCAAGGTCTCCCTCACCTCCACCGAGACGGACAGCCGTCGCCGCCGGCGTAAGAACCGAGAAGCTCTGGAGGCGGCCATCGAGCTGTCGAAGAAGGAGGCAGAAGAGAAGAAGGTGGCGGCGTCCAATGCGAGCCGCCATGCGCAGGAGCAAGCCCGCGCCGTGGGGATCCTCGCTAGAAAGGTCGACGACAACGACGAGGCCGAGGAGGATCCGTACTTCGCCTTCCACAAGCGCTTCAAGGACGACGCCGGCTCCGGCAAGGGCAAGTCTCCGATGTGAGATTTCTCCATTTTATATGTTTTAAATGTCTACTTTTGTAGTATCTATGTCTGTTCGACAAACTTCTATCCGACGAATCGATGAAATTTGCTACCTATCGATCTATCTATGTGCATTGATCTATGTTGCATGTTTGTGCATGGTTTTGGGGGTTTCGTTTGAGGTCCACGGCTGGAGTGACTCTCTTTTGGGGGGTGACCGGTCGCTGTCCGCGAACACGCCCGGGCGTGTCCGCGGACAGTTTGGGGGCCAATTTTGGCAAGTGTGGTTGGAGATGCTCTGATGTCGCTGACGACGCCGAGGAGCACGGGACACCGCATGAGGCTCCGAGACGGCTGAGCCTGAGCGCGGACTGTATCCCGCGGGCAGCGTGGCTACTCACGTCCCTGATACTGAAGCACTCGCCGCCACACGCTGGCAACCGCCGCGGACAGCGGATGTAACATCCTGAAATTTGGCTCTTAAAAAAAAATCTTTTGAAAATATTCTTATTGACTCTGGATTTAACTTTCTGGGTTTAAGTACCTTTTCAATTTGCAATCTTTTACAAAATCTTGTCCAAGCCTGGGATCTTGTGTTTTGGGTTCTCTCCCACTTGGTGCACTTGTTGCCTCTCCCTTTCACCCAAAAACATTTCCTCAAGATTTTCTTTTATCTATAAACCCAAAATCCATTTATTTTAGCTTTACAAAGGAAGTATATTAAATGTCATTTCAGAAATTCTACAAAAATTAGGGATTGATACCTAGGCAATTTGTAGCCTATTTATGCAAAAATATTTGATGTGCACTTGAGGATTTACCTCATATTTTTCCTATTCAAAATATGTCCTAAAACTTCAAAATTTTCAAAAGCTTGTTAATTTTTTTTCTTCAATGGGAGTCAAGGACCTAGGTGCATGCACAAGGAGTGTCTACCCCTCAGGGCAGAAGATTGGCCAAACCACATTCCTTTTGCTTCACCAAAACTACTGTTTTCCTTTTGGCCAGCGTTGTTTTTCACATTTTCTACTCGGACCAAGTTTCGAATTTGCAAAAACTTTAGTCAGCAAAGTAGTAGGTTTTTTAATTTGGCGCACACCGGTGAAAACCACACTCGATTTGGAGCTCGGAGCTGAGAGAATCATCCACATGCCGCTCCTGGCATGCCCAGCACGGTGGTCACCACGGGCATGGCCGTGCCAGGCGGCGCCGCCCGTTTCTGGTCGTCGCCGTTGTGCTTCCCCTCTCCCCAGACCGTGCCCAGCCCATCCCTATCCACTCCCTCGACCACCGACACTAGAAATCGTCGGCGCGGCCCCACATGCGCCGGAGAGCTAGACGACGCGCCGCCCAGCACAGCGCCACGGGGTCCCGCTTGTCAGCCACTCCACCGCGCTCCCGTGCCTATCCACCCACGCCTGTGTGCTTGTGAAGAACTCCGCCACCCGCTGCCGCCACCAGCTCCGCGATGCGCCGCGCAAAACAGTGCGTAGCACAGCGCGCGCCACCTCGCCGTGCCAATAATGGCGGCCACCCCCTCGGGAGGCTATAAGTAGCCCTCCCCAGCAGCCTCCAGACCTCGCACCACCACTCTCCCCCTCCCAATCGTCCTCCACCGCAGTATCCGAGCCAGAGAAGCAACACATCGTCAGAATCGAGCTAGCCCTACCCGCTCGGTCTCCGCTCGATTTCCTCGCCCTCAACCTCTCCCCCGTCGATTCCTTCTGCACGCCACTCTCCTGGAGCACGATGAACCTCCCGCCACTCTCACCGGAGTGATTGGTGGTCGGAGCCGTCGAGTCCGTCCTCGACAGATCGCCGTTGCCGCGGGAGACGACGCTCCGCCCCTGCAAAACCTCGCCGTCATCCGTGAGTACACGGACGGACCTCGACACACCTCCCCGAGCCACCCTGCCTCCTCTCCCACCCTTCTCCCTCGCCCCAGCCACCGGAAACCGTCGCCGGTGAGTTCGCCGGAGACGCACAGTGCGCTCCCTAATTTCGCGCGCGGAAAACGGTTTAAACAGTGGGCCACTGACTGGTGGGTCCCGCTGGTCAGATTTTTAATATTTAACCGAAACGTTTTTCTGTTTTACTTTTCTGTTTAAAAATTGGGCAGATTTTAGGGCTAACTTTGAAAGGCCATATCTTCCTCAAAAATAGTCAAAAAATATGAATCTTTTTTTGACAGCTTTGTTTTAAAAATGTCTGTCCAATGGCACAAAAATGAAATGATTTGGAATTTATTTGCTTGGTCATTTATTCGATGGCTTAGGAGGGGTTTTGATGCATGTTTTTATTCCTCTGTTAGATTTGAACTTCCCCAACGAAGTTGAAGTCGATCCCGAACCATACCCCACCGCTGAAGGCAAGCCGTTAACCCGATCTCAAGCTTGGTCGAACTTTAGAAAAATTTCTTGATTGTTTAATTTGGTTGCTGTTGCATCTCACATGCCATATTGCATTGAATATTGTCGCATTGCTATATATTCGTTTATCTTCAATATCTTGCGCATCACTCCCCATTCTCGAGACGATGGACTGGGGGAACCGCCACAGTCGAAGGAATGGAGGAACGATGCAACTGTGCTAACTTTTGTAGTCAAACGAGATGGCGCTGGCCGGAGGTATCTCCGCCACAGTTGTCCAATTGATGCTACTTTCTTTTATAGTTAAACGAGATGGCGCTGGTCGGAGGTAGCTCCGCCACAGTCGTCCGGTTGACATTACTTTCTTTTATAGTCAAACGAGATGGCGTTGGTCGGAGGTAGCTCCGCCACAGTCGTCCGATTGACGCTATTTTCTTTTGCTCGGTTTGGACATTGATACGTGGTGGCGCCATAGTCGCCCGGTCAATATGATTTATTTACTGCTTGGATTATTATGTGAATGTCATGTGTTGCTTGGATCATGTTGGTGACAGGAATTAAAATTTGACTAAAAAGATAACCACCTCCCTCGGCTAGATTGTGTCACATAGTGCCACTCACCAAGCACAACCAGCACAACCATGCGTCGTTCATATGGGCGGACCATGGCCGAGTATTTTATCAAGCCTCCTTTGACGCCACCCTTTTGGCAAGTCTAGTCGGTTACCTTTGTGGTCGGGGCTAGTCTTGCGAAGGTTCCGAAGCTAGGCGTCGCTCATCTGTTGGGGGCGTGCCGGATTCACTTCGTCATAAGACTTGGTCCCTTGGACGTGTCGGTGGCTACACATGGAGTGTCTGGGTAGGATAAACAGTTATGGAAGTGTGGGTTTGTACTGTCGCCGTGATCGGCTCTAGTACTTCGGTACCGGCGGTACAAGCCTAGACTTCAGCGTGCGGATAAACGTTGCAACCTCTCGAGAGTGTAAATCTAGAATCTAGCCTTGTCCCTAGGTTATGGGACGATGTTTGGGTCAAGTCACGCTATGGGTCAGTCCGGTCGAACATGGAGAAAGAATTAATGTGAAACCCTACGATCAGGAGGAGACTTGAGAGAGTAGCCAGAGTTGGCTAGAGGCTTGAGAGCCTAGAATAAAGCCAGAGTTGGCTAAGAGGCTTGGGAGCCTAGTTGTGGTTACATGTTGTTGAGTGAGAAATGTGATCTCACTTTAGAAATACGAAACGTCCCTATTAAGGTAAGTAGGTAAGTTATGTCCAACCGTTAAGCTTGGACTCGCACTTTTTACCCGAACTTATGCCATGCTCCTTTCCGAACTTATGCCATGCCATATAGATAGACCTTGTTTGATTTTAGGCTAATGTCTTGCGAGTACATTCAATGTACTCACCTGGCTTTTCATGTGGCCAGAACCCGCTGCACCCGTCGCCGAGTACCCGCTTTACGAGAACTAGGAATCAGTATCCCAGGCAGAACCCCGTGGAATAAGGCCCGTCATTGCCACGCTACTACCTACGTACCCGCTGCGATCTCTGTTAGTGGCTCGATGTTGGATAAATAATGTACATACTGTTGTGTGCGCCTGTTGCGCGATCGCCAGAGCCTCACCCCGTATTGTAATATTGTATCCATCCGAACTCGAAGCCATATATATATCTGGTTATGTATTTGTTTATCAAGTTGTCATATATCCAGTGTTTCTGGGACTGGTATATAGGGTAACTCGATCATCTGGATCGGGGTGCCACAGCGGAGTCCTCCGCCGTGACGTTACTTGGCCACTCGGAGTCTGTCGGAGGATCGGTGGACGAGGGAAGAGAGGTACCGGTCGAGGACGATGTCGCTCCGGCGAGCCTTGGCGCTGGCCGTAGCTTTAGCTTCCCTGGGAATGAAGTGCTCCGGGAGAGGCTGCTTCCTGCCTCTAGAAGGAGGGTGGTTGGACGAGGATGTGGACGCTGACCCATGAACGCCGGAACCTGCCGTGCGGAACCCTGACGCCGACGGTAATGCGTAGCCTAGGCTAGCAGCGAGAGGAGGAGGATGGCCTTCGGACGGTGTGGCGGCCGCAGGTGATGCACCGGCTGCGGCGATGAAGCGCTTCGGGGAGTACTGCTTCCTTCTCCGCGACGGCACTCGGCGGTACGAATCTGGCGGCGAGGCGTGCGCGATCGCGACCGCGGCGCCGGGCACTTCCAGCCAAATTACTCTGCTCAGTTAAGACGAATCGAGAACGTGACCAAGAACAGAATGCTTCGGGTTGGTGATCTTACCGGAGCAGACCCGTTTGAGCATCTTGCCGTGTCCCGGCGCGGATCCCCGTTCACAATCGATGTCCTCGAGTGTTCCCGTCGCCAACGCGGAAGACGACGACGCGCCAAGAACATAAGCCCTGGAGCCGTCCGGCTCAGCATCGCCCGCAGCGCTGAATCCCATCAGGACAACCTGAATCCTGCGCCTTGACCGTGTACGGAGGGAGGCGGACTGCGGCGTCGCTTGCGCAGCTGCTGATCGAAACTCTACGAATTCGCGCCCACATGAACCAACATTGAAGAACAGAGGAGCCGGCCTTTCGTTCCACGGCAAAACGCATTCCAATGGTTGGAAATCTTACCGAAGGGATTCGCGATCGTGATAGGGTTCTCAAACGCCCCACGGTCCTCTTTTTAGCGCTTCCCGGCGCGGCCACGGCCTCGCTCGGCTCCGGCAAAGGTCCCTGCTGCAACGAACGAACCAAAGTCAAGAACAGAGCGTTTCGGTTTGCCCTCGGTCATTAATCACCTCAAGATTCTATTTCTTGGCGCTCTCCGACGCCGCGCCATGATACCCACAAGTATAGGGGATCGTTGAAGTCTTCGTTGGGAAGTATTACCCAAATTTATAGTTCGACTCGATGGGAACACAAGAATATCAATAAGACATTGGCAATTGAGGCGTCACTCTCAACCACACCTGTATATCAATAACTTGCAACAGTAATAGTGATGGCAGTAGTATGATTCAAGTAACAAGCAGAACAGTAGCAGTGAACAAGTGTTTCCCAGTTTTCACCGGAAAAGTGAAAGTGTAACTCAGAGATTTAAAACGTAGGCATGAGGTGATAGCGGGGTGTTGCAAGAATGAGATTGATCATATAATAAGAAACAATTAACAATGGGACCTATCTCTAACTCCGATATATGTAGGTATGTGTTCCATATTTAGTTGTGCGTACTAACCAAGAGAATTTGCACAACATCTATTGTCCAACCTGCCCATTTCACCGGGGCCAACTTGGAACTACAGGTAATTAAGGTCTACCCTTTCGAATAGACCGGAACAATGCATTAACACTTCATGAACACATAGAATCCTCAAACTAAAACATCTCCCCCTTGTTTTCCCTATATGTCACGTTTAGGGTTCGCAGGTTCAACATAATAGCAGGTGATACACTTTGCAGATAGATACCAAACTCAAATATATGATGGGACAATATAAGTTCAGTACTGAAATCATGCCACTCGGGCCCTAATAGCAAGCATTAAACATAGCAAGAGTGCATCAGCACAATACAAAAGTATCCTCAAGATAAAACCCTAAAATCCCGAACAACGGGTAGCATTACATGATCAATCTCATCCAATCTCCATCCACCTCACATGCCTACAGCGGACTAATCACACATGGTGATGGAGAGGGAGCTCATGGTCGATGGAGATGAAGGTGGTGAAGATGGCGGTGAAGACGGTCTCCGGATCCCTCCACCGGAGGAGAAATCCTGGATCAATCTGTCCCCGAAACGAAGATCGTGATGGTGGCGGCGTTGTGTTTCGCGAAAGCTCCTCTCCTCCTAGGGCAAGCACTTTTTCGTATATATGAGGGGGTACGTCGAAGACCGAAGGCGAGGCGGCGCCCGAGGCCCATTTGGGCTGGGCCCACGCGGCCAGGTACAGGGGCCACGTGGGACCCACCCATTTGGCCCTCGAGCGCTTCCTCGTGTCCATCTTTTGTCCATTGTCCTTCTTTTCCATAAAAATTGACGTGGTAATTTTCCCCGATTTTATTTCCTGCAGAAATAGCCAGAAAAGAGACTTTGCTAAAAACAGCGTCAGATTCAGCAGTTTTATTCAAATATGGGAAGATTCCGGAGCAAATCATGAAGCAAAGTGCTTGGAAAAGTAGATGCATTTTGGATGCATCACGCCATGGACGTTGTTTTCCGCACCCGACACGTGCTCCTCGGCACCGGCCACCGCCTCGCCGCCCTGCTCGGTGTTCCCCTTGGACGGATCAACGACCGCGCGCTCGTCTCGCTCCATGATTGAACGAGTTCTTGTCGTGGGACCAAGAGCGAGCGCGAATTGGTGTGGAAGAGGAGGGAAGGCGGTTGTTTGAAAGAAGCGGGATGGGGCGGAGCGAAGTAGAAATGGTGGGCCTGCGTGGACGGTTATGACGGATATCGGGTGGACCCGGCTCACGAACGGTGGGCACTGCTATTCAGTTTTGCTTCGAGATCCCTGCGGTTGCAGGTGCCGTGTCCTTGTGTTGCAGAAAGCACTAATGGATAGCTGCAACCGACCATTACATGGGACGATGCTGGCTTACGCGCACGAGCGGTCGCGCGGTTTCTGACAACGCGAGCCAAAACGACAAAACTATCGGGAGGAAGAAGAGAACGCACCGTGTTGCCAGCGCCGGCAGAACTGCATGTCTCCGCCGCCCGCGGCCGGCAACACTCCCGCGTCCTCCTCAAATCTCCTCCTTCGCCGTCGCCCCGGCCATCCCTCTCAACCCGCCACTCACCTCCCACCCATTGGATCTGGTCGCTCTTGATTCGATCCACCCCCGGCTGTGAGGCATCTACCTCATCCCGATCACAAGGAGAGGTTCGCCACGATGGGGGTAAGATACTTTCATTCTTTGCATTCCAGAAAGAATGAAATGCATAGGGGACCATCTTTTTTTTGCGGCATGCTCTCTGATTTACGGATTCGTAGGGGGTTAATTTGCTATAGGAAGATGCCATGCTCATTAGAAATTGTTTACCGACCATGCGTATGTTGCATGGGGTTGCCAAGAGGCGTGTGGTATGTGGAGGGTTGTTGGCTCGATACCTTTTGAGTTGTGAAGCTAATAGTAATGCATGCATGGGATGGGAGGGTGATAGTTTCTCTGCTTTGTATCGGTGTTTTCGTTAACTCGAGGTTAAAACTAAATTTTCTGATTTAGTAATGTCGATGAATCACCGGAGTGGTGTCCGCGCCGCAACCTCCCGCTCTCCCTGATGCATGTAAAATGCATACATGAACTTTGCACTTTAATTTCTTATATTCCAATCATATTTGCATCATATAAGGGTTATATCAATGTTTTATCATGATTTTGGAAATATCTCAATGATTTCCTATTTTTATGGAATTAACCCTGCACAGGCAGAAAACCCCGTTTTCTTATTTTAATGTTTCAGGGACCCAAACGTCAACAAAATCACCTGTAAATTTACGGGCGTCAATATTTGGAAGGAAGAAGACCAGTGGGCAAAGGAAGCGAACAAGCGGAGGCCCGAGGCCCGAACGGGGGTGGGCCACGCGGCCAGGTACTGTGGCCGCGTGGGGCCCACCCGTTTGGCCCTCGTGGCTCCGTTGCCGTCGATCTTCGCTCCACCGACATAGTTTTGACCTAAAAACGCCTATAAAAAAGGTCCCCCGACGTTCTCTGGAAGGAGCGCCGCACAAACACAGAAACACCGAAACGGAGATCAGGAGCTGCAGATTGGAGGGGGAAAACTCCGGCGGGGCGCTGCCGGCGTGGTCTCCATCTTCTCCATCGACTTCTCCACCGTCTCCATGATGAAGAGGGAGTAGTCCACCTCTGGACTATGGGTTTGTGGAAGTAACTTATGTATCTCTCCTCTCTTGAGCTTCACTAATTAGCACCGTATGAGCTGCTGAACATGATTACGGTCACCGTTGTAATACCTTTGTGGTGGATCTTTATGAGTTAATATATGTTTGAGATTGCAATGTTTGTTTCAGTTATGAGTATAGATGCATATTATGTACCCCGTTCTTGTCTACTTGTTTTGATCAAGCATGTTTATGTGAGCGTGTGTGGGGGAACGTGTGCATTAGTTGGAGTAACGGGGGGTGGCTAGTGCAGTGAACGTGAGAGAAAGTTCTGCGATCCACTTTGGTATCTTTACCTTACTTTGTTGCCTCACTAGGGATAAACTAAAATACCATGCTACCGGGGATGTGGGCGTGACCATTGCCACTACTCCATGACTAGATCTAGCATGTTCTTATTTTCACTTCATGTCATGATACTTAATGCTATACTCTGAGTTATCTTAATTACTGAGGTGTTATGATTTAGTTCGCATCTTGGTGGAGTATAATAGAGGTTAATAACCAAAAGATCTCTATGTTAGGACGTGATGCCCATATATCTAAGTAACTTGTTATCAAACCCTGTGTTGCAATCTCATATGTTAACTTTGTGTGTTCCATTGTCTACCACTTTATAAAGAGAGAGTGCATTTGTGAAACCATGAACCCCAGTCCATTTTTAATCATAAGAAACACCTTTCCAACACCATATACCACTTTTCTATCTTCAGCCATCATTAAATCCGAAAATACAAAAATACTTTTCATCTTGCATACATCATTCAAAAACCCAAAAATATCATTTATCATTGCATCCACCATCATTGCATATTTATTTCTTGTTTGCATTGCATAACTATCCTGATATCATTCTTACACCTTGTGCTTGACAACCACAGGTGAGGTTGAGGACCAAAACATCTAACCTTGTTTTGTAGGTAACCAAAAGAAGGATAAGAAGATAAATCTACCACTTCAGATTCCCCGAGAGTTCGATATTAAACCCTCGAGTCACCCCTCGTGGGGAAAACTGTCTTCCACTCACTATACACTCTGCACTTGGAGTCTCAACCTAATCCCGTTTATTTGTGTAGGCATCAAGACTTGCTCTTCGGGATCATCACTCCCGCAACCCTAGCCGCGCGTCCGCGCCGCTGGCCGGCCCGCGCCGCCCCCTCCCCACCTCCTCTCCCCCGCCTTCCTCGCGCGTCCGCACCGTCCCCGCGGCGGCCGGGCGTGGCCCCCTTCCCTCTCGCGACCCACGCCGCCCCCGCGGCGGCCGGGCCGCGCCTCCGTCTGCCCGTCTTCGACCTCCCCCGCAAGCTTCCCTGCCGCCGTCGCCGGTGCCTACGTCGGCCTTGGCCGGGCGGTGCCGGTGGCGGCGGAACCTCGGTCGTTCCCTTCTGATTTGTGGCTGCGCGGGGCAAGCCATGGGCCAGAAGGTGCAGCTCGGCGGCGCTGGTCCGACGCGGCGGCGGGGTCTCCCTGGTGCAGCGCGGTTGGTCGACGTGGTGGTGGTGCTGCCGTTGGTGGCAGGGGCGGCGGTGGTGAAGTTCCGGCCCTGCAGGCCCAGATCTGAGCCCTTTGGGCCCGATCTGGGTTAGGGCGGGTTTGCCTCGTTGCTCCCGGTTTGGCCTGCTGAGCGGCTCGTGACAAAGATGACAGCGATGACGCCACCCCTGCTGCAGCGTGACGATGAGAGCTTCACGGGCCTGGCTGGGTCCGGCCGAGCCTATGGACCAATAGAGGGTAGCGGTGGTGGCGCCCTACGTGCAGCAGCATGGCGGCGGGGACTTTACGAGCCCCCGGGCTCGGCCGGGCCTACTTGGCCTGGTGTGTCCCTGCTGTCGTGTCCGGTCGGCACCCGCCGATGGCGGTGGAGGACGTCCTCCAGGTGGCTGCACTTCTGCCGCCCTCCGGTTCCAATGGATTGGTGTGCTCTTGTCGTAGCGTCCGCTCGGCTACCGTCTACGGCGGTGGAGGTTGTTCCCTCCCGCGTGGTTGTGATACTGTCGGACCCTGTCTACGGCTGCTTCGTCTTGGAATGACTGGCCATGCTACGTTTGCCTTGGTGAGACGACGATGGTGACTTCAAGACCGTGGTGGCGTTTGTTGGTGGGTGGCAAGATTGGTGGAGCGCTACAGATTGTCCGGGATGTGGTTTTTTGAAGGTCGGGAGAAATCCCTGTCGTTTTGGCACCGACGCGGTGACGCTTGAGCGTGTCACCCTTCCTTCTTGAGGGGCGTCGGGCCTCTTCCCCACTCCTCGGAGCGTACCGGGGGAAACCCTAGAACCAGTCCAGGCAGCAGCGTCGCCGTCGTCGCTTTCCTTCTTGAAGGTGTTGTTTGGTACGCGGCGATTTAGAGTGCTAGGATCGTGGTGGGAATTCATCGGAGAGGACGCAGCGGTTGCGAGTCACTTTTGTTTTCGTTGATCCGCCGGTGTCGGCTTTGTTTTCTCTTCCTTTTCTTTTGGGCATGACTGTGATGTTTGCCCCAGCAGTGGCCTCATTGTTGTATCGGGTTGTTGCTATATTAATATAGCGGGGCGTAAGCCTATTTCTTCATTTATCATACTTGCCAACTGAAAATAGCAGCGGTCAATTCGATTTTGATTAAATCGGTTTCGGTGTTTGGTTTTGATTTTTTGTCCACCCCTAGATAGCTCTATCTCGGTTTTCTAAAAAAAAATGGAAAACTACTCTATTTTTTGACGGTCAATACCTGGATATATTATACTTCATTCGTAACTAAATGTAAGAAGTTTTAGATATTGAGTTTTTTTTTTTGATATGGATGTATCTAGGCACGTATTGGTGTGTGGATTCACTCATTTCAATACGTATGTGGTACATATTGAAATATCTGAACATCTTATATTTTGATACGAAAGGAGTATTAGCGAATAGTACATGGTAGAGATACATGAGCATACTACAACGGTTACAAAATAAAGTCTAAAAAAACGAGCAAATCTTTAGAATTTTCAAACTCTTTCTTCTTTCATGACACAATCTTGTACTTTTCTAAAGGCAATCGTAGAATGACAAAGATATCGAACTACAAACATGTGAATACCAACTAAGGTTTTCCCATAATTTTAATTTTGAGCCGCAATGCCAAGACTAGGTGCACACACGCAACCATTAAAGTAATCAACCAATATCGAAAAGTACCAACACCGGTATTCCAGGGAAAAGAAACCGAATGGCCTGATCGACGTCGCTGGGAGAAGATAGTATGAATCACCATTGTCGAGTACGTAGCAGTCAGGACAAATATTGTGAGGACAATCCTCATGGCAACCATGAGAAAAAGTCCAAAATCGATCTGGCTAAGTAAGATGTGAAGGATCATGTCTAGACAAATTTAATCTTACAACATTACCATTGACACCGGGAAGGAGATCTCGTCGTCGAACGAAGGACCAAAGATTACTTATTGTAGACGATCATCATCATTGATGAAGAAGACGACTACCAAAACTCTAATCCATTATATTGAAAACTCTACTTTTATCAAGAAATCCACTTATAGATCGGGTTCCCCACCCTCCCGACACCGCGAGACTGGACAAAGGAGAAGAACCGACCTATGGTTGAGGCGGAGGTGATGGCGGCTGCTAGGTTTCCATGACGAGGAGCTCTCGTCAAAACACGCGATGTTTGCAAAACTACTCTATTTGATTTGCTGATATTTGAAGAATTGGATTTGTTTATTTACAAAGAAACCGGGCCATCCTTTTTGCCCGTGCCAAGGTCGGTTCGAAAGCATGTCATGTCAAGAGAAAAAAGGCCGGTTCGAGAACTCCCGCGGCGGTGGCCAGTCTATTCTAGGGTTCTGCCCGCAAACCCCGATTCGAATCCCATCCTCATCCCACTCCCGTCAGCAGATTGGCGTAGCCTCCGCCGCCGCCTCGGCCGCCTCCGGCGCCGGCCGCCTCCGGCGCCGGCCGCCAGAGTGCCCGCCGGAACCATGGCGAACCGCACGGACCCCCTGGCCCGGAGCGTGCACGGCACGAACCCTCAGAACCTGATAGAGAAGATCGTGCGGTCCAAGATCTACCAGACCACCTTCTGGAAGGGGGAGTGCTTCGGCCTCACGGCGGAGACGCTCGTCGACAAGGCCATGGAGCTCGACCACACCGGCGGCACCCACGGCGGCAACCGCAGGCCCACCCCCTTCCTCTGCCTCGCGCTCAAGATGCTCCAGATCCAGCCCGACAAGGACATCGTCGTCGAGTTCATCAAGAACGAAGACTACAAGTAATTCCTTTTCCTCTCGATGTATTCTAGCTCTACCTGCTTCTTGTTGTAAGCATTCATTCGACTAACAACTTGCTGCTCTTCCTTTCTCTAGGTATGTCCGGCTTCTCGGGGCCTTCTACCTCCGCCTCACCGGCACCATCGCTGACGTCTACCAGTACCTCGAGCCACTCTACAACGACTACCGCAAGATTAGGCAGAAGCTCAATGATGGAAGTATGCACCCGCACCCAATTTTGCATTTTTTCTTGGTCTCAGATTGATGCTTGTGCTGCGAGCTAGCTAGATAGGTGTATGAGATGTCAGATTTGGTGGGTATGCGGTTGCTTTACTCATTTGTTCTGTATTCGTTTCAGAGTTCACGCTGACGCACGTTGACGAGTTCATCGATGAGCTCCTGACCAAGGACTACTGCTGCGACACTGCCCTCCCCCGCATTCAGAAAAGGTCCGTTTTTCATTGTCCCATTGTGGAGTGCGCCTATGCTGTGCACATGAAATATATTTCGTTTGCCACGTTTGCATTGATACTGCCCTCTCTTGCTGCTCAATTTCTCTCTGAAATTTTGGGACTGGTATGCAGCATCTTAAAAAGATGGGTATCGCTTTTGAGACCAGAGCTGCCTTATGATTGTGTTAGCGAGTCTTTATGTGTGTTTGAGTAGTATGTTTTTAGTTAGGAGATATTTTCCTTTTGGCTATTGCTCAACGATCTTAAATACACGTTTGCTTTTTTGATGTACACCAGATGCTTAACAAATTCATTTTCATGTTTATTCTCAACAGATGGGTCCTTGAAGCTTCTGGGACTCTAGAACCAAGAAGAAGTGCACTTGAAGATGATTTTGAGGAAGAGGAGGAAGATAAGGAGGATGGACAGCCTATGGATGTAGATGAGCCCAATACCCGTGAAAAGGTGAGCATATTTTTCTAAATTTATCTACACTTATCCACCAAGTTTGTGGGACCAGATGTTGACTTTGTTTTACCGTGTTTAACAGGAACATCGTGGAAGGAGCCCAGCTAAAGAACGGGACAGGGAGAGGGATAGGGACAGGAAGCATGAAAGACATCACAGGTATCTGCTTCATACGAATTGCTTTCTTTGTAGATGGTTTGCCAATGAGTTATTTGTTTCTTGAAATGCTTAATGTATCTAGCGTGCATATTGCTTGTGCGAAAGTGAGAATCCGATGAGAGTTGAGAGGGCTAATACTCATTTGACCAAAGTTTGTAGTAGTCTGTTGATTCTTGCAAGTTCAGAGTCTAGTTTGTTCTATTTTCTTATTGTTTAAGGGCCCAAAAGTAATCTCTGTTTCATTGATCTTATGTTGGTACATGCAAGTCACGTCTACTTAAGCCGTATTAACTTCGAAAATATAAAATAAATTAGAAGTCATAAAATTCCTCTATCTTGGTTTTGGTAGCTGTAGATTATGTAGAAAAATGCCACATCTGCGTAAAATGTGAGTTATCCTTTTCATATGCGGATCAGACTTAATAATAACGTAAGACCAACAAGTAGTACAAAAGCTTTTGTGGCAGCCGTTTGAGAGCAGGTTCATTTGTTGTATTTTATTGTTGCCAGAGTGAAACAGTGAATTTTACTCTAGTCTCTTTTGGTTATTATTAATGCTCGATCATACTGGAAGCTGTTGCTGTAGCATTGCAGTATTGCATTGCATATTTGCATACCTAGTACTTACTGCCATGACATGTTAATATCAAGAGTCATTGGTAGATGAGCTGCTTCCTATAGTGAATGTTTGTGGCCCTGCCAGGTTTCTCTGCACTGATAGTGTGCAGTGAGAAGTATGATGTGCCAAACAGAATAAAACTCATAAAGCTCTTAGAGCGGTTTATATTTGACCATTTTGCTTATTGATTTTGTTCGCTCTTGTTTGTGTTCATCTTAAACTTTCTTGTATCAAGTTTCACATCCCTCCTTTTCTGCTGCTTATCTTTGAGCTTTCGAAATAGTACTTTGCATTGCCAAAATGAGCACCTTTGTTATTTTCCTCCTTGATTGAGTTTGGTTTCAAGAGCTTAATATTTTACCAGTATAAATATAGTTTATATCTTTAAACCAAGTTTGTCTTGGCAGTTGGTTCAAATGGCCTAAATTTCCTGTGTAAAAATGTGAATTATGTTTTTCACACGTGGATCTGACTTGGTAACATAAGACCAATGCGCAGTGCAGGAGCTGTCATGGCAACCATTTGAGAACAGGTTCACTTGTTAAGTTATTATGTTGTGTCGCTGTAAGACTGAAACAGTAACATTTAATAAAGTTGTTTATCATTATGTTATATATTTTCTAAATCCCGGAGATCATACTGGAAGCTGATGCTGTAGCATTGCAGTGTTGCATTTGCAGTTTTGCATACTAGAGTTACTGCCATGGCATGTTAATGTCAAGAGCCATTGGTAGATGAGCTGCTTCCTATATTGAATAATCGTGGCTCTGCCAGGTTTCTCTGCACTGATAGTGTGCAGTGAGAAGTATGATGCGCCAAACATATTTGTTTTTCAAAAATGGTTCAAATTTAAAAAAAAATCTTATTGAATTTTCTTGCTCTTGCTTTAAGCTCATGTTCAACTTTCTCGTATCAGATTTCACATCCCTCCACTGCTTACTTCTTTCCATGCCTGATTTTATGAGAACTTTTAAGAAGCATGTTTGTTTTCTATGTATGAAAACGTTAACCTGATAGAATTATGAGCTGTGCTTGATGATCAGCCTAGATATGTTAAGTTTCTTGTTATAGGCTGTTTGTGCGTACTAAATGAAAAAAGGATCCGGGGCATTTTTTTCTTTTCAAAATTAGATCTTAAATCACGATATGACAGATGTAATTGGCAATTTGACATACTGCCCTTTGGTACTGTCTTTGGTAGCAAGAAAATGGCTTCAGTCTTGACAATAATGATTTATCTCTATAAAAGATCTTAGTATCGTGTTGTCGAAATGATGCTGGAATATTTTCTGAGTTCCTCAATAATAAGTCAGCCATACGATAAATAGAGAAGCAATGTAACACGATGGGTTATAATGCATCAAAATGCTATTTAAGATTGCATATATGTGTAGATCTTTCACCTATTTCATCATCATGCTTGGCGAAAAAATACCCTCGTATATTCTTCAATGTTGATATGTTTGAGCACTCACAAGGGCTCAACTTCGGGTTACATCAGGAAAAACACAACTGTAGTAAAAATTGAAAGTACTGGTCATGGCCCGTTAAGAAATGAATACTTGCTTAGCTGTGCACAAGTGTACCGATGTTCATAACACAGAGTCACTTTCTAAGTTAATAAACGATGGTTACAGTTAAAGTTTTTCGTTAACCACCTGTGTAAATGGTTGCCCACTATATAGCCTAGAACTTTGTGAAATCTTATTGTTTGAGCAAATGAAATAAAGATCAACTCATACAGACACAACTCTACGTACCTCATCAGGGTTGGACAATTGTTTAGCAATGGAAATCTGATAGTTGTTTGTGTGATGTGATCTTAAAGTTGTACCTGTTTTGTTGGTACACTACATATCTCAATGACCGTTGGCCCCTGTCCATTCGATTGTCATGTAAATTGATTCGATTATTTTGCTAGATCTTCTCCATAGGTGCAATTACTGAATGCCAAATTGATCCCTTGCTTGTTCTGTCTGTGGTTTGAGGTTACTGACATACTTATAAAACATGGTGTGATACTGCTACGTAAAGCATGCACTAGCTATTTGATTTAGTCTTCTTCAGGTAATGACTGACTGTGCTTCTCTGTTTTTGCAGGGACCGTGATCATGACAGAGAACGGGATTATGACAGGGACTATGGGAGGGGACGGGAAAGAGACCGAGACAGAGGCCGTGAAAGAGATAGAGAAAGGGATAGGGATCGAGACCGTCACCGCATCCGAGATGACGACTACAACCGAGATAGAGACCGAGATAGGGAGAGGGAACGCCGGGACAGAGACCGTGGCAGGCATCGGAGCCGTTCAAGGAGCCGGGATCGTCGAGAAAGAGACCGTGAAGACGGAGAGCACCGTAGAAGACGTGGCCGTGGTAGCGGCAGTCCTCGAGGTCGTGCTGAGGATGATGGTCCGAGGGAAGAGCCCAAGAAGAGAAAGGAAAAGAAAGAGAAGAAGGGCGAGGGGAATGGCCCAGATCCTAATGATCCAGAGATTATAGCGATGAACAAGCTGCGGGCTTCGATGGGGATGGGACCACTGAAGTAGTGTTACATTGCTGTAATGTATTTTGAAGCTTCCAAGTTCCAAGTCTGTTAACAAGGAATAGTTGGCATTTTTCTCGGACACCGCAGGCTTGTCAGAATACACTGTATATGTAACTACATGTTGTTCCATTACTTTGATCTGCTTTTCTGTCTCTGCCTTACTGGGTCTTGCTTGCATTTTTCATAAAATCAAGACAGCAAAAGCCGGTGAAGGAAAGCATTTGATTTCTGTACAATATCTTCATATACTTAGGCGATAAGATGTGGATATATCCGATGATTATTGATAGTAAATAATGTAACTAGTAAAGTACATCTCTTTAAGAGGAAATGCTCCAAGTGGAAAAAGAAACCTTCTACATTGATCCCATAGCAGCAACAATAACAATAACAAAAAAACCACTGTGCAATAAAGCTACAACGCTGGTACTAAAATGTGTTCTCTTGGTGTAGCTTCTGTGGTTGTAGGCTTCAGCAGAGCATAATCCGCATCAAAGCCTCAATTACTTGTTAACAGACTTACCTTGGACGGCAGCTGAGATATAGGGAGCATCATCTGCTTGCAGTGAAGATGCAACTGAGGCTGCTCCTCCGCAACGCTTCCACCGCCCATGACAGGACCAAAGGGAAGCCTCCGTTTCCAGAGCAGTTCCCCGTCGACGGTTCCCCTGGCGTCCGTACTTGTAGTCCCCGACATTTGGTGTTCCAAGAACCTCTGCGCAAGATTATTTTCAAACACTCAACAGAGAAGATTATTGCTTGCCTACCTTGGGGGCAAGATTCAATCACTCTGTACTCGGTCAAAGCATCCGGACAAAAGTAGTATTTCAACCAGCTCTAACAGTCAGAGCATCAATAAGCATGCAACTCATGTATAAATTGACACAAACAAGTTTTTTTTTGAAAGGGAGGAGTACAATCCTGCTTACAACCAGATGAACCAAACAACAAGACCAGAAGCAAGATCATACAGCAAGAACTCAGCACAAGGAACTACAGCTACGAGCAGCTGGACCACCGAAGCTCTTCGACGCCGACGATCACCGGAGAAGAAGAGATCAAACCTCAAACCAGCTGGAAGAAGGACGACCTCCACCATTGAAGAAGACCGCAACATCCACTCGGCGCAAGCACCGAGATCTTGACGATGAACAAGCACGGCCAAGCCGCCCCAAATGCCAGCACCAGCACCACCTGCCGCCAGGGCGACCAAGCCGTGCCAGCAGCACCACCACCGCGCCCACCAACCCAGCTCCAGCGCCGAGCACCCAGCCTACCCGCTCCGGACCTGCAGCTCCAGAAAACTCCACCCCTCGCCTCCACGGCCGGCCGGAGGAGCCCCGAAGAAACAGAGCCCAGAGCCTCCAACAAAATCAGGTGCAGCACCCCCGCAGCTCCACCCCTCACCACCACGGCCGGCCAGGGAGGGCAGAGGCACATACCTGCAGCAGCAACTCCTAAACAAGCCCCATAGCTCCACAGAGACGCCGGAGAACTCGCCACTGCGACGGCGGAGCCAAGGCACAAAATCCACTTCGAGGTCGTCGCCGCCGCCACAACCACCTCGACTGGCCACCAGGCTCACAGATCGAACCATCACCGGCCGCCGCGCAAGCCACCAGCCGTCGATCCGAGCACCTTATTCACCGCCGCCGCCACCAACGACGCCGGCAGGAAAACCTAGCTACCTAGCCTACCCTAGACTACGAGCACTCAGATCCGCCCGGCGATTCGACCCCCCACCCCCTTCCGACGGCACCAAGGCCGGCGGGAAGGAGGAGGGTGGCAGAATCGCCGGCGGAAAACGGGTCGCCCTCCCGGTCGCCTTTACTGTGGAGAAAGGGGAACGAGAGCGAAGAGAGAAGGCGTATTGACACAAACAAGTTGTCCATTCAAATATAGGAACTCCATGCTAACTTGCATATGTATTACAAATAGGAAGAGATCTTGAATAATCATGACTTATCTTAAGTGTCGTAGTTTTAGTTTACATGATAACATCAACATAAACTGCTAACAGATACCTATGAGTTTATTAGGTTGAATCAGAATAGAATGTCCACAAACTTGAGATGGGTCTACCTTGATATATTCAAATCCAATCCTGCTGTATTCCTCTGAATGAAATGATTTAGCAGGCACAACACTACCGAAATCATTTATCTTCTCAAAATGCTTAAGCTATGTCTT
Source organism: Poa pratensis (assembly GCA_947311845.1). Classification (NCBI taxonomy): domain Eukaryota; kingdom Viridiplantae; phylum Streptophyta; class Magnoliopsida; order Poales; family Poaceae; genus Poa; species Poa pratensis. The sequence continues at coordinate 35,035,417 of CAMZMU010000083.1, read as the reverse complement.
TCTCTTGATTTTTCCACAGCAATGACATGTGATTCTATATATAATTGCACAGCTTTTCTGTTCTCTCTCGTTCCTTTCATTCTGAGATTACAACGCTAACTACGGCAGTGCTAACTGAAACTCTAACTGAACTGAAGAACGAGCTCACATTTAGCAACATGCAGTAATTAGCACGCAGGCACCTGAAGTTTTGCTTTACTTGAAGCAAAGGGAAACGTGAGAAAACTAAGTTTACTACGAAGCATATTTTTGTAATCAAGATCCGAGTCACTTGTGTGAGAACAGGATCTTATTTTGGGAGGCCCTGGTACTGGTAGGCGGCGCAATGGAGATCGAGCCGCGTAGACCTAAAAGTTCATATTCTTAGGCGATATAAGATGTGGATATATCCGATGATTATCGATAGAAATAATGTAACCAATAAAGTACATATCTTGAGCGGAAATGCTCCAGGTAGAAAAAGGAAACCGTCTACAGTGATCCCATAACCCCAAAATATAGGAATCACTGTGCAATAAAGCTACAACTCTGGTACTAAAATGACTTCTCTTGGTGCAGCTTCTGTGGTTTGTAGTCTTCAGCGTCAAAGCCTCAATTGTTAACAGACTTCAAAACCTCCCAACTCAGCCGCATGTGTACCGGCAAGGGAGCAACAAAGTTGAGCTTCTCAAGATCCGAGAAATCACGGTCAGCATCTTCAGTCTGCAACCCTTGGACAGCAGCTGAGATATCGGGGAGCATCATCTGCTTGCAGTGAAGATGCAACTGAGGCTGCTCCTCCGCGACGCTTCCACCACCCAGGACAAGGCCAAAGGGAAGCCTCCGTTTCCTGAGCAGTTCCCCGTCGACGGTTCGCGGTACGGGGAGTGGCGTCCAGTTCTGGTGCGCCTGGCGTCCGTACTTATAGTCCCCAACAATCGGTGTTCCAAGAACCTCTGCGCAGTGGACTCGAAGCTGGGCGAGTTCCAGGAGAAAAGAGAGGGTAGTGGTGAGTGTACTTCCTAAGATTTTTGTTCAGATGTAAATGTCTGTCTATTGAAATTACCTGATGCTTTCTTCCGGTAAGAGGAAACAATTCTAACCAAGTGAAACCTACACTCATTAGCAAACCAAAATGATACAGACATGAAGATGGTTAACATTCAAGTGGTGCATAGCTAGACGTAAATTTGTAATGGTATACTGCCACGCCATGTTAGCATGTCTTTTACTTCTAATTTTGTACTCAATGCACTCTTAGTCATACATTGTGTTACTTTCCTTGCTGGATACTGATGATTTACCAAACACAGCTGAACATAAAGTCAAAAAACAGTGAAGTCACCTGGTACAATTCGGGAATATAATTCGGTTTCTGAACCTTAGCCACAATTATTATCATGCAGGGCAACCTAAAGATTGTACTGCAATGCTAGAAAACATTAAACAATAGTGCCAGATAAATATTCTACTTTAGCTGTATATTACATGTTACTTTGCCGTCAACACTCTGGTTTTCATTAGCTGATTCTTTTTGCGCATAACATATGGCAGTTGTTAGATACCTTGCTAAAATTTTAGTCTAATTAGTGCAAAGTGATGCTGCTACGATTTTATACAGTATTAGGAGGTATGTGAACTGCAAAACTGATGTCACACATCTAGTTGTAATTAAAATTTATTATTATGTACTGGAAAAAAATGTAGTTATAATAAAAACGTGTCAATGTTGAAGTTTAAATCTGGTATTGTTGTCTATTCCTGCATAAATTACTGCTCAAACTGATTCAAATATGCTACTAAAAAAATGAAAAATCATATTGTTATGTCCAGAAGAACTTGATATCTTGACAGAAAACTGTTTTTTTGTAAGAGAACTAATGTTTATTTTTCAACACTCAACAGACAAGATTATTGCTTGCCTACCTTGGGGGCAAGATTCAATCACTCTGTACTCTGTCAAAGCATCCTGAACAGAAGTAGTATTTGGACCAGCTCTAACAGTCAGGCGTTCAGACTTGCCATCTTGTAATAAAACCTGTAAAAAGCAGACCTCCATAAGGTAGTACTCCATCCAATGATTTTTACAACCAACAATTTCTCCAGCGGTATATAGGTTTCATGGTACAAAAGTTGTACCACTAGATTTGTATTTGGAAGTACTTCTCGCGTAGTCATGATTTTGCAGTTATTGAACAGTACAGAAAAAGTCCACCGCCCCTGAGGTTTGGGGCGAAGGCAACAACCCCTGAACTTTAAAACCAGGTAGCCACCCCCTAGCCATCCAATACTGTTCAAATAACTCCCTGAGGTGGTTTTGCCATTTTGGAGGCGGTATTGCATACATGGCACATAACGCGGCATGATTGATCAAATGAATACGCCCAGTTATCAATAAGTCTCTTATTCTTCTCCACTTTTTCCACCGTCTTTGCTTCAAGTAACGCGTTCGCCAGCACAGTGGCGACGACGGGGGACATTATCTGTGGCAGTGTGAGAAGACGGTCACCAGAGGAGCATCTCCGATGAGCTCACGGGGCAGCGGACGGCCATGCTTGGAGAAGAAAGCATGCCAGGGTGTCCCGTACTGCATTGAATCATGGGCTAGTCTTTTTTCAGTATGCTTTGTTAAGTCATCACCACCTGTTGAGCCACGTCTATGCAATATAACCCCCCGAAACTACCTCAGGGCATTATTTGAATGGTATTGAATAGCTTAGGGTAGGGCTACACTTTTCTAACAATACATCATACAAGGAATTAATGGTCAAAGCTCAATTTTTACAAACCATGCCAAGCTAAACCCCGATTTATACAAACAATGATCAATCTAGTAGATGAACAAACAACACGGGAAACAAAGAAGAGTTCTTAAAATGAGATGGATCAAGGACATCCTGTTGGCCTGATGTAATCTTGTCATAGTGTAAACTGCACACATAGGTTGTGTGCAGGTTATAGTGTGAACACACACATAGGTTGTGTGCTGGTTGGGGCACATGAGTCGTGTCCTGAGTAGATAGAGTAGATAGACATGCTGCAATATGTTTGCAGGAGTTAAGTAGTAGGTGCTAGTATGTTCTAGAGTACTATTTATATGTTATTCTTAGGCTGTAAGATAGGGTAGCAGTAGAAGCCTCTAGAATGTGGTAGCACCGACCTTGAACCCTCTATATAAGGAGAGGCACCCTATATGGAGGGAAGCAAGTAGCAAGCCAATGTCCTAGCATAGGTTGCTGAGGGCAAGCATAGGTTGCTAAGGTTTGCCAGCATTTGTTGCTATAGTGTAGCATTTGTTGCTGCACAGTAGGCATAGGTTGCCAAGCTTGTAGGCATTCGTTGCCTGTGTGTTGTAGCATTCGTTGCTGCAAAATCTAGTAGAAAAGGAAGGCATTTGTTGCCTGAAACTGGTGTGCTCCTCTCTAGTGCTAGTCCCCTGCTTTCTTCATTTGCTAGAGAGAACAGAGAGAAGAGATAAGAGAGAACAGAGAGGGGAATACCTAACACATCCAACTTGCTGACAGAGGAACACCCAACTTGTTAACATAGGAGATTGCCCCGTACTCACGTACTGTATTAAGATCACAATCTTCCACCTACACTAAGCAATTTGCCATATAACCACATGCGTGTTCAACTTTTAGAATTAACTCATCTGTCTATACTCCCGAGTCCTAATTAGTTTTGTATTATCTAAAAATAGAACAAAAATTTATATCTACACTAACGGAAGAAAAATGTCTGCCTTATTGTTAGGTAAAAATCCAATGTATCTGAATTGAACTCATGGTTTATTTCTGGCTACATCCCTTCTCACCGAAGTTGCACGTACCGAAACAATAAAGATTGATGCTAAATAGAAACAACAAGGGAATAGCAACACATATTCTTACGAACCTTTGCAAGTGGGGCCGACAGTAAGCCCTTGGGATGTCTAGGTGTTCCCATAACAAGTGCAACATATTTTCTTTGCAGTACTTGTTGAGTACCCTTCACATGAAAGATATTAGTATCGAGAAAGTATAGGAATAACCGTACAGCTGCATAATATATAATATGGTGCGAAATTCAATAGCAACATTGAGAAAAACAGTAGAAGTTACAGTAAACTTACATCAGCCAAAGCATCAGCAGTTTTCTCACGAAATATAGCATGCAAAATGGAAGCGCTAAGTTGAGTTCTACCCAGAACAAGGACTCCACTGCAATCCCTATCAAGCCTGTGGACCTGATAAAGTAAATAAGAGCATCGATAAACATGCAACTCATGAATAATCAACACGAACAAGTTGTTTATTAAAATATAGCAACTCCATGTTAACTTGCATAGGTACTACGAATGGGAAGAGAACTTGAATAACTATATATAGTACACATAGTCTTAGTTTATATGATAACATTAACATGAACTTAACAGATAATTACAAGTTTATTAGTTTGAATCAGAATCGAATGTCCAATGTATTGAGATAGGTATGTACCTTGAGAAATTCAAATTCACTCGTGTGTTCCTCGAATGGAATCGTTTAGCAGGAAAAACATTATTCTAATCATTATCTTCCCAGAATGCTTAGCTATATCTTTCTCCTTTTGATTTTGCCACAGCAATGACTGGTGATTCTATACTCTCAGAAACTATATTATTTTTTATTTCAAACTTAAGGATAGACGGCAGATTTATGCAATACTTCGATGTTTACAGCTTTCGCTACAAGTAACAACTGAACTGCACTGAACTCACCAGGCGAGGTGCATCAGAAGAATTTTCTTCAAACATCGGGGCCAGTACATCTATACTGTTTTTAATGCCAACGCCACCCTCCAAATAGTGAAAAAAGGCTTTATTAAGCACTCGAAAATCTTATGATACTTCAAGAAAGAAATAATCCTACATAAAGTTACCTACTTGCACCGGCATTCCAGGGGGTTTGTTGATCACAATGATGGCTTTATCCTGATAGAATTCCAAACAACAAATGAGATCATTTACCATCCAAACGAATTAACATGTTCTTTTAGAGATGAAATTAAATCAAAACCTTGTAAATCTCAAGGCTACGCAAAAACTCAATCTCATTCCTGTTATCGAATTTTCTGGTCTTCTCAGCAACAGAAGATTCTTGAATATTAACAGGTAGAAAGAGGGTATCGCCAGGCACTAGGTGATCTTTTGCCGAAACCTTCAATAATGGAAACAGAAGTCATGTACTGTCACTCTGCCAGAGAGAACACTGCACAGGTAAAAATATGTGCTCTCTTATCCCATCAGGCATAGTATCAACTTGAATTTACAGTGCTTTATAATCTCATCCTGCATTTTTACATCATACTAAGTTTGTATTCTGCAGTAATCAAACCAAAACAGAGCACATATTTTAATGATTCAGTGGAAAGAATCAGGTCCATAGTATGGGACAATGTGATATGGCTGGATGCAGAAATACAGGAAAGGCACCATCATATGAATGATGAATGCATGGGCAAAAAGAAAAAAACTGATGCTCAACGAATCCCCTCATATTTATCTGCGCTAGACCATACAGCAAAGAGCGTGACCGTTATATACTTATATGTGTAGTTCCATAATGACAGGAGTATGAATGAGAATGACTGATAGTTGGGTTTTACATTATCTCTCTGTCTCATATCACTGTTATGTGTTATTATCGGTCATGTTAACTGAAGTGGTTATATTGCATCCTAGAAACTATTATAACAAGTTACCGAGTTTCTCAGTTAAGTATCACGTGAAGAAGATGTGATGTTTAAATTTATCATCTCACTCAAAACTTCATCTAATAGCATTATTAATGTACTTATAACTGTGTATGTGTCAGCAAACCTGCAAAAAACGATACACGACGAACTACAATGCAGCGCAAATATTTCTAAAAAAACTGCCAAGGGCTTCTAATTCAAGCATGGTATTTGTTACCCTTTTCAACCGGAATTGCTCAGCGCTAGCATCTGTGGAAGATGTCTCAGCAGTCACAACATTCTTCTTAACCTGTCAGTCACAAAACACAATTAATATGTTAGAAAAAGTTTTAACTTCATAACGCTCATGTAGAAAAATAGGTGAAATAAAAAGAACAATAATAAAAATCCATTAGCTTTTTCATAAGAGGAACCAATGCAGTGGCACATTTGGTCGAGCACGTGGTGCGCACCTTGCGTTGGCGGAAGAGCTTCTGCACCAGCGAGGCCGGCAGCTGGGGGCAGCATCGCCTGACCCACCTGATCGCGGTGGAGTTGGAGCTCCCTTCATTTTCATCACCTCCTTCCCCTCGAAAAATGGCTCTCGCGGCGGCGGCGGCATCGACCGGCGCGAACGGTGGGAGCTCCATCCACCGGTTCTTGTTCCCCTTGTCCGGCCCTCCGCTCTCCTCGCCGACAGTATCTATAACGTCCTGCCTCGCGCAGCGGTGGCCAGACCGGCGTACGGTTGTTGCAGCCTTGGCACTGCGCCGCCGGCCGCCAGCCTTCGGAGTAAGAGGAGCGCCGCCATCCTCGTTGTCATACAGAAGACTTCTTTTTTTTTTGACCGGTGTCTTTGGGATGTCCCTAGCCGTTGGATCCATTCGTATACACACGCGGCATTTATACACCTGAAACCTTCAACAAGCTAAATATATCTCACGTGCTCCCGCCAAAAAAATAATGCTATCATGAAATATTTAGATTTTATAGCACGTACTCCCTCCTATTGGAAATGGTTGACATAGATTTGTCAAAATACGGATGTATCTACACACAAAAATATGTCTAGATACATCCACATGTAAAATATGTGCCAATCATTTCCAATCGGAGGGAGTAACATACTTCAAGAAGCTAAACTAGTTAGACATAATGATTAAATTGCTCCATATTTTTTACACAAAATATGTGAAATAATGATCGAGCTGCATTCTCTCTATACAAGATATATTAGCTCTCTAAGGTACTCTCAGGAGGAACAGATGTCCACAAAAGTGATTCCACACCTCAGCAAGCTTCTGTACAATTTCATGATACAATTTTGTACATGTGATTTTACAATACATTTTTGTTTTGAGATGTACAATCCCATATTATAGATAATGACTCGAAATTCAGAAAAGGAAAAGAAAAGGAGACCACCACTGTACAGATATATTACACACAAGCGTACGACAAGTCCTAATAGCTACTGTGCAATGATTCATTTGCCCTGAGAAACCTCATCAGGTCGACATAAACATCATCGTTCGCCTTCACGCTCATGACGAAATCGATGTGGCCATAGTCACCAATATACAACAGCTCTGGCGTAGATCTCAACTCTTTGATGGTACGCTCGACATCCCTTACATCAGCCAATGCGTCAAGACCACCATATCCCATCCACATTCGCAGTGATTCTGGTATGCTGCTTAGGTCAAATGGAGGAGGGCGCAGCTGACCGTAGCGCTTCAGATTTCCCCACAATCCGTAGTCATACCTTGCGAAAGTGCCTTTCCTGATCACTGCATGATAGAGCAAATAAAAACCTTTTTTTAGGATGGCAAAAAAGATTATTGTAACTTTGCCCCATGGAAGTTATGCTTTGGAGAAAAATGCTGAATGCAGTATCAATAGCAACAGAAGGGAGTTGTACACTGAACTCAAGAAAATACGGGCTTTCATCTTTATCCTGCCTGCACAAAATCGCCGTAATTTTAGCAGCTAAGCAACTGGAGCGGATGACAATCTGTAGAGTTGCCTGAGTTGATTCTTATTGTTGGATACTTTGATGCAGGTCCAAGCACACAGACTAAATGGCGATTGGATTGATAATAAGGAACTTTGGATGGTTTTCAAGTGCACACAAGCTTTTGCTGGTATAACTAGAACTGTACTTCTTTTAGTGGTAAATAAATAATTTTCCATTTTGGAACTTTGCTTGAGGTGGCAACAGGTACTCATGCAGTTAATTTTTTTTTCAGATAAATAAACTACAGCTTTCTCCGCAGTGGACTGAAGTAAACGATAGAGGTTTGTTTGACTTGTATTTATCAGTGTTGGGGATCATAGTGTCATACTTACCCTATCAAAGTTATTCAATCCATCAACTTCTCAGCCGAGCTGGTCTCTATAAACTATTCTCCTAAAAGTACACATTAATCAACTTCAGTCCCCAATCTGTAATAGACTATTATATTCTTGTCCAGCTCTAACTTCTAAGTTTCCTACTACATAGTCAGACCATGTCTCAACAGTAGGGGAAGTAATTGAAATCCTCACGTCACTGGTCTGCAAATTTACTCAATTGGTGGTTTTGGAGGTTTAAAACCCGCCACCACAGCTATGAATGACAGATGGGATGATGGTCCTAGTGTTGCTATTGCAAAGTCTGACATACTGACACCTGGTGGGACAACAATGGCCCAAGGAGGGGATTCTATGTGATGCCACTCTAGAAACTACTATCTTCCAAATTCCTAAAGCTGTGAATCACTAACTTGCCTGAATGTTGCAATTCTAAGATTATGGAGACGGACACACATCAGAAATGACTGAATATGTTCGAACTTCGAAGTTAGCATAACACATTCAAAAAGATTGAATAAATGGAGGTAATTGTGGATACTGTTTGCAACTCTCAGTTGCAACCTACAAAATAAGGCGAAATAATATTCCAAGACATATTGCCTAGACGGCTTAAGAATTATACATCAGAAAGAAAACATACTCTCAAATAGATGGTGTAAGTTTTTCGTTGATGATGGGTGAGGTTCGTATTCCAAGTAATAGTCAACCCTTGATCCATTGAAGCAACAATTTTCCCCTGAAAAAGTATGTGAATTAAACCAAAACAATAAGAGTGCAGTTCAACTATGCTGCATTATATGCAACCAACACAGATAAAATGTGCTGTTCAGTCATTAATATCCCTTCTGATGTGATCTATTTGGATATTTTAAATGGATAATTATACTGTCATGTCTTTCCAATGAAGAAAGATTAATATGTTCAGACAGTTTGCTACTTTGCTTCGTTCTGAGATATGGTGTTTGCTGCGGGTATTTTGATTTATTCGTAGCCCTATTAAACATAAACTTTTATATTTATCAATGCATCGAAATGCAAAGCTTTCCATTTTCTCGAGAAAAAAACTGTGAGCATATTTCTGCCTTACACTCCCAGTAGCTTATAATATACACTGTTTCAGTATCGGGATTATATGGGAATTGTTATGTTCAAATGCATATGTAGTGCACTTCTGGACAATAGAACACTAGAACTCAAGCCATAAGAAATCTAGGACAATCTCACCATTCTCTTATAGCAAATAGAAATATATAACAAATGTGTATAAGTAACAATTCAAAACCTGTTATCGAAGACAGCAAATCGTTGCAGTCCACATGTCCATCATCGCATAACGAGTCTACTATCTGAACCCCCATATCGCTGTTCACCGAGTTGGACAATTACAATCACGCCCAGAGGGAATAATGGGAAAGGCCAGGGAAAGAAGTGCCATACCTCCGGAAGTTAAGCTGGTGGATGCCCATGGCAAGGAGCATCTATGTCAAAGAGGCCATAAGTCAGTTTAGAAGTTACTTGACATTTATTGGGTACATTTCTTCAGAGAATAGTATATCACCTGGTCAAGATGCATGGCAACAGCCCGGAGAACAAAACGAGCACTAACATGATCAAGGTAAGAAATTGGACAAAGAAGTGCAGCAGAGCTAATCATCTTTGCAATTTCAGGCAATGTAAAAGCAGCCAAACCCATGATAGTTCCCTGCAAAAAAAGGCAAATATATGTTACTACCAAATTTTTTTTGGACTTGTAACAAACCTGTATCATTCGAACCCCAACAGTTTTACCTGTGAGTGTCCCACGTACAAAATTTTGGACTGTCTAACTGTATACACATAACTTAACATTGCCAGAAGATCATTTTCAGCAAGCTCTTGCCAGCTCCAATCCCAGAAAAGCTGCAAAGTTCCCACAGGATACGGTCAGAATCAAAAGACTAGAACCAGTTTGTAGGTTTGCTGTGCAGCCTGGGCAACAGAATCTAGTTAAAGGAGTTTACTAATGCATGTTATTATGGCAAAAGTGTGTTAAGATCTAACTGCGTATCCAAAACTAGAAAAACTTGGGAAGAGCTATCACCGGTGTCTATCGGAGCCTAAACCACATGGATCACGGAATTGTTAGAGAACACTTTATGCTCTATATTTGTGGCTTAAAGCACCAATGGCAGGCACCTTATGCCATTTCATCCAAATTATAACAATAAAAATCCTCATTTTGACTGAAGCAGGTTCTAATAGAGGTCAATTCTGCACTATTTTTGCTACTATGCAATTGGGCAAGTAAGAGAGTTGTCAAAGCACAAGGTATTGTGCATATCCTATGTATTCCTATTTGCACAAAGTCAAGTTTCCCAGTGTAACTTCCTCTGGAGTATATTCACCTTATCATGAACAGTCAAAGTTGAATGACCTTTACTCCAGCGTGTTCCACGAACATTGCCAATCCAAACATCAAAGCCATTATCAGCAAGGATATATCCAAGTGACTGTTCCGCAGAATTTATGAACCATGTGTCTCCTCCCTGTCAAAGATTTGGATAGAGCAAAGAAATTGAAAACGGAGACTGATGTTATAGTTTAAAGTGACAGTGTGAAGGTAATTGAAGCTAAAAGCTCCATTATATAAAGAAACATTCAGATATGGAACAAACTGCATTGTAACATGATAAATTCAGAAGTTAAAGGACACGTGGTTGTAATGAGAAAAACCTGAAAAAGGCCATGCTGAAGATAAACTGGAGGTCCAGTATTGTCAGCAACTCCATTTTTGCCATGTGGAATATGCTGAAGAGACAAAAGAAAGCCATCGCTCGTTTCAACCTGCAAGAAAACCAAATGAAGATCCATATACAAAAGAGTGGCAACTACTCTACATGTCAGTAACAGGGTAATGTTCTGTTCGGTTCATACTTGATGAACTTTAATAGCAGCAAGGGTAGTCCTGCATTATCGTGCTACCTGATAGAGGAGTAACGGAAAATTACATGGATAAAAGTTGTCTTATCCAATCTAAATGGGGAGATTCCCATCCCCTCCTAATACACACAAAAGAAGAGGTAATGCTTTTGTCTCTTATCCCGTGCAAGTCACTTTTAGTTGGTTAAAAAAATAGACAAAAGCCTGTTGTTGTCCTGAAACTAGATTTGAAGTAGAGAGGAGTGTAAGCATAGTCAGCCAGTAAATGCGCGCCTGCTTGGAGTCGAGGCCAAGTATATGAGCTACTACTTTGCCAGAGAGTAAAGGAGCTCCATGACACATTGACACATAACTGTTGCTCCCGATTCATCTGAGAAACACGCTTACATTTTCGTTTTATTTTTTATTTTTCTACGAAGAAGGAACTGCGTGTGAACGGAATCAAGGACACACTCGCAGTTGGCTGGAACTGGAAATATCTCCACCATTTCACATGGCAAGAAGACAGAGTCACACTTCCGTGTAACCGCACGCAATCCTAGGTGTATCAATACGGGTCTCCCGATCGATCTTAGGTGCTAGCAGTTTGACTACGATCCGGACGCACACAGCTGTGGCTCAAAATCCAAAAGGGCAACGGGACCAGTCCACTGCTCACAAGTAAGTAATCCTTCCCAGACGCCAGGGGGAATGGTGGAAATTGGTACGAGACCAGCCAGTAGAGGAAGTGAAAGGGGAAGGAGGAGAAGAAGATGCACATATAACAAACAGCAGGGGAACGAACGTACGTACGGTGTGCTCGGTGCAAGGGTAGCCCAGCGGCAGGAGCAGCTGTTCGCAGAGTCCGCCGGCGGTGGCGCGCGGCACGGCGCGGCGGAGGGCGGAGGAGGCGTGGGCCGCGCCGGAGACGCAGGAGACGAGGAGGAGGAGGGTCGAGGCGAGCGCGGCAGCGGCACCTCCTCCCGAGACCACCATCTCGGTCCGTCGGTCGGGTAGTCAGGGGACGGCCGGCAGCGGCGGGTCGGGAAGTTGGCAGTTGCAAGCAACGCGAGGGAGATCAATACCCAAGTGTTTTTATTCAGTGATCGACCGACGACGGACACGGAAAGGATCAGCCACTGAGCCACACGTTTTTTTTAACAAACAGTCTCTATTAGTACTCCCTCCGATCCATATTAGTGGGCATAACTTTGTCTAAATTCATATGTATCTAGTTAAGTAGACTAGATACATGTGTATTTAGACAAAATTGTGCCCACTAATATGGATCGGAGGTAGTATTTTTTTTTGGACTTAGTCTCTATTAGTATTTGAGTAAATCTTTTTTCTAAAACGTAAGCATCCGTTGAAGTAATTGTGGACATCAAGCAATCTCATCCTAATCTCACCTACTTATTGGTCTCATTTATGGTTGGTCCAAATAGCATAGAAAAAAAAAATACCACGCAGGTCCCTCGGTCTCTAAGGAACGCAATCAAAATCCGAACTAATGGAAAGAGCTATATAATTCAAATATACACTTCAACAGCTCACACACCTTGAAGATCTATACGTTGGCAATGGTCATACACATTGTTGAGTTGGCGCACAGTCCTTTTATGTTCTTGTTGGATAAAGCAAGCATTTTATTCTTCCATTCTTGCTTCAAAGTAGATACTAAAGTATATTACCGTGCCACGCGAGGGGTGATCAGACAACTTGCACAAAATAGCTCCCTAGCCTCACCAGCTTTCCACAACAGAGAACCGATGAATGCTTATAGACAAGTGGCAACTCAACCAAGCACACCACCTCTGGCTTGCTTTGACATGCCAAATGTTTATGTAGCTTGTATTTTGGTAAAGTGGACCTATTCGCACGACATAGAGACAAACCTAGCCAAGGTCTCCAATGGACCCCTTTCATTTACAACATCGGTTTAACACTTTCTTTTGCTAAACAGTGATTTACAATAGAATTTACCTAATATTCCCTCCGTTCCAAATTAAATGACTTCACTTTGTCAAATTGTGGATGCACCTATACTTATAACATGTCTAGGTACATCCACATGTTGACAAGTAGAAGTCATTTAAATTGGAACGGAGGGAGTAGCTAATTGTTGTCTCCGTCCATGCTACATCATACAGTTTTGTGAACATTTGAATGCCCTCGTCTCACAAGTTGAAGGACGTCAAGGGCAACTGATTCTCGTTTACTAGAAGCAAAATTGCATTGTTCTAATAAGTGCATAATGTAAATATTACAGCCGATGGTGGACTCCGTGGCCCAATGGATAAGGCGCTGGTCTACGAAACCAGAGATTCTGGGTTCGATCCCCAGCGGAGTCGATGCTTGTATTTATTTTTGCCCGATTTTTCTGGTAAGGTTCATCGCTCCACTTTTCTGGTAAGATTCATCACTCCATTTTTCTGCCACGTTTTGCTCTTATTTTGAAACATACACTGGGTGAAATTATCATTAGCACAGCACATGCCAGGTGCTTCTTACAATAATTCTTACAGTCAAAATTTGTGTTTTAAAATTCAAATTGTTGTATTGTTCCGCAAGAAAGATTAAGATTAGAGATATATATGTCATATTTAGAAAAATACATATTTCATGTTGATTTAGTTTCTGTTATCAAGAACAGCCTAACATTCTCTCGTAGTACTTTATCACTCAATTTTTGTGCTATGTCTCTTTTATTTTCTACTGAAAGGTGTAGAGAGTAACATTGTCATTAGGACATCCTAGTAAGTCTTAAGGTTCGAAACGTTGTATTGCTCCGCAAGAAAGATTAAAAAAATTAGAGAGAAAGAAAAAGTGGAATTAGAAATATAAATCATAACCTTCAAAAAAGCACATATATTAATTAACATACAAATATACAATTATATATCTAGTTACATGATGCAAGCGGGAACCTCATTGACCACACATCTGTATTTCTCACACCCTTACAAAACAAAGAAATCATAAAGCCACTGGCATCGCATTTCGGTCAATCTTGGATTATTTTTTCCCAAATGAGTAGCGTGTATGCTTAATCACTACTCGCTTTGTCCCAAAAATATAAACTGTGCTATTTTTTTGCTGATCTTTGATGCACTATATAGATTGGGAATATATAAATGGTATCACTGGATTCGGTCTTCCAAAATTATTTCAATTCATATATCTTTATACTAATTTTGTGGACATATTATAAATACAAATCATAACCATGGTTGTAACTTGTAAGTCGTTGACCACGAAAATCAACGGCGACAGATATTTTGGGATGGAGGGAGTACTAATTTTCTTGACCGGGCACATACCATTCCCGCTTTAAAAAATATTGAGTACAATATGTTCTTGTGTGCGCGGTCGCACACTCACATGCAAGTCATAGGTCCAAACAATTTCCTATTTATTTTGCTCTCTCATTGGTAGTGGTACATGCCTAGAGTGAACCATTTTGGTTCCTCGGCACCGGTGCTCTTGCTGCACACAAATATGTTTTCAAAATTTTGTAGTAACACAAGATTTTTTTGACGAAAAATCATGCATGCATATTTGAATGTTCATTACGATAGGATTTTTTTTTACAAAAACAATGTTGACATTTCCATGTTGTATACAAATAACAAGCAACCAGGGTCGAAAAAAGCAAATTAAAAAATGTAGAAACATGCCCGAACATCTTATTTTTTCACATCTCATATTATTTTAATTTATTTTATGCGGATTTATGAGTTAAACACACACACATGTAGATTACTACGCTTGTTATTTTATTTGTGATTTGGTGACAAACAAATAAATTTTGAAAACTATTTTTGGCACCTTGTGCACTGGTGCCCGAGATCCAAAGTGAATTTTCCTAGATGCTTATGCCATTTGTGAACCAAAAGAGAAGAAAAATATATTGTTTCTACTTGTATATAACTGTATAAGGTTGCATGGCATGAAGCGTAAATTGTATGATTTTTTTCATTTTTATATCACTTGTGTAATTGATAACCCTTCAACTCTTTGCAACCCATTATGGTTTCTTTACTCGTTTAATAACAAATTTCCCATCCACCCATATTTTAGTAACGTTGTTTGTGTCGGATAGTTCAAATGTTGACATATAACTATTATTATACAAACTAGATGATACCCCGCGCGTTGCTGCGGGAGTTCAAAAGGTCCTGAATGTAATACAAACTTAGAAAAGAATGAAGTTGAATTGTACATACGGTTACGAAAATAAACAAAAGTAGACATGTGGTATAGATGGAAGTTCTATGAACTCATTACAAAAATATATGATACACCATGTGACTCCAACTAAATAAATATCGTGGCTCCCGAAGTGCTCAAGGTGCAAATAGAAAATGTAATAGAGAGGTGTTCAATGGGGCAGATGGCCTTATTAGCATAACAGACACCTCAACCTACCAGTCTACTCTGTAAATATTTGCGCTATACCTATTCCTTTTCTTCATTCGTGAAAGGCAGCGCTGCTAGCTAGTACTCCCTCCGTCCAAAAATAAGTGTCACATGGTGTATACATGAAACCATGTATAGATACATCAACTTTTTGCCAAACTTGAGACACTTATTTTTGGACGGAGGGAGTACAATCTTTGAAAAAAAAACACCAAGCCCACGTGAGAGTCAAAGAAGATGAAGGAGCGGGCAGCAGGCTGCATTTGGGCTTGTATGCTGGAGCAATAAAATGGGCTGTCATTAAGAAGTGGGCTGCATGCAAAAAGGTTACGACGGAAAAGTACGCATTCGTTCTACCACCAAACACCAGACCGATTAAAAAGGACAGGACTAATTGAAACTGACTTAGGATGACATGGACCAATTAGATGATTGCTGATGTAGACATCTTGCATGTTGAGAGAAATACTTGTAGTGGGGTGTTCCCATTTAGATATAGAAGACGTATAACCATCCCATTGCTTAATGTTTTGTATGTACATTGGCCTTCCGGGTTACTCTTGCAGGGTGACTCCAGAGACGACAACATAACCCTAGCTAGTAGACGTCGTCACCGAGCTTTCCGTGCCCTACGTTTTATCCCTTCCCCCTAGAGGGGGTGAGGGTGTGGGGAGGATCAGATCCTTGTATTGAACGATGATGATATCGTTGTGCATCGTTCCCCTCCTCGGAGGTCTTGTCTAGGAGCCTCCCTTTCCATGTTGGCGGGTTAGCATCCACCCGGGCCTAGGAACAAAGTGTTTTGGTTGGTTGTAGACACATAGGATTTTGTTTTTGAACAAGACACGGAGAATTGTGTGGCGGAGATGGTGGCTGTAAAGTGACGCTCCACCGCGAGAGCCAAAGCTGCATTTTCGTCCTGGTCGTGGTGCTCTATGATGGTTTGCCTAGTGTGGCTTGGTACACCTGTTTGGGCGTTCACTGCACGAGTGGCTTGCTGCGTTAAAATTGCGGTTTGATGACAATGTTATTGTGCGCGGTGCCATTGCGTGAGGCTTGTTGTGGTGTTTCGAGTTGTGTTTTCTTATACTACCCCTTTTTGGGTTGTGATTTTTATCCCCCTTTTCATACCAGCCAGGCAAAAAAAATTGCCTATAGATGGTATCCGGTAGAGCTCATGTTTGCTGTGGCAATTTTTTTTTGTGTTGCATACATTTAATGTTTTTCTTATATCTGATTACATCCCATTACTCAGAATTTCTATATGTGAAGTAATTTTGTTGGAATGCTGTTTTGTATTAAACCCTAGCACTAGCAGTGAGGGAGGAAGGAGCTGCAGCCGCACGGAGGCCCATTTCCAAATTTACAACAACCCTAAAATTTCAGCCAAAAAACAATTCCCCTGCTATTTGGTGATTAGACCCACTCGCCTTCCTCGAGACCTCGGCCAAGCCCAGTAGCCTAAACCCCAAACACAACCCCTAGCCATGGCTCCCAAGCGCGCCGCCGCCGCCGCCGATCCTTCCTCCAGTACGGAAGAAGACGGGGACACGTCCTCCAGCGATTCTGCTACTTCCCACGAGCAAGAGGTGGCAGACGATGAAATGGAAGAGGTGGCAGACGAGGAAAGGGGGAAAAAGGAAATGGAGGAGGAGGAACCGGAATAAGAATCGGAGGAGGGGAAATCGGAACCAGAATCGGAGAAGGAGGAATGGGCGGCGGCGGCGGAGGTGGAGGAGGATGAGGAGTCGACGGAGGAGGGGACGAGGAGGAGGAGGAGGCGGAGGAGGAGGAGGTTGATTTCCAGCCAATCCGGCGCATCGACCCTCCCCTGACCGCGGAGCTAAAGGAGGAGGAGGACGTTGATTTCCAGCCAATCAAGCGCATCGACCACCGCGCACCGTCGCTTCCCGCTGAGGCGGAGGAGACGGCGGCGGCCAAGAACCACCAGCCTCAATCAAACAAGTCTCCTGCTCGCGACAGGAAGAGGGCGTCCGGCGAGATTAGTAAATCGAGCGAACCCAAGTCAAAGAGAATCAGGCGCGTATGGGCTCCAGAGGACGAGGTCCTGATTCTCGCGTCGCTTGCGCAGCACCGCCGCCAACTTGGTGGGCTGCCGGCTTGGGGGAACTCTGACTTCTTTGAGTCCATCCGCGAGCGCCTCGAGGACAACAGCTGCCATCGCACTGATGTTAAGGATAAAGCGCGTAGCCTACTTCGCCGCTACAAATCAGGCGTCGCGTCTACTACGGACCATGATAGGCGCCTTCATAAGCTCTCCAAAGATGTCTGGGGAGACCTGCCGTCCATCGGTGGCTCCATTAATGGCAAGAAACAGGCTGACGGCGCCGTGTTCGACGTGTCCGGGGCTGAGAATGGTGGCAGACAGTCTGATACTACCAAGGACTTCAAGGGAATGTGTGAGATGTATCCTCTGCTTGCGCACGAGGTTAAGCTGCTCGCGGAGGTACAGCCTGGCCTTGAAAGCTCATTCACAAGACTAGATGCCAAGAGAGCGCTCGACATTGAGAAGAAGCTGGAGAGAATCAAATATGCGGAGCTGAAGATCGAGACACAGATGGTGCTGGAGGTACATGCACCCAAGGCAAAGATTAAAAAGAAGCTTGTCAGTCTTTTGGAGAAGGTTTCGAAGAATGTATGAAGGTACGAGATATGGTTTTTCATTATTTTCCTTTTGCTGAATTATTTGCCTTATATAATGTATGTATGTGGAAATCAACTTGTTTTTCTCAAACTTGAAATAAAATAGCTTTCAAAAGAAAAAGAAATGGTGATCTCAAGTAATGCTTGACATGAGATTGTTAAAAAGCAGAGAAGATGACAATACATTTTGGAACTCAGTAATTGTAGATAAGCATGAATTGTAGCTCCTTAATCTTTGTGCAACCTTCAGGTGTCCAAGGTTTTATCTGTTTTAATTTACTTCTGCAATATTTTAGGATATCTTGCTAGCATTTCTATTTATTAACTTTATCAGTTGTACTGTGGAATTGTTTCATCTACAAATTTGTATTGCTTGGGTGTCTTTGAATAGAGATATTTCATTTCCCTGTTTTCTCTAACAAGCATGGTTACAAGAGGGTGTATTCTTAAGAGGATGGAAGTCGCAATTTGGTTCTGTTTACAAATTTATTTATGGTCTTTTGGTGCTGTATTTCTTGTTAACCTATGCTCAGAAATTGTCATTAAGACCTTAACTACACTTATTTTCATATAGCAACAATAGATCAAATGTAAGAACTAAGGACACATGCTTTGTGCCTTTTAAAAATGTTTTTCCTAAATTAGTTCGGAATTTGAAACTTTGTAAAAGTTAGTTCATTGTAGTAGTTTTTAAAAGGAAAGTTGTAGAGAAGGTCCATACATGTTTTTTAAGAATAAGAACCCAAATTTGTGTCTGAGGACTTGAACCTGGGTGTACATCCACTGCCTTAACTAGGTGAGCTAGGCTCGCTCCTTAAATCAGTTCACTGAAAATTTCTAAACTTACAGGGTCCCTAAAATTGAGAATTGCATATGCAGGCCTCTTTGCTTAATTTAAGTGAGTCAAGGAGACAAAGCCGACTTAGACCATCAACTTCTGCTGCTAGTTGACCTAATCTTATTTGAAGTTTGATTACGTATTTTCACGAAATACATGTATGCAAAAGCTAGTATAATCTGTACAAAGATGTTAGAACTCCACTGAAAACAAATATCGTCATTTTTATTGATCCCGTAATTAGGATGATTGCATGGCGAAGAGACATTTAGTGATTAAAAAAAGTGTTCCGTCATTCTTTGGATTTACTCAAATAAACTAGAATTTTTGTACCACCAGTCTACGAGGTTGAGAGCCTAAATGTGTCATTAAGTACATTTATTTCTAGATCCCAAGTGGGCAAGTTACAGCCCATACATTCTTGCCTTTTTCTATATCGGCAACGAAGAAAAAATGTACCTGTCATGAACTTGGTTCACGACAGAGAGGATAATGGCCCTAGGGCCTGGACGAGGTTGGCCTGGACCCATGAGGCGAGGCGCGACAGCTCCATGAAGGTAGCCGCACCTCAAGGGCAGGGAGGAAGGAGATGGGATAACTAGATTGGTTTATTTCTTGACTGCCCATAACGAGTACAAGGAGTCCCTTTTATAGGGAAGACTCAACTTGACATCCAAGAAACCTATCTCTACTTTCCTAACAAACCTTATCTTACTATTCCTATTTAAATAACGGTTTATCTAATTAGGCAATGTGCCCCACGAACTCTCTCCATCCGGCGCTTCTTATTAAAATTCTTCTCTCGTATATCCGTATGCATGCACATGCATGCATGGAATCTTTTTATAGTTCGGAAATTCAAAACTCATTATCTTTTAAACCATAAATCGAATTGAAGATCCGTCTTTACAGCTGGGTTCGTCTTGACGAGTAATTCGAAACAAGACCCCATCTTAATATGTTTTGACAAACTTTTTTTTCATCGTCAGTTGCCAGGTTATAATACCATAGTTACCATATTGCTGGTTAACAGTTACCACCCAAATAATACATAGTTATCAGGTCATTTTTACATGTTTTTTTTGTCATAACCATGATCTACATGTTCAAAAGTGAGTATTTGATCCAATCTAGACACGTAAAATATAGGATTACCGTCACATAAGGATTACATTGGTGAGTAGCGCAGTTAAAAAAGCCAGGCAACCATTTGATTTTAACCTGGTAACCAACTTGACAATACCTGTGGGCTCAGATGAAATATGCTAATTAAGCCATGCATGCGGCCACCATGTGGACTTCTTTTTTCATTTTCAAACTTTAAAGTGTTTTATCTCTTAAACCGTAATTCCAAATCCGCATCCGTTTTCACGGTTGGCTTTGTTGCAACGAGATCTTCAAAACTAAATCCCATCTTAATATGTTTTGACAACTTTTTTTCCCACCCTAGTTGACAGATTATAGTTACTTGGTAACCACGGAAGTCTAATCTGGGGCACGTTCCCTAGTTAGCACAGTCCTTTAAATAAGATTCCCTGATTTAAACAATAAAATCCTAACTCACACATATTTCCTAATTGAAGCCAGCTAGGGCCGGCTGCTCCTATAGCCCTGATCTACCCACATGACATCTCCTCCCCCTTTGACGACCAGCTCGTCCTCGAGCTGCTAGGCGGCAGCCATGGCTGCAATCCCAGGAGTACCGATGGTGACAAGGCATTGCAGTGCTCCTTAGAAGGCCAGTTCATCATCAAGCAGTTCGGCGGTGGCCATGGTTCAAGTCCCCTCCTATAGAACGATTGCCATGGAACATGATGGAAGCTCAAGGAGAATATGTTGCCTCCTGGATCGAACACAGTATGTGTAAGCCCTGGTGCAACAAGGACCTTGCCCAAGCAGCCAAAAGAACCCTGATATTGGTTTGAATAGTATATGTGCGGCTGAAACAATGTGGAGGTCTGACCAAGTTTGCACGTCCGTTTTGGGTCTAGATGTCGTCCGCAAAGTTGGACAAGCATAGGAATCCGGTTCTGACCCAGTACTAACATGACCACCAAAGGAGCGTCGGGTGCTGCATCCTCATGACGCATTGCCACTGCTGTGCAAATAGCATCAGCCACCTCCCGAAGTGTTGCTGCCTCCACTGCTGAGGGTAGGTGCACTACATCCTCTTGTAGCGTTGTAGCAATCGTTGAAGTCCTTGTTGATGCTGGTGATTGAAGTGCCATCGTCACCTGATCAGGATGAACTGTTGCTGCCGTGCGGAGCGCGTCAACGAGGCAATAAGGCATGTCCCCTGCTGCCGCTTTGATTGCCATCTCCACTGCTGCAGGGATCCAGGCGCCATGGCCTATATCTTGCACCACACCCCCACTGAATTTGCAGCTTGTCCTCAAGCTGCTGGTTGGTGAAGACCTTATGCAAGGCTCACACACAGTTGCTACTGCCGCATGATGCAATGGCGGCGGTGAGACCAGCAGCACCCTTGACGAACAACATGGTGAGAGCGCCAACCCAGGCTGCAGTGGTGTTGCCCGTAGTGGCTGCGATGACGAAGACTAATGCAGCTGCGGCGTCCTTATCGATGCGCAGCCCAATGACACTACGATCGACCGCAACCGTGCCGACGGCAAGGCTTGTGATGACGTTGATGGTGCATAAACTGGGGGTATCCTGCTTTGTTGGAGAGGGATCAGATCGCCACTGGGATTGGCGCGGACGATCTTGACAAAGTCATCCCATGATGGCTGTCCAATCTTCTCCTCTAGGCGACCGTACCAGCAAACAGCAGCACCGGTCAGGTGGGAGGATGCCAAACCCATCTTATCTGCCTCAGGTGTGCGATGAGCAAGGAAGAAGATGTTGCATCTAGTCAACCAGAAACAGGGATTGACCTCGCAGTCAAAGGTGCGAAACTCAATTTTAGAGATGTGCATGGGAACACCACCGCTCGTACTGGATCTCTCACCCGCCGGCAGCAAGATTGATGGGGACGCCATTGATGGCGCGGCAACTCCTCGTTGTTCCACTCCCGCGAGGATGTGGGCCATGTTGTGTGTAATTCATCGAGCGTAGCTTTGAGCGCCAAGGCAGAGCTCGGTGGCAGCGCCCATGGAGATGGCGACGGCGAGACCTGCAAAGGCGCCGGTATCATGGTTAGACGCAGCGGAGATCGTCGGCTCTGATACCAAATTGTCATGAACTTGGTTCACGACAGAGGGGATAATGGCCCTTGGTTCATGACAGAGGGGATAATGGCCCTAGGGCCTGGACGAGGTTGGCCTGGACCCATGAGGCGCGACAGCTCCATGAAGGTAGCCGCACCTCAAGGGCAGGGAGGAAGGAGATGGGATAACTAGATTGGTTTATTTCTTGACTGCCCATAACGAGTACAAGGGGTCCCTTTTATAGGGAAGACTCAACTTGACATCCAAGAAACCTATCTCTACTTTCCTAACAGACCTTATCTTACTATTCCTATTTAAATAAAGATTCCCTGATTTAAACAATAGAAATCCTGACTCACACATATTTCCTAATTGAAGCCAGCTAGGGCCGGCTGCTCCTATAGCCCTGATCTGCCACATGACAGTACCACACAAATGAGGACCGTTCAGCATATTATCAGCTTGCCAACATCATTGCTTGTTTGTGTTAACTATACTTTGAACCAGATCAGCGCTGTTCACTGGATACTTCTTGGTGGATCTTGAAATTGCATCAATAACCCATTGTTGTAACCAAGTTGGCTGAAAATTCGCCACATGCATTGTTAAAAAATCGAGCTTTACAAACTTGAGTGAAGAACGAGTGTAATATATATGTATTACTTTCTGGATTATTGAGAAACCTAGAGAATCCAAAGGGCTTCCGTGTTTCGTTAATGTTTTGGCGTAAATCTTCAGGATCGGGACTTTTATTGCATTCCAAACCTTGTTGTATTTGGACACTTGGTGTTAGCATTCATCTTACAGCTTTGTACTCTATTTTGATGCAACAGGAGATGGTGAAGCAATATTTTTGCAGTCGTGGATTTCTTCTTCCTTTTGGCATAGTTAATGGTAAAGGGTCAGGAAGGACATTCCCAGTCCAGCTGGATGGCTGACTGATTACATGCCACTAGTCTAGGTTATAACAAAAATATTTTGCGGCTTTGTAGCAGTTTTTTGGTGACTGGTTTGTTGGTTCATGGAAGATGTAGTGCTATGTAGCATTGGTAGTCAATACGTCCTTCTGGAATGTATGCTAGTAATCTTGTCTGCATTGATCTGACATAACCTATGGACTGTCATTTTTTGGCTTGAATCAGGTATGCTGTCTGTTACTCTGTTGCATATAAAATGGTGGAGTAATATTGATGTCGAGGGTAGTCAGTGCTTTGACAACACTGTCAAGTTCACTTCAAGAGTAGAAAGATGCCGATCCCCGCTGTCCTTAGGATGACTCCAACGGGGCGACGCATCGAGTCCGCGCGCATCCGTTCGTGTCCGCGAGGGCCAAAAACACGGCCCAACGGGGCGACGCAAACGGACCGCGGTCCGTTTTTTGGTCCGCCGCGACGCATCCCTGGCCCAAATTTGGGCCACCAATGCGTCGGCCCCGGACGCGAAACGGAGCTCTTTTGTGTCCTCCCCTGGTCCGCCCCTGGCCCGCAAATCAGACCATCCCCACCCCAATCTCCTCCTCCTCCGCCCCTCTCGCCGCCACCCGCCGTCGCACTCTCGATTTGGCACCGCAGGCCATTCCGGGGACGCCGTCACCGGAGCAGGTGCTTCCCCACCGTCACCGGTGATTCTTGCGGCCAGGAGCGTCCACAGCGCCCCGCGATAGACACGCCGCCCACAAGGTGTTCGGCCGTTCGCCCCGGCTACTCAGGTACGTCCCTCGGCCATGGATAGCTCGGATGAGTGGTTCTACAAGAACCACATCATGCAGCGCTCATCCTCGGACGATTCCTCCGACGATGATGACAGTGACGGCCTGGTTGCCACCCTCATCGTCAACGAGTACATAGAGAGGATGCGACCGGTGTTCCTTGGCTCCTTGCCGGGCCGTTCTCCTGCTCTTGACCGGAACCGGCGAGCTGGCCAAATCCAGCTGTATGGGGACTACTTTCGTCCCCACAAGCCCACATACCCTCCCAAGGTTTTTCGGCGCCGTTTCCGGATGAGGAGGTCCTTGTTCAACCGCATCCGGGTGGGCGTGATGCATTTTGATGACTACTTCATGTGCAAGCCCGATGCATGTGGTATGAGGGGCTTCTCGTCGTACCAGAAGTGCACCGCCGCCATTCGCATGCTTGCGTATGGGATTGCCGGCGATCTTGTGGACGAGTATGTGCGCATGAGCGAGTCCACGTGCCTGGAAGCCATGTACAAGTTCTGCGCGGCCGTGGTGCAGGTGTTCGGGCCGGAGTACCTGCGGGAGCCCAATGCTGCCGACATGACTCGCCTCCTGGCAATCAACGAGTCAAGAGGCTTCCCTGGGATGCTCGGGAGCATAGACTGTATGCACTGGGAGTGGAGGAACTGCCCATTTGCTTGGCAGGGGCAGTACAAGGGCCATGTTGGGGCCTGCACGGTCATACTTGAGGCCGTGGTATCCCAGGACCTCTGGATTTGGCACTCGTTCTTTGGCATGGCCGGCTCGCACAATGACATCAATGTGCTCTAGAGGTTTCCGGTGTTCAATAGGCTCTCCAATGGCCTGGTACCCCAGGTGACCTTTGAGATCAATGGTAACCAATATGACAAGCCCTATTACCTTGTTGATGGGATCTACCCCACATGGACAACATTTGTCAAGACAATCTCCAATCCCAATGATGAGAAGAAGAAGAGGTTTGCCAAGGAGCAAGAGAGCGCAAGAAAGGATGTAGAGCGTGCATTCGGTGCTCTACAGTCCCGATGGGCTATTGTGCGCCATCCTGCTCGGACATGGGACAAGGACCAGCTGTGGGAGGTGATGACAGCGTGCGTGATCATGCACAACATGACCGTGGAGGACGAACGCGACGAGGGCTTGAATGATCAGGCATGGCAGTTCCGGGGTTAGTTGGTTCAGCCCCAGGGACCGTCCACATTTGCTCAGTTCCTCGACTTCCACCGTGACATTCGTGAGAAGGAGTCCCATGTTCGGCTCCAAAATGATTTGGTGGAGCATGTCTGGCAGCACTACGGTAACCAGGGTGACCAGGGTGATCAGGGGCAGTAGTTCCATTTGATGAACTACTTGTCTTATTTATTTGGTTTGTAATGCATGAAACAATTTATTATTTCTGAAACTGTTTGTTTGTGTTTGTTTGAACTATTTGGATTGTAATAATAAGTACTTGATGAACTATTCGGATTGCTTTTATGAATTGTATTATTTGTGCTATTTGAGCTTATTTTATTGTGCTTGATAATTGCTCGAGTATATATGGCCAAAAAAATGGTCAGAATGATCAAAAACCCTGGCCGTTTGTGGCCCACCTCCCCTATGTATCAATGAAAATGGCCCATATAGGGCCTGCTTACCTGGAAAAAAAAAAACAGAGGGCGGACTCGATGCGTCGCCCCGTTGGGGCAGTGGCCGGAAAGGGGCGGACGTGGGCCGGACATGGGTCTTTTTGGCGACGCAAACGGACCAAACGCGGACCAAACGCGCGTCTGTTTGTGTCGCCCCGTTGGAGTCATCCTTAAATGACAATAGGAGGATCTCAACCTGTTTTATCATCCTTGCCTTTGAGTTTCTGTCGGATGAGTTACCCTTTGTATCTCTCCTATCCGGAGCAGGCTAAAATCAGCAGTAGTTTTTCTTTTTTCCTTTTTGAAACGGGAAATTAGCAGTAGTTTGAAACAGCAGGCCAGGGAAAAAAATCTTTAAGCTTTTACCAGAAGATGCTTGTTCTGTCACGGTATTACCTTAGCGCAGAAGCATGTCGATACTGCGAATCTAGGGCATGATGACAGCGTACATATTCCACTTCATAGTACCTCCTCTGTTCTAATTTAATTGACGTTCTGGAAAACAAATGATAGACTTAAGCGATCAAGTAAATTGTCCCTTCTACCCCTCGCTAATTCTAAAATAGAAAAAACAGAGCACTCCAAATTCCAAATTTCCAATCGTCTGTCTTTCGCGAGCCCGCGATCCCCTCTTTCCTCGATCCATCACCCCGCTCCTTTGCCCCTCGCGCCAAACAAAACGAATATGGGAAAGAAATCTGGACGCCAAAAAACGAAAATCTTGATATGGAAATCAAGATGCTTGTCCTGTCACGGTGTTACTAGCGTACAAATTCCACTTCACAGTCAAGATAAAGTGTGTAGAGTTATGTTCTCTCTTAATACGATCACGGAGCATTGGCCATTTTTTGGGTCAGTTGAATTTTTTTAGCCCTTGAATTGTTTTAGCCCTCTTCTTCTTTTCACTTAGCCTGCTGCTGCATGTTCCCTTTTTTAATTGCTTCCCCGTGAACATTGTTACTAGTACTAGAAAAACATGAGCTTCAAGGCTTATTCGGTAATCCCCTCCCCAAGTGAATTGGAGAGGATTAAGGGGTATTTTGACTTGCATGAGATTTAATCCACTTGTACCCCTGTCAACTCCCTTCAAAATTAAGCAAAACAAACAAGCTCTCAAGGTTTTTCTTGAGGTATGGTTTCATTCCCTGTTTCCCACACTCGATAGCCACACTTATTTTGTATTTTTCCGGTTCAAAGTGAATAGACGTTGGGCTGGGATCTCGGGTTGGGCTGGAATGTTGGTTGGGCTGGAATGTTGGGTTAGGTGTGATAGAAGGGCTTTTCGCTCTTGTTCTTAGTTCTGAATGTCCACATTTGAAGGAACTGCGGAGGGATTGCCATCGAATTATTGAATTTTCTGCATAAGCAATTCGAAGTTTCGAACTATATGCCTGTCAATAAAAAAATGGAACTACATGGACCAGGCTCACTTGATCTGTATAATGCACATTCCTATCAATTTTGGAGGCGTCCCAACATGTTGTTAGACTTAATTGGGTTCTCTATGAATCAAGCAATCCATTTCTTAAATTCTGCATTAGTAAATTCATTTCGAGGTTATACACAAAAAAGTGACATACATGAGTTTGCGCTGTAACTTAGTGCCAGTTAAGCTACACTTTCTATAGCACACATCACAAGCTTTAATTTACTACAAGATACGTACTACTCCTTCCATATCAAAATATAAGATGTTTTAGACATTTCAATACAGACTAGATACGAGCTGAAATGAGTGAATCTATACACTAATACGCGTACAGGTACATCCGTATCAGAAAAATGCTAAAACATTTTATATTTTGATACTGAGGTAGTAGTACATTTTTAGAAATCTCAAGAAAGCCAACATGCAATAGTTGACGTGTGAGGAACTGAGGATCATATGGTAATGAGTGCAAACTAGTTTTAGTATATAAAGCTATTGTTTATATTCGAGGTTTTCATGTGGACCCAGCCTTAAAAATGCATGACTGACTGATGTGGACTAGATCGGGAGAATTAATTAACAAGGAATATGATCATTGCCATCGTCGCATGCCATCAGTGTGTCTATTGCACGCTTGCTGCTGACTTAATTAAATTTGATACTGTGTCCTAGTCAGCTTAAATATTCACATGAGACTAGGAGTACTCCAACCTGTTTTTGTCAGTTGCTAGTAATGTCTCCTGCCGACACCAATAATGCAGTGCAGGAGAAAATGCCACTCCAACGACCATCTTCTCGTCACACAAAGACTATACTATACTACTCCCATCCGAATGAATGTTTCTGAATGAAAGTTTAAGCTAGTAGTATATTTCTTCTCGCTTTGACATCTTTATTCGTTCCAGAGTCGAGCTGCTGCTCAATCAATGCAAAATCCGGTAGCCGATCACTAACACTGTTGACATAGGAACCGACATGCGTACGTCCGTTATCTTCTCCATATGGTTCCATTGCGAATGTCACGTCAACGGCGGTTGGAAGGTTATCAAGATGTGCATGTTTGACCAATAACCTCATATGTTGACGTCCATTAATCATCGCATGAAAATCTAGGTTATGAGCCAACATAATAAATGGAAGTACATGCTACCTCAGTTACAAAATGTAAAACGTTTTAGTAGACCATTTTAGCCTACCAAAATGTGTTATACTTACTCCATTCCAGATTATAAGATATTTTAGTATGGGCTACATATGGACTGAAATGAGTAAATAGACATAGGAAAACATGTCTAATTCAGAAAAAAGTAAGAACATATTATAATTCAGAAGAGAAGGACTATGATTGACAAAGGTAGTAGCTTGGATGGCAAGGAGCCCACTAGGGATCCAACATTTTAGTGGGAGTCAACTTTCCCTCTGTAACAAAAGACAATAGTGACTTGTGAATCTCGATGTTCGACGACTCCGATCTTCATGAGAAACTATGCCATTATATGTGACGAGTGTGGACATTATGTTGTTGCAGAGGCTGTATGTAATTTGTATTCTCTTGATATTAATTATTTCCTTTATCGAATAAAAAATGTGTATGGTGGTGGTGTACACGCCTTTTTCTTTTCAAAAGAGAGAATAAATCACTGGCCTTTGCATCCTTAAATCCGGTGATGCACACGGTGTCTATATGTTGTACTCGTTTTTCAAAATAAATTTGCGTCAACGTTCTATGGTATCCTGTTCCAAAATTGTTTCATCCTTATTTTTCAATATATATCCGTCTCGTCCACTAGGATTACCTTGTATGTCATCTTATTCCACGGAACTTAAGACTGTCACAAGGACCACGAGAAGAAATTTGGAAGATGTTGCGCGGGTGTAATGGAGGGAGTATAGTAGGTTTGCCTTGTTAAAAAAAAGAAAAGAAACTAGCAAGTACAAATTTCTAGAGAAAATATGAGGTACATATGTCAAGAATGCGCACATCATTTTCAGAGGCTAAGGGTTATGGTCGATCAGCAAAAGGAGAAACTCCATTTCTAAAAAGCAAAAGGAGAAACTGGAAAAAAAAAACTTAAGGAGAGACTGGAAGCACATACTGTTTTGCAAGAATTAACAGTTGAAGTGCCTTAACCCAACGCCATCTCATTATCATTCCTCGTGCAGCTGCTTCTGCGTGACCACATCTTTACGGTCCTATCACGTGAAATAGTCACAATCTGTTGCCCATCTCCACTGATATCCAAACTAGTAACCATGGACTCATGGCCTGCTAATCTTGTAACTGGCTTGTAATCCCGAGCTGACCATAGAGCTGCTGTAGTGTCATGGGAAGACGTCGCCAAATAGCAACCCTCCTGGGGCTCAAATTTCACCTGCGAGACAAGTCTCTTATGTGCCGGTATAGAATACAACATCCTTCCAGCCGTCCTCAGATCCCATATTCGGCAGAAACCGTCTTCACCGGCAGTGGCAACCAGATGGCCATCGGGGGAGAAGCCGACGCCCAGGACAGGCCCCAAATGTCCTGTTAGGGTACAGTACAATGTCCCAGACCTCAGATCCCAGACTCGAGCGTGTGCATCAAGCCCACAGGACGCAGCTAGAGAACCATCCGGGTGAAAGCCGACTCCGTAGACACCTCTGCTATGCCCCTCTTGGAGTAGAAGCTGTGTTCCCGTGTTGACGTCCCACAGTCTCCAGCTCTTGTCGAAGCTGGCCGTCCCGAGGTACTTCCCGGATGGATGGAAAGCTAGGCGAGCAAGACGATCCAGGTGACCATGAAAAGACATTAGAGGTGACCCCCCATGGCTGCTGCTGATGTTCCATAGTTGGGCGGTTTTATCGACCGAGGCTGTGGCTAAGAGGTGGCTGTCGACCGGAGAGAAGGCGACGTCGGTGGCGCGTTCTGTGTGGGCTCTCAGGGTTGCGATTGTAGTTATCCCTGCCGGCGTGGTGCTCCATACTTTGACGATCCCGGTCCAGGAACTCGTGGCGAGCATCGACGCGTCGCGGGAGAAGGAGCAGCCGGTGAGCGGCAGGTCGTCTCCTATGTCGCTGGACTCGAGCACGAACTCCCCCGCCTGCTTCACAACATGGTCCTCGCCGGCGTCACCGAGGCCAAGCGAGTAGAAGTCCCTCTCGACCCTGGCCTTAGCGCGGGGCAGTGAGTACTGCAAGATGTCGACGCGCGCCTGGAGCAGTTCGTTGGTGCCCACGGTGAAGAACGGGTACTGGATCTCCTCCTCGTCCATGGGGTCGCGCTCGCCGAAGAGCGTGATGGGCCGGCTAATCTGATCTACCGTAACTTTTTTTTAAGATGTCAATCTGATCTAACTTTGTCCGGCGGTAGACCGTAGATGGTGTGTATATATGCGTAAACCAAAAGAGCTAGACCACTCGGACACGACTAGCAAAATCTCCTCCGATTCGTACACAAGCTAAACTCATAAGGCATGTTAATCTTGGCTTGCCGTACGTGGAACTAATATGACTAGGAGACGGACACCAACTGAAATAAGAGCATCTCAACCGGAGTAGGCAAATTCCACCTCTAAACGGTACATGGACACGTCCGACAGAGTCCGGACAACACTCAAATCTTGGGTACTCCAACCGAAAGCATCAAATTTTCAGACAAATATATGCAAACACATGCAACCTTCGATCTTCAACAATTTAACACGGATAATTCAACATAACATCAAATTAAACAAATTAATACTTAACTGATACAAGAATAGATCAAATTTCGCCAAGATCACGGTGGATGATCTTCTTCTTCATGTGACGGATCCACTTTGCGCTTTCACCACGAAGGCATCATTCATCTTATTCTTTTTCAACCTCGTCATCTCCAACTCCATCCTCTCCTTGATCCTCTGTCGATCAAACTCCATTCTTTTCCTTTGCAAGGTCAAGAAAGTATTGCACCGCCCATCCTTCTTCTCCTCCCTCTCCTTTTCCAATTACTTCAAGGTCTAATCTTTGTTTGAGAAGATATCCGTCCATGTGGCGGACATCTTGCTTGCGCACCGTCACGAGCGCTGCCCTATCCTTCTCCAACCTCCTCCCCATCATTATCTTCCTATATGCTTGGGTTCCTTGTCCTTCGGTCGTCGCCTCTTCTTCTTCAACTCCAATAGGTAAGGAGGATCTCGATCCATCATTGTTCTTCATCTTCTTTGCTAGATTCTTGAGATCATCATATTAGGATGTTCACTTTGGTTTCCCATTCAACTCAAGCCAACAATGAGCCATAGTGAAGGCGTACCCTCCACTTGATGATACAAAGTGGCGGCCAACCCGGATATGCTGCCTGTTGCGCCTCTCCTTCCGGGCGAGGGTCTCCGGCTTTAGCTCTGACGATGGCTGCTGCTCAACCAATTTGGACGAGGTGACCTTCTCCACAAGATTGACGGTCGCCTCTAGGTCCATCCTTCCTTCACGGTTGCGGTGGTGGCTACGGATGGAGCCGGGCCCGTAAGATTAGCCGGGTGTGGCGGGAGAAATGAATGAAACTGACACGGGAGCGGGCGATGGATCAAGGGATATTTGGATGCAATTTGGGTGGGTCCGTCCCATCGGATCCGACGTGGCGGACGCGTCCGGGCACGTTCAGGCGGCCCCAAACCCACCCCTCATATGGGTTGTGTTTGAGAATTGCCGGACAACCCGTACGTTTGGGCTGAATTTGAGGTGGCCGGTTGGGTGCGTGTTTTGTGTCCAGGCGGTGTCTGGGTTGTTCGCCCAGACGTTTAGGAAGGGTTTGCCCACTCTGGGTGGAGATGCTCTAAGGTAGCTAATCTAGCATGACAAGGTAATCACGATTTCTCTCTGGGCTCAACGCTAATCAGTTATGGGCATTATTGTCCTCAAAACGTGGATCCTCGCAAAAAACAAGCATCACAAATTCTTTTTAAAGATTTTAATCCTTCTTAATTTCATACAATTTGCTTTTGAATCAAAGACACCATAATTTATTTTTATCAAAAAATGTTAAATTTCTATTATTTCGAGTAAATAGTAAAGGTTTTAGTCCTATGGAATGCACACAATTCTTCGGAAAAGTCCTACAAAAAATCAAACAAGAATTCCCAATTTTTTCTAAAGGTTTTAATCATTCCACATGCCCTACAAAAGCCTTTAAATCAAATCGAACGCAAATTCTTATTCAACATAGGCCATAGATTTCTTTATTCCTGCCTTCCTAGTAGGTTCTAGTCAATAACATTTGCCTCCCCCAATTTTTTTTATAGAATTTTGAAATCATAGATATCATAAACCATTTTTTTTCTTCTGCCGGAGATTTTGTATACCATTTCTAAAGCCATCGGATTGGATTCTCATTCTAAAAGAAAGGAGGTGTTGGCATACACCACTCCTTGAGCCCACTTTGCAAAAGCCAAATTAATTATGTTCATCTAGTTTCCGTTGCAACTGATGGTCACCTAACGAACGACATACCAAAATGGATTCTGCTAGTGCGGTGGTGGCTGGTGCCTTGACATATAAAATCGTAACTAAAGCACGTAACGACAAAGTAGACGAGGATGTGTGAACAACTTGAATACAGAAATATAGTACTACCACGAGCCCACATTCCGGAGTGAACTTGTCTATAACGATTCGTGACTTTACCCGACTGAATTTGTTTTCATAGTTGAGGAACTGGATTTGTTTTTTGTGTAGCCGATTACTGCACTTAAATATGGAGCTTATGGTTTTCTCCTTCTTTTAGAATGAAGCCGTTCAAAGTTCTGGATAACTTATGTTAAAAAAAAATCTGGATAAGAGTATCTCTAGCACAGAATGTAAAACTCACGGAACTGAAAAAATTTCGCGGCTTTACGGGCTCGGGCCCTTTTTTGGGCCTGAACAGAGAGCCTGTAAAGGCGCCCCGACCCGTAAACGTTTCTCGGGGGCCCGAGAAAACCCGCGGCCGAACGGGATTTATAGCGACTCGGGCGGTGTTTTCAGTCCACAGCCCGAGTCGCGCCGCCACCGCCGACGGGAATTTCTCTGCTCCGTCGCGCCGTCTCCGACGAGCAATCCACCGCCGCCGCACACAGATCTGCCACCACTGCGCCGCGATGCCGCCGAAGAAGACGACGCCGAAGCGGGGGAGCTCCTCCCGCGCCGCCATCGACCGCTCAAATTTCTCCGACAAGGCGAGGAAGCAGCTCGCCGTCTCCGACGCGCCGAGGAAGCGAGCGGCGTGGAAATACATCCACCACGGAGCCGAGGTGCAGGAGCGACTCCTCTATCGCGCTGTCGAGGAGTTCGACCGGCGCCGCGCGGCGAGGGGAGCTCCTCTGGCGCAGGGAGCTCCTCCGGCACGTTAGTACACAGGCCGAGGAGGGAAGAGTCGAAGAAGGTGCTCGACGGCTACGACGCCGCCGCCTTCGACCAGGGCTTCGCGCCGGAGGACTTCGTCCCCGACGAGGCGCTCAACGCCATCGTGGCGACCCTCTGCAAGCGCTCGGCGGCAGAGGAGGAGGAGCTCGCGGCGAAGCGTCGCCGCGACGAGCAGATCGATGCCGTCCTCCTCGAGCAGTGCATCGCCGCCGAGCAGGCCCATATGAAGAAGGACGCTGAGTGGGACCGCATCACCGTCGAGCAGGCCACGAAGTACTGGACCTCATCTCCGACGAGGGGTGAGCGGCGCCGAGCCGCCGCTGTGTCACCGGCGCCCCGGGTAGGGTTAGGTAGGGCTCCAGTGATCACCAGAGTTATTTTGGGTGCCATTTTGTACATCACCGAGAGGTGTTCGTCCGTGCCTTCCCACGAAATGCAAAAAAAAAAAACAATTTTTGTTTCAGTCTCTATCTGCGCCGAGCAATTTCGAACCGAAAACACCGCAGAACGCGAACTGAAAACGGGAATATGCTAGATATGCTCTAACTTTTTATACAATTACACTATGAACGAGAGGTCGAGTCTGTACATGTATATCTTGGCTAATAAGCATGGCGTGGCAAGGAACGGCTGTATACGTACGTTCCTGGAAACCAGGTACATATACTAATTTGTTGGTTTTGTGGAAAGACATGGAAGATGGCACGATTATAGTATACGGCATGATGAGTGCGTCAGTGCGCTACACCGGCGAAGGTTGTTGGCTAGATTCCATCAGGAATGACATGTGCCCATCTTATATGTACTACACGACGCAGCTGCAAATTAATTCGCCTCTTCTTCTTTGTCCATGCATTTTAAGTAATGTTCTCCGGCTGCTGCTAGCTCCAGCCTCCAGTGAACTCAAAATGTTTACAAGCAAAAACAGGGGGAAATACAAAATCCAGGTCTTACACACGAGAACTTACAGGGTAAAGAATATAAGCAAGTCCTTCACAACCAAGTTGCATGTGCGTAAGATAAGATTGTTACCCTCGAGTCAATAGTTCGGAAATAAAAATCATTTCTTGATTTTCAGAGTGAAGGTTCGACAAAAAATGCATCACCTAAAGGTAAAGGCAACATTTTAATATTAAACGTCGTGTTCTATTTTTTCTTTGATTGTTTTATTTTCAGGTAAAGAAGAAGACCAAGGTCAAGTTAGTTTTATCTTTTATTCTTATTCCTTTTGTAATCTTGCTTTTATTCATGTTATATGTGTAATATCCTTCAAATACTCAATAAAGCGTTTTATGTTTATTTGCACATTTTTGTACTATTCATGAATTATCAAAGATTATTTTTTAGAAGTGAAATCCTCAATTGTAATTGTGACGATGAGATTGTGCTGCACTAGTTGTCTTATATTATGGTCACTATTCAAATTTTGCTTGAAACATCAAAATTTAGCAAAGGTCGTGTCAAATTGGTAACACTAAAATCAACAAACTACCTCTAATTTGTCGAGTTAAGGGAAACTTTATCCCCTAAACATCTTGTATCAATTTTTTAATTTCTCGGATTTTAGAATGCAATGCAAACATCTGGAATCTAGCGTGTTCGAGTATCAAACCTACGGGATGTGACATGTGGAAAATAGCAGTACACTTTTCACTCACTCCTGGTGAAACTTAAGTGGGAAAAGCCTTGTGGAGTCTGTTGAGGAAAGAAGAAACGAAGAAGAAGGAGAAACCCCCAATAAATGGGAAGGGACAAAGGTGAAAAAGGGAAAAGCCCTCGAGAAAGACAAAAATATGTATATAAGAGGGACAAGAGCACCAATCAGGGACGGCGAGATTAGCTTTTAATTTACAGAATTGCTAGTTCTCATGCCCCTGCGAATTAACTAAATCTCGGCCGTCTCCCTAGTCATTAGATTTACATCGCGGTTCATGTGATATCTGAGTTGCAACTGAGACTTTTTTACTTATTGAACTCACTAAACATTAAATTTACATCATGTGTTGCAATCGCTGCAACTGAATTTTTGAGTTGCAAGTGGATTACAACTGAGAGTATGGGATGTCGTCAGCCGAGTTAAATCTCAATCACCTAACTGCTAGGGGCACTCTTTAAATTATCTAGCTACAATAGTTTTTACAGAAATTGCAGCTCAATGAGAAGCATAAGGTAGTCTAAGCCAGTTTTTACATCCACAGTGCCGTTTACTGTTCACATGAACAGTATTCACGCTTCTCTTTTTTTCAACAAATTTTTTTTTTGTTTGATGCACGTCGACGGGTAGGTTCCATCCCCGTGATCGGTTCCGAGTTTGGTCGACTCTATCTTCTTAATTTTGGATCCAAAATCGCAAAAACATTTGACGAAATTTGTCAAATTCGCCGCACTCGGTCATCCGTTCGAATTTTCCTCTCACAAGTAGATGTATATCACCGTTCCAAACAACTTCCATGTTTTAACCTTTTTATTTTGACGAATCGGTCACCCAAAATAAAACATTTTTGCATACGAGTCCCCGCTTACCGTCTTTTTGAGAAGAGTCCTCACATTTCCCAAAAAAAAATTGTGAAACGGAGTCCTCGCTCCCGGAATAAAACATTTTTGCAGTAAAGTCGGTCGTCATAATATTTTCGACTGTGCTATCGAATAGTCCCTAAATCTATCCTATATATCAAAACCCACCCATTTAGCCCTCCCCTCGCTACTCCACGTCACCGATACTGTTCACATGAACAGTACTCGCACTTCTACGGTACCTTTTCTTTTTTTTGAATTTTTTTCCAGAAAATGAAGTATTTCTATAAAATATCTATACCTGTCGGAAAAATATGGAAAATACAACAAAATACTCAGAAAAATAAATGCTAACTATTTATAGCAAAAAACAAACATGTTTAGATGTTTTGAATTGGTGAATATTTAGACAAAAAAACAAATGCACTACCTCTAACTATGTGGAGTTAAATTTATTAAATGCTCACATAATGTACTTCCTGTAAGTATGGACTTAAATTGATCATTTCAATTTGGTAAATATTTGGAAGTAATGTAAATAGACTTTCTCTAAATATGGAATTCACTTCAATAAATGTACATCAAACATGTTTAAATATTTTGAATTGGTGAATATTTGGACAAGAAACGAATGCACTTCCTCTAATTATGTAAAGTCATCAAAATGCTTAGAAAAACAAATACTAACTGTTTATGTCAAAAAACAAACACGTTTAGATACTTTGAATTGTTGAATATTTGGACAAAAAACAACTGTATTTCCTCTAATTATGTGGAATCTAATTTATTAAATGTTCAAATATTTTGAGTTGGTGAATATTTAGACAAAAAACAAATGCACTTCCTCTAATTATGGACTTAAATTGGACATTTCATTTTGGTGAATATTTGGATGCAATCTAAATGAACTTCCTCTAAATATGAAATTCAAATAAATGTACATTTCCACTCATTATGGACTTAACTTAGATATTACTGTAAAAATAGAAACATGATTAAACATTTCAATTTGTTAATTTTTTTTTGGATATACTCTAAAATATATCAACATGCTCACAAAAATATAAGGTAACTACTTATGGCATAATGCAAACATATTTGAGCATTCCAATTTAGTGAATATTTAGATACAATATGAATGAACTTTATCTAACTACAGAGTTAAAATTAACAAATGCTCGCATCATGCATTCTCTAACTATGAAGTTAAATTAAAAATTTATGTCGACATACAAGCATATTTGAACATTTTAATTCACTAAGTATTTGGACATACTCTAGACGAAAAATTCTGACGGATTTCAGCATTTCGAATTACAACGGGTGCGGCGTGCCGCCGCACCAAATTCCACTAGTAGGTAGATAAAGCTCACGCGATATAGGCAATCTGTAGATTGCCTATGAGGTTATGAACAAAATCTCCAACATCGATCATTGATATGCACTCTGTCCGTTCTAAATTATAAAATATTTTGTACATTTAAATATGTGCTAGATATGGATAAAATAAGTAAATCTACACACTAAAAAAAACATCTAGGTATATCTGAATTAGAAAAAAGCTAAAACATTTTTTATTTTGAAATGGAGACACTACTAGCTAGATATTGTACACTTCTATAGTTCCCGATAAGTAAGACTCGACAAGGTTCAAAACTAGCCATTCGGTAGAGTAACGGGTAAGTACGTTACCAAAACGTGGTGAGATGATCGATATTACTGGACCGAACATCGAAGGTTCTATACGATCGATGGTTTGCGGATAGTATCGGCGAAAGGTCGTCCTCCACTCCACTTATATTCCACCAGCAAATGAACAAAAATATGGAGCGAAGAAGTAATCGAAAAAGGAAAAGAAATATGACACGGAACAAGTGAGTGGCGATAATGATGAGAGGTGTGGTCATCTACATGCTGTGGCGGCGTCTTCTCTCCGGTGGCTTGCGGTACGGCGACCTCGCCGGCGTCTAGGAAGCTTGGGGCAAGCTTCGGGGTCTGATTGCGTTTCTTCTGGCGGCTGAGGGTGCTTAGTGCACTTTTCCAGGGTTCTTTTGTAATTTTGTGTTTGTTCTGGACCTTGCTGTAAAAGTGTCTAGCCTCCTTAATATATGATCAGATCCTTCCTCAAAAAAAAAAAAGATGAGAGGTGTGGCGTGGACGGCCGTTTAGCCAGCTGGCATGCAACATCTAACGGCCAATCACAATGCGGGAACTGGAACAAGCAAGCAAACAACAAGCCTACCTGATCCATCCATGGAAAAGAAAAACGGGCAGAGCGCGCCAAGTCAAAAAAGGAGCTCGATCCATTTGCATGGAGGATGAAGCGGAGCCATGCACGTCCGCGTCAAAATCGAACCACCGGTTAAGACGTACTACACGTATACACTCGATTTTTTTATTTTTTTGGTTTATGAGAAAGGAAAAGAGTCGAGAGCATTCCCACACTCACACGTCACTCGATGTTCCTTGCAGCTAGCGGGTAACTCGTCGCGGTCGGCGTTTTGCCTCCGGCCGCAACCAAAATACAATCGACAATTCCACAGCCGTTGTTTTCCCTGAACTGACTGCTGACTGACGAGCATCGACACCTTAACAGAAAACGGCTTTACTCTTCTCCCTCAAAATCAAATCCCTTTCAAAACAAAACAAAGTAAACTAAACTAAACCACCGACAGCTTGTAGCTATCCTAAGCAGGAATTAGCACGGATATCTACTATTTTCTGGCCTGTGTTAGGTGATCAGGTCAGCTGGTCAGGTTCGATATATGGAAGGAAACGGATGGAGATGGATGAGGGTTGCCCAGGACCAGAAATCATGCATGCATAAACTGCCTCCGAAAACAACATCTAACCAAAAATATGGGGATGCAGATCAATCAATCAACTTATGCATGCACGCGCGTACGTGTACTAAATTCCAGCACTCAAGAAGACTGACCGGAAACCAACCAACAAACAAACAAGACAAAGTTTTCAAATGTTTGTTGCGAGTCTAGTTCAGATAGTTTTGATGGCAAATTCGGCTTGGTAAACTCAGTTTGAAACAAGCAATCGGTGAGCCCGAAGAGTCGTCTGACGCTAAGCTAGCTGCCGTACGTTTCAAAACTCTCAATTCTGGTGTCAATTCACGCAACCTCGTCAATCACATGTCAAAAAGCCTCCCCATATAGTATAACAGTAACCGGAAAGGAGTGTGTGTCAGAGGAGGTGCGCAACAGGCAGGCAGTTAGCTGTCGCTCGCCCATTCTCCACTGCCCCATAATTCCGTTTCGTCCTTTCCTCCGTCCTCTTTTTTTTTTTGAACACTAGATATATTAACATTAAGGACCATTATACATCATTACATGGCTCTCAACAGTAGAGCAAGAACGATAAGTGCCTAGCTGCACAATACAACAAGAGGTTGATCTAAACTCATGAGGAAGATGTCGAAGATCACAAGTGGAACCATACGGCGTTCGACCATCCGTCGACAACACGGATCCGAAATTGCCACACCTACAAACTTCAAGGGCCTCGATAGAGGTGCGATCCAGTCGATGCCCCGCGGGTGGTTCTCCCGACGATCTATCTGGAATATGCACACGAGGTGTCGAGTTGAGCTGTAGATATCGAATAGCCTTCACCGAGCTCAAACTCAGGGCGTCTCTGCAGTTAAATCTGAGGATCAACAACGGAGGAGCTCCGGTGACACAGCCCGAACAGCTTAGAGACAACATCTTCATCACGGTGATCATATGACAAATATAGGCATGTGCAAATTGTGCGGCTGCAATTTGTGAGAAAATCCTGCTCAATTGAGTGTATAGCACTGCCACTGACCTCAATAGCGCCACCCAAAATCCTCCAACATGCCCAATCCGAGCTCCGCACCACCATGATGGCAACACAGCAGGTAATGGGAACATGTATTAATGTGGTGGCGACAGATTGTTGCTCACCTTCCAGCACCGCAATCATCTTTGAGGCAAAATTAGAAGTTGACCACTGAAAATTCTGAGAACTTGCCTCAATC
This sequence comes from Poa pratensis, assembly GCA_947311845.1. NCBI lineage: Eukaryota > Viridiplantae > Streptophyta > Magnoliopsida > Poales > Poaceae > Poa > Poa pratensis. The sequence continues at coordinate 34,995,746 of CAMZMU010000083.1, read as the reverse complement.
GTACCTCCCTGTAGGATGTGATGATGAAACACGCCGTCTTCCCGATGGATAGCATAATCTTCTTCACCCATCCCACACAGATGAACAACGAACCGAGCGCAAAAAGGAGGTTCCACCCCCATATGCAGAGACCTGCAACTGCTTGGTCGTTGGACTGCATAGGCAGAGTTTGAAGATAAGGTGGGTGTCATCAGTTTCGAACACCCAGCCGAGGTCCTGAAATCACAGGCGGTTGGAGGCCCTCCAGGCTCGAGTCGCCAGGGAGCAACGCACCCGGAACGAATCCCAAATTCTTCTTGCAATCCGGCCGGAGACAGCGGAGGACTCGCTGACCAAGTCCCGTCCCCGCGGCGAATCCCGCTGGAACTCAAAGCCGAGGGAACAGGCAAGAGCCGCGCCTTCTTGAACAGGAGCTCAGGAGAGGAGGAGCAGCAACAAACAGGAGCTTCGTCTCCCCCTGCCGTGGCCACCATGGACACCACAGGGAAGAAGAAGAGAACCAGAAAATCTAGATCTACTTTATTGGAGTAGCTAAACCTACAAAGCAACGAAAGGGAAAAGATCTGCACCTCCCTCCCCCTCCGGCCACCAGGGCCGCCGACGACGGGGAGGAGAGAGGCCGGAGGGTTTGCCGGAGACGGGGGTCAAGGAGGGGAGAGGACGGGGTGTATCGCCACACAGGGCAGTCTCCACGAGGGGAAAAGTCAACAAATTGGTGGCCACGGGTAATTGAACCTGGGTCTCCCAGGCGCAACACAGGGAGCGAAGCCACTCTGCCAACTTTGTCTCTATCCTCCGTCCTCATTCTGCTCCCCAAACCAGACACTCCAACTAGAAAACAACCAACACAAAACAGAAATGGTCACCTACTCCTGCTACTATCACCAGAAGTATCAAAATCGAAACGACTTTGTAGTGAAACTGAAGAAGCAAGGAACGAACTCGGTCTCTCTTTTCCCCTCTCATTTCATTTTTCCTTTCTCTGTACAAAAAGAACTCTTCTTGAGCTATCCAGCAACTCTGCTAGGAAGCTATGCTATGCTCTGCTTTGCTTATTGGCATACCACGGACATCGATCCATCCTGGATGGAGCTTGAGGAGGAAAATTTTGGAAGGAGAAAAGAAAGACTAAACTAGGGAATTATTGTTGTTGGGGAAGAAGATCTAAACGAGCTGCTGCATGCGTCTTCTCATCTTCGCCTGCCGCCGCCTCTGTCTTTTCTCCTTCTCTTCACTCAGCGCGCTCCGTTGATTGTTTCGGGGTTGATCTGTGCTCGTGATCGAGCAGCTTGTGTGTGTTTGCTACTCGATCTTGGCCATGCTCATCAAGCGCTTGGCGGCGTGGACGCTGTCGCGGGGGTCGAAGCCGGACATGTAGTTCCGGACCTCGATCCGGATCATCTCCTGCATCATGGACAGGAACTCGCCGTTGAAGGGCCGCGGTTGCGCCGGCGGCTGGAGCTGGAACGGCATGGGCGGCATCTGTTGTTGAGTCGATGCGGCGGGCTGTAATACTGGATGAGGAGGTGCCATGGTGGGCAGTACTGGCGGCGCCGCCGGGGCTGCCTCGGACGGGTCCAGGCCGGGCAGGGAGAGCGAGAGCGAGAGGGACGTCGCCGGCGGCGGCGGCGGCGGCGGAGAGGACGGTTCGGGCATGGGAGGTGTCGCCGTAGTCGGGAAGACGGCCACCCCGCCGGCGCGCGCCACGGGGCGGTACACGTGCGTCGTGGAGGGCATGACGGATGGCAGGCTCTGGTGGCTGGAGTCGCTGAGGTCGGACCCCGACGGGCTGCCGGGACTGAAGCAGAGCACTCCCGGGTGGCCGCCGCCGTCGCTGCTCGTCCGCTTCAGCGGCCGATCCTCGTCGGCGGCCGCGTCATCAGCAGGCGGCGAATCCGAGGCAGAGTACTTGCGCTTGAGCGTAGAGTTCCAGTGGTTCTTGATGGCGTTGTCGGTGCGGCCGGAGAGGAGCCTTGCGATGGTGGCCCACTTGTTGCCGAACCTGGCGTGGGCGCGGAGGATGGTGTCGTCCTCGTCGGGGGTGAAGGGGCGGTGCTCCACCTGCGGCGAGAGCTGGTTGCACCACCGGAGGCGGCAGGACTTGCCGGACCGCCCCGGGATGGACTTGCTGATGAGGGACCAGTTGCGGGCGCCGTGGCGGCCCACGAGCCGCTGCAGCGCGTCGTCCTCCTCGGGGCTCCAGGGCCCCTTGATCCGGTCCACGTCCTTGGACGATCCTCCTCTACACGCCGCCGACATGGCCTCCGGTCGATCTACGAATCAGTAGAAACTGCTGGGAGGAGTGTACTCAGATGAACAGAATGAATCTGATCTGATATAGTATTTCAGAGGAGGTATCGAGAAGGAAGGAATGAATCGGAGGGGAAGAGAGGAGACAGAAGAGTGGATGGGAGCGGAGCGGGCAGGGGCAGGATATATAGGAGACGGGAAGTGAATGCGAGCCGGTTGTGTTGTAACGGGTTCCAGCCAGGCAACGGAAGGAAGGAGACGATGCTGCTATTGTGGCTACAGCTGGCCAAACGGACACGCGTCTAGACGCCTACACTTGATATCGCTCTCGCTCCGTTATCACCTCTCCTACGTGTGGCATGGAGAGGATGGATGGGGATGGTGAGGGAAATAATATCTCTCACCTGCCCTGCTTGCTTATTACGCAGTGGTAGAGTCAAATGCATTGGTGAAGGACGAAATTTGAAGCAAAACTGAAATTGACTCCAACGGGGCGACGTATCGAGTCCGCGCGCGTCCGTTTTCATCCGCGCGAGCCAAAAATACGGTCCAACGGGGCGATGCTCCTGTCCGCCGCGACCCATTCGTGGCCCAATTTTGGGCCAGGTTTGCGTCGGCCGTGGACGCGCGCGGAGCGCAACCGCGCATCAGATCATTCCCCACCCCAATCTCCTCCTCCTCCCTCGCACCTCCAACCGCCACCCGCCGTCACTCCCTCGATTTGGCACTGCATGCCATTCCGAGGACGTCGTCCTCTTCCCCGCCGTCACCGGAGCTGCTTCCTCCCCGCCACGGCCGGTGAATCTTGCGTACACATCTCTCAGAGCGCCCGCGACACCAACGCCGCCCACAAGGTGTTCGGCCGTTTGCCCCGGCAACAACTCAGGTACGAACATTGCCATGGATAACTCATGTACCAGTCATCATCGGACGATTCCTCCGACGATGAGAGTGACGGCCTGGTTGCCACTCTCGTCGTCAATGTGTACATAGAGAGGATGCGGCCGGTGTTCCGAGGGTCGTTGTCGGGCCGTTCTCCTGCCTTGGACCGGAACAGGGCAGCTGGCCATGTCCAGCTCTATGGGGACTACTTTCGTCCAGTGAAACCCACGTATCCTCCCAAGATTTTTTGGCGCCGTTTCCGGATGAGAAGATCATTGTTCAATCATATCCGGTTGGGGGTGATGCATTTTGATGATTATTTCATATCCAAAAGAGATGCAATTGGTACCTACGGCTTCTCGTCGTATCAGAAATGCACCGCCGCAATTTGCATGCTTGCATATGGAGTTGTCGGTGATCTTGTTGACGAGTACGTGCGGATGAGTGAGTCCACTTGCCTAGAAGCAATGTATAAGTTTTGCACAGCCGTGGTGCAGGTGTTCGGCCCAGAGTACCTGAGGGAACCGAATGCTGCTGACATGACCCGGCTCTTGTCCATCAACAAGGCCAGAGGCTTCCCTGGGATGATTGGGAGCATAGATTGTATGCACTCACTAGTACAGAACGACACATCGGATACCCCTCTATGGAAACGGCAGGCGTTAGGCGACGGAGAATCGCGCTTTCCGCGCGGCCAGTGCGTACAAACCTGACCTGGGCCGCGGCTGGCCCGTCAACATAGGTAACGGAGAAAGTATTAACTCCGTTACCCATAGTATTGGCAACGGTCTTAATTCTGGCTCCGTTTCCGATATGTGCCTCTATAGCAACGGAGACTTTTGGGTGTCCGTTTCCAATGTGGACACGTTCCATCTTGGAATTCGAAGCGAGGCGAGTAAATGCCATGGCGTAGTGGCACCGCCCACTACTCCTTGAAAACCCCAATCCTTGCTAGCTCAAGACGCCACCGAATCTGCTCTCTCTCTCTCGCTCGCTCGCTCCCTCCTACTGATTAGCGAAGATGCCTCGCAGCAACGACACACAGGAGCACACTGAGTCGCCGCGGGACAGTCCCCCCGTCAGCGGCGAGTCCGTTGAAGGACCGACGCCGGAGACGAGCGACGACGAATACGCCAACTTCCATGATCCCACCTTGATGCTGGGCCCGCCGAAGGTTGATTCTGATGACGAGTCAACCGAAGAGGAGAAGGAGGAGGAGGAGGAGGAGGAGGACGACGAGGAGGACGAGGCGGAGGCGCCGGTCCCGAAGAAGGGAGCCCCGGCGACGGAGAAGAAAGCCGCCGCCACCGCCTCCGATATGCTGCCGCCGCCGCCGCCACCACCTCCAATGGCCCCCAATAAGCGAGGCCGTGAGAAGGACGAGGATTGCGCGGAAGCAGGGCGCAAGAAAAACAAGAAGTAGCTAGTAGTAGTTCTATAAGTTCTCCAACTGTAATTTACTTTATTATTATTAATATGTACTGCGTATGTAATGTAGTAATCACTAATATTAATATAAGTATCCTATAAGTGGTTTTCTCCATATAGTAGAGATTAGGAAAATATTATTCCAGAGAGTAGAAGAAATTCCACAGAGTGGGCGCGTAGGTCCCACACCTCAGTGGAAGAAACACAAAGGAAACGGTCCTTCTAAAGAACCGTTTCCTATGTTTTACCTATATATATGGGCGTACAGAGCAAAACCTAACACTCGTTTCCTCACTCTGTCCCAGTATGCTAGATCTGTTCGTGGCGGCGCCTCCTGGCGTTGCGGCCATCGCCGGCGCCGTGGCGGCGCCGTCTCCGCCCAGACGACGGCTATCACGGCGAGGTCTTCGCCATCTCCCCCGACACGGCGAGGTGTTCGCCATGTCCCCCGACACGGCGAGGTCTTCGCCATCTCGCCCGACACGGCGAGGTCGTCGCTCTGTCCGCTTCCTCTGCCTCCACCACTTCCGGATCTGCTAGATCGATCCAACGGCGACGTGAAGAAGGTATCAGATCCACATCCGGTAGTTCTATCTCTAGATCTAGTTAACTTGCCTATTGTGCACTTGCAACTAGTTGTAGTTTAGCTTACTTGTTGATAGTAGTTCAGTTCACATCCGGTAGTTCTATCTAGATCATTTCTTGATGTAGTTAACTTGCCTATTGTGCACTTGCAACTAGTTGTAGTTTAGCTAACTTGTTGAAAGTAGTTCAGTTCACATCCGGTAGTTCTATCTAGATCATTTCTTGATGTAGTTAACTTGCCTATTGTGCACTTGCAACTAGTTGTAGTTTAGCTAACTTGTTGAAAGTAGTTCAGTTCACATCCGGTAGTTCTATCTAGATCATTTCTTGATGTAGTTAACTTGCCTATTGTGCACTTGCAACTAGTTGTAGTTTAGCTAACTTGTTGAAAGTAGTTCAGTTCACATCCGGTAGTTCTATCTAGATCATTTCTTGATGTAGTTAACTTGCCTATTGTGCACTTGCAACCGGTTGTAGTTTCGCTAACTTGTTGATAGTAGTTCAGTTCACATCCGGTAGTTCTATCTAGATCATTTCTTGATGTAGTTAACTTGCCTATTGTGCACTTGCAACCGGTTGTAGTTTAGCTAACTAGTCCATGTGAAAACAGGAGTCTATTTCGGTGACACTGCATAAAAAAGTCGGAGACACAGAACAAACAACGAACATTACTCAAGAGAGTAGTGTTTGTTGACTTTCCCATAATGGCCTCCAATTATATACACAGGTCAGTACACACTATATACTACTGTATACTTCATATTATTGTGTTAAATTGTTTGTTCTATCTAGTAGTGTCAGAACTAACATAAATCCTTATTTACATTTAGGGATATCAAGCTGTTCCCTTTCAAACTCCACCATACATATCCACCGTCGCTATTGTGACGTTTTGGTACACTGCATAAAATACTTTTTTAAGTAAGAGTGTTTTATACAGTGTCGCCGAAATGTCACATCGGTGACGTATTAGATTAGATTTCGGTGACACTGCATAAAAAATCCAGAGCCGGTGGTGGCCTCCATGGAAAGGATGATCGTTGTCAGGCATCCTATGAAGCTGCTGACATCGCAATATCTTGTTGACAAGCCGTGTGTTGGCTGCTCCGGTTCATCAATAAGAGCCACCTCAAGACATAGGTAAGATATCGTTTCAGTTTGCTTAAATTCATAGTGTATTTGTTTTAGCATATGTATTTAACAATTGTAACTCTATTTACTAATGTATAGGGTCCAAAGCTTCAACATCCTTCTCTCAAGAAGTTGAGATAAGAAGAGATAGCTAGAGTGACACCTGCGAGGATTGTGGAAAAGGATGTAGGGAAGAAATCATATATTCTTTCCGTCCTTTGACATGATAGGCTTAGTATAGATGAAATCTGTTATCGTTTTACCTCTTATGTTTGTCACATCTTGTGATGCAATTGTAAAGGTGAAATTGTGATGGAAATGTAAAGTTACATTGTGATATGAATGAAATCTGTTACCGTTTTAGTATTTGAGCTTGTGCTGTGAGATTTTAAGTATCTAGTGGCATTTGTAAACGTGGCATCCTGTAACCGAAATATGAGAAATGCTCAGTGCAAACGGGTGGATGGCAAACTCCGTATCTGATGAAGGAAAACTAAGGAAACGGAGGTCTGCGCACAACCGTTGCCAAATGGAGACCTCATCGGAAACGGTTTTTGGCCTCCGTTACCGATGAAGGCCTTCACATCAGTGACAGAGGCGGGGACACGGACCCTTTCTCCGTTGCCGAAGGGTTTTTTGGCCCGTTTCCGATGTGTCGTTCTGTACTAGTGACTGGGAGTGGAGGAACTGCCCATTTACTTGGCAGGGGCAGTACAAGGGCCATGTTAGGGCGTGCAGGGTCGTACTTGAGGTCGTGGCATCACAAGATTTGTGGATTTGGCACTCGTTCTTTGGCATGGCCGGCTCGCACAATGACATCAACGTGCTTCAGCGGTCTCCGGTGTTCAACAGACTCTCCAATGGCCTAGCACCCGAGGTGACAGTTCAGATCAATGGCCGAGAGTACAAGAAGGCATACTATCTTGCTGATGGCATTTACACTACAAGAAGCCATACTATCTTGCTGATGGCATTTACCCTACATGGACTACATTCTTGAAGACCATCTCCAATCCAAATGATGAGAAGAAGAAGAGATTCTCCAAGGAACAAGAAAGTGCTAGAAAGGATGTGGAGCGTTCATTCGGTGCCCTCCAGTCTCGATGGGCTATTGTTCGACAACACCCTGCTAGAACATGGGACAAGGACACCATGTGGGAGGTGATGACAACTTGTGTGATCATGTACAACATGATTGTGGAGGATGAACGCGATGAGGGTATGCATGATCAGGTATGGCAATTTCAGGGTGAGTTAGTTCAGCCTGAGGGACCGTCCACATATGCTAAGTTCCTAGACTTCCACCATGACGTTCGTGAGAAGGTGGCCCATCTTCAGCTACAAAATGATTTGGTGGAGCATATCTCGCAGCACTACGGAAACCAGTAGTTCCATTTGAGAAACTACTGATTTCCTATTTATTTGGTTTGTAAAACTATGAAATATTTGATGAACCATTTGTATTATTTGTGAAACTATTTGTATTGTTTGTGAACTATTTGGATTGTAATAAATATTTGCTTGAATTATTTGGATTTGTAATAAATATTTGCTGGACTATTTGAATTGTATTATTTGTATGGTGTGATTCATTTTATGATGTCAAAACCTAGCCGGGGAAAAAATGATCAAAACCCTGACCGGGCGGACTCAATGCGTCGGCCCGTTGGGTGCAGTGGCCAGAAAGGGGCGGACCTGGGCCGGACGCGCGTCCGTTTGCCGACCCAAATGGACCAAATGCAGACCAAACGCGCGTCCGTTTGGGTCGCTCCGTTGGAGTCATCCTAACTGAGACGATAAACCGTAAAGACCCATTTTCGTCATCATTGGTAAAACAATGCCATCTCAATGCGACAATAACTGCAAGATATATGATATGTCTTTCAAATATCAAGACAATCTCTACAATTTTCAATTCTCCATGAATAATGAATAGATCAAGAGATTACCACCTTGTACTCCATCTGTTCATAAATATAAGATATTTTACGTATTTCACATGTTGTATACATGCAAACTCAAACGAGTGAACATACACACTCAAACGTGTCTAGATAAATTTCTATGTGTGAATGTGGATAAAGGCTAAAATATTTTATATTTAAAACGGATGGAGTACATGCCTATGCTCAATTGGAAAAATCTCCATCATAAATCTTTGTAAGACAAGCAAACTTATTCACATTAAATATAAAGAGGAGTCCCTCGGGTCTAGGCATGAGAACTTCTGAGCAAAGATAAGTTATTCAGATAATGATCAAAAATCGGTGAGACTTGGTTTCTTCCCGTCTCTTGATTTGTCGTATTTAGACCTCCTGCAGTTACAGTGATTTCCTTTTTTTGTACAATATATTTAAAAGTTTTAGCAAAATCTAAAAAAATGAACCGGCGTGTTCTCAGTGATGTATATTACAAGCGTGCAAAATCAGAATGCAATTTTCTTATTTTATGAACTACACAAAAACGAATGTTTTGAACATTTGAAACCATGTATTGTTCACTATACTCATATATGTATATTTGTAATTTTAGTGTAGCTCAAAGTGTAAAATATTTCGCATTGTTATTTAGCATGTTTATGGTATACATCAATGATAATATGCACGACCTTTTTTCAGATTTTTTTGAACTTTTTTTTTGAAATTTTAAAACAGAGAGATCACGAGAGCTCTGGTGCCACAAATCTTAACTCACATTTCCTTCGTAATTAGGATTATGATGTCATTTTCTGCTTAGATTGAAACCTTTCAAGAGGTGCTATGAACCATTATTTCTCCAATTCAGTAAATATGTCCTCACCTCGTTAAATAAAGATATTGACCAAGCTAAAACAATTAAAAATTTGTGCAATAAAATGTACAATGCCAACATAAAATCATAATACTTAATCTATTGCATAAGTAGGTTTGTTTTGGCCACTCCGCTATAAGCTGCCCAAAATACCCTCAAAGGGTTAAGCCTTTCTTAAATATCACACATAGGACATGTTAAGTAGCCATTGCAACGGAAAAAGTTGGTTTCGCCTAGACTAGTCCTTGTGTTTCCTGTATCTGACGCGTGTGTGGCACTTGTTCCTCGTAGGAGTATCTACTGTATGCTGAATTTTATTTCGCGGTAATTAGATATGGTGCTGGATTGAGTACAGTAACGTGTGAGGCCTAGAGGCAGCTGCTTTTGTTTTTTCTCGTTTCAAACGTTGGAAAAAGAGAGGGAAAAAGCGGGGATTCGTATTGGTTTGGTGTAGCGGTGCTGGTGAGTCGTCGTGTGATTGGTGGTCCACACAGCCCGCACGGGAGGCTAGCAAACCAAGTGCTCTAGAACAGTCCTGTTTTGATCACGTACTCTGTTTTGTCTTGATCAGCGTCTGCAATCTGCATGCGGTTGGACTGGTGTCTCCGTCCGAGGGATCGAGACGTCCCCGCCACCCCTCTTCTTCTTCGTTACGAATTACGATGATCAGTCCATCGTTTCGTCTGTGTTACCCTGCTGCTACCGGCTGTTTCGAGGTGACTGTGTGTGGGACTGAACTGACCACTAACTACCAGGACGGCACGCCGCAACTAACACCAAATTTATAAACACCAGGGATCGACCGGTGCAAAAACTTCTCTCCCTGAGCCGGTGACGGGTCTCACGTCTCAGCTAAACAGAGCTTTCTTCTGCATCACACACGGTTTCGGCCAAACAAACAAACAAACGCGCCAGTCCAATCGAGCCTGGATAGATAGCTGCGTCAACCAACTTGCATTCACCCGTCTCCATCCTACTCCACAACACACGGATGAATGAAAGCCCACCCTGCACCAACCGTTGCAATCTTAACCATCTTCAATTCTTTCTTCCCCATTATTAGTTACGTAGGTTATTAACAACGAAAACTGCTAGTACTACTCAAGCTCTGCACTTTTGGCGGCTAGCCAAAGCGCGTACGTCAAATCGATCCGAAACCCATCAAATCTTAATAATTAATCTGTAAGTACGTACTCCCCTGTTTTGTCTCTGTGCCTTAATTTGTTCCCTGGGTACTTCGCTCTACTCACCGGTCACATCGACGTTGCATGGAAGCAACGCTAGCGACAAATTCATTTCACCAAACGGCCGCAATTCAGAGTCTCTTTCGTTCAAGAAACTTCGTAGGATTTTTTTTTAGATGGTTGTACGGTTCCTTTGACGCAAATCATTTCTACAGAAATTTAAGGTTCAGTACGTGTATATATAAATTTCCTACTTAGAGCTCTTTGGTTCACCAGATTCTAAAACATGGGGATGGGAAATAGGCAAAATCGTAATGGGATGTGAAAGACGCGGAAGCCGGAAGTGGAGCCACGGTGTCACGACATCCGGCCGCCCAATTAATACACGTCCTTGTAGGTGATCGGCGAGGACGGGTAGAGAGTGAGCGAGTGTGCCCTTGATATATTAGAGGACACACTTGACAGCTGCGAGAAGCGTTGGTCTCGAGGATCATGCATATGGAGACATAATTGTTGCACGGCGTAGGCGAAGTGTGAAGGTCCGGTATTGCAGCGCCCCGGCACGGTGCCGATACTTTTAGAATCGTTCAAAAGAAAATTGTAATGAAAATCGTTTGAATCAAAGAGGATTTTGGATCGTTTGATTTGCATGATTGAATTTTTGCACTGCTGAGTCCGTACCGTGTACTTGTGTCTAATCACCCGGAGGCCAACACGTACGGGGTGCTTTGCCGCATATTCTTCACGTGTTGTTGCAGACGCACCCCACTGGCGCCGGGGCATGATTGATCATGGTTGGCGATGGATCCGAGATCCAGGCCGTCCGTTGGTCCTCGTCCACACGTCTGGAGTACGTGGCCATGTTTTTATTAGCAGTAAGTACTCCACGGAGTGCTAGTATAATTCGCTGGGCCCGCCTGACCTGCATCGCCAGCTTCTTCTGTGTGACTGACTATTCCTTGGGTCCCAACCCGAGTCTAGATACGACTCCACGGAGATAAGGATGGAAAATAAACTAGATTTTACTCCAGTTTGTTTTTAGAGGGAGTCTTTTAGTCCACTTATTTTACAGCAAGTACTTATTTTTAATCCAGTTAACGGTTCACAGTTAAATGGTTAATGCAGAAGATGAGTAAGTTAAGATAGGAATGCCGGAGTGACGTGGGGGCGGGACCACCAGGTACTACGTGCATGCGGCGCCGTTGAGTTGCCGTTTTGACTAGACAGCCTGGACACCACTCCCCGCGGGCCCCACATGCCGTGTCAGGTACTTTTCACCGGTTTGCTCCTCTCTCTCTGCACGGCCAACGCCAGCGCGACGGAGAGTGAGTGATGGCTGAGACTGCCCATAGTGGGAGTAACTTCACTAGTAACACCTAAGCAAAAAATTCTATGTGGCATGTAATTAATGAGGAGAGATACAAATAGAGTAACTTAGCTAGTTACTTGTAATACTAGTAACATCACACTTTTCAAGAGAAAATGAGTCTATAGAGTAATAAATGAGACCATATATGACACCACCTCTATGTTACTTTGCACTATGAGGGTAATAACATAGTCTAGTAATATGTGTATGTTACTAGTTGAAGTTACTCTCCACTATGGCTAGTCTGAGAGCATCTCCCAGGGCACAGGTAAAAAACTGACACAGATTGGGACGAGCGAGTTTGCTACTCTCTGCATTCCGAATTAGTCAACACAGATTTATCTATATATGGATAAAATCTACATACTAAAATACATCTAAATACTTCATTATTTAGATAAATCCGCGTCAACTAATTCGAGACGGAGGAAGTACATTTTCGCGGGAGATAAGTATCTCCGGTTCCACGCGCATGACCAGCGAATTTGCTGCAATTCCATCAAAGCTTTTTTCTCGCAGCAATTAGTACTCTAGTTTCTACTACCTAGGTCCATTATCTGTAGCTGGCTTGGATGAATTTAGTTGAAAGCCACACCTGGCGTTGGTCGTGTTGATTGTATATATATTTGTAGTACCCCGAACCAGTAGGTTGTACTCGTAGTAGTATATTTGTACTTGGATCCTGTGTGTCGGTTTGTTCCGTTGGCGACGTCAGGCTGAGGCACGCACGATGGTTTGTTAATCTGTTGGTCTGTCTGTTTGTTGGTTTCCAGTCAGTCTGCTGGAGTGCTGGAATTTAGTACACGAACGTACGCGTGCATGCATAAGTTGATTGATTGATGTGTGTGTGCGGTTTGCCTGGCATCCCATATTTTTGGTTAGGTGTTGTTTTCGGAGGCAGTTCACGCATGATTTCTGGTCCTCGGCAAGCCTCATCCATCCGTTCCATTTATCCAACCAGACCTGACCTGACCACCTAACACAAGCCAAAAAATAGTAGTACTTGCTAGCCGTGCTAATTCCTGCATACTAGGATAGCTACAAGCAGTCGGTGGTTTAGTTTAGTTGGCAGCAATGAAAGGAAATTGAGGGAGAAGAAATCTTTGGTCTTTGGACATAGAGAAGAAAAGAAAGCTTTGGTTTTTAGACACCGTCGATCCAAAAAAACGCTTCGCTCCAGTATGGCTCCCCAGGGCGATACCGAGGCGCGAACCCTAGCCGCCACCAAGAGTTCGACCTCGACGGCTCCCCTACCGCCGCTGCCGCCGGCGTTGGCTACGGTGGCGACGGGCCCCGGCGCCTAAGGTGCCCGGGGGGCTTGATCGCGGCGGCATCCTCATGAGGCGGCTGGAGCGGTTCCCATGGGGAGGTCGAGCGCGGCGGTCAGGGCGGTGTCCCTGGCTGTGCGACGGCCCCGTCGGCTCCATGGCCTGGTTTCTCCACGGTGATGGTGGGAGATGGTGTGCCGCGGATCTGGCTCCGCCCAGATCAGTCGGCGGCAACCTATGGCTATACGGCGGCGCGGTGGGGGGTTGGCGTGGAGTTCTGCGCGGTCGGCGGATGGCGGCGTGGGGGCCTGTTGTCTGCATCAGATAATAAGGGTGGTCTGGCCCTGCTGTTCTTCGAGCTCCATGGTGTCGATCTGCTGCTTGTCGGCCTCCTCGATCTGACCGCCGACGAGTTCTGGTCTTCCTCTCAGATATTTCCGCAGTTTGGCACAAGGTGCTACTGGATATCTAGAGCGGAATCGATGCAGTCGTGCTCGTCCTTGTCTTCCCAGAGTGGATTCATTTGGGCGAGGCGCGAAACTTCGCCTTTTGTCGGTGCCATGGGACATGTCTTAATATAGATTTCCATGGAACTGTCAGAGGTGGAGAAAGTCATGGTGGCTACGATCGGAGGTTGGTAATGGCGGAGAGGGTACTGGTTGCAATGAGGACAAGGTGGCATAGGTTCTCCATGTGTGTCGGGTGCTTGACAACTTGGAGCAGCAGCCTTGGCAAGCGGGGGTGGCGACACAAGTGGACTGCATTCTTGGCGGTGCTCCTCGAGTACCGAGCCTCGAGTTCCAGAGTGAAAACCCAAGGTCTGGTCTTCTTTAGTTGTACCTGGCAATGGCCTTACCGAATGCATTATTTTGGAAACTTGGTCTTTCTCCAGGATGAAAACCCAAGATCTATGATTGAGCGTGTGCATTGTTTCCTTCTCGGAGGTGTTGCTTTAGGAGAATCTCGTTTGTAATTCGGGTGTTGTCTTTGGTGGTGGTTAAAGTGCTACTGTTGTGAGTGGTTCATCACCGTGACGGGATCTTTGTTTTCTTTTTCTCCCTTTTTGTTTTTTTCTTGGCTGTGTTCATCCGAACATCTTGTTGGTACAGAGTGTGTGTAATTAGTATATTGGCGATATTAATATATTCCCTATATAAAAAAAGCCGTTTTCTGTTAAGGTGTCAATGCTCGTTATTAGTCAGCAGTCGGTTCAGGGAAAACAACGGCTACTCTGCAGATTTGTCGGATTGTATGTGTATGTGGCTGGGGCGTCGTCGGAGGCGAGACTACACAAGTCAAAAAATAGTACTCCCTCCGATCCATATTAGTGGGCACAACTTTGTCTAGATACACATGTATCTAGTCTAAATATTTAACTAGATACATATTAATTTAGACAAAGCTATGCCCACTAATATGGATCGGAGGGAGTACTTATTGCTTAGCCATGCTAATACGCGCATAGGATAGCTACAACTACAACTCTACAAGCAGTCGGTGGTTTAGTTTAGTTGGCAGGAAATAAAAGAGATTGTGGGAGAAGGAGAAAGCTTCGTTTGGACAGGAAGAAGAAAAGAAAGCCGTTTTCTGTTAAGGTGTCGATGCTCATTTAGTCAGCTAGCAGTCAATTCAGGGAAAACAACGGCTGCGGAATTGTCGATTGTGTGTGGGTGTGGTTGGGGCGTCGACGACTCGACTCGACGGAGGCAAAGCGCTGACCGCGACGAGTTACCCGCTGCAACGACCAAACAAGGAGTGACGTGTGAGTGTGGGAATGCTAACAAATTAAGAATGGAGTAGTATAATTAGCGGGATCGGATCATGTAAGCTGTTCACTTCATCCCGGAAAAAGTAATACACCCCTTTGAGCGTTTCCGTTTCCTTCGTCTGTTGAGATTGGGCCTTGGGGAAATGTTTAGGTCTTCTTTGGATCACAGGGTTAGAGAACACATGAATTAAAATAACATAGGAATATGACAGAATTGCAGGCACAAAATAGAGTATTATGGAATAGAGAAAAAAATAGGAATGGTCATTTGGATGGAACACGGAAATAAAACATGAAAAATGTCTCGATCGTACGCGAGTGAGTGTAAAAAAAGAGATTAAAGTGGATGCTCATGGCCTCTTTGAATGTAGGAATTTCATAAATATAATGGAGGATTCTAAAATTCCATCACATTTTTTCTTATGAAATCCCTTTAGATAAAAGAAATCTTTTCCTATAGCCTTCCAATTCATAGGAATCTTAACATGAGCTCAAGCCACATTTTATTTTGGTTCGAAAAGTACAATGCACTTACGCTGTATCTTTCTCTCTCTGCTCAGTACCGTGGGATTCTTGTGTTTGATTCTTATGCACCATCTAAAGACACAGCTCAGAAAATGCCCGTGTTTTTAAATCCTATAGGAATTCACTATTCATGGCATCCCAATCCCATGTGTTTCCCCATTCACGTGTTTCTAAATTCCTGCACTCGAAAGAGGGCCTGAAATTCCTTTGAAATTGTGTTGTACGAATGCAATTCATAATTTTTTGCAGGTATCAATCCTTTGATCCAAAGGGCTTACTTAGAAAAATATCGAACCCTCCAATATTTGTATGAAAATCGTTAAATCCAAAGAAACCTTTACTGAACGAATCGCTCAAAATCATCAGCATATAGCCTTATTTGTTTTTGTCCATTTAGTTAGCCGCTCAAACGTACATATACGGTGGTTGGTGACCGTACACTGACGATGATGTACTACCGCGTGTCGCTCGGTGGATGCATGGGAGGTGACTAACGGAACATGTTTGACGCACGAGACGATGATGATTTGTTCGGTTCGATTTTGACGCGGACGTGCATGGCTCGGCTTCATCCTCCATGCAAATGGAGCTCCTTTTTTTGACTTCGCTCCACCTGTTTTCTTCTTTATATAATACGCGTCTTTCCAGCAATAACGCTTGTACATTCTTTGCATGTTCCAGTTCCCGCAATATTCTGGGCCGTTAGTTGTTGCATGCCAGCTGGCTAAACGGTCGTCCACGCCCTAGTCGATCTCATCCGTTTATCGGCACCACTCGCTTGTTACGTGTCATATTTGTTTTCCTTTTTAGATTACTTCGTCCAGTTTTTTTGTTCCATTTGTTGGTGACAGTGGTGAGTAACATAGAGTAGAGTAGTAACATGCGTATGAGAAAATAATATGTATCGGGTACCAGCGCACCCGATATTCAAAAAAATATTTATAATTCAAAAAAGTTCAAAAAATTCTGAAACTTTCAGTCGAGCTAATATTATCAAGTATGCACCCGTACAAAAAACTGTGTTAGAGAACAACCTTAATTGCAATCTGTGTCAAAGATTTGCAAAAAAAGACGCCATATACACGCTATATTTGTCAGAGCTTTGTTTTTTTGGTCAGAAGTTAACGAAAAATATTTTGTGCCCAAATTATTTACACGACTAGAATACTTGTTAATCTTTGAGCATAAAAAATTTCAAATTTTTCGACCATTTCTAAATTACTAAAAAAAAGGTATATCAGGTGCGCTTGTCTCCATGTGCCATTAGTCCGCGGTTCATGCGCATGTTACTACTCTATATTGAGAAGTGTCATGTGTGGTAACATAGAGACATTCATGTATTGCTTTGTACATTCATTTTACATAGGTAAGTGCGATGTCGTTATGGTAAGTACCTGTATTACTCCATTGGCTCTCTCTTCACTAATTGCATGCCACATGATATTTTTTGCCAATGTGTCATCTATGTTACTACCTGTTTACTCCCACTATGGATAGTCTAAGTGGAGGACGACCGTCCCCAGTCCAATCCATAACCATCGTGTTGAATCTTCTATATATGTTAGATATAGTGATATCTTATCTTAGAATGTCATGGTCTATATGTTTTAGTAACAAAATTTACCGTTAGTCTGCCGAATTAATTAAGATAACTGCCATGACCCGCTAGTTTACCACCCGGCCGAATGGCTAGTTCGTTGATTTGAGTGGTATCAATTTCGACATGATATTTGCTAAATTCTGAACTTTTGAACACAAAATAAATAATGCCTGTAATATAAGACAACTAGTGTAAAATAATATCATCAACACAGTTGACATTGAGAATACATTTGAGAAATTACTTCTACAAAATTTTTTGACAATTCACTTAGTATAACAAATATAGTAAAAAATGTGCAAATATGCGAAATAAATATTATAATGCTTTATTGTGATTTGAGAATATTTACAACATTAAAATGCATATTACAAAGATATAACATGAACAATGCAAGATTACAAACGAAAGACTTGTCGAGAGATGGTTTTTTTTGTTCTACGACAATCTCACCTCCGGTGACTGTAGTTCTTTTCATTGTTCGGTACATTCCGTAGGGTTTGTGGTAGATTGGTGTAAATACTTATCGCGAGGTGTTCCACTTTTGATGACCTCTCGGTTTTTTACCTCTGGTGATCCCATCCCGTCGAGCACATGCCTGGTCATCCTCTTCTGCCAAAAATAAGTCTCGCGGTGTCCACGAGAGCAACACAAGTTATTTTACACGAGTGTTTTTTTGTCCCATCAACCTAATACATCGGTATACTTTTATTTTAGACTAACATCTCAAGTTTCAAGTTATGTGAGTCTGTGTAAAACGTCACATGCTTGTTCTTGATCAATTTGTTTTGCGGGGAGTTCGTGATGACTTTCTCAAGCCTCCAATTTAATAAAAACAACTTGATGCGAATTTAAAGAAACAAGGAATCTCCTACGTGTGTATAAATTTAACAGTTTATGCCCAATCAGATATATAAATTGTTATAAACGATAGGCAAATAAACGATCAACAAAAGTAAGATCAAACCAACGGGGACACAAGATTTAACGTGGAAAACCCTTCCAGAAAAAACCACGGACGCCAGCCAGCAAATTTTCACTATGATCGGGTGAGGTTACAAATGCCGGGATTTACAACTTGCGACTTAATCTAACCGGCGGTTTACAAGAGGTATATATGGTGGTAAAACCCTAAATCGGCTGCAGTCCGCTACGCTTCGGCCCAAGCCTCCGGCGACGGGTCTTCGCTCCCCCTTCGAAGTTTAGCCTATATCTTTATATGAATTTGGATCCCATCAAAGTAACAGAAATCAGGAAAGAGAGCATAATACAGTAGTACGTCGTGTTTTATTATTTCAAAAATTCCGTTGCACTGCACCGCCTCGTGCTCCGGTTTCGCTCAATACTCACCGTCTGTCGTCCGTTTACATGAGAGTATAGCTATAAATTTATTTTCTGTCTGCACTTAAGTCCATGTATGTATATATGCCCGTGCAGTAGGTTGACGTCTACATCGTATAACCCCCTTGATATGTTAGCATCAAACGACAGTGACTTCCCATCCTGCCCCTGTTGTTTTTTCGTGCCGCGTGCAGGATGAACTGCATACGTCGAGTGTATATATGGAATATAACGGTGGAGCGAAAGGAGGAAAGCTACGTCGATCTGGCCAAAACACAGAACAGAATGCCGCAACAAAAGACATGAAGCTCAATGAAGGAATAGGTTGATTGATGGGCGTCGACGGATGACCTACCAATTGCTTCACTCGTCATAAAACTTGCTCTATTCATGGGCGTCGACGGATGACCTACCAATTGCTTCACTCGTCATAAAACTTGCTCTATTCATGGAAACAGAGAAGAGTACTTGTAGAAACGTCGCCCAAGGATTAGAGGGTTGTTAAAACATCGTCTACCGTCAAGTTTGTTGAAATATTGTTAAATTCCTAGGGTGGGCTTTTGCCCATCTAACAATTTCCAGAAAATCCCTAAAGGCTCATGCTGTGGCAAATGCTGGGAGTTTAGTCCCACATGGCTAGTTAGGAGATATTTAATAAGGTGAGCTCTTCTCCCACATGTATGAGGTGTTGGCTATGAAGTGAAGGGAGGCGTTCATGAATGGTCAACTGGAACGTTTCTGTATTAATGGAAATGAATACGAGCTGAAACGTTTCGTCTTACCAGAATTCATTGTGATTCATTACGTGCGTTTCCGTTGGATCTCTCGCCTGCCTCGGTGCCTATATCAGAGAGGTCGCTTCTCTCCGGAATAGACAGACAACACATACATCTGCTCGCGCTGCCACCATCGTTCCTCTCGCTGTTGCTGCCTCCGGTGATCCCATCCCGTCGATCACGTACACGGTTGCCGGGAGAGCAGGCCTCCGAAACCCGCCTCTCCACATCCTGTATGGGAGAGGGGCGATTATATTTTTGGGGAGCGTCTTCCACGCGACTGCTCACCTCTGTTCGTCTACTTCAACTACGTCCGCGCCGCCTTCCTCTTCGCCATGGCCACCGACGCCGACATCGAGAAGGCTGCTGCTGACAAGAGGATCGCCGACGAGGCTGCCTCCTCCGCTGCTGCGGCCAACTGGCCTACTGGAGGGTACACGTTTATCCCTCTCCTGATTACTTGCATGTTTGCCGTACTAGCTATTTGTGTAGATGTTTCTACTATTTATCTAGTACATGATTTTATCATACAATTTCAGTATGTCATTACCACTGTTTACCTCATGTTCATGATTTATTTTTGGATTAATTTAATCGAACAATTGCTTAAATACTCAACAATCCAAAAACCTAATGTGTGTAGGCAATTTTCGATCCAAGGTTTTGCTGCTGCACTGAAACCAGCCCCGTTTACGGGGACATATTTTAAGCGTTGGCAAACCAAAACCACCTTATGGCTCACTGCGACGAACGTGTTCTGGGTCGCCGGTGTTACTCCCACTGGAACGATTGCTCCTGAACAGGAGAAGGCGTTCAGGGAAGCCACCGTCGTCTTTGTTGGAGCCGTTCTAAGTGTGATCGGAGATAAGTTGGTTGATGCATATTTACATGTGCGGGTTGCCAAGGACTTGTGGGAGGCGCTCGAATTTAAATTCGGCGCAACCGATGCTGGAAGCGAGATGTACACTATAGAGCAGTTCCACGATTACAAGATGGTTGAAAACCGTTCTGTATTGGAACATGCTCATGAGATACAGTGCATCGCTAAGGAGGTTGAGCTTCTCAAGTGTGTGCTACCGGGCAAATTTGTCGCGGGATGCATAATCGCTAAGCTGCCTAATTCCTAGAGGAACTTTGCTACTAGTCTGAAACACCAGAGGCGTAAATTCTCAGTTGAGGATGTCATCGGCCATCTGAGTGTCGAGCAGAATTCGAGAGCAAATGACTCGCACGGAAAAGGGAACGAGGGAACTTCTGTTGCCAATTTTGTATAGAAGAACTCCAACTTCCACAAGCCCAAGGGGAAACCTGGTGTCCAACAGAATACCGACTTCAAGAAGAAGGGTAAGAAGCCCTTCAACAATGAGAATGGTGCATCTGGGTACGGTAATTTGTTTACTGTATTTTCTGTTTGTCAGTCTAACGATTGGTGGATTGACACAAGTGCAAATATTCATGTATGTTCTGACATCTCATTGTTTTCTTCTTATCAGGTCACAGGGAACGGATCCGTACTGATGGGGAATGGCGCAAGTGCTTCTGTTCATGGTGTTGGCACGGTCGATCTGAAGTTTACTTCGGGAAGGTTCGTGCAGCTCAAAAACATGCAGCATGTCCCCGCCATCAAGAAGAATCTCGTTAGTAGCTCCGTTCTATGTAGAGAAGGGTTTAAGTTGGTATTTGAGTCTAATAAAGTAGTTGTTACGAAATATGGACTATTTGTTGGAAAAGGTTATGAATGCGGAGGTCTGTTCCGCTTTTCCCTCGCTGATTTTTGTAATAAAGTCATGAACAATATTCATTCGAATGTTAATGAAACAGAAGTTTGGCATTCACGTCTTTGTCACATTGGTTTCGGTTGTATGACGCGGCTAGTAAAATCGAATTTAATCCCGAGTTTCACTTTAGTCAAAGGTTCTAAATGCCATTCGTGTGTGCAAGCAAAGCAACCTCGCAGCCCCATAAGGCTGCGGAGGAAAGACACTTGGCACCGTTAGAACTTGTACATTCTGATCTTTGTGAGATGAATGGTGTGTTGACTAAAGGTGGAAAGAGATATTTCATGACACTGATAGATGATTCCACTAGATATTGCTATGTATATTTGTTAAGCACCAAAGATGAGGCTCTACACTATTTTAAAATCTATATGGCAGAAGTTGAGAATCAACTTGAAAAGAAAATTAAGCGATTCCAGTCAGATCGTGGTGGAGAGTACTTCTCTAATGTGTTTGATTCTTTCTATGCGGAACATGGTATTATTCATGAGAGGACACCTCCCTATTCGCCCCAGTCAAATGGGGTTGCCGAACGGAAAAACCGTACTCTAACAGATTTGGTTAACGCCATGTTAGATACATCGGGTTTATCCAAGCCATGGTGGGGGGAGGCAATATTGACATCATGTCATGTCCTGAATAAAGTTCTGACAAAAGACAATGAAATTACTCCCTTTGAGCAATGGGAGAAGAGAAGAACGACACTCTCATATTTACGTACTTGGGGCCGTTTGGCGAAAGTCAACGTGCCGATCCCCAAAAAGCGTAAGCTTGGACCAAAGACCGTGGACTGCGTTAATTTGGGCTATGCTAAGAATAGCGTCGGTTATAGATTTCTAGTAGTGAAATCTGAGGTACCTGATGTCGGGGGAATACTTTATGGATCAACCCGCGGCCCATGTTGATAAGTGTGACTTACTTTACTCGCACCTGAAAGGGCTTACGTGAAAGCAAGCCCAACATCGTACCGCCACAAGGAGAAGGATCTAGAAGACATATCCTGGAAGACGTGAGGAGGAGTTAATCTCCAAGTAGGTTCCGGTTAATATATTCCTTGTGGAGGAAGTTTCCTTTATAACCTAGCGAGCCTCTGTGCATATAAAGAGGACTCGCAGGACTTAGACAGGGTCAAGCTATCAAGCCCTAGAACCCTAGCTCTTACGGCGAGTTCCCAGATCGGATCGCCTCCATTGTAACACCACATATATCATATCAATACCAATCTAGGGTAGGCAGGAAGTAGGTCTTTACCTCACATTGAGGGGCCGAACCTGGGTAAATCTGTGTTCGTCCTTGTTCCTGCGATCCCAAGCTCGGAGACGATTGACTCGCGCAAATCCCACACCTACGAAGTCATCCATGACATCTGACGTGACAAACCCACGACAGTTGGCGCCCACCGTGGGGCCTGCGGTCAAGAGCGTCACGTTCCGCGCAGGATCGATGAAAGGAGCTGAAGATCTCGCCATTGGCCACATCATCATGGTCGATGGCACGCCTCTCATTGACGATTCAAGCTGGGGACCAGAAGCTGATTACCTGGAGACAGGTCGCATCATCCCGTTTGGATCTATTCATGTTTTCGTCGGCTTCATCGGCGGCGAGACAGAAGACCCATCACAGCCGGGCGACTCAGAAGAAGGAGTCGCCGTAACTGTGGATGAAGAAGAAGAATCTACCAACAACGAGCCACTGACGCTCGAAGACGAAGAAGCCCAATCCATTGAGTATGTACTCGAGGAAAGGCTCTGTGGAAACCCTAGGGGTGGCAGCTCGCCCTCCGTAGGAGATCAGTGCATGGAAGGGATCTACAGGACCGTGGAAGCAGAGGAAGGGCTGGGCATGCCGCAGGGCAGCTTAGCACCCACGGCACCAGAAGCAGCGGAACAAGTCGCACCAGAAGGATCAGGAGTCGCAGAGCTCGGTTCGAGTCGCGCGGCACCCGCTGCAGCCACCCCAGGAGTCGCGGCCTCAGGAGTCGCAAACAGAGAAGCCCCGTCCGGAGTTGTGCCTACGGAAGAAGGGCCAAGAACAACCCCCAACACGACGGCCAGGATGCCCCAGAGCAGCCCGCTGTTTACGCCTATATCTGCAGTTAACGCCGCCGCAAGAGCTGCGGAGCTGGAAGCTACCAGGATTGAGCTGTATGATGAAGTCCAAAGGATTGTGGATGAAAGGAGCAGGCTCGCACGCGAGGACCAGCGCCTCCAACAAGAACAATAGCGACTCGCTGAAGACACCATCATCCTACAAGGAGGACCAAGCACCTTGCCACACCGACGTCATGTCAGTCGCATGCAGCCAGGAACAGTAAATCCCATGGAGTTATTCCAATCACCCACCTCTGGACCTACAGCCGCGGTCCCTGCAGTCGATACACCAGCAGCCACGGCGCCACCCCACGCGAACCCATCGGTCGCAACAAATGCAGCGCGTCCAGTCGCGTGGCCAGAAGCCGCAGCACCATCAGTCGCAGTACCCTCATACACGGCACCACCTGTCGCGGCTGCGCGACCCGCGGCGCCTTTAGTCGCGCCTGCATTGCGGACGATGGCATCGCCAGCATTCGCGCCTGTAGTTCCATCTTTTGCGGCGCCAAGAACGGCGGAAGCACCAGGGTCAAGAGCTCTGGTGCAAGCTAACAACAGGGCTATCATGCCACCTCCGTCGCCACAACCAACCTTTGTGCAGCAGCCGGCACCGCAGCCTCAAAGGTTCCATACACCGCAAGGACACTATGTTAGCCCAGTGGAGAATCTCTATGCGGCTACCAACATCTTAGCCAGGTTGACACCGGTAGGAAACACACCGATGGACAGAGAGGCGCGGCGCGCCATTGAGATGCTGAGCACAGCAGTGGTACAACAGGCAAACATGTCTGAACATGGGGGACGGCTGCACGCAACCCCCTACAACAGTAGAGTAACAGCGGAAAGAAGCATCCGAGCCGAGTCGCCGCAAGTCGCGACTTCAAGTTCAGCCCGGCGACAAAGGGAAAACCAACAGGTGGTACAAGTTCAACCCGCAGAAGATGTGCAGATGCGTGCAACGGTTAATCCGGCAGGGAGGCCAGCTCCATCCAACTTATCATCGCGACTTAAGGTCCAGTCTGCTTCAGCGAGAGGATTAGGTCCGAGCCGTTTCCTGCAGATTTCAAAGGACCTCGCAAGGTCGCAAATTACAACCCAAGTATGGACCCGGTCACTTGGCTCAATAATTATGAGATGGGCATGAGCATTCTCAACGCATCTGAAGAGATCTGTGCCCGATACCTAAACATGATGTTGGAAGGCGCAGCCCACATTTGGTTACAAAACCTACCACCAAACTCAATAAATTCTTGGGATGAGATGAAGGAAGCTTTCGTCAAGAACTTCCAAGGAACATGCAAGCGACTCTGCAGTATAGAAGATCTTGAGCGCTGCGTGCAAAAAGAAGTCAAGTCGCCATTGGATGAGGAGAGTGGCAGAAATTATACACTCCTCAGACAACATACCTCCAAGCTCAGCCGTCCTAGTTATGGAGAAAAACTGCAAGTTTGAGCCGCTGGTCCACAAACTGGGTCGCATGAAGGACAAAGTCAAGAGCCTCAGCGAGGTGATGGCAGCGGCTAACAAGTATGCAAGTTCGGATAAAACCAAGGACGCGTCTGATGGAGAGAAGAGAAACTGCTGGCAAAGGAAAGAAGACCAGCAGCAAGCCTCAGCAGCAACAAGCTAGCAATAGTAATGCGAGTTACAACAAGCGCAAAAACGAGGAAGGAAACTCGGGATTAGTCGCAAACACGAACACTCGTTACAAGCCAAGTAGTGGCAGAGGAAGAAATTTCCACCCAGTTAACTTGGAAGAAGTTTCAACCGTCCCTGTGACATCCATGTGGGAAAAGATGGAAAACCACCCAACCACACAAAAGCGCAGTGCTACCATTACAAAAAGTGGAAGGATGGGCAGCCACTTAATGGGAATAACAACAATCAGAACAACGAAGGAGGCAATCACGGTGGAGGCCACCATAATGCTGCTCCAAACCCACAGCCAGACCAACCGCAGTTCCCGAAGCAGCTGGGTCAATATCACACAATTGTGGTTAATACCTCTAGGAGGGAGCAGAAGCTGCGACGGCGCAACCAAGCTGTTAACGCCGTAGTACCAGCCGTACCACAGTGGCTGAAGTGGTCTGAGCAACCAATAGTTTGGAGCCGCGAAGATCATCCAGGAGAAATAAATGAAGGAGGCAAGCTCGCGCTTGTGGTTGCCCCTCAAGTCGCAGGATACAAATTAAGCAAAGTACTGATGGATGGAGGCAGCAGCATAAACATACTATACTATGAGACTTTCAAGAGGATGAATCTCCAAGAAAAGCAGCTGCACCCGTCCAGAACAACGTTTCACGGAGTCGTGCCTGGCGTATCAGCTCAACCATTGGGGCGAATCAACCTGGAAGTCGCCTTCGGGACGCAAAGCAACTTCAGAAGCGAGTACGTCTGGTTTGAGGTTGTAGATTTCCAGAGCCCATACCATGCCCTCTTTGGCAGAGAAGCGTTCGCAAAATTCATGGCTCGACCGTGCTACGTATACCTGAAGCTAAAAATGCCTGGTCCTAAGGGAGTAATCACAATAGATGGCAATAAGAGATAGCGCAAGAATGCGAGGAAGGCGACAGGGCTATGGCCAGAGACGCTTGCGTCGCGGAAAATGCGCCTGCTCCTAAGCCGCAACAAAAATTTGATGACATCGTGGAAGCCAAAAGACACCTGCCTGACCTGCGACTTCAGATTACAGCCGCAAGAAAGGCAAGAGCTGCAGGCCATCGGCAATAAGGGTATACCCCAACCACCACGAGTCGCCATCAACAATCACAACAGAACCAACAAGGGTTCACAGTATCAAGCTGGCCACTCAGGGCTCAAACCTCAACTTCGGTCGCCACCTAGGCGCGACCGTACCATATGTATCAAATTGGATCGCCACTTAGGCGCGATCAACCCATGTATCAGGAATTAGCTGCCACTCAGGCGCGGCCGTACCTGTGCATAAAAAATCTGGTCGCCACCTAGGCGCGACCGACCCTGTATCATCTCTGGTCGCCACCTAGGCGACCGACCCCTGTATCATCTCTGGTCGCCACCTAGGCGCGACCGACCCAATGAATCACTTCTGGTCGCCACTAAGGTGCGACCGACCCTATGTATCATATAATGATTTTGAAATAAAGCCGGCACCCCTACTATGTAGGTGGCTGTCGTTTCGCCTCAAACTACCAATTGAGTTGTGAGTCTTTCATTTTCTAATCATTGGTTCCTTGGGGGTGCGGCAGCTTTCTGAGCGCGGCCTATTACCTTGGAATCGCCAAACGAGTGGCATTTATCGTGATTATACTCAACCTTCACTTGGATGCGACTTGCATTATGCGGCCAAAGTACTGGGGTGTGGCGTCAATCGAGCTTGATTGCCTATCATGGCCGCTCTCGACCCTGAACACACATGTTCCTAGGAAATACTGAGCCGCGCAAGGGCCTAAGTAAGGAAAACCGAGACAAATCATAAGGACCAGACTATTGGTCGGAACTTGTACTGCTGAGAGTACTTAATAACCATAAAACATTGTTGCTAACACACCATTTCAGCAATTATTACAAGCCACTAAGGGCTAACTTCACCATAACATTGTTTTTCACTCACTTCTTCCAGCTTTTGGCTTGTGAGTAGGAGGCACCGGCGGCTTACCAGGCTTGGCAGGAGCAGCAGTCGCAGGCTTGCTTGAAGGCTTGTCAGTTGCGGGCTTGGGGGCTGAGGAGCTGGACACACCTGGAGAGGAGTTCTTCTCTTGAGGAGCAGCCACGCTGGTTGATGCAGTGGGTAATCTCTCGAATCTCGACCCATCTGGATGATATTTCCCCAGAAAGGTCGCCAGGTCCACTCCGTCCACAAGTTCAGTCGCGGCCTCGCATGCCCTTCCATGTCGCCGCATATTCTGAGGATGTCAGCTCGGTGCCGTCCGTCTTCTTTGAAGGCTTGCCTTGTGCGACCCTGGCAGCATCGAAGGATGGATCATATGTCTTAGCCAAGGCAAGCACATGAGCCGCGCCATAGCGAGCAGAAGATTCTTTCCAGTCCAAGAAGTACTGAGGCGCTTTGAGCAGCCTTTTCAATAATCCTTCAGCATCAGCGGGGACAGACTTGGTTGGCAAAAGGCAAGCTGATAATTTCTTCATTCCATCGATAGCTTTGTGCGCAAACTCGCGGATATACTCCAGCTGCTCTTGTGTGCTGCCTTTCTGCGTTCTAGCATCCTCACCTATAACATGGCAGCCATCAATTAGCACAGCTATATGCAAACAAAGAAAGCTAAGGGAAAGTGAAGTTGTGGACTGCAAAACATACCAGTCAGCTCTTGGGTCATGATGGAAACTTTAGCATGGACAAGGTTGTGGGCGTCAGACACTTTCGCCAATTTCTTCTTAAGGTCGCCAATCTCCACAGCTTTAAGCCGCGCATCCTCATTGGCTTGAGTAATGGCATCCTTCTGGGCGTTGATTTGACAATCTTGCTGCTGGATCCTCTCATGAGACTTTTCTTCAAAAAATTTAAGCCGCAGCTCAGTGGCCTTGGCTTGTTCAGATAGCTTGAAGCTCTCGTCAGTAAGATCGCCAATTCTGGCGTCTTTTTCCTTCAGTTCAGCCTCGCGTTGGAGAAGGAGTTTGCGCAGATTCTCAAGCTCAGAGGGAGTCTCCTGCAATTGCTTCTCCAGAGCAAGCTTCTCCGCAGTCACAGTATATAATTCTTCCTAAAAGACAGATCAACAGATAAAGGGCAGCGGAGAAGTTTGCAGTAATTTGTGAGAAGTTATTATAAAAAGAAGTACCAAGTCCCCCTTTACGTCAAAGAAGGCCTTGATCCTTGGGGGCTAGGGACAGACAGGATAAGAGAAATTATTACCTTGTAAGCCGCAGATAAATTGGAGAGTGCCTCACGCAGCTCTGCAGCTTGTTTGTCGCTCGAAGCAATGATGGCCTGCGACAGCTGTTCTGCGCGGCTCAATGATGAGGAAGAAGAGGCCACTCAAGGCGCAGTACAGGCGATTTCTGATTAACAGCCGTGGCGACTCAGCCAGCGGTGCTTTGACTGCGGCTGAGGGATCCACCTCCTCTGTGTCTGGGGCAACGAGGGGACCTGTTCCATCCTTCAGAGCCACCTCCTGGGCAGCCGTGTTAGGGGCAGGCGACGAAGCCAAGTCATCAGTGGTGGCCGTGCCCTCCACCATGGCAGTATGAGCTGCAAGCGCCTTAGGCGACTCAACCACAGCCGCGGAGACAACTCCCAGATCAGCCCGGTTGTAGCATCAACCGCAGCTCTGCAAGAACAAGACAATTATATAAGAGAGAAGCATGCGCGGCAGAAGAAAAATGCTATGAGAACAAAAGAATGTTACTAACTCTGGAGCCATCTTCACAGAGGCCATAAGGCCGTCGCTTGACGGCGATGACACACCTTGGAACCCTGAGTCTACAACCAGAGGTCCAATGTTAATAAAAGGAAATGAAGGAACATGCAGTCAGGATGCCAAGGCAGCAAGAATTACCAGAATGGGGTTCCATGTCTTCTTCAGCCGAGGCGGTGGTCCTAAGCACACGCCTGGCAACAGGAGGGGTCGCATCCACTGCAGGTTTGCGACGCTTGATGACTTCAGGATTTTCCAGAGCATTAAGCTCTGGCTTCTCCTGGGACAGTCTCTTTGAGGCCCTGCGGGGAGTTGGATCAGCCGCAGGAGGGCTCGCGGTTGGCACAGGACTGTCATCCTCCTCCAGATCAGTATTTTCATCATCTGAAACCACAGTGGCAACAGATGGGATGTCAGCGACTTCACTGCCCTCTAAAGCGGGCAGTAACTTCTTCTTTGCGGCACGCTTGGGAGCAGCAGTGCCCACACCAGCCGCGGGAAGCGACCAGTAGTTCTCATCAGCCTGATACAGAAAAGGGAAGATCTTAATATCAAAAAGAAAGGCAGTTCTACTATAAGGACAAAGGACTAGAGGAGGAGGGTTACCTCAAAAGGCTTGTTGTTAACACTAAAAGTAGCGAGCCCCACCTTGTCGAAGGAGATGTTCTTCTCCTCAGTCACACGGGCGACAAATTCCACCCAGTCTTCAGGCTCCCAGTCAGCGGCCTTGACACGATCAACATCAGCAGAAGTACCAGAGCACTCGAGGAAAGACCGTTGACGGGGACTCACTGGCTGGATGCGCCATTTCGTCCAGCAAGAAAGAAGATCAAGGCCAATAAGGCCATGACCGATTAAGGCGCGCACCTTGATCAGTGATTCATTTATGAAGGATGTTGCGGCATCGCGAGGTTTGGATTTTAGTGCCTCAGAAGGCACGAAAAGAGAGTTAGACCAAGAGGGGAGGCGAGTTTCGCCCTCCGGAGAAGTGTCTTGACAATAAAAGAAAGACTTTTGCCAAGCCCTGGGCCGATTTGCCAGGGCTAGCTTGGGAAGGCAAGAGTTTCGGTGGCGCTGTAGAGAAATGGCGCCGACCTGGACATAGGCGCCACCTTTGGAGACGAGCTGGCTATTGCTGGAAAAGGAGGCCAGCCAGAGATCGATGTTGGGGGATATGCCAAGGTAATCCATGCACAGAACATGGAAATTGCTCACCTGGAGCATTGAGTTAGGACCGATGTCGTGAAGACGGAGGCCCAGGCGTTGCATCAGGTTGCGAAAGAAGAGGGAGCCAGGCGGCGTGAATCCACGCTCCACATGCTCCACGAACATCACCAGTTCATTGGACCTGGGGCGCGGCTCGATCTCATCACCTGGTGCCCGCCAGACGTTGTCCTCCTTCGGCGGCAGAAAGCCGGCCTCGGCGAGATCCGCAAGAGTTTGCTCTGTTACCCAGGATCCTTCCCAGTTGCAGGAGATCTTGCGTCTATCTTCGGATGACTTTGCCTTGGGCGCCATTGCGAGGAGATTGGATCGGGGGCTAAGCTCGATTGAGGAAGACGACGGCGCGGTTGGAAGCGAGGAGAGAGCAGAGGCAAGTGAATATTGACCTAGGCCGCCGCCGCTTATAACTGGGGGGCCCGAAATCAACGGAACAATTTGCGCCCGCAGAATGAGGAACGGACCGCAATTGAAGGAAACAGAAAATTTCAGATGGAAAAGATGAGTCGCGCAAATGAGTCGCGGCTTTGAATTGCATCAGTCAGAGATTAGTCAGAACTCTCACAGTGCGGCTCAACAACTACCTCAAATAACCAGAGGATCCTCACCGAGAAGTTCTAACCAATCTTGGGGGCTAATGTCGGGGGAATACTTTATGGATTAACCCGCGGCCCATGTTGATAATTGCGACTTACTTTACTCGCACCTGAAAGGGCTTATGTGAAGGCAAGCCCAACATCGTACCGCCACAAGGAGAAGGATCTAGAATACATATCCTGGAAGACGTGAGGAGGAGTTAATCTCCAAGTAGGTTCCGGTTGATATATTCCTTGTGGAGAAAGTTTCCTTTGTAACCTAGCGAGCCGCTGTGCATATAAAGAGGACTCGCAGAACTTAGACAGGGTCAAGCTATCAAGCCCTAGAACCCTAGCTCTTACGGCGAGTTCCCAGATCGGATCGCCTCCATTGTAACACCACATATATCATATCAATACCAATCTAGGGTAGGCAGGAAGTAGGTCTTTACCTCACATTGAGGGGCCGAACCTGGGTAAATCTGTGTTCGTCCTTGTTCCTGTGATCCCAAGCTCGGAGACGATTGACTCGCGCAAATCCCACACCTACGAAGTCATCCATGACATCTGACGTGACAAACCCACGACACCTGACGTGAAGGTCGGTACAATTCTGGAGTCTAAAGATGCTACATTCTTTGAGGATATTTTTCCTATGAGAGATATGCCAAGCACTTCTAGACAGGAATCAGATGAGACTCTTGAACCTGCCATTCCTATGGGATATTATGAACAAACACATGATGAAAATCCTGAGAAGGATGACGAGGAAACCCTTGGTAGGGGCAAGAGACGGAGGACTGCAAAGTCTTTTGGTGATGATTTCCTTGTGTACATTGTGGATGACACTCCCACTTCTATTTCAGAGGCTTATGTGTATCCGGATGCTGAATACTGGAAAGAAGCAGTCCGTAGCGAGATGGATTCCATCATGGCTAACGGGACATGGGAAATTACTGAACGTCCCTATGGCTGTAAACCATTGGGATGTAAGTGGGTGTTCAAAAAGAAGCTTAGGCCCGATGGTACGATTGAAAAGTATAAGTCTAGTCTTGTGGCCAAGGGTTATTCCCAAAAGGAAGAGGAAGATTTCTTCGATACTTATTCACCAGTGGCCAGACTGACCACCATACGAGTATTACTCTCGTTGGCGGCCTCACATGGTCTTCTTGTCCACCAGATGGATGTTAAGACGGCTTTCCTCAACGGAGAGCTAGACGAGGAAATCCACATGCAACAGCCAGATGGCTTTGTAATAGATGGTTAGGAAGGAAAGGTGTGTAAGTTACTGAAATCCTTATATGGCCTGAAGCAAGCACCTAAGGAATTGCATGAGAAATTCAATACAACTTTAACCTCTGCTGGTTTTGTTGTTAATGAAGCTGACAAATGCGTATACAATCGCCATGGTGGGGCCGAAGGAGTTATACTGTGCTTGTATGTTGATGACATACTGATATTTGGGACCAACCTCAAAGTCATTGAGGAGGTTAAGTCGTTTCTATCTCAGAATTTTGAGATGAAGGACCTTGGTGTGGCTGATGTTATTTTGAACATCAAGCTACTGAGAGATAATGAGGGTGGGATTACACTTTTGTAATCATTATGTTCTGAAGATTTTAATTCGTTTTGGATATTCGGACTGCAAAATTTCTCCAACACCATATGATCCTAGTGTGCAGATTCGAAAGTTCAAAGGCACAGCTAAGGATCAGCTGAGATACTCTCAAGTGATTGGTTCACTCATGTACCTAGCAAGCGCTACGAGGCCTGACATCATGTTTGCTATGTGCAAACTGAGCCGGTTTGTCTCCAATCCGGGTGATGTACATTGGCATGTTGTTGAAAGAATTATTCGCTATCTGAAAGGTATTGAGAACTATGGACTTCACTATTCTTGAAACCCATCAGTGCTTGAAGGGTATTGTGAAGCGAATTGGATCTCTGATGCTGATGAAATGAAAGCCACATAACGGGTTATGTGTTTACCCTTGGAGGTGGTGCTGTTTCCTGGAAGTCTTGCAAGCAAACGATCCTGACGAGATCGACAATGGAAGCACAATTAACAGCATTGGACACATCTGGTGTCGAAACAGGATGGCTTCGAGATCTGTTGATGGACTTGCCTGTGGTTGAAAAGCCAGTACCGGCTATCCTTATGAACTGTGATAATCAGACAGCGATTACCAAGGTCAAAAGTTCAAAGGACAACATGCAGTCCAACAAACATATAAGAATGAGATTAAAATTTGTCAGACATTTGAGAAACTCCAGAGTAATAGCGTTGGATTATATCCAGTCAGCTAAGAATCTGGCAGATCCCTTTACCAAAGGGCTATCACGTGTTGTGATAGAAAATGCATCGAGGGAGATGGGTATGAAACCCACATGAGTTGCCATGGTAGTAACCCAACCTATGTGATCGGAGATCCCGTGAAGTAGGACCTGGGAAAACAAGCTAGTGGTTAACTGAGGAGAGTACTTTTACTAACCCACTCCGTTGAAGATGCAATACTCTCGGTAACTGTATGGCAGGTGATGACCCACAAGTATAGGGGATCGCAACAGTCTTCGAGGGAAGTAAAACCCAAATTTATTGATTCGACACAAGGGGGACAAAGAATACTTATAAGCCTTAACAGCGGGGTTGTCAATTCAGCTGCACCTGGAAAAGCACTAGTAACAGGAGTGATGTGAAAGCAGCAGTAATATGAGAGCAATAGTAACAGGAACATAGAAGCAATGGCACCAGAAAATAGTTGCATGCGTGGAGTTGACGGTAAAGCAATGATGATTACAGATGGACCGGGGTTCCCAGCTATCTACACTAGTGGTAACTCTCCAATAACAAGTGTTGGGTGAACAAATTACAGTTGGGCAATTGACAGAATTATTATAGCAAATTATTAATGACATGAGAATTCTTTATGAAGCTATTTTCTATTCTCCAATTGAAATTGTTTTGCTTAACAATGAAATTATCAAACTCATCTAAGCATTGATCAGGAGGTTTAGAATAAGGGATATCTCTATCATCAAAGCGTTGGAGAGAGTGTACCTCAACTGTAGATGAGTGAGGAATTGGCTTACACAATTCTTCTATAGGTGGAAGATTTTTCACATCCTCAGATTTAATACCTTTCTCCTTAAGAGATTTCTTGGCTTCTCTCATTTCTTCATCATTCAATTCAATCACTCCTCTTTTCCTCGGCGTAGGTACCGGAGTTGGTTCAGGCAGGGTCCAATCATCATGATTTTGGCTTATCTTAGCCAATAATTCCTCGGCTTCATCTGGAGTTCTTTTCCTGAAAACACAACCAGCACAACTATCCAGGTATGTCCTAGATTCAACAGTTAGTCCATTATAAAATATATCAAGAAGTTCATTTTTAGCTATTTGATGTCCAGGCCGAGCTCTAAGTAAAGAACAAAACCTTGCCCAAGATTCAGGCATTTTCTCTCCCTCATTTTTCTTAAAGTTAAAGATTTTCTGTAAAGCAACATGTTGAGCACTAGCAGGAAAATATTTCTGAAAGAAAGCATTGACTAAACCCATCGGGCTCTCAATAGATCCAGGAGATAAATCATTAAACCAAGTCTTAGCTTCATCTTTCAATGAGAAAGGGAAAATTTTAGTAACAAAGTAACTGCGTTTCTTAATATCATCAGAAAACAAACTACTCAGAGTAGAGAGAGTGTTCATATGGTCTACAGCACTTTCATTTTCAGTTCCTCGAAAAGGTTCTTTCTCAGCAATAGTTATAAAAGACAAGTCCACAGAGAAATCATAATCTTTATCTTTTATATTTATGGGAGATGTAGCAAATTTAGCATCAGGAGAAAGTTTATAGTTGACAGCACGTCTTTGAAGAAGATTTTTAATAGCATTAACATCTTTAGAGGTATCACAATTCATGCATTCATCAATAAAGTCATCATCAAGTTCAACATAAGTTTCCTCAAGATCATCACTAGTAGTTTCTCTTGT
Source organism: Poa pratensis (assembly GCA_947311845.1). Classification (NCBI taxonomy): domain Eukaryota; kingdom Viridiplantae; phylum Streptophyta; class Magnoliopsida; order Poales; family Poaceae; genus Poa; species Poa pratensis. Next base: position 34,961,846 of record CAMZMU010000083.1, on the reverse strand, counting down.
TTCAGGTGAATAAGCAGGTGTAACAGGAGTTTCATTAGGTGTTTTAGTATTTTCAAGTTGTTTAGATTTAGCAATTGTAGCATCTAGAAAAGGACCTAGTGAACCTCTTTCATCAAGCATAGTAGAAGCATCATCAAATTCATCAGAAACATTCTCAGATTCAGCAGAAGTAGCAGCACGTGAAGCATGTGCATGTGGTGGTGTGACAAGTTGACTTATAACAGACGGTGAATCAAGAGCAGCAGAAGTGTTCAGAGTTGTACCTCTCCTTGTAGTGGATGGCAATATACGAACCTTATCATCACGAGGTTTGCCCATGATGAATGAATTGCAGCGAGCAGTATGACTCCCTGGTGAGCTTATAAATAGAGCTATGCTCCCCGGCAACGGCGCCAGAAAATAGTCTTGATGACCCACAAGTATAGGGGATCGCAACAGTCTTCGAGGGAAGTAAAACCCAAATTTATTGATTCGACACAAGGGGAGCCAAAGAATATTTATAAGCCTTGACAGATGATTTGTCAGTTCAGCTGCACCTGAAAGTAGACTTGCTCGACACAGTTTATCAGTAGCAACAGTTTTATGACAGTAGCAGTAGTGAAATAATAGCAGCAGTAAAATAAAGACAGCAGTAATAATTGCAGTAGACAGCAGGATTAAAATACTGTAGGCATAGGGATGGATGAACGGGCGCTGCATGGATGGGATAATTCATGAAATAGTCATACATAGGGCAATTGCAGATAAATAATAATAAGGTATCCAAGTAATAATCAATCATAAGCATGTGTTCCGTATTTAGTCGTACGTGCTCGCAATGAGAAAGTTGCACAACATCTTTTGTCCTACCAGCCCGTTTGCAGCGGGGCCTCAAGGGAAACTACTGGTAATTAAGGTGCTCCTTTTAATAAAGCACCGGAGCAAAGCATTAACACTCCGTGAACACATGTGATCCTCACGTCGCAACCATCCCCTCTGGTTATCCCAATTTCTGTCACTTTGGGGCCTCGGGTTCGGGACAGTGACGTGTGTATACAACTTATAGATATGATCCAAAACAATAATTATTCTCATGATTCAATAACATGTTCAGATCTGAGATCATGGCACTCGGGCCCTAAGTGACAAGCATTAAGCATAATAAGTTGCAACAATGACATAAAGTACTACCGATGGATACTAGGCACCAAGCCCTAACAAATCTCACAACTATTACATGAATGATCTCATCCAATCCCTACCATCCCCTCAGCCTACAGCGGGGAATTACTCACACATGGATGTGGGAGTCATGGATGGTCGATGGAGAGGTGGCGGTGATGATGATGGCGATGATCTCCTCCAATTCCCCGTCCCGGCAGGGTGCCAGAATGGAGTTTCTGATCCCCGAAATAGGGTTTTCGATGGCGGCGGAGCTCTGGAAGGTTTTTGGAAAAAGCGTCGATCCCCCCGAAGTTTTTAGGTCAGAGACTTTAAGTAGTCCGAAGGGGAGCGCTGGGGGCCACACAGGGGGGCCACACCACCCCTGGGCGCGGCAAGGGCCCACCCGCGCCCTGGGTGCGTGTGGTGCCCCTGTGCACCCTCCTCGCTTCGTCTTCTGGCTCCGTGGGTCTTCTGGAAAAATAGAATTTCTGGAATTTTCCTAAAACTTTGACTTTCTGCACAAAAACGAGACACCAAGGCAATTCTGCTGACAACAGCGTTAGTCCGTGTTAGTTGCATTCAAATCACACAAATTAGAGGAAAAACAATAGCAAAAGTGTTCGGAAAAGTAGATACGTTTTGGACGTATCAACTCCCCCCAAGCTTAGCTTATTGCTTGTCCTCAAGCAATTCAGTTAACAACTGAGTGCGATAAAAGAAACTTTTACGAACACATTTGCTTCATATGATGTATACATGCCTACTATATGATTAATTACTTAGACAATTCATAATAGGAACCATGCAAATAATGACACCTAGTAGTTATGCAAATCATGAAAAGATACCAAAGTAGTAAGAATGAATAACATAGCATATATCTATCCACAAGAATTGCAATGTTCGTAAAAAGATATGACAAAGTGGTATCTCGCTTGCCTTTGTTTGAAGGGCAAAACATAAATGCCAAGGCACCTCTGAAGTTCAAGTGAATACTAGATATAAAAATATCAAAGATAAGAGTATCATAGTTATACCTCAATTAATCGTATCCTGGGACAAGCACATTACACTAAGAACGACAGTTATGCTCTCGAAGAGGTGCTCAAAGAAAGGATGGTGACTCAACATAAAAATAAAAGATTGGCCCTTCGCAGAGGGAAGCAGGGATTAACACGTGCTAGAGCTTTTTATTTTAAAAACAGAGGTAAAAATGTTTTGAGAGGTGTTTGTTAATTGTCAACGAATGGTAGTGGGTGAGAACAGTATTCTACCTGTCAAACGGACTTTTAAGAGCGGCTCCCATGAAGGACGTTATTTCTACCAGCAAGGCAGATCATCCCTCTTTCTCTTTGGTTTACACACATTCAGGTATTTCACTGTTTGTCATTGCTTACTGATGAATCAGGGCAAAAGTGTGAAGAGAATTAATTGGTTAAAATTGTAATTAATTGGGACTGGGCACCCCGTTGCCAGCTCTTTTTGCAAGTTATTGGATAAGCGGATGTATATGCCACTAGTCCAGGTGTAAAAGTCCATTTGACAAATAAAATAAAGAATAACCACACTAATTCCTCATGAGCTAGTAAACATTGACACAAAAAGGGAAATATTTTGAAAGTTTTAAAGGTAGCACATGCAAATTTACTTGGAATGGCTTGAAATACCATGCCTAGGAGTTTTTGGTGGACTCTTTGGGATAACTTGGTTTAAAGGATTTGGATGCACGAGCAGCATTCCCGCTCAGTACAAGTGAAGGTTAGCAATAGACTGGGAAGCGACAACCACGAGAGCGATAATGGTCATAATCATGCTTGCGACAAAATAAAATTAACGGAGGCATAAAGATGATACTAAAACTCTGAGGCAAAATAGATCATCAAGGCTTAATTGACTTTATTTTTCAGTCATAACATGTGTGAGCATGTGCCAAGTCGAATCAAGTGAATTATTCAGAGGAGGATACCAGCCTGCCATACCTACTCATAAACAAGCTCATGAATCATGCAACTATATGTATCATTAAAAATCAACTCAAACATCCCTTTTCCCAATCTTATAAAAGCATCCAACATATTTCAACCCATATTTCCAGTAGCTCTCCCATATATAAATGATAGTGTGGTGGTCTCTCAAAACAAATCAAACCAAAACAAAACAAAAGACGCTCCAAGTTTATGCGATAAAGTGTTTCGATCGAAAAACAGAAGTTGGACGTGCGCAAACCGAGAGTGTGTAGGTCCAGCGGGGTTGTCTTCACATCCCCAAGCTTATGGTCTTCACCATCCTTGGATAACTCTTGGTGCATCTCCTCCAATCCCTGTGAAAAAAACTTCAAAACACCGTTTCTCCCATTTCTTTTCTGTGGGGTGCATTAATAGTGATAAACAAATATGTTTCTTGCTGCATATAATCGTTGAACAAAAATTCATATGAGGTGTCCAGAAAGTGTATAATGTTGTATGCCAACTCATAAACTCAATTGGATCAAAAATATTCAACTTAAAAGTTCAAAGCATGCATCAAACAAAATGGGACAGAATCTGTCCAGAAAAACAGCAGCAGTAAAACGTATTTTTCTACCCTACCAAACTTTCTCGAAAAATTCCAAAAAAATTCATGCATGCAGAGGATGAAAATTTGCAAATACAGTTCAAATATGAGCTCATTCGGAGTTACAGAATAAGAATTAAAAATCATACCGTGCACTGATTCGTGCAGGAATAAAATCTCCGAACGCTATAAGCAACTTTTTCAAACCAAAAAGGGTAAAACTTGGCACTCTATTGAAAATTCCAGAACCTAAACTAGACACAAAGTCTCTTGTTACAGCAAGAGGACACAAAGAAAATCACACAAAAAATAACCGGGTTGCCTCCCGCAAAGCGCTTTCTTTATAGCCATATAGCTAGGCTTCTTACTTGTTGTTTATTGTGGACGAAGCTCATGAGGGAGCTTGAACTTTGGTGGTTCCCTCTTCCTTGGGAAGTGTTCCATGCACTTCTTGTGTGGGAACTGAAACTTCACATTTCCTTCCTTTGAATCAATGATGGCACCTGTGGTACGAAGAAAAGGTCTTCCTAGAATAATAGGACTAGAGGTTTTATTCCCCATATCCATGATTAGAAAATCCACAGGCACAAAAGTCATATGTAACTCCACCATAACATCACTTACTTTTCCTAAAGCATGTTTAATAGAGTCATCCAAGAATAATAGGACTAGAGGTTTTATTCCCCATATCCATGATTAGAAAATCCACAGGCACAAAAGTCATATGTAACTCCACCATAACATCACTTACTTTTCCTAAAGCATGTTTAATAGAGTCATCAGCAAGTGCAAGTTCAATGGAGCATTTTTCAAGATTTTTCAATTCAAGTACTTCATATAGTTCTTTAGATAAAATAGAGACACTAGATCCTAGATCAATTATAGCATGGTGTGTCTCTTTTCCAATAGTTACTAGTACCTTAGGAAGCCACATATCCCCAAGCTTAGGTGGTATCATAGCCTCTTGGTTATACCTAGCAATCTTTTCTTTCAAGACATGATTAGCAATATAAGAACCAAAGCCAGCTTGATTAGTGTTGATGGAAGGATCACTTGCAAGTTTTTGTAAGATAGATATTAATTCATGCAAGCTACAGTTTTCTAAGTCAAGCAAAGGATCCTTGACTTCACTAAGCATTTTAACTTCCTCAACTTCTACCCAAGCAAGATTCTCATTCCTTTTTCTTAAAGCAGGATTCAAGGCTATTTGGAGGTCATTCTCCTCTTCAACATGATTCTTAATATCCCTGTCCAAAGGTTCCAACATAGAAGATATTCTTTCATTTAATTCCCTAGTCAACTTCTTTTTAGACTTAGCATAGTTCAATATCGTTTCCATTTTTAAAGAGATTCCAGAAAGAGTGTTATTTGTCTTTTTCATCCTAGATTTGGTATGAAGGATAAATGAATGCATCTCATTTTTAGTAGGATAATCCTCCATATAAGTTTGTAGACATAATGTTGACGTATCCATAGAAGCTTTTAGTTGTTTGATCTCAGTTTCATCTTTGGATTCTATAGAATTCCCAAATAAATTTTCCATCAAGTTATTAGCATGTGAGGGATTTCCAGAAGCAAATTTTCCACAAGTCAACGAGTCTAGAAAACATTTTGACCAACCATCTATACCTTTATAGAAGTTTCTTATCACAGTGGCAGGAGTATATTTAATGACACAATTTTTACTAGTGTCCTTAATTCTATACCAAGCATCCATTAACGACTCTCCATAGTATTGACCAAAGTTGTTCATTTCAGCACTAGGATTCATTTTAGCAAGGTTTTTTTTATTTTTATTTTTTTAAATTTTTTATGCAAAACTGAAAATAAATATGCAAGCGGAATATGATATGCAATGACACTAACAAAACAAATAAATTGCTTTGTAAGTAAAGATGGATAAGATGGTGCTCACGTAGGTGCAACCTCCCCAAGCTTAGGTGTTAGCACAAGTTGGTGAAGTTGACTTCGTTGTGAGATGAATGCGATGATGCACACCCTTGGATAAATCTCTCAGCTATGATTCCCCGGCAACGGCGCCAGAAAACACTTGCTGAGCGCTAAGTTGACGAGGGAATATATTGCGGTGTTGCTTCTATCTCCCTGGCAACGGCGCCAGAAAACAGTCTTGATACCCGTAGATGTGATAGCCTTCAGTAGCTACCTGCAAGATAAAGTATACGGGGTTAGGTTGAGTATCCAAGTGCAGAGTATGTAGTAAGTGGAAGACGTGTTTTCCCCACGAGGGTGACTCGAGGGTTTAATATCGAACTCTCGGGGAATCAGTAGTGAAGATATATCTTCTTATCCTTCTTTTGGTTACCTACAAAACAAAGTTAAATGTTTTGGTCCTCAACCTCACCTGTGGTTGTCAAGCACAAGGTGTAAGAATGATATCAAGATAGTTATGCAATGCAAACAAGAAATAAATATGCAATGGTGGTGGATGCAATGGTAAATGATATTTTTTTGGTTTTTTTTAATGATGTATGCAAGATGAAAAGTATTTTTGTATTTTCGGATTGAATGATGGCTGAAAATAGAAAAGTGGTATATGGTGTTGGAAAGGTGTTTCTTATGATTAAAAATGGACCGGGGTTCATGGTTTCACAAATGCACTCTCTCTTTATAAAGTGGCAGACAATGGAACACACACAGAATTAACATATGAGATTGCAACACAAAGTTTGATAACAAGTTACTTAGATATATGGGCATCACGTCCTAACATAGAGACCTTTTGATTATTAGTCTCTCTTATACTCCACCAAGATGCGAACCAAATCATAACACCTCAGTAATTAAGATGACTCAGAGTATAGCAATAAGTTTCATGACATGAAGTTAAAATAAGAACATGCGGGATCTAGTCATAGAGAAGAGGCTTGATCACCCTCAACCCCGGCAGCAAGGTATTTTTGTTTATCCCTAGTGAGGTAACAAAGTAAGGTAAACACCCAAGTGGATCGCGATATTAAGTTGTCAGCTTACCGCACTCACCACTCCCTGTTACTCCAACTAATGCACACGTTCCCCCACACACGCTCTCATAAACATGCTTGATCATAACAAGTAGACAAGAACGGGGTACATAATATGCATCTATACTCATAACTGAAACAAACATTGCAATCTCAAACATATATTAACTCATAGAAAGATCCACCACATAGGTATTACAAATATGACCGTAATCATGTTCAGCAGCTCATACGGTACTAATTAGTGAAGCTCAAGAGAGGAGAGATACATAAGTTACTTCCACAAACCCATAGTCCAGAGGTGGACTACTCCCTCTTCATCATGGAGACGGTGGAGAAGTCGATGGAGAGGATGGAGACCACACCGGCAGCGCCCCGCCGGAGTTTTCCCCCTCCAATCTGCAGCTCCTGATCTCCGTTTCGGTGTTTCTGTGTTTGTGCGGCGCTCCCTTCGCGAAACGCCAGGGGACCTTTTTTATAGGCTTTTTAGGTCAAAACGAAGGCGGTGGACGAAAGATCGACGGCAGCGGAGCCACGAGGGCCAAATGAGTGGGCCCCACGCGGCCACAGTACCTGGCCACGTGGGCCACCCCCTTTTGGCCTTCTGGCCTCCGTTTGCTTGCTTCCTTCGCTCCGAGGTCTTACTCCTTCCAAAATACTGACGCCTGTATTTTTCCATAATTTTTGGACGATGTTTGGGTCCCTGAAACATAAAAGGAAAGAAATAGGGTTTTCTGCCTGCGCAGGGTTAATTCCATAAAAATAGGAAACAACTGATTTATTTCCTAAAATCATTAAATAACAGTAATATAACCCTTATATGATGCAAATATGATTAGAATATATGTGATATAGTGCAAAGTTCATGTATGCATTTTACATGCATCACTCGTGCACTAGTGACAAGCATTAAACACAACAAGATTGCAGCAACAATAACTTCACAAACTTTAATAGATAGACTGATCATAGTGTAACAATTCATCGGATCCCAACAAACACAACACCGCTTACATCAGATGGATCTCAATCATGTAAGGCAGCTCATGAGATCATTGTATTGAAGTACATGGGAGAGAGCGTACCAACTAGGTACAGCTAGAACCCGTAGTCCATGGGGGAACTACTCACAAACCATCATGGAGTCGAAGTGGAGGCGGCGTGGTTGATGGAGATGGCTCCGGGGGTCAATCCCCGTCCCGGCAGGGTGCCGGAAGAGGAACTTCTGACCCCCGAAACTTGGTTTTTGGTGGCGGCGGAGCTACGGAACTCTTCTGGAGAAATAGTTGATTCTCTTAGGGTTTTCACCGCGGAGGCAATATATAGTCCAAAGGGTGTCGCGAGGCGGTGCACGAGGTGGCCACACCAACCCACGGCGCGGCCCAGCCCAAACCGCGCGGGGGATGGTGTGGAGGCTGTGGGCCTCCCCCAGACTTGTGCTTCTGGTTCCCAGAGTCTTCTGGCGTTTTAGAATTTCTGTAATTTTTTCAGATTTTTCTGAGCACTTTCATTTTTGGACCTTTTCTGCAGTGCACAGACATAATAAACAGAAACTGGCACTGTGGCATCTTGTTAATAGGTTAGTCCAATAAATGTCATAATATGATATAAAGTGTATATAAAACATGTGACATTGATATAAAACAAGCATGAAACATCAAAAATTATAGATACGTTTGAGACGTATCAAGCATCCCCAAGCTTAGTTCCTACTCGTCCTCGAGTAGGTAAACGATAAAACAATAATAATTTTTGAAGTGACATGCTACCAACATAATCTTGATCTAATAGTGATGTAATGGCAAGTGAGCTGAGATCAAATCATTCAAAGCAAATGTCTATAATTGATATTAAATAAGAGATAATAAAGCAAGATAGTTAAACAAGCTAAAAGTTTTCATGAACGATTGCTTTAAAGACATGAAACCGTACAAGGTTCATTAAAGATGTTTTAAGTATCCAGTGTAGGAGTTCTATCCTTCAATTCCAAGCATCAAGTAAATTTTCACAACATAGAGTACGGATCCAGTCAAGTAAAAATAAACATGAACGTCATGAATCAACTGTTTCGAAGCCTACTCAACCGGTGAGCGTAAGCATTTAGTATTGGCACCAGGATGTTATGGCAAAAGAACGTTAATGGGGGTTTGGAAGGCCAATGGAAGAAAGTCTCACAAAGCTATAAGTGATCATTAGACAAGAGGAAGTCTTATAATCGAAGCTATGTAAGGAGTAGTGATTGCCATGCAACGGATGCACATAGAGCTATATGTGTATGAAAGCTCTCCAATGGAACTAGTGGGGGTGCATCCAACTTGGTTGCTCACGAAGACCTAGAGCACTTTTGAGGAAGCTCATCATTGGAATATACAACCCAAGTTCTATAATGAAAATTCCCCACATAGTTATACTAGTAAAACATGAAAACTCTCTCACATGGAGTATAGGTGCTAAACATGAGCACAAATGATGACTATGAATACTGCAGGTGCTGAAACATGAGCACAAGTGTGGATAAAGGATAGTAATGTTGCCCCCTTTTTCTTTTTCTTTTTTTTTCTTTTTTTTTCTTTTTCTGTTTCTCTTTTCGATGGCCTCCATGGCTCTTTTCACTTTTAGGGGCAACATTCTAATATGACAACACACTTTTTGGTACAAATAACTCATAATGAACAAAACATGATGTATAAAACTGTATGCCTCTGCCAGTGTAGCAGGATGTGCAATGATCTAGCGTAACATGGGTAAACCACACATCAGCTGTATAGAATCATGCAAAGCAATATATAAATGATAAATGACAACAAGTCATGTAATGTAAAATGGAAGTTGCATGGCAATATACTCGGAACAGCTATGGAAATGCTGTGGTAGGTAGGTATGGTGGCTGTTTTGAGGAAGATGTATGGGCTTATGTGTAGGAGAACAAAGAAAGTCCTCCCACGGGTTTGGATGTACTGGCGAAGTATGCACAACTCTCAATGTGAGCAGAAGGCAATGCACACACCGAAGAGGCTAGCAAATTTGGATGGTGGAAGTGCCAAAAACCGTAGCTTAACATTAGTCAAAAAGAACTCACAAGCTTATTGCAAACAACTAGCAGGTTCAACATTAAGAGCATGATTAAAATTCACCCAAGGAGGGCCGTTCACGGCGGCACAAGTACCCCGCTAGATCCCTCGACCTTCACACAACCTAGTTATTACGAATTACCTTTAGACATGGAAAGCTATCAAGTCCAACTACACCTTCAACAATTTAGTAGAGTTTGTAGTACGGTACAAGCTTAAAGACAACAATCCACTAATGATTTTAACTTAATTAACCAGCAAGCTTTACCATCTATTACTTAATACCTCAAAACGTTTGCAAAGAATCAGGTTATCAAAGTTCAATGATCTACAAGATTATGCAAGTTTTTCATTATACCACTACCACACGCAACATTTTCTGAACCAACACATCAACCAAGCAACTCTCCAAACAAATATAAGTGAAGCAAGAGAGTATTTTCTACAAAAGAACTAATAGCTCTGAACAAGAGATACATGAAAACCAAGAGCTAAAGCTAAACAGTGCGAAAACTGAATACTCAACAGATATAAGTGAAGAAAAGAGTATTCCAAGAAAAAGCGGAGCGTGTCTCTCTCCCAAACAAGATAGGTAGGATCCAACATTGATATGATCAGAAAATAAAAATAACATACTGAAAATAAAAGCACACAGACGCTCCAAGAACAGCACATATGATGTGAAAGAATTAAAATATAGTTTCACTAGAGATGACCTGATAATTTTGCCGATGAAGAAGGGGATGCCTTGGGCATCCCCAAGCTTAGACGCTTGAGTCTTCTTGAAATATGCTGGGGAGATCCATGGGAGCCTCCCCAAGCTTAAGCTCTTCACTCTTCTTCATCCTATTATATCACTCTTCCCTCTTGACCCTTGAAAACTTCCGCCACACCAAACTTCTCATAAACTTCATTAGAGGGGTTAGTACTCAAAAACTTTAATCCACTTTGGTTCTGTTGTGACACATTGCAAGAACTCAATAAAACATTAGCTACACCCTCCACGTCTAGAGACCTTGCTTAAAGCCCACAAGAGACAATGCAAAAAACAGAGACAGAATCTGTCAAAACAGAACAGCCAGTAAAGATGAATTTTTTCGAGGCACTTCCGTTGCTCAAATCAGAAAACTCGAAACTAATGAAAGATGCGTACATATCTGAGGATCACGCACAAAAATTTGCAGATTTAAAAGATTTTCTGGTGATTTTAGAATAGTGAAACGGTGAACAGCAGAAATCTGTTCCTGCGCAGAAATCCAAATCTAGCATCATCTTATCATTAGAGACTCTTCTTGGCACAACAATGCGATAAAATAAAGATACAAAGGGATTGCTACAGAAGTAAACAAAACCTTGACTCAAATAAAGAAAAATTGCAGAAATAAAACAATGGGTTGTCTCCCATAAGCGCTTTTCTTTAATGCCTTTTAGCTAGGCTTGATAGTTTTAATGATGCTCACATAAAAATAGAAAATGAAGCAAAAGGAGCATCAAGAAGCAAATTGAAACACATTTAAGTCTAACCCACTTCCTATGCATAGGAATCTTGTACACAAATAAATTCATAAAGAACAAAGTGACAAGCATAGGAAGATAAAACAAGAGTAACTTCAAAACTTTCAGCATATAGAGAGGTGATTTAGTACCATGAAAATTTCTACAACCATATTTTCCTCTCTCATAATAATTTTCAGTAGCATCATGAACAAACTCAACAATATAACTATCACATAAAGCATGCTTTTCATGATCTACAAACACATAATTTTTATCAAGCTAAAAATAGTGGGATTAAAACTTTCAAACCCACTTTTAACAATTTTATAACAAGATGATTGATCATTCTCAAGAGGTATGGGACTCCATCTAGATAAAGTCAAGACCTCTCCAATCCCATTTTCATTAGTAGAACAATTAATATTATCAAGTAACATAGGACCATCATCTAGAGCTTTATCATAAACATTTTCTAAGCAAAACTCTTTAGTACCATGCATTTTGATATCAGGCACAAATAAAGGATTATCATAAGATTTATCAAAATAGCATGGATTATCATAGATAACAGTAGCATAATTATTCTCACAAGTTTACTCATAGGGAATACTTCAAGAGAATCCACAGGAACATAACATTCATCCTTCTTTGGTAAGCATGGAGGACAATCAAATAGTGTAAGAGATAAAGAGTTACTCTCATTAGAAGGTAGGCATGGGTAGCTAATCCATTCTTCCTCCTTTTGTTCATCACTCTCCTCCTCTTTTTCATCTAATGAGCTTTCAGCTTCAGCAATTTCTTCTTCCACAGGTTCCTGCAAATTGTGAGTACATTCTTGTGCATGAATGACTCTCTCTTTATAATCAATGATATAACAATTATTGCTGAAATTTTCTAGGCAATAATCAAGGATAAAAGAGACCGTTTCTTTAAGTTTATTACAAGCAACACAAGTTTCATAATTTTTAGCCATGAATGAATCTATTTCAGAAGCTCCCATAAGTAAAACAAATTGTTCTACTTCTTCAAATCCAAGATGAATATAGTTATTCCAATGATAGTTCATAATTAAAACTTCTTTACTAAAGCCACATTGAAATTTAAGATGTTTAGTATCCTGTTCAGAGCAACAATTTATATCATGCTTTCAAGCAAAATTTCAGCAATTTGATTTAACTTTTTTAACATGCCTCTTATGATTTTACCCTCTCTTGATTCCTATACTTTATATATAATTCTTTAGCTTTCATAAACATAGAGGTTCTAGCATGTTCTTCCATAGCAACAGTTTTTTTTTAGATTTTTCAGTTTTTAAATTTTTATGGATTTTCGAATATAAAAGAAAAACAAAACTAAACAAAAATAAACTAAACAAAAGTAAACTAAACAAAACACAACTAAACAGAAATAAACTAAGCACAATAAAACTAGACAAAACAAAATAAAATAAAAACAGACAGAGAAGTAGAGTGTACTCCCCAGGTGAACTTATGAGTAGAGCTATGCTCCCCGGCAACGGTGCCAGAAAATAGTCTTGATGACCCACAAGTATAGGGGATCGCAACAGTCTTCGAGGGAAGTAAAACCCAAATTTATTGATTCGACCCAAGGGGAGACAAAGAATACTTATAAGCCTTAACAGCGGAGTTGTCAATTCAGCTGCACCTGGAAAAACACTAGTAACAGGGGTGATGTGAAAGCAGCAGTAATATGAGAGCAATAGTAACAGTAACACGGAATCAATGGCACCAGAAAATAGTTGCATGCGTGGAGTTGACGGTAAAGCAATGATGATTACAGATGGACCGGGGTTCCCAGCTATCTACACTAGTGGTAACTCTCCAATAACAAGTGTTGGGTGAACAAATTACAGTTGGGCAATTGACAGAATTATTATAGCATTAAGACAGAACATCCAGTCTATTAATCATGTAGGCATGTTTTCCATATATAGTCATACGTGCTCGCAATGAGAAACTTGCATAACATATTTTGTCCTACCAGCCCGTTTGCAGCGGGGCCTCAAGGGAAACTACTGGTAATTAAGGTACTCCTTTTAATAGAGCACCAGAGCAAAGCATTAGCACTTAGTGAAAACATGTGATCCTCATATCAAAACCATCCCCTCCAGTTATCCCAGTTGCTGTCACTCTGGGGCCTCGGGTTCCGGACAAGGACATGTGCAAACAACTTGTAGATACAATCTAAGCAATAATTATAGAGCTTAAATCTAAGATCATGCCACTCGTGCACTAGTGACAAGCATTAAACACAACAAGATTGCAGCAACAATAACTTCACAAACTTTAATAGATAGACTGATCATAATGTAACAATTCATCGGATCCCAACAAACACAACACCACTTACATCAGATGGATCTCAATCATGTAAGGCAGCTCATGAGATCATTGTACTGAAGTACATGGGAGAGAGAGTACCAACTAGGTACAGCTAGAACCCGTAGTCCATGGGGGAACTACTCACAAACCAACATGGAGTCGAAGTGGAGGCGGCGTGGTCGATGGAGATGGCTCCGGGGGTCAATCCCCGTCCCGGCAGGGTGCCGGAACAGGAACTTCTGCCCCCGAAACTTGGTTTTTGCTGGCGGCGGAACTACGGAACTCTTCTGGAGAAATAGTCGATTCTCTTAGGGTTTCACCGCGGAGGCAATATATAGTCCAAAGGGTGTCACGAGGCGGCGCACGAGGTGGCCACACCACCCCACGGCGCGGCCCAGCCCAAACCGCACGGGGGCATGGTGTGGAGGCTGTGGGCCTCCCCCAGACTTGTGCTTCTGGCTCCCGGAGTCTTCTGGCGTTTTAGAATTTCTGTAATTGTTTCAGATTTTTCTGAGCACTTTCATTTTTAGACCTTTTCTACAGTGCACAGACATAATAAACAGAAACTGGCACTGTGGCATCTTGTTAATAGGTTAGTCCAATAAATGTCGTAATATGATATAAAGTGTATATAAAACATGTGACATTGATATAAAACAAGCATGAAACATCAAAAATTATAGATACGTTTGAGACGTATCAGCAGGTTGACATTTGTCTTAATGTGTTCCAAAGCTTTGCATAAGCAAGATGCTATCCTACAGAGCAATCTTTGGAGGAACACACCTATATGAGCCTGACTGCTGGTCACAGTCTATGAGAATGGGTTGATCTCTAGTAAGTTCATGAATAGGTCAGGAGTGTGACTAATATGCTCCACCCGAGGGGACAGCCTTCGGCAGCCTAGTACTGGTAAGACATTTGGTGAAACTACTTTACGCCAAACTAACAATTCAAGGCATAGTCCATTGTCAGTTGTGAAGGAGTGTAGCTATTTGTTCTAGGTGGATGTTCAACCTTAACAGGTCTCCACTGAAAATACTGGTATATCAAAATAGTGTTTGGAACAGAGAACAACATCATGGGTCTTTGGGATCTGGTGGGGGATTGTTGAAATATTGTTAAATTCCTAGGGTGGGCTTTTGGCCCATCTAACAATTTCCAGAAAATCTCTAAAGGCCCATGATGTCGCAAATGTTGGGAGTTTAGTCCCACATGGCTAGTTTGGAGAGATTTACACCAGTTTATAAGATGAGCACTTCTCCCATATGTATGAGGTATTGGCTGTGAAGTGAAGGGAGGCGTTCCACACGCGTGCTCCTCCTCCTCCGCCGCCCGCCTCGCCTTGCCGAGCCGATGTTATCTTTTTGTCACGCAGGAAAAATATGAACGGTCAACTGGAATGTTTCTGCATTAATGGAAATGAATACGAGCTGATATGTTTCGTCTTACCAGAATTCATTGTGATTCATTACGTGCGTTTCCGTTGGACCTCTCGCATGCCTCGGTGCCTATATCAGAGAGGTCGCTTCTCTCCGGAATAGCCAGACAACACATACATCTGCTCGCGCTGCCACCATCGTTCCTCTCACTGTTGCTGCCTCCGGTGATCCCATCCCATCGATCGCGTACACGGTTGCCGGGAGAGCAGGCCTCCGAAACCCCGCCTCTCCACATCCTGTACGGGAGAGGGGAGATTATGTTTTTGGGGAGCATCTTCCGCGCGACTGCTCACCTCTATTCGTCTACTTCAACTACGTCTGCGCCGCCTTCCTCTTCGCCATGGCCACCAACGCCGACATCGAGAAGGCTGTTGCTGACAAGAGGATCGCCGACGAGGCTGCCTCCTCCGCTGCTGCGGCCAACTGGCCTACCGGAGGGTACACATTTATCCCTTTCTTGATTACTTGCATGTTTGCCGTACTAGCTATTTGTGTAGATGTTTCTACTATTTATCTAGTACATGATTTTATCATACAATTTCAGTATGTCATTACCACTGTTTACCTCATGTTCATGATTTATTCTTGGATTAATTTAATCGAACAATTGCTTAAAAACTCAACAATCTAAAAACCTAACGATCCAAGGTTTTGCTGCTGCACTGAAACCAGCCCCGTTTACGGGGACATATTTTAAGCATTGGCAAACCAAAAACACCTTATGGCTCACTGCGATGAACGTGTTCTGGGTCGCCGGTGTTACTCCCACTGGAACGATTGCTCCTGAACAGGAGAAGGCGTTCAGGGAAGCCACCGTCGTCTTTGTTGGAGCCGTTCTAAGCGTGATCGGAGATAAGTTGGTTGATGCATATTTACATGTGCGGGTTGCCAAGGACTTGTGGGAGGCGCTCGAATCTAAATTCGGTGCAACCGATGCTGGAAGCGAGATGTACACTATAGAGCAGTTCCACGATTACAAGATGGTTGAAAACCGTTCTGTATTGGAACAAGCTCATGAGATACAGTGCATCGCTAAGGAGCTTGAGCTTCTCAAGTGTGTGCTACCGGGCAAATTTGTCGCGGGATGCATAATCGCTAAGCTGCCTAATTCCTGGAGGAACTTTGCTACTAGTCTGAAACACCAGAGGCGTGAATTCTCAGTTGAGGATGTCATCGGCCATCTGAGTGTCGAGCAGAATTCGAGAGCAAAGGACTCGCACGGAAAAGGGAACGAGGGAACTTCTGTTGCCAATTTTGTACAGAAGAACTCCAACTTCCACAAGCCCAAGGGGAAACCTGGTGTCCAACAGAATACCGACTTCAAGAAGAAGGGTAAGAAGCCCTTCAACAAGGATAAGAAGAAAGGAGCCTGCTTCACATGTGGTTCAGAGGAACATTGGGCTCCCAAGTGCCCAAAGAAGTTCAAGAAACCAGGACAGGACTCCAAGTCCGTCAACATGATTGTGAGCAACAATGAGAATGGTGCATCTGGGTACGGTAATTTGTTTACTGTATTTTCTGTTTGTCAGTCTAACGATTGGTGGATTGACACAGGTGCAAATATTCATGTATGTTCTGACATCTCATTGTTTTCTTCTTATCAGGTCACAGGGAACGGATCCGTACTGATGGGGAATGGCGCAAGTGCTTCTGTTCTTGGTGTTGGCACGGTCGATCTGAAGTTTACTTCGGGAAGGATCGTGCAGCTCAAGAACGTGCAGCATGTCCCCGCCATCAAGAAGAATCTCGTTAGTGGCTCCCTTCTATGTAGAGAAGGGTTTAAGTTGGTATTTGAGTCTAATAAAGTAGTTGTTACGAAATATGGACTATTTGTTGGAAAAGGTTATGAATGCGGAGGCTGTTCCGCTTTTCCCTCGCTGATTTTTGTAATAAAGTCGTGAACAATATTCATTCGAATGTTAATGAAACAGAAGTTTGGCATTCACGTCTTTGTCACATTGGTTTCGGTTGTATGACGCGGCTGTAAAATCGAATTTAATCCCAAGTTTCACTTTAGCCAAAGGTTCTAAGTGCCATTCGTGTGTGCAAGCAAAGCAACCTCGCAAGCCCCATAAGGCTGCGGAGGAAGACACTTGGCACCGTTAGAACTTATACATTCTGATCTTTGTGAGATGAATGGTGTGTTGACTAAAGGTGGAAAGAGATATTTCATGACACTGATAGATGATTCCACTAGATATTGCTATGTATATTTGTTAAGCACCAAAGATGAGGCTCTACACTATTTTAAAATCTATAAGGCAGAAGTTGAGAATCAACTTGAAAAGAAAATTAAGCGATTCCGGTCAGATCGTGGTGGAGAGTACTTCTCTAATGAGTTTGATTCTTTCTGTGCGGAACATGGTATTATTCATGAGAGGACGCCTCCCTATTCGCCCCAGTCAAATGGGGTTGCCGAACGGAAAAACCGTACTCTAACAGATTTGGTTAACGCCATGTTAGATACATCGGGTTTATCCAAGGCATGGTGGGGGGAGGCTATATTGACATCATGTCATGTCCTGAATAAAGTTCCGACAAAAGACAATGAAATTACTCCCTATGAGCAATGGGAGAAGAGAAGAACGACACTCTCATACTTACGTACTTGGGGTGTTTGGCGAAAGTCAACGTGTCGATCCCCAAAAAGCGTAAGCTTGGACCAAAGACCGTGGACTGCGTTAATTTGGGCTATGCTAAGAATAGCGTCGGTTATAGATTTCTAGTAGTGAAATCCGAGGTACCTGACGTGAAGGTCGGTACAATTCTGGAGTCTAAAGATGCTACATTCTTTGAGGATATTTTTCCTATGAGAGATATGCCAAGCACTTCTAGACAGGAATCTGATGAGACTCCTGAACCTGCCATTCCTATGGAATATTATGAACAAACACATGATGAAAATCCTGAGAAGGATGACGAGGAAACCCTTGGTAGGGGCAAGAGACAGAGGACTGCAAAGTCTTTTGGTGATGATTTCCTTGTGTACCTTGTGGATGACACTCCCACTTCTATTTCAGAGGCTTATGCGTCTCCGGATGCTGAATACTGGAAAGAAGCAGTCCGTAGCGAGATGGATTCCATCATGGCTAACGGGACATGGGAAATTACTGAACGTCCCTATGGCTGTAAACCATTGGGATGTAAGTGGGTGTTCAAAAAGAAGCTTAGGCCCGATGGTACGATTGAAAAGTATAAATCTAGGCTTGTGGCCAAGGGTTATTCCCAAAAGAAGAGGAAGATTTCTTCGATACTTATTCACCAGTGGCCAGACTGACCACCATACGAGTATTACTCTCGTTGGCGGCCTCGCATGGTCTTCTCGTCCACCAGATGGATGTTAAGACGGCTTTCCTCAACGGAGAGCTAGACGAGGAAATCTACATGCAACAGCCAGATGGCTTTGTAATAGATGGTCAGGAAGGAAAGGTGTGTAAGTTACTGAAATCTTATATGGCCTGAAGCAAGCACCTAAGCAATGGCATGAGAAATTCAATACAACTTTAACCTCTGCTGGTTTTGTTGTTAATGAAGCTGACAAATGTGTATACTATCGCCATGGTGGGGGCGAAGGAGTTATACTGTGCTTGTATGTTGATGACATACTGATATTTGGGACCAACCTCAAAGTTATTGAGGAGGTTAAGTCGTTTCTATCTCAGAATTTTGAGATGAAGGACCTTGGTGTGGCTGATGTTTTTTTGAACATCAAGCTACTGAAGATAATGAGGGTGGGATTACATTTTGCAATCCCATTATGTTCAGAAGATTTTAAGACGTTTTGGATATTCGGACTGCAAAATTTCTCCAACACCATATGATCCTAGTGTGCAGATTCGAAAGTTCAAAGGCACAGCTAAGGATCAGCTGAGATACTCTCAAGTGATTGGTTCACTCATGTACCTAGCAAGCGCTACGAGGCCTGACATCATGTTTGCTGTGTGCAAACTGAGCCGGATTGTCTCCAATCCGGGTGATGTACATTGGCATGCTGTTGAAATAATTATGCGCTATCTGAAAGGTACTGAGAACTATGGACTTCACTATTCTGGAAACCCGTCAGTGCTTGAAGGGTATTGTGATGCGAATTGGATCTCTGATGCTGATGAAATGAAAGCCACAATGGGTTATGTGTTTACCCTTGGAGGTGGTGCTGTTTCCTGAAAGTCTTGCAAGCAAACGATCCTGACGAGATCGACAATGGAAGCACAATTAACAGCATTGGACACATCTGGTGTCGAAGCAGGATGGCTTCGAGATTTGTTGATGGACTTGCCTGTGGTTAAAAAGCCAGTACCGGCTATCCTTATGAACTGTGACAATCAGACAGTGATTACCAAGGTCAAAAGTTCAAAGGACAACATGCAGTCCAACAAACATATAAGAATGAGATTAAAAGTTGTCAGACATTTGAGAAACTCCGGAGTAATAGCATTGGATTATATCCAGTCGGCTAAAAATCTGGCAGATCCCTTTACCAAAGGGCTATCACGTGTTGTGATAGAAAATGCATCGAGGGAGATGGGTATGAAACCCACATGAGTTGCCATGGTAGTAACCCAACCTATGTGATCGGAGATCCCGTGAAGTAGGACCTGGGAAAACAAGCTAGTGGTTAACTGAGGAGAGTATTTTTACTAACCCACTCCGTTGGAGATGCAATACTCTCGGTAACTGTATGGCAGGTTGACATTTGTCTTAATGTGTTCCAAGGCTTTGCATAAGCTAGATGCTATCCTACAGAGCAATCTTTGGAGGAACACACCTATATGAGCCTGACTGCTGGTCACAGTCTATGAGAATGGGTTGATCTCTAGTAAGTTCATGAATAGGTCAGGAGTGTGACTAACATGCTCCACCCGAGAGATCAGCCTTCGGCAGCCTAGTACTAGTAAGACATTTGGTGAAACTACTTTACGCCAAACTAACAATTCAAGGCATAGTCCATTGTCAGTTGTGAAGGAGTGTAGCTATTTGTTCTAAGTGGATGTTCAACCTTAACGGGTCTCCACTGAAAATACTGGTATATCAAGACAGTGTTTGGAACAGAGAACAACATCATGGGTCTTTGGTATCTGGTGGGGGATTGTTGAAATATTGTTAAATTCATAGGGTGGCCTTTTGGCCCATCTAACAATTTCCAGAAAATCCCTAAAGGCCCATGCTGTGGCAAATGCTGGGAGTTTAGTCCCACATGGCAAGTTGGGAGAGATTTACACCAGTTTATAAGGTGAGCTCTTCTCCCGCATGTATGAGGTGTTGGCTGTGAAGTGAAGGGAGGCGTTCCACACGCGCGCTCCACCTCCTCCGCCGCCCGCCTCGCCTCGCCTCGCCGAGCCGATGTTATCTTTTTGTCACGCAGGAAAAATATGAACGGTCAACTGGAACATTTCTGTATTAATGGAAATGAATACGAGCTGAAACATTTCGTCTTAATTATGGACGTTACCAGAATTCATTGTGATTCATTACGTGCGTTTCCGTTGGACCTCTCGCCTGCATCGGTGCCTATATCAGAGAGGTCGCTCCTGTCCGAAATAGCCAGACAACACATACATCTGCTCGCGCTGCCACCATCGTTCCTCTCGCTGTTGCTGCCTCCGGTGATCCCATCCCGTCGATCGCGTACACGGTTGCCGGGAGAGCAGGCCTCCGAAACCCCGCCTCTCCACATCCTGTACGGGAGAGGGGCGATTAGGTTTTTGGGGAGCGTCTTCCACGCGACTGCTCACCTCTGTTCGTCTACTTCAACTACGTCCGCGCCGCCTTCCTCTTCGCCATGGCCACTGACGCCGACATCGAGAAGGCTGCTGCTGACAAGAGGATCGCCAACGAGGCTGCGGCCAACTGGCCTACTGGAGGGTACACGTTTATCCCTCTCCTGATTACTTGCATGTTTGCCGTACTAGCTATTTGTGTAGATGTTTCTACTATTTATCTAGTACATGATTTTATCATACAATTTCAGTATGTCATTATCACTGTTTACCTCATGTTCATGATTTATTCTTCGATTAATTTAATCGAACAATTGCTTAAATACTCAACAAAGTTTTTTTTTTTGTCAAAACACATGTTAGATACATTTTCTCCCTCAAAAACTTGTCCAAATCATACACTAGTATATATCGGCCAGTTTAACCCCCCTAATCGTATACGAAGGAGCCTTCCGTGTGTTACCCCGTATCGGTTACACACTAAGAAATTAAATCCATGAATGATTCACCACGCGTTAGCAAGCCAAACATTCGCATACGTGATTTTTTTAACATGTACGAATACGTTAAAAAGACTGAATCGTGTGCATACTGTTTACATATCGCACACGATTTATATAATCTAACTGTATGTATATTGATATATACCATTTTGGTTGCCCATGTTAATTGTCGAGATTGTATAAACTTTGCCAACGACAATTTCATTACGCGTGTTTCCGGTGGCAGCTTTGATCCTTCATGAACTCGACATTTAGCCGCCTCCCCGCTCTCGTGTGTCGTGTACAGAGTGTTTATACATTGCACACGGTTATTTTAACTCGTTCGTTTTAAAATTTTGACCATATCACACACATTTACGTTAATCCAGTCATACATGTTTCCTTCAGGTCTTCACAAAATGCATCATAATTAATAGGAGCGCTCCCTTTCCCCGTCATTAGATGGATTTGTCTTCCCGTCACCTTCTCCCGCTGTTTAGCCGTCTTCCTGCCTCCCCACCCTCGTCTATTAGTACGGGCGCCGCTGCCGGCTGCCGCACTAGAAGTTCAAAGTCCTTGACAAAATGCCAAAATCCAAATCCATTCCCTTGTCGACGGAGGCGGCGGGGAGTAGTCCCCACAACGACGTGGTCAACCTAGGCCGCCGGCTAACGCCTTACGTGACTCCTCCTCCTCTTGTATTGCCGACACATTGTCTAATTTGGTCGACGACAATGATTCGACTTTATTTTGGCTCACTCGTGGAGTTGTTTTTGAAAAGTATAAATCGGGGCAGCGGCCCAAGTGGGAGGTGTGTGTCGGTTTTATGGACTAAAGTACCATGGACAATGGATTCCTATCGGTTGTGCGGTTTTCCGGCCCAATTTTTCTCATAAACATGATATGAATTATTTTACCGCTTTTTCCCTGTGGACTAAAGTAGATCGACTCTCTTCTCCTAATCAAATGACACAACGCCCAAGTTATGAAACTTTATCCTGCATAGTGTTCTCGTCGTTTTTTCATCTTCCGTTGGACTAACAAGAAAATATTATCACCACTCGGTGGACCCCAATATTCCGGTAGCATGTTTGTATCAAAACTCCACTTTTGTCCACCCCTGGCAACGTGAGAAAATATCTAGTGATCCCACCCCTCATGTGCTCTCATGATACTATTTCTAAAAATTCAAATTTTGAAGTTTCAAAAAATTCCAAAAAAAATGATGGGTGTTCAAAAGATGTGTGTTTACATTCCCTAATTTTTTAGAACCAAATTATAAATACACAGAGGTAAACAAAAAGACAAATTGCAATGTGAATAGTGTCTTTTTGTGACACTATTATGTTGGATTTGTCTTTTTTGTTTTTATGTGTATACTTCGAATTTGGTTTTGCAAATTCTAGGAATCGTAAACACACAACTTATGAACAACCACAGTTTTTTCAGATTTTTTTGAAATTTCAAAATTTGAATTTTGAGAAGTGGTATCAGATATGGTGGGATCACTAGATATGCGCTCCTGGCAACCATTAACATGCCAAACCGCCACCAATGTAACGCTTGTGGCGACCTTCCCATGCATCAACTTTTCCAAGTAGAGCTTGCTTAATTTGGTCAAACTATGCTGCACAACCGTGTTGTGATGGATACATTTGCGTCCCAACAATTGAGTGCCTGCATGGGCCTGCTCTCATTTGGCTCTACTGTAAACTAGGTGCTCGACTGCTCGATCCTTATTGTCGTGTCACTTTTCCGATGCTGTAACTGGCCGCACTTCTCCTTTTACCATGGGAAAATTTGGCAAAAAATGCTACAGGCCATTCCTTGGTCGTAGCTAGGCTGAGTGATCGAGTCACTGCAAACCACATTTCCACCTTTGTTGCCTTCTCTTTTGCCTCGGATTAATATACTCCACTAATTCATGCCAAAACATGAAATTTGGATACCATTTGTTTTAGACATAGAAAAGGAAATTTGCATTGAGTAGCTATAGTATCTTAGGTGTTTTATTGGAGTTGCTACTGCATTTTAGTTTTTTCTATTGCAAAAGGGCAATTCCCTTATAATACGGCATGAAAAAAACATTCAAATATTTGTTTCCATGAAAAGGGCAATACAAAAAGTTTTTGGAGATCCGACTAAACGAGCAACATTTTGCATGGTGATTAGGAAGCAACATTGTACCATATCTAGTGCTGATAATTATCTACTAATGTTGGGAATATTTAGTCAATTTTTTCTAGTGAAACAGAGTCCTATTTATTTTAGAGTTTCCTAAAACGCCCCGAATTTTGCCGGCTTGGCCATGGCAAAGAGCCAACCCAGTGGAAGTGATCTAAGGACAACAAACTGATAAGTGGTAATACTACTCTTCACAAATCTTATAGAGTTTTAAGTAGGATTATTTTGTGATTGGTATCAAAGTTTGGTTCCAAAGTTGTACAATTTTATTATACTACACAACTTTCTACACCTAAACCATAATTGGTGATGGTTGGGTATAGGGGAGCAGCACCACTCTCTCGATGGAATCTAGGCAGCAACTAGCCCTTCATCTGTAATACGTTGAACACTCGCTTCCACTCATTTGTTTTGCTCCACTAACTGGCTATGCACACATCGCTACTTTCACTGGCTATACATTCCTCTCAATAATGTATTTAAATAATCTTGAAGTATACTAATACAACACTAAGTTTGCTTTTGGTTCCAACTTTAGTTAACATTCATATTCATAATGCTAGCTATGATTTTCTTAGTCGTGGTGGGCATCATTTATGGGATAAATGCATATGCTCCTCTTTCCATGGCGCAAAAATTTGTGGCAGGTGTGTCATGTTTTATACTTTTGAAAGTTTAGGGAAGGAATTAAATGAAGGAATATGCTTCATCATCATGTATGGGAAAGCAACATCAGTTTATTAGTTGGTTCCTATGGGGGCCGCAGCAATCCACTACTGGAGGAGATATGGTGAGGAATTCCGTTTGCTTCTGATTAAGCACAAGGTGCTTGTGACTAGGATGAGTTTGTCATTTTGCGGTGAATCGCGGCAATGTCCTTTGGTTAATTTGCTTTGATATGTTTATGATTTGGTCATTTGCTTTCGGTGAAATGTGTTAAGATTGCTTAATTTGGAGCAAGCTAGAACATAATATGTTTGGCAAACACAACCAGACTTCTGCCGAACAACTTGTTACTACATTGCAGTTCAATCGATCGAGCACTTGAGCAAGGTTTTATATAGTTAGCCTTTTGACTTCTATCTTAATCTGTCTAATTGCAAATACATGATGTGTATACAACGGCCAACCATACATGCCCATGTTCATATGAATGTAAGTTTACATTTTTTTTAATTATATAAAGTAACTAAGTTTGGCTTTCTAAGAGCACAACTCCTACTTGCTTCTTTTTAGGTAGCCACCTCCGCGTTGATTGGGCAAATATGGTAGAGTAGACACTTTTCATGGTTAGAGTGGATGGCAACGCACCATTTGAATAAACCATCAACGAATGATCATCTAGTGCACCCAATCTGTTATAAAAATAGCCACAATGTCTAAAAGTTGGATGAACATCTTATATAAGTTTTTCACGAACAAACCATGTAATTTGAAGTTTAGTACTTTGTAAATTGAGATGACTAAGCTTGTCCAAATTTCAGTCGACAAAAATTACCAAAAACACTTTTCTAAGATAGTTGGACGCTTAAAAAGCGGAAAGTGTTAGTTGCACATCGGCACTAGTGCTTTCGTTCTTTTCAAAATATCAAAACTATATTTCTAGGTCTCCAAAAAATTAACATAAAAATATACAAGCAGGTATGCACGTCCACTATAGAAAAAAAGGCAACTTTTGGCCAAAAATAAGTTGCCACAATTTTTTTTTTCTATATCCCAAAATAAAATGTGTTTTTCACCGAAAGGTTGAAGAAATATACACCATGTGTGTAGACATCTGCCATCATTTTTTATGACTGTTTGAAACTCAAAAGTACAAATTTGAATTTCGCAAAATCCAGGAGCATCAGCGTCCTGCTTGCTGCAAATCTTCGCTAGCTTAAAATAGGTACTGAAGCTGCCCATGATAAGTAAATTTTGTGATCAATTTCCTTTCCCTACTCTTACCTTTAAGAGAATCTACACTGGCACCCCCACAATTATGTCCAGCACTCCCCCCTCCCCCCCAAAATTTGTCCGCTTTGGGGGGTGCCGGACACTTGTCCGGACAAATCTGGGGTGTTGTCCACACCGGCAACCCCAAACGAAAAAAAAACATTGCGAATAATAGATTTAAAATTTCATTCAAACTTTGGTATATATTACAAAGATTTGAATGAAATTTAAAGAAAACCGGCTTCACCGGCGTCCCTAAAACTGAACCTAAACTACTCCTCGTCGTCCTCGTCCGCGAGCTTCTCCCAGTCGACTATGTCGTCGTCGTTGTCGAGGTACACGACGGTGGAGGAGGTGGCCACAAGGGAGGTGGAGGTGCCACGCGAGGTGGACGCTGGGCCATCTGCGTCGTGACCTCGATGGTCTCCAACCAGCCGGGCGAGTTCTTCACCATCTCATTGACGGAGGCCACCAAAGCCCAGCCCAGGCATGGGGAATTGCTGTCGTGCGCCTCGCTGCGCAGCGGCGAGGGCACGTGGTAGCCGGACGGCACCACGTCCACCGGCAGTGGCTCCTCCTTCACCTCCGGCTTGGGCGGCGCAGTAACAGGCGGCCGCGCGGTGGGGATCATGGGGCCGGGCCACCTCGTGGTGGCTCGCGGCCATCGCGGATGATGATGTCTCCGACGAGGCGGTGAGCGCCGCTTCTCCTTCACCGGCCAGCAGGCGCGGGCGGCCTGCTTGTCCGGTCACTGTCCGACACTCTCGAGCAGACCCTCAACTTTGGAGGCTCTCTCAGAGGTGCCGGATAAAAATTGGGTCGGGTTAGACACTTTCGGAAAGGAGTTCTCTGGTCCATGATGAATGGATCAAATCATCTCTCGTGTTAAAATGCAACAGTGGGCACAGATAGTTTAGTGGTAAGCCACGGCCGTACGTACGGCAGCTCGGTCGCCCGTGTCCTGCCGACAGGCAACAGGATGCAGGACACGAACCATGTGCACCAGCATTCAGCGCCAATTAAACAGACGTCAACCAACCAAACCGGTCTATGCATGTGCGTGTATCTATCAGTTGGGAGTAGCCTTCTTGCTGCACGGATCCAAGTACGGCCAACTCAGCCGGTTTTTTACATGTGAATGCCAGCGATGGATGGATGGATGGATCACGACCACCACCGTTCCGATCCAATCTCTTGTAGGGACATACACATGTGCTCTGCCAGCCCAGCGTGGCGACATAAATCAAGTGACGATGTATACGTGCCCGGTATGCACGCATCACACGGCAAAAGAAGGAAAAGCAGCTCCGGCGTTCGGGTCCGCCAACTGTGTCGGATGCACTGCAGCCATGTCCCCCAAATTTTCTCCCCAAACTCATGCAATGACATGCAACGTCGATCCGATACATACCGGCCGATCCAAATTACAAAACAAAATGATCCGAATTCAACACGAAAGTAAAAAAAGTTCAACTGTTTATCCAATACATACCAGATCCAAATTACAAAGAAAATGGTCTGAATTCAAGGGGCGGTTGCACCGGATCCATCTAGGCCGAGGTCACGGTCGGAGATCCTCTTCTTCATCATGAGGATCCACTTTACACTTGGCTCATCCAAGAGGCTAGCATCTTGAAACATGATCATTTATTCCTCTATGATTTTTGCGAGAAGAACTTTCTCTTGCTCCACCGCTAGGCTGGTTTCCAACTTCTTTTGCTCCAATTGGACCTTCATCCAAGCCTCCTCCTTGACCACATCCAACCTCTCCCTCTCCAAATCCATCCTCTCCTTGAGCCGGAGGCGATCAAAGTCCATTCTTTCCCTTTGCAAAGCCAAGAAGGCTTCGTACCTCTCGGCCTTCTTGTCCTCTCTTTCTTTCTCCAATTTCTTCATGAATGCATCTTTGTTCGAGAAGATGTCCGTCCAGGTGGCGGACATCTTCGTTGCGGCGCCGTCAGTGCACACCATGCTCTATTTGTGAAGGTTTGCTCGCGGTTGAAGCATTTGGCGAAAGAGTATTTTAACCCCGCAGGGTGGCGGCATAGCCTTCGGATTGGTCCACCACCTCCATAGGAATCTACAAACGCAGTACGACGCACATTGTTGCAAACACATGTCGAGGGCGACATAGTGTGCGGATCGGCTGCCTATAGTCCTACGCAGCGAGTTTGTCATGATTCATCTTTATATTTTGCCTTTTCAATTATTCTTTCTCTCTCTAAGACTTTGTTCTCTCTTTTCGTTGTGTACACCTGTTTTGCAAGAGGGCAGGTGTGAGGTCTTATTTATATCGCCCTGATGCGGATTCTGGGTTTACTAAAATGTCATTGGTCGGAAAAAAATTAACTCTTCTTCTCCTGACGCTGATTATTCGGACAAAATCTAGCTAGCGGGGAATATGATCACTCTAGTTCCAGTTCTTTTCCTTGTTGACAACTCAAGCTAGGTTTCAGTCGTAATACTTTACGGGCTTGCGCAACCAGATTTTGATTGAAATCCGTAATCAACAACAGCGTAAATATTTCAAAGTGAATTTTCAATTTTTGACTTTATATTTGTCTAAACAACTCCTGTTACGAGACCGAAGAGAGTATACCAACATGATAGTTCGGCGCTCCACTAATTTTTTGCTAGCTTAAAAGCGGCTTTGGAGCCTGCTGCAAAGTGGGCATGCAAGATCTAGGCAGATCTTACATGTGTAGTAAAACAAAAGAGGGAGAAGCTTCAAGCCAAATGGCTGCAGAACGGTTGCAACAGCTAGCTCATCTCTTTATCGCGAGAAACCTTGTGGTACCGGCCTGCAGTTTTGTATGGTTTGGTTAGTGCAAAAGTCATGTTGATATCTTCCCCTAAAGAAGAAGTAACCATAAACTTATATATGCAGCTCCCACTAAACCTGCAACAATTCGTATGCTGATTAGGAAGCAATAATGCACTATCTTTAAGCCTCCCTTTCGGTTGAATAATTGTATCATGCATCTCACTCTGCTTAATTGCTGGCCTCTTTGGATCATAGGGTTCCAAAACATAGGAATAGGAAAAACGTAGAAATCTCACAAGTTTGCATGTGTAAAACTGAGGATTGTAAAACACAGGAATAGTTGTTTGGATGCAATGCAGGAAAAACACAGGAAACGTGCCTCGATCCTACACGCTTGAGTCTAAAAAAGAGGTTGTAGTGGATGTTCAAAATCCTATGGGATTGAGGCATAGGAATCCAATCCATAGGAATTTGGGTAGCACAATTCATTTGATCCAAAGGCATTCCATAGGAAATAAACCTAAGAATTGAAATCCTTCAAAAATCCTGTGAAATTCCTACGATCCAAAGAGGCCCTTATGTTACTACTGCCGGACTCCTATGTCCTAAACCAATACCATCGTAGGGTGACGGTTGAGTAGAGGGGAGCAGCCCCCTGTGTTGATGGAATCCAGGCAACAACTGCAATTCCCCCTGTGTAATCCACTCGCCACTCACAACAATATGTCTTTTTTCCCCCTTCTTTTTGCTCCATTGACTGGCTATGCACAAATCACATATTCCACTAGTAGATGTAGATCTCTTGTTCCTTTAACAAACTTCTGTTTAGATATGTGCTTAAAGAGTACCAATACAGCAGTACTAAGCTTCCTTTATTTTGTTTCGTCTTTAGTTAACACCCTTGTATACTAGTAGTAATATTAAAATTAGTATGTGATATGATTTGTTTGATCCTCTAACGGCCAACCGCATATGCTCCTCTGTCCTTGGTGCTTCAAATCTGTGGAAGATGTGTCATCTTGCGCTTTAGAGAAAACGAGACGGTTAATGGCTCTTGTGGTGGTAGCAGCACTTCAGTGGGATGGAGGTGATAGGGTAAGGAATTCTGTTTGGTGTTTCCATGCTTCTAAAGCATGCAAAAGGACTTGTGTGACTAAGGTTTAGTTAGTCGTTGCTTGTTGGTTTCCAACGTCAATTGACACTCATCAACAGACTGGATTTGTGTAATCGTGCCGTGCATGGTGGGTATATAACGGCCAACACAACATGGTCGTGTCCGCCTTTTCCAGAGCAACACTCGAAGTTGCCTCTTCTGCAGTAGCCGCCACGGTGCATGGTGACGTGTACCTTCAATAACCGCCCACCATCACCCGGCATCATGCTGTGATCTAGTCTAATTACTACATAAGTATATAAAAGACATGCAGATCGCCGGCCTCTCAGCACCCTCGCGCTGCAGAGTCTACAGTGTTCTACAGTGCGGGGGTGGGCCCCACATGAACAGTACTCCTTTTTCCCGGGGTTTTTTTGCGTTTTTTTTTATTTTTTTTTGTTTTCCAAAAAGTTATATATATTCTATTATTACTACTATATATTAAGGACAACCAAAAATCGAAGCCTGAGAGCGCTTCGGCTACTGTAGCCGCTACAATACCCGCGGGGTACTGCAGTACGTTTTTTTTTTGTGCGGCAAAAAAAAAAAATAACCCCACTTATCCAAAAATTGTACACATGAAATATATGAGCGCCGACGAATAGTTTCCATTCCCGTGATCGGTTTCGAGTTTTGTTCACCTACCTCATTAATTTGTGATCTAAATTCGCAAAAACATTCAACGAATTTTGTCAAATTCGTCGCGATCAGTCGCCCGTTTGAATTTTTCTTTCATGAGTGGATGCATATCACCCTTTCAAACAAGTTTCATGCTTTAGCCTTCTCCGGAATAAAACTTTTTGCATCAAAAAATCCGCGCGCACCACTTTTTGCGGAAAAGTCCTCACGTTTCCTACAAAATGTGAAACGGCCGCCCGGAATAAAACCGCGCGGTCCTTTTGCACAAAGGTAGTTGCATTACCCAGATATTACAAACTAATTTTATTAACATCATCACCAAATAACTTTTCCCAAACTAATTTCAGTACCATTATTTTTAACAACATATATATTTCATATTGGACCTAAGAACATGCATTTTTTTTTAAACGCTCCTTACCTTTTCAACATTTTAGAAGTTTCTACTTTTTTTCTCTCTACTCACAAATCACAACTTTCACCAATTTTCTTTTCCATACAAATGACAGAACATCTAACAAAATATGAATTAACAGTACATTTAAAAAAAAATCACAATAATCTCGAAACCAATAAAGATTGAACAAAGTTAGACCAAATATCCATTGCGTACAAAAGTGGAACTAAGAAATTTTCAAATTTAAAAAATTACCAAACTTCCAAACTTTCCCAAAAAACTAAGAAATGTTCATTTTGTTCAAGAATTGTTGGATTGGTTTTCAAATAATTTTCCCTCCCGGAAAATATTCAACAATTTTTATTGGTTTAAAACAGTTTCCGTACAAGATTTGTTGGATATTTATACAATAAATATTTTCCCACAAAAAATTATTCAACAATACGAAAATTAAAAATGTCACCACTCTTTCTCACTAAGGCCGCGGCGTGCCGCCGCGCCGAAATTACCTAGTCGTTACAAGTGAGATGTGTTCGAGCAAGCAATAGCCAACATCCGGAACAGTGGAAGCAACAAAACCATATAGGAAGAAACAGATAGAAACAAACTCGGCAATCGCAGCCAAAGTTATAGTATCTTCGGTTGTAGTGTGCCGTTGGCGTACTGTATGGTTCGTAGGATGAGCGAGATGCCCTGGGATGCACGTCCTAAGGCGATAAGGGTCACCCGTTTTTTTGCTGGCAATGTATCCGATTTACCCTATAGACTGATCTCGGGTATGCGGCACGACAATGCCTCTCTACCTTAGAAAACAAAACGCTTGCCCTCTGTTTAAGACATAAATTTTTTTTTTTTTTGCGAAACACAGTACAAGCAAAGATGCTCACATGTGTATGCACACACCCACTCTTATAAACGCACGCACGCACACCCTACCTCTATGAGCACCTCCGAGAGACTGAGCCGGCGGATCGAGTCTTGAGATTGACGAAGTCACCACGAACGTCTCGCTGTCGATGAGAACGTCGCGTCCCACTAAAGAATATTCCGTCTAAATATGAAACACTGATGGGCTGGGGTACAATCACCCTCCTAACCATCTTGCCAAAGACAAATTCTCGTTCAAGACACAAATTTTCACCTCGTGCTAAATACAGAAACAACAAGCACAACAAGTCAATAATTTACTGGCAAAGCACGTGCCGGCCGGGCCCGGGCGTGCGTACGGCACAGCTGCTTGGTCACCGTGTTACTTGTACCGACAAGCAAGGAGGGGGCAGGGATGAAACAGCATGTGCACCGGCAAATCGATCAACGCCAGCTAATGCAGTGATGGTGCCGCTAAAATGGCGGCAGTCGACCTCGCTGGCCGGCCGATCGGATCGATACCACCATGTGGAAGTCTAGCGCGTACGTATGCGGTACTAGTATCTTGTCGCTACGTGCCGCACGGATCAAATTTGGCAGTACGGAATGTACGTACGAAGCAACGTACTGAGGATACAATACGAATGAGAACTTGCCTGTGGCAAGATGGTTAGTTGGGTGGTTGTACCCTTAGCCCACCAGAGTTCAAACCCCAGGTTTGACGCTGGTGTTTCTCATTTAAGGCGGAATATTCTTCAGTGGGAGGCGACGTTCCCGTCGACAGCGAGGCGCCCGTGGTGACTTCGTCAATCTCAAGACTCGACCCGCCGACTCAGTCTCTCGGAGGTGCTCATAGGGGTAGGGTGTGCGTGCGTGCGTTCATAGGGGTGAGTGTGTGCGCGTGTATATGAGCGCTTGCGTTGTACTGTGTTTCGCAAAAAAAAAAAAAAAAAAGGATACAATACGAATCAAGGCAGGATACGTGAACAGTCAAAAGAAAAGGGCGCACTTTCCCTTCCCTTCCCCGCTACAGTGGAGAAGGGCGATTTTTCTGGAATCGCCTGGTCGCCGCGCTCTCGCCGTCGGTGATCCGTGGGATCTCTCTCCCCCCGTCCGCTCCGGCGGCGGGTGGGTGGGGGATCCCCGGATCTCTTCGTGTACATAGAGTAGGGGTGAGTGGGTTCCCGCCGGCGGCGCTGTGGAGGCGGTGGTGCGGTTGGTGTGGTTTTTGGTGTCGGCGACCCTCCTCTCCGGCGGTGGAGCTCCGGTGGTGCTTCGTCGCGCGGTGGCCGACCTGTCCGTGCTCGCGGGTCCTCGGATCTGCCGTGTGCGGTCTTCCCCCTCCGGCTGCCGTGGTGTGGCGGCGCTGGAGTCGTGTTGCGGGAGGTGGGAAGGGAGGCTTCAAGAAGAAGACGGCTTCGCTGGTTTGCGGCAAGAAGGTGGAGGATCTGTGGCTCTGGCCCCGGATCCGGTGCAGTTGGAGCTCGGGGGCCTCCCCGGCCGATTCTCGTTCATCGACAGTAGTTCCAGCTCCTCGGAGCTGGCGGTTCTTGCGGCTCTTCATCGCCTCAGGGCTAGGAGTTCTACTGCTCCTCGGGTGGTCGTTCTTGGCAGCGGTCTCCTTCGTCGCCTCCGGCGGTGCAGGGTGCTGGCGCTGGTCGATCTAGAGGTTGAAGATGGTGAGGGCAAGCTTTGTTCTTCTCTGTTTTCTCTGGTTCCTTTCCTCGTGTGTACTTGTCGATGGTTTGTACTCTTTCCTGCTTGAATACAAGTATGTACATTACAAAAAAAAAAAAAAGGCAGGATACGTGCCCACGTGCATCATCTAGACATATACTCCCTCCGTTCGGAAATAGTTAGGGTATATTTCATTGAATTCGAAGGCAATTCAACAAACTTAAACGAAATTTGACAAACGACATTTAACAAACTTAAATGAAATTTAAATAAATTTAAACTAAACCCTAAACCCAACTACACGGCTGTGTCGAGGAAGATGATTCTCACGGTGACGGCATGTCTTGCATGTCTCAATGATCGTCGGCCGCTGAGGAGAATGTTTCATCTGCGCCGCTGTCGCTGAAGCTTCTGGTTTCACCGGCGTCGGTTGCGGCCTTGAGGAACTTCTCTAGGTCGCCGTCGTTGCCGAGTGTGGTGGGGTTTTAACTAGCGGCGACCGAGGGAGGCCTCGATGGCGGCCTGCATTCCCTCCCACTCGTGGATTGCGGCCGCCTGGCATGGTGGCTAGGGTGTTGTGTGGAGAAGAGAAGCACGTCGGGCGTCGTTTTAAAGCCGGCGGGGAGCGCAGGAGGCCAACGGCCTCATTAACGACGCCACCGGTACGTCTGCCACGCGCATTGACGACGACGACGCCACCAGTACGTCTGCCACGCGCATTGACGATGACGACATGTGCGCGCCAGCGCCTGACCTTCCAATGATGCGCTCGACGTATCGCGTCGTCTGCGCCCACCTAGGGAGCCACTACGTCATTAAAACGCACATATCGGCCACGATAAATCCACATGCGGCCGTTGTGTTGCTGACACGTCGACCATGCCCGTCAGGTTTCGACGTGGCGCGCGTTGACGCGGTTGCCGGCACACCCGCTTGCATCCCTAGAAGCTGGGCGCGAAGCGGGGTTGCCTACGTTGGGGCATGCCGGCAACTTTTGGGCTATTGAGCGCGCTGCTGGGTGCCGATTTGGTGCCGACGCGCCCAATAGGCTTATTGGGAGAGCCCGGTGGAGATGCTCTTATAATATGTTTTATATATTTCAACGTGGACTACATATGGACTGAAATGAGTAAAATCTTAGTATGAACGGAGGTAGTGTATACTCAATAATGGTAAGTAAAGCATAGCAGAAGTTGTTCTGATGTGGAAAAAGACCCCACCTATGAAATGAAGATGATCCTTTTTTTTTCGAACTGGAATTTTTTTCCGCTAGCCGTGATGCTCAGCGATATCACTGGTAAGTGGTAACGAAACCAATTACGAAGGGAGGACCAACGTTCATCCAGCTGAATGAAGGAGCATCGCCCTGGTATTAGCAGAGACGTGTCAGGCTATGGCCTACTTTTTCACAATTCTGACCACAGAAAACGTATTCCGCACAGTCGAAGTGCAGGATGCTTAAACTCTGCGGTTTGGCTTGCGCATCAGAACTCCAGCGTCCGAAAGGTGATATCCTCAATTCTTGATGGCAGTCACTAATGTGGTGGAATCAGACTAAAATCACCTGGTAAGCCCAAAATCCCACAAAACCATGGCATTTTAGCCGGGTTTGCTGATTAACAAACCAGTCCACTGTCCACACCAACAAAAACGGTAACTGGCCAAGAGAAACACGAAAGGCCCCAGCCCTTGGTCCTAAAACAAGAGACTGGACAATCGAAGACAGAAAAAAAGGTTTATGGAATAAAGATATGCAATATTGATGCCAATTTGATATGATACTGTACTTCACCAATAGAAGTGTACACTTAGTCTTGGGCTCAGATCAATGGAAACAACACATAATATGCACAAGTTGGCACCAAAATGGACGCCATTCAGAAGGTTCTCAATGGTGGCCTCCCACACGCACCAATAACGCTCTAAGCTTTTCCAAAGCTCTCTCTCCCTCGATAGCGCAAGAGATCTAAAACGCTACTTCAAACTGTATATATCCCAATTGCCATTAGTTTCGTCACCGCTGTCTTCTTTAACTTAGCAAACTAGTTATCAATCTTAGCGGAAGTACAAGCTCAAAAAGTATCTTGTCGGATTGAACCCTATGAGTATCACTACAAGATAAAGGAAAATATGTGAGATGATTGTCAGGGGGTAAACTTCGTACTGTATAGAGTGCACTTACTAAGTGGTGATAGTATGATGACAAGTCCAATTGGGTACAAGAAAAATGTCGTTCGGTCCAAAAATGGAAGAACTGTAACCAAAGAACATGTTTTTGTTAGGACAGAAGTGCTTACATTTACATACATGAGCAACAGATTCTAGGAATAGATCAGAAGAAACTTACCATCATAACCGAGAAAGTTCAGATAGTGATAATAAGAAATCGCCACCATGAACAGGAGGTTTGATAATAGGGCAGGAAAGAAGCCATGTGCGATCAACAGAGGCGACAAAAAGTATTGAAGCACTGAGAAGAAAAATTGTCAGATACACTATCCCATAAATGTTACAACCAATGTTCAGACCGAGAGAATCATACCATATAGGATGATGAATGCAGGGAAGAACGAGTTGCAGTGAACATCAAACGCATAGAGCCTGCAATGTTATTTTATGCCATTACAAATAATATTGACAGTGACCTCACAAACAAAGCAGTAGAAGAAGCAATTATGATTTCTTAACTAGGTTATTAGTCAATACAAGATTATTGGACAGAAGAGTTGTCATTCCATGGAAATTACAGAAACATGCAGCCATGTGTCCATGAGTTTCATAGAACTATTCTGCTTAAAATATTTTCGAAATTGATGCAGTGACAATAAAAAAAGAACAGAAGATTACCTCTAAATGGCGGAAATACAATTCAAGAGAAAATGCATTAGGTAGTAGAATATAGAAAATTTACCACTCGACACGTTGTTCAACCACATGGCTGTTAGGTTCCTCCCTCAAATAAGAATTCGTAAGAAACCTGCAGTGGAAGCATAGCAGTTGTTAGTTCCTATTTTCCATTTTCAGATTTGTATGTATGTGTTAAATATTTTAACAGATTAGTCACGGTGTACTACATTTGATCAAACACTAGGCCGCAAATGTAACATAGGCAAGAAATGTAGACTAACAACTACAATGCTGCTACCACCTCTTGAGAAAATTATTAAGATACACAAAGTGTTTCAAAATAACAAGCCATAGTTGGTAAACCTATTGTAAGCATGAAACCAATAAGCCACTAGCTCATTATAAATTTATAATATGCTTCGACTTTCAACATATTATACATATGACCAGTGTAGCTCCAGCAGTGTTACTTTTGTTGTTTTCCATTTTCCATAGCACCACTACACATGTTGAGGCAATATCTCCCATAGAAATAAAAACAGTAAATCTGGCCACTGACAGAACTGAGAAGTACCGACAAGATGATATTAATGCTGCCGGCTGCCGCTAAGTTCAAAGTCTACAGCGTGAAAGACTTACCAGCAAAGTGTGGCCAAAACTAGCCCAGCAAACAAGAAATGCACAAACACAACCGAGGTGATTGTTAAAGCAGCATGGGGGGCACTCTCTCCAAACCTAAAGGACAAAGGCAAGAGTTCAAATACTGAAAAAAAGGAAAACATCAATAAGTTGATACAACAGAAAATGAAGAGAACACATTAACTATTAAAGATGAGAACAAATAAAATCGATTATAAACAAAAGATAGATTCAAACTATCACCATGATTATTCCTTGCTCCCCACTATTAAAATATGTATATATTGTACAGGCGGGGAATGATAACTTCCCGCAAAATAAAAGGAAAAAGGCTATAAAGAACTCACGCTGCACAGTAAGCCGAGGTCGCAAACACGAGAAAAAGAATAAGAATGACAACAAATGCAGGATCATCCCGAGCCCACTGGTTCTTTGTTTCTGAAAATAAGAATAAAAGATATCAGGAATCTGCCATAATATCAAATGCAGATAAATGAATACAATAGCTGGTAGTATAATTTATCTATTAGTCAGACATATTGTTTCTGAATGATTCAGAAAGAATGGTTTTTCACAGGCTATGCCTTTTAAGGAACATATTTTTGCCGCTGATCTGTCCTAAACTCTGTATGTTTAGGTTTATTGATGTTTTTTCTATTTGTTTCCCTTTGATACTTGTAGTGTGCAGTGCATGCAAGGACATCAATAAACAAACACATTTACGTTCAGGAAAAAGATAGAGGTAGACCACGTACGCTTATGATATTTGGTGTGCTGATAGCTGTCTTCCATAACCGCAACATGATGCATACAAATAGACAAAAGCAAGTCAGGTACTTAACTATATAATGAACATAAAAATGAAAACCAGGAATAAGTCATCCTTCTTAACACCAGACAACTTCAAATGATGCAATGAAGGTGAGGATGTATCCCTCAACCTTAGCAAGAAATAAACGAGCTAGGGTTTGTGTGCAAGTGCAAGTGGGTCAGATGTAGGTCCTGTTATAAGTTGGTCAATGAATGCATTGATGTGCTGGTGGTGGTGTGAACTGTGAGAGCTTAGTATGAAGTTCATGCCTTTATCGAGTATGCTATTTCACGCATCCTTGAACTAGAACTTAGCAAGCAGGGACCTTATCATTGAGAATTTGGATGATACCAATTTATCATTGCGCAAGACGTGTTCATGTTACTATTGAATTAGAACTTAGCAAGCAGGGACCTAAGCATTCAGAAATTGGATGATACCAAATTATCATTACGCACGAGGTGTTCATCTTACTACGACAATATCTGCGGAAAACAGTAATATAATATAATGCAAAGTAAGTTAGAGATGGACTGAGTGCAGGATGCGTACACTACTTTTGGTGAAGTACAGAGATGAACCATTTGCCAAAATGTGTACTCGATATCCATTTGCTGCCACTGTTGAGAAAAACAATTTGAGAGAAGTCAGAGAACACATGTTACAGACCCACGTTGGAATATATACAATTAGTGGCAGAAAAGGCTCATATGAAATAAAATCGGGGCATTTTCCTTGGTTATTCAGGGCAACTGTATAAGTGGATAACAGGGTTATGTTTAGCGTGTTAACTTAAGTTTAATCACAGTTTCCACATAATACCAGATAATGAAGATTGAAGGACGATCCCATGAACAAAATCAGAAATTCCAACATTAGAGCACTCCACATAGGAATAAAGATAAGTGAGCATCCATAGGATATTTTTTCACATATGTAGAGATGTCTCAGGAGGCTTTAATCCATGCTTCCTCAGATCAACTCTTTAAGACCGAATGCACAGGACACAATGACAGTGCATACATTGTGCAAAGATTACATGGCTAAGAATGTGTTATACTCTTCCCTCTCAGCACATTCTTCATGTATTGGAAGGAAGGTTAACACTTCAAGCAGACATTCCTAATACATTTTGGCCAGGCGTGGAAATTATAACATAGGGAACGAGAAAGGTAGGGAATAGATCATGATATCCTTTTTTTTAATGTCTTTGGAGTATTTGGAATTACAGAGAACAGCAGTGACTTACCGTGAATTTTGACCCCACGTGATACAGGGAGGGGAGAAGATAAATAAGGGCAAACGAGTGAAAATTTCACGAAATTCGATGCATAACTCATATTTGAAACATAACTCGAAGACTTATGCCTTATATTTTAAATTGAGGGTGGTTTACTAAACAGGTAGTATCATCTAAAGTGCATTTTATATCTTTAGGGCGCCATACATAACATTTTTCTTGCCAGAGGCGCAAATATAGGAAGGAAATATATATGCGCAACACATATGAGCACCCTCTACAAGGGGAAAAACTGTTTAGAATTAATTCACCTAGGTTGTACATTTATATGTGCGAAGTGATGTGAACGAATCGCTGTGGCGTGTGCTTGTGATCCGTTGTAGAGGGTGCAGGATACGAAGGAGCCATGGTGATTAAGGGTTCGATTGGAGGGGCTACCCTCGCCGGCGTTTCAGGGGTTAATTCAGCGGCTAGGAGCCATTGTTGCTACCAAAGTGCGCTGCTCACCATCAGCGACGGTGCAGGTCAGTTACCACCCCGCTGGTACTGTTCTCTACTCCTCACGCGTACATATAGTCCCTTCCCTTGTGCTTCGGCCATAGAATATGCGTCAGCCATGGTTGACGGTTACCTCGCTGCTCCATCTTCCTATTTCTTCCAAGGTTCCCTCCTCCCTACCTCCCCTCTTCCCCAATTATTTCTCTCTCCAATGCGTGATTCCTTTTTATTGAGGCTGTTTTCTCTGCTGTTGAATTGATAAAGGTGCTATAGGTTGATGGCTTCAAGATTTGTTCTGTCGCGTACATGCCGCTGATACCCCCTTCTTCATATCTATCAATCAAAATATAGCAACATCCCAGATCTACAACAAAGCGCAAGAACCTCAACCTACCCTATAAGGTCGAGTTCGACAGTCTTGAATCCCATGAAGAAAAGCAGGTCACACCCATTTCTAAACCTATACATATATGTTGATGCATCAGGGATCAGGAAAAATAACTTTTACAACATCAAATAACAGAATCAGTGTCCAGCTCATTGGTGCAAAATAATCCGCGATGGCCTGGAATTCCGAAAGTGGATTGAGCTATGCAGGCTCAAACTCGCGCGCTACCATCACTTCACATTAGCCTCTTACACAGTTGCTACGCTGCGGGTGCGGGGAATCCACACCACAAACGCCCCGAAAACTGAACCAAACCCCTCAAAGAACCCTCCCATACGGCGTGCCCCGAAAACAAACGATGGGCAAAAGCCGCCCAGATGGCCCGCATTCCCGCGACGAGTGAAACCCTAACGAGGATTCGAGGTTCTCGTCGCACCAGGCCGCAAATCGCAGCAGCTGAAGCGCGACGGCGGCCTTTCTAAGTCGCACGCCAGATCAGCACCACAGGCACCGCGAAGAGATCCGATCGAATGGATGTTGGATTCCGAGGA
The DNA here is from genome assembly GCA_947311845.1 of Poa pratensis. NCBI lineage: Eukaryota > Viridiplantae > Streptophyta > Magnoliopsida > Poales > Poaceae > Poa > Poa pratensis. The sequence goes on along the minus strand of CAMZMU010000083.1, from coordinate 34,922,028 downwards.
GAGGAGGTGGAGGAGGAGACCACACCAACCTTGACGATACGGCGGAGATACGGGCCGAAGAGCGGCGGGGCGGAGCGGGCTGCCCCCCGGCCCTTGGACGCCGTCGTTGGAAGCATCGTCTTGCCTGCTGCTGCTCCTCTGCTCCCGGGATCTGCTGCCTGCTGCTGCTTCTTCCTCCTCTGGTGGTGGTGGCTGTCACAGCCCCGGAGCACGCGAGATCTGGCTTCCTATGCTCGAGTCGTTCGTGTCTGCGAGTTCTTTTTCTTCTTTCGTTGCTTCTTGGATCACTGGCCCATGCATTTTGAAAGTCCGGCCCAGACTGCGAATCGTGCCAACAATTTTGGCAAAAGTTTAATTTTAAGTAAATGAAACTTAGTCTAAGCAAGAAATTGTGGTATGGAAAAGAAGGATTAGCTCCCGTAAAATTCATATCGTAAAAGCTAGGTAAACCTTAAATCTAAATTTAGACACCGTAAACATTTGGTAGCCATTCTTTACTAAAGAGAAATTATCACTATGTGTCACAATAGAATTGGATCCATTCCAAATAGCGAGAATTAGAATTCTTGATTCCTCTTAATCTCTCTTTCAATTCGAGGATCCAGAGAGGTGTTTTCATAATCATCTCCGAATATTTTTGATTTCATTTTTCTATGATATGTCTTTCTATATGAAAATTGGTTATTTATGATGTACGATGATCCCTGTTAAGCATCCATCGCTGAATGCTTAAAACGCCCAACTCAACTCATAATCGGTAAATTTGCGGACTCAATTCCTGTTGGATGCACGTGAACGAGAACGTTCTATAAGTAAGTCTATTGAAACTGATTCTCTATCCATGGAATCCCATCCATCATCCATACATAACGAATTGGTATGGTATATTCATCCATAACATAAGAACAATAAGAACTCGAATTCTTATTGATACTGGAACTCAGAGCATAGGTGTGAAAGTCGATTTATGGATGGAATCAAATACGCAGTATTTACAGAACAAAAGTCTTCGTTTATTGGAAATAATCAATATACTTTTAATGTCGAATTAGGATTCACTAAGACAGAAATAAAGCATTGGGTCGAACTCTTCTTTGGTGTTAAGGTAGTAGTTATGAATAGCCATCGACTACCTTGAAAGGGTAGAAGAATATGACCTATTCTGGACATACAATGCATTACAGACGTATGATCATTACCCTTGAACCGGGTTATTCTATTCCACTTCTAGATAGAGAAAAAACTAAAGGAGAATACTTAATAATACAGTGAAACATTTATATAAAACACCTATCCCGAGCACATTCTGCCACATGGACCTGTCTGTTAGTGGGCCAACGATTTCGTTTCTCCTTTCTCTTTCTCCCTTATTTTCTCTAGTATTCTTCCCATGCTCGAGGTTACCGATAACGCCGCCAACTCCTTTTTACGCTCGCTGCCCCCACCGTATGTACTCCCCGACAGAGCGGCCCCTGCTCCAGCATTGACGGGTCCTTTTCGTCTGCTTTCCTTGCTCTGATCACGGCCTCGCCCCCTTGCCTCGTCCTCGCCTAGGCTCCGACCTCCCACAGTAGGAGGAAGCTCCATGGCGAGGCTACAAGTCACCGCGAGCAAGAAATGAGCATTGTCGTACGCGATTCACTGGAATTTGGGTAGACTCGGTGTACGTCCAGCGGAGGAAGGGCATCATTCCTCCAGAAATTTCCCTCCCGCCAACCTTCTCATTATGTACGTAAAATGAAAAACTTGCCCCTAGTATTGGAAAATGAGGTGCGCCGGCCTCGATTTATAATTGTACATGCGAGTCTTGTTTACGGGGTCTCGCATCGATAGTTTTGTGACAAAAAGAAAACATAATATAACGGTTATTTTACAAATTTGACTCTTTAATCAGATTTGATAGAGATTTTCTAAGGTCCCTAGCTAGAAAACATAACCCAACCGCCACACCTTAAAACCCTAGCTCCACCGCCTCCGCCCCCCCCCCCCCCCCCCCCCCCCCCTCTTTCTCGTCCGACGATCTCATGGCGCAAGAGGGGTGGGGACACGTTATTTCATGTTTTAGGTTTCACATGTACTTATTTCCTTTAGGTTTTGGTCTCCATAGCAACATCGGGGAGGTGGTGGGCGATGATGGCGTGTTGAAATAAGGTCTCTCCAGTATCTCCCTACCTCGTCAACGTTTGATCCGGCATTCGGCGAAAGGCGAGTGAATGTAGGTGTTGCCGCATCTACGGGACTCGTGTGGATATTTGCAGTTGGTATGACGTTAAGGGAAGTAGTTCGCTGGCTCATGGTGCCATTTTCGATCTCTGTATTCGTTTTTGTCTACCAAACCTTTAAATTGGTGGACAACTGCAAGCACGTGCTGGCTCGAGTGTGTCCCCAGCTGATTCTTCAGGGTTATTTGATCTCGTTGTTTTGCGGTTCTAAACAGCTTGGTTGGGGAGATCGTTTGAAGGTGCCCCAGTCTTTTTCTACCCATTCAATGCATGTTTTGAACTCTGGAATTCGTCGAACAATTAAAAGGAAGAAAACGGTCATCATGGTTCTCGGTCTTTTTTTTGTCTTGTTGGTCTTGTTGTGTCAATATGTATCTCCTCGTTGGTCTAAAAGCAACTTTGGTAGCGCGCTACACAAAATGTTCTGCATCTCCAACAGAGGCGCTAAACATAGCGCGCTTAGCGCGGGGATGCAAAAAAAAGGCTCTCCAACAATGCTAAGCGCGGCACGCTGGAAGATGCGGTATCCTACGCTGGAAACATACCGCGTTCGCTACCGCACGCTGCAAAATCTGGTCGAGGCGCGAGAGCCCAACCGCCACTGTGAAAATTCATCCGTGTGTGGAACCGCCCCTGCTCACACGACCGGTGCTGACGACCGGCCCTCCGACGATCGACGCCGCCCCACACCCCTACCTTCGGTGACCGCGGTGACCGGCGCAGGCCCCGCTCACGCTCCTCCGTCGGAATCGCGCCACAGGTGCGGCACCGCGAGCGAGGGCGGGCGGGCGAGATTCTGCCGGTGCGAGCAGTCGCGCCAAATGTCGCGCCCCGTTTCCCAGCCTTTCCCGGCGTCGAGCGACTATTTCAGGGTGGTCGACACGCATGCGGTCCTCCGACATGGACCCCGTATCCCGCAGCACGCACCCGACGCAGTAGTGCGCTCCACAGGGCAAGCACTCCTCCCGCACCTCAAGGATCCCCATCCCGATTCCCCCATTGCTGCAACTAGCGCACGCCCGACGCCTTCCTTCGAGGTCGTTGGTCACCTGCAGGTCTGAAGTCAGCTGCAGCGACAAGAGTGGCTGAGCCTGAGCGGGTGGCAAAGGGGAGTTGCCCAGGGTCGAGGAGACAGGACTGGCGGTGTCCGGCGAAGAGGACGACGAGGGCGCACGAAGAGTAGGAGGATCTGGGCGGAGGCGCCGCCCTCCTGCAGGTATCGCGCCCGTCGGAATCGCGCCGCCGGCCATGGCGTGGTGGTGGAGGACGACTCCAGGGATCCAATTGCTTTTCTCAAAATTTCGTAGGGTCATTTTTGTAAAATTTAGGAACATGTTTGTTATACTACTGCAGGCTGCGCACTATATTTTAGTGCGCCTGATAAACTGATGCAATTTGCGCGCTGTATTTTTGCGTGTCTGGTAAAGCAAAACACCCGACCAACACGCTAAAACTTTATTTCGGCGCTGGAAAAAAAATTAGCCTGCGGCGCCACCGCGGCGTCTGTTGAGGAAACCATACACTGTCGAATAAAAAGATTCAGCAAGTCAGTAGTACAACCCCGGAATACATGCTGATGTGAAAAAATAGGCGCGGAATTTCACGCTCATGGGCTCACTTATTTTGTACCCAAAAAAAGGTACTCCCTCCCATCCATATTAGTGGCAGAGTTTTGTCTAAATTTATATGTATCTAGTTAAGTATCTAGACAAAGTTGTGCCCACTAATATGGATCGGAGGGAGTATTCCAATCATGAGATCATCAAACACAAACATAACATGAGCCGGCCATTCACTCGGCCAGGAAATAGTAATTGCACACCGCTCGTTGACCAATCACACTGTATTTTCCCCAATTGTTGTGCTACTACTCTTGCTTAGTCGCAGGCTCCTCGGCCGGGATCTCGTGCACAATCTCGATCGGCTTGATCGTGCCCTCCCCGTCCGCCTGCCCCGCCGACTGCGTCACCTCCACCGTCTGCACCGTCTTTATCAGCGTCGGTTCCGTTGTCGGAGCGTCGTTCGCCGGCGCCGGAGCCGCAGCGTCCTTGATTGTTCATCAGAGAAGTACATGTGTTAACTCTCCAAACAAGCCAAGAAGAGAAACGAGCGGAATAAACAGCAGCATATACACAGGGCCGGCCGGCGTACCTTGGGTGAGCTGGTGTCGGTGGTCGACATGCCGCTGTTGTACCTGATCTGATCTCGCAGAGGAAGAGAAGATTGATATTTTGCTGAGAAGGATCGAAGCCGATTGTTGGTTTGTGTGGTTGGGAGTTGGGTTCCGGTGCTTTATGTAGTTTGGGCGCCGAAGTCACGAGAAGGATGAGAGCTGGCGCTTGTCGGCGGAAAACTGTCCCCACCACAAAGCAGCGAAACAATAGCAACCATACACCTGTCCTGTCCGAATAATTCATTTTACAAGATATAAAAATCCAAAGGGATGTCGGCCGGATTAGGATTCGCTGACTTTGTGCTTGCTGACTTTGCTGACTTTAACTTGGTGCTGTCCAAAGTCAGCGCACGACTGCGTAACAACTCACGAAAAAACCACCAAAAACCTCGTCAGTTTTAAGTTTTTGGGGTGGAAAATGACAAACAGATACGGAATAAGAGCATGATAATTTGGTACCGGAAAATTGGTATCCGATTGAGCAAGAAAAAATTATCCGGTATCGCGCGGCCTTCGGCAGAACAAATGCGTTGAATTCGTACCGAAAATGAGTTTACCGCATCTATTCTGCGCACCCTACCGGTACCGGAAACTTTTTTTTGCATGTTTTATCAAATTCTTGATTTTGAACAATATAATTTTAATAAAACATCAATAAAAATTCAACATAATAAATAACATCATACAATACAAATTGAACATAATCATCCAGTACAACAAATGTTTTAAATTCGAATAATTAAAACAATAGCGAATGGTACGAATGAAAACAATGGTTCAAATTACAACAATATCAAATGAATAGAATGAGAATCTACTTCTTCCTATACAACTGTCACCGGTGCTCAACAAGATCATTATGGAGCTGAATGTTTGTGGTCTTGTTCTCAATCTGCCCGGTAGGTCTCAAGAAATGGTTGGATCCGGTTCGGATTCCTTTGGGGTTTCACTCGGCTACTAATGTTGTCATAGAAAAATTCCAAGTTTAATCTCCTCTCATCTTCAATGATGATGTGGTGTAAAATCAACAAGCCGTCATAATATCTGAGAGGGATTTCATATCCCAAAAACGAGCAGGATCTCGAACAATTGCAAACCGAGCTTTCAACACACCAAATGCCCTTTCGATATCTTTTCTGCATGCTTCTTGAGCTTTGTCAAAGAATAGCTGGCAAAGATGGGTGTCACACAAAACCCCGCATCCATCACGCCTGCAGATGCTATACCTTCCTACGCAACTTCCTAGGTGAATCGGTTATTTGCATTCTCCATGAGTTACCACTTATCACAAATTCTTCAGGAATTGGGAGATTAATTCAGAAATCGTACTCTCAATTGCTCCAGTTAACCAGGTTAGCTCAAGAGTGTATTCAATGCCACTCATGACAACAAACATTCACTACTTCAGAATCAGATGCAGCCACGGATAATTTGGCAATTCTCACAATTGAATCGAAATATCTCTTGTACAGATGTACAATGCAACTGTCGCAGTGTATTCGCACAACTGGAATGACATAAGAGGTCCTGCGCTGTACAAGGGCCCATGTGAGGTAACTCAAGTTTTTATGAACAAAAGCTGCATGGAGAAACACCTTTGGTGTACACAAGCTGCACAACAGTGACAACCAAATCCACCCAAAATCGGACTAGGTTGTCAGTGCCAGGTATGGACATCCCTAGCATCATAAAGACATGGTCATCGGAAGAATCTTCTGAGCCGTCGGTTGTGATTTGATTTCCCATGAAGCCTTTTCGGCCGACTCTTCAGGGAGAATGAAAGGCAATGAGATCTCCTTGATCATCAGATCACCACAGAAGGGGCACTCACTTGCTACAGCGTCATCCAACTGTGACCTCAGCTGTTAAACAATTAACATGCCATCAACATAAGGACTGCAGAGCGAAATATATCACAGTTTAAATATCACCAAACCTTATCAATTGGTGTTGTACTCATAACAGATTCGCCATTCCCGATCCCACCATTGTCTTTTGCTGCTTTCCTGTCCATTAAGCTAAGCTGCTTTTGAAGGTTCAATATTTTCTCAGCCTACAAAAAGATGGAACTCATCCGTAACCAATAGGAACGCGAGATTAAACTTAAGCCTACTCTTTCCTTGAGAAATGGAACAAACAATTGAACCTCTGCAGCGAGACTTACTTGCACTTGGCTAGTGCAGCGAGTTACATGGGCAATCAAACAATTCGCATGGAAGGCGTGTCCACAGGGAAACACATAGAAAGGGGCCATGTGTCCAACAGATGCATAACTTCTTCCTACCTGGTGCAATCCTCCCACAGTCAATATTTTGCGCCGGCATACCTGTTAGTTCAGGACAACTAATTAGCACAAGATATTAAGTATAGAAATTCATAAGACGGTGAACTGTCTGCACTAAAACAGGAACAAATGTGGATGCACTTGAGGACACGCTGTACTAACAAAACAGATGTCAGCCTATATTGTTGGTCATCTTTTCTCTGAATCTTTGCTTGCATTTTACATGCCCAGAATGCAAAGGATGGGAAACTAATGAATTATCATATAAAAACTGCAACAGGCACAAGCCAAGCAAATTCGATATAACAGAGATCTCATGGCACCATTCTCTTACCCCACATTCCTCCTCGCGATCAATCACAGTATATCTCTGAGCAAGGGCACCGATATCACTTCTGATGTTGTCTGCTCCATGCGTAGCATCATCCATCTCTTGCTTCAGTTGTTCAATCTGGCTGTTATAGTCCTTGAGAGATTTGCAGATTTCCTCCTGCTCGGACCATGCTTTCATTGTTAGTGCGAACAAAAAAGGCATCGAACGAACAAGACTGAAATGTGGAACAGTAACCATAAACTAGGAACGATGTTAATTCATGAGCCTTCAAGAATATGTACATAGATCGGACGCATATATCTTACTTTAAAGTCGTCAATCAATACAAAGTCTGGGAAAAATGGCAAGATATCCTCAATCTTCAGCAAGTTATTAGTCTCTGATAGGAATTCTATAGCTTTCTTTATGTTCTCTCTCTTGACTCCTTTTTCTTGCTCGATGACATGCTTTGCAACCTTAAGCAACAGCTTTTTCCTAAGCTCTTCATCATCTTCAACTTTGTCTGCTTCTGCCTTTGCAAGCTCTAAGTCCACCTAATGAGGAGCAAATAAAGTACAGCAATAAGAGAACCTCAGTAAATGAGAACACCACAGCATCAGTATGTAAAGGCACAACAGATGCTTCTCAGATGAAGGCTTACCCTCAAAGCAAGTGCCACAGCTTCCTCATGCATGGACATCATGCTGTAAATACGAACGCAGGCACGCATTCTCTTCTCTTGGAGACATAGACGCAGAGCATACTGGGGTTCGTAAAAGAAATCAGGGCCATTTGCTTGTCCATTACCAAATTTGGTGTCGAGAAATTGCAAAAGCTGGGACTCATCCTCCTACAGATGAAAATATACCGTTCACCAGTTTGTATGTGCGGCAAATATTGACTCATGGTACCCACAAGTTACAGCAGGTAAATGAAAGCGGGAAAGACGAATAATGACATGAACGCCGTGCAAAAGTAAGTGATGTTACTATCATGCATGGGTACAGAGTCAATGTTTCAACAGAAATAAGGCAAGTGCCGTTATAAAATTACTCCACATTTTTTTTGATTTTGAAAGAATGAAAAGACAATGTACCTTCTTGGCATACAACACGCATGAGCGTATGCATTATGGAAAGAAATATACCTTCTTGGAATACAACGAGAGCAGCAGATTGTGCACTCCAGGATCTTCGTTGTTCAAATCTTTGACACAAAATTCCAAGTACTTAATGACCTCATGTGCTTCATTCCTGCAAGAGTTGCTAACATGTTAATTGCATATATAATCTAAACAACATAAAAACAAGTTTGCTGCTCAGCATTGCAGGTTACTCCAGAGCTGAGAACAATGCCTACTAAAACACTTCTTATACTTTGAATCGCAGTTTTGCCATCTCAGGTGGGATTGAAGTCCAATATGGCTACAGCTTTGAAATTACCATTTCAGTATACCAGATGTTTTTATTGTACTCCCACCATTCCAAAATATAAGACTTTTTAGCCTTTCTGGTTTTGTCCTGGTTCGTACGTATGTAGACATGTTTTAGTGTGTTGATTCACTCATTTAGGAACGAAACAGGACAAAACCAGAAAGCCTAGAAAGTCTTAGATTTAGGAACGAAGGGAGTACCATTCATAGAGTTTCCTGATATGCTAAAACCCTTAGGCCCTGTATGGGTCACCCTCCACCTCACAAACAAAAGAAATGAATTGCATACTAGGGTATTTATTTTCGGTTGTAAACTGTTATCTGGCTAGCAAGGCAATTCGTGTAGGAAGATTTCAAGTACTAGAGATATGCATATCTTACTTGGCATGTGGTTCGCTCACATAACGCATCATTGCCGGTATAAGCTTCCCTGGATTCAACTTGCTTCTTGCCATCATCCATGATTCGACAGTCTCATAAGCATCTAACATGATTAAATCTGGGGCAAATTTATACTGCAAAAAAAAGTTAAGGTGGACATTTTGCTTCACTTAACAAGTTTTGGCTGCTTAATAACCGATGTAAGTAAATAAAAGGTAACTTTTGTGTGATAAACAGAACAACAATTTTCTGAGTTCTAGTGAAGTACCACAAGGTCTACTGCAACATTAGGTCGTTGAAGCACATCCAAGGCTTTCCTTGCTTCTCCTTGCTGAACCAGTAAACGGCAAAACGTTAGCACCGGCACCTCATCCAAGGTCAATGGGTTTGTAAGAAGTATGCTCCGTATTAGATCGATATATGATTTACAGAGAAGACAGTACATCAAAGTGAAGCAATGGGTTCAAGAAAACATGTGCAACAAAGTCCTGTAGTCTCTTGATAAAGCACGCGTATTGAAACAAGCATAGAAGATGAAAGTCTGGAGACATTTATACATGGATGTATTACGTGGAATAACTTCTCCCTCTACTATTTTTACACATCCGGATTTATTTAAAAATTAAAGTTGTCCAAAAAGGACTGATACAGGAACAATGCTAGACATCTATAGCAGGAACACAAGACCGTCCCAGCTCAGATACTGCCCAAGCTAGTCTGGACTGGCCTGATCCGATACCAGTACATATTACATGAACATGCTTCTCAAAAAATAGTCAGGCGGGTTATGGGATTTTCCAACTGCTTTTGGAGTTCGACTAGGCCTAGAGCAGTAATTGCAGATATGTTATCAGCGATTCTACCTTCACTAACAGATGATAAGGAAATACTCCTATCATGTTGAAACTAGCTAGCACATGGTGACTAACAGAATGTCCTATTATTAGGCTCAATACCAATAGTGTTAACACCTTTCTTAAGTTAATAAGTGCCTGACCTGAATGTAATGATGAACTACGATTTCATACTGCTCCTTCAAACCAGCAAAGTATACCAGTTCATCCACTCTGCCATAGCTGCCAACATTTTAAAGAGATTGATCAGAGGACCGAGGCTCATACATGCAACCAGCAATGCAGTGAAACAAACAACAGATGACATCCTGCGCATTACAAGTACACATGAACCATCTAATAATTTACATTTATCTATTTATGCACCTCAGCAGTTTCCCTGCTAAATAGATATGCCATAGAAGGCTACAGAGATATTTTGTTTCTTAATAATCCATAATCATACGGGCTATACACAGATGCCTGGGGGTTATAACAAAGACAACAAATAACTCTTCCATCATCTCAGATTTGTCAGGGTACTAATCCTTATGTTTCACGTTCGTGTTTCAGCTTATCACAAGTATATAACATAAAGAGTCTTGACTACTTAACATACGTTGCCTATCTGTATGATTGCATATATATGACTATCAGAGCGGGAATAAACTAAGAATCTAACTGAGATGTACTCCCTCCGTTCCATTTTAATTGACTCACATATATCTAGATATGGATGTACCTAACACTAAAACGTGTCTAGATCCATCCATATGTAGATATATGTGAGTCAATTAAAATGGAACGGAGGGAGTAATGTGCAACAATAATAAACATACCTTTCCAATAGTATCATAGTTGTAGCTTCATCTAAGACATCTTTGCTATCACTGAGAAACGCACGGAATTCATTTACTACTGAACGATATGCCGAGCTGTGGGAATCTGTAACTGTGTTTGTAGTGCTGCCTGTGCCATCTTCCAACAGGAGACGATTAATCTACAAATGTTTTGGAAAATATACTGAGTAAGCCCCACAAATGCAGTTATGCAGCCAGAGATTAAAGGTATTTCAATAGCAAAGCAATTGAAGTCATATTTTTCTAGAGTGCTGCAAAATGGAATCATGGGCAGTTGGTACCTTGTCTAAGTACAGCTCAGTAGCCCAAGTCGAGATCATCGTTATCTGCATCTTATCATTTTTTGTGAGATTATCGAGCCTTCGTAGTAAGAAAGTCCTGAGAGCATCCTGTTGAGTAGAAAAGTCAACAATTGCAGACATAAATGCAGTGATTCACATGGAAAATGTTATAATAGCGTAAATCCTATGAAAAAGCGGACCCGAGAACAACGTAAGAAAATGCACAACCTTAATGATATAATATTTCTCATGATGAATCCTAGATATACTAAACCTTCACACTTCACATGGATGTGACGGAGATCAGAATAAATGAATACATCAACAAGAAATAGATCTTATAGAAGTTTTCAACAATACCCATTGATTAGTTAAAATATCAGAGTTTTGAGCAAATTACCTGCTCACCCACTGATATAAATTTTAAACTGATCTCCTCAAATGATAGGGTATAATTCATCTGAACCAAAGAACATGATGTCAATGAACAGGACAAAAACTAGCAAGAAAACCTACAAAAGAACACAATTAGCAGAACAGATTTCACCTTTGCATAGAACGAAGCTGCTATGTAATATTCTTTTGCAGCAAATGCAGCATCAGCCTGCAAAGGAAAATGATTAATACAAAAACGAAATTCAATGATCACTGCAAGATCCCAAAAACTACCGGCTTGTCATGAACTATGAGAAATGATGCAGGAGCACAAACATGGGACTATGCTGCTGACATGTTCAAATAACGAGATGTATGAACATTACTTCACATTGATCTCAAGAATAAAAACATTACCTGCACCAGATAAACTTGGTCCCTCTGGAAAGGGTTAAGGCAATGGGACAAAGCAACAGCATATGCCTTCATATCCAAGTATACTTGCCACATGTCACGACCCTCATCAGACGTAGAAACCTAAATGACAAACATAATTAGACACAATCCTAGAGGCATTATTGCATGACTTAAAAGCAAGCATCAGAATTCCGAACCTGGAATATAGAATTGTCATCAAAGGCATAGAAAACTCCAGTTGATGTATCACTGCAGAGACCAATGATTCCTTTTGAAGATTCCGGTGTATTATCAACTACAAGCTCCTCCACAATTCGCTGACTGATTCTGTTCACAACCTAAGAAATACAAGTTATGTGATGCCTTGCCCTTATAAGTAATAGATACTGGGGAAGAGGAAATTAATGCAAAGTAAACTACAGATAAAATTTGCACATATTTTAGCAACATCTTACCTTAATTTTGTCCCCAATCAAGAGCAGAAAATGGAACTCAGACAATGCAAATGACACTGGTTTCGTGCTGGAATCTCCTAGTTTTGAATAGTCAAAGAAACCCTTGTTTTCCACAAAATTTTCATCTCCACTCGTAGAGCTGCAGAACTAACAAATAGTACATAAATAAAGTGCTCCAAATTGAGTTCACCAATATTCATTCAAGAATAAAGCAGTAGTTGAAATATTATCGTAGCAAGGAAAAATAAATTAGCACTATAAATTTATTTATTTTGAGAGACCAATAGGTTTAAGAAAAGCTTCATACAGACATTTGAACTTCATTAGACCTTGCGTCTTAACATTAGGCTTATCATGTGTTGCGACTAAACTGGTTCAATGCTATTTGTGAGCATGACATACAAAAGGTTGAAATTTACCCATTCAAGCAGCTAGCCAGAAACTATGAAATTTCAAGTTCATAAGCTTTGAATCTAGAGTAACACACACATTCATTAGGCTCCTCTTATAAGGTTCTTTCTATTTGAAAAGAGTACCTCGTGACCTGTCACAGTTTCAAGTTGTGAAGGTAAAACATTGATCATTAATTCCTATCAAACAAATGAGCACAAAGCTAATTTTGAACTTGACCCTATAAGGATTGTAATTATTCCATTTCTTTGTGGCCTTTCTAGACGCCAACTTACATTTGGGAATGGATCAGTACCTGACTTGCCTCATTCGCTAGTTCAATAATTAAACTTAGAACAAGTTTAGGTCAGTTAAGACAAACATGATTAGAAATTCTTTGTTAGGTGAAATCAGGGGTATAGAGAAAACCATGATCTAATTCCTTTTACAAATTAGTAAATTACATGATGAAATTAAGTTACATATTTCACCTGTGTTGAGCTCCAAAATTCAGTTCGCCGTAATAAATTCCAGCTCCAGAAAGCCATCCAAAATGTTTAGCCCTTCTTTGCTTGATGAAGAAATGTAGTTCACTGGTGACATGCAATGCATACATATGTTACAAACAGAAAATCCCTACGCACAGTAATAGAGTACAAAAATCAGTCACTTTGCAATAACATCGTACAAATCAGACCAAGTTACACTTGCCTATTAGGAATTTCTCCTGGAAGTTCCATGAAGTGAATGGCACGGTCAGCATAGCTAGCAAAAACAGTCTGTGCAGCAAAGTTGTTAATACAGACCATATCATGAGAAGAAGAGCACATACGCACCTCTTGCATGTCATAATAATTGAAACTGAAAGACCAAAACATAACACAAAATCTTGTGCGGAAAATGTGTAGTATGCGATTCTGCTTGCAAAAAGATAAGGCATTGCAAGGGTATGTTCTCTTTGTGTACATACAGAACAAAGATATACTGGTTTGAAATGGCTGAGTATATGGTGGAGCATTTTCAATGTTACAGAATCATGTTACTCGATGTAAAACACAAACGATTCTATCAAATTCCCAAGTCTAAAACTAAGTTGTTGTTTTTTCACAAATGCACAGAATCTCGATACCACATCACAAGATGCAACAGAAAACTGTGAAATATTACTTACTTCCAGCGAACCAATGCCGGTGAATGAGTAAAGCCGTGTGGGCGTGACAGCCATCACATAGTACCTTGTGGCATTCCCAGTGACAGTTGTCTCCATCTGGGCAGCAAATTTCTCAATAACAGTCACTCCAACAAAAGCACATCAACACACACAAATGTAGGCACTGAACCTGCAGGTCCTTGATGCCCTCTTGCAGCTCGGTGAGCTCGAAGAGCAGCTTCACATACTTTTCCTTCTTGTCAGCCTCGTCCACGGCCATCTCAAAGAGCTGCCCAGTTTCCGTGCCCACGATTATCTCCTTGGTTGACGCTTCAGAAACAAAATCATCACAGAGATTGACAAGTCAAGAAGAGTAGAGACAGCCACAAATCATCAAAATGTAGTTGAACCCATAAGAAGAAGAAGAAGAAAACCTTCTGTGATGGATTGGCGATTCCAGGCGACGGCATTGACGAGGAGGCCACGAAGGCGGGCGAGCGGCCTGGGTTTGGGCCACCTGGCGTGATGGTAGTAGGTCTCGGCGCCCCCCGGGTGGATCACCGTGACGACGCAGTGCTTGCCCCCGGGGTCCAGGAATACCCGGTGCACCGCGTGGTCGCCGGAGCGGCCGAGCCCGAGGTCGAGATCTGGAGGAGAGGCAGTGTTAATTACTAGCTAGGCAGAAAAGAGTGGAGACAGGAGAGGGGAGACCCACCCTGGGCGTCCTCGAAGGAGAAATCGTGGCGGACGAGCCAGCCCCGGGACGTGCCGAGGACGATGACGTCGCTGCCGGCGGCCATGGAAGTGACGGCGCCGTGGCCCCTCGCGGCCTGGCGCTCGAGGGGGTCGACAGAGAAGAGCTGGCCGGCGTCCATGGCGGCCGGCCGGCGAGTTTGATCGGTGGGCGAGGTGTAGACTCTCAATTCCGTGCGTGGCTGCACGTGGACCCAAATCGAGAAGGTTCGATGGCCGGGAACGCTCGGACGTCCTCCAGGTCCAGGCTCACGATAGAAGAAGCACAAGTGTTAAGTCGAATCGGCAATGTATTCTGTCCATGTTCACAAACTGACAGACATACTGTACGATACAAAAAACACAAAGAAAAAAAGAGGGGATCGGCAGAGAAGCTCACTGGGACGGTGGCGGCGGCTCGAACAGCTCGCGTCTCCGGCAGCCGACGGGGACACCGATGGGGACGGGGACCAGTCGAACGGAGCGGGGGAGGGGAGGTCGAACGTAACAAAGTCACAAAAAATGTCTTCTCTTCGTGAAATTATTTGCGTGGACATAAAATGTCAACATGAACATCCGAATTTTTAGTTAAAAAAACATCCGAATTTTTTCCTGAAATTCGTTGATATTTTAAAACGGAAAATCTAAATGTAAGGCGCCTGCTACCGGGCAAAACGCGACGCACGCATGCGTACCGTCGGATCGCGGACGAACGGCGGATATCGCACGTCGCGCAGATACTCTTCTGATCCAGATTATCTCTCCTCCCCCGATCCAGATTCTCTCTCCTATACCTTTTCTTCCCCAGCCACCGCAGCCTGTGAGCCCGGAGCCACTACGCGCCCGTGAGCCCAGCCACCCCGCCGCCCTCGTCGCCGTCGGCCTCCCGCGCCGACGTCCTCCGAGTTCCCGGCGCCCCACGCCGTCAGCCTCCCTGCTCCGCCGTCCTTTCGCATGGACCGCGCCGGCGTCTCCGTCGTATGCCTCCCCTCGCCGATGTCCTCCGCGTCCGCGACGCCCCACGCCGTCGGCCTCCCTGTGAGCTCGGGCCGACGTCCTCCGCGAGGCAGGCGCCTGGGATAGAAGGAGAAGATGTACTACTAGCACGGCGGGGCAGCTTGCTAGCCCGAGCAGTGTAACACACACTGATCGATTTTTGTCTGTCGGCTGGTCGAAGTTGAACAGAGCCCAATCGATGCTGCTGGTCGAAGTTATTAAACAGAGCACACACTGGTTGATCTTTGTCGGTGTGTTCTTGTGTTCTGCTTGATTTTCTTCCCTGCTCACACTGATCGATTTTTGTCTGTCGACTGGTCGAAGTTGAACAGAGCCCAATCGATTCTGCTGGTCGAAGTTATTAAACAGAGCACACACTGGTTGATCTTTGTCGGTGTGTTCTTGTGTTCTGCTTGATTTTCTTCCCTGCTCTTCAGGACGGCATGCAGAAGTCAAGCTCGAAATGCTTATTGACCTATTTCCAGAACTAGAGCATACACACAGCTGGTCGATGACTCCGACTTACACACCAGCAAAGAACAAGAACACATAGCTAGCTATCTAGCAGGCACAGCTGCAGCGATCTGCCAACTTCTATATCTCGATTGCAGCTCAGCTGCTGCCACCATGCATGCATGCTGCTGCTACCCTCTACTTTTGGGGAGCCGGCCAACCAGAGCAAGGCGACGACTTGTACAAAACCGGAAACGCTCTCTCCTCTCCCCTCTGCTAGCTGCAGCCTGCCGCCTGTGACGGCTAGCTGTGAGGCTATGACAGGCAGTTATCTTTATCAGTGCTCGTCGCGAGGCAGCCGCCTGGGGGCCGTCGACCGCGTTTTCGCCTATGGCATTATGTACGAAGAGATGGCATTTTGTTTCGTGCAAAATATATGTCAAAGTTGTGAATTATCAAATGAATGGTGTTCCTATTGCTCTCTTTTTTACGATTGTTGCTTCGTCAATGGATTAGGCCCATCAGCCGCTACCCAGCTCCTTTCTGGTCGCATATAATCGAGATCTTGACGAGGTGGACAGCGTCGAGGCATGGCACTGGTTGCGGCGGTACCGCGTGACGGCGGGAGTGCACTAGACTCTGCATTGACGACAAGATCACCACTGATGCCGAAGATCGAAACCACGAAGTTCAACCATCGATCGTGAACTGTACTGTGATGCTTCATCGATCCCATGCCCAATACTCTATCAGTAATAGTTATCCACCATGTAATGATAAAGTTACCCATGTGTTCATGATATAGTTATGTATCACGAAATCGATTTAATTACCCTACTCGGTAATACTTACCGACCAAGTACTGATAAAATTATCAACCTGTTACTGATAAAGTTACCCACCTATTACGGATGGAGTTACCCACCCAGCACCCATGTAGTTTACCCACCTAGTACTGATAAAGTTATCCATGTGTTTATGATATAGTTACCCACCCTGTACTGATAAAGTTATCCACCATGTACCGATAGAGTTACCATGTGTTCATGATATAGTTATCATACTCCATGTTTACCATACTCTCTCTGTAATAGTTACCACCCAATACTGATAGAGTTACCCATCCAGTACTGATAAAGTCACCATATGCTTTCATGGTGTAGTTATCCACCACAAAATCAATTTAGTTACCGTCCTCTGTCGGTAATAGTTATCACCCCAATACTGATAAAGTTACCACCCAGTACTCATATAAGTTACTCATGTTTATCATGCTCCTCTTGGTAGTAGTTACCACCCAGTACTGATGGAGTTATCCACCTAATACTGATAAAGTTATCCATGTGTAGTTATCCACCAAAAAATCGTTATAGTTACCCTACTCTATCGGTAATAGTTACCACCAATACTGATGGATTTATCTACCCAGTACTGATAAAATTACTCACGTGTTTTCATGGTGTAGTTATCCAGCACGAAATCAATGTAGTTATCATACTCTCTCGATAGTAGTTAACTACCCAATACTGATGGAGTTACCCACTCTGTACTTATAAAGTTATCCATGTGTTCATGATGTAGTTATCCACCACGAAATCGATATAGTTATCATGACATCTAAATAATAGTTACGAACACAATGCCATCTTTTTTAGGTGTAGTTGTCACTATGAAATCGACAGTTGTCATCCTAATACTTATGCATGATAAATTTTACCATCTCAAAGTGATGTGATAACTTTAAAGCTCGTAAAGATCTAAAAGAACAACACAAAATGGTTCTATTTCAACCTGAAAACTAATTGCTAATATGGTGGGTAACTTTAGTATTCAAGCCTTGGTAACTTTTATGTTACAGGGTGGTAACTTTCGGGCAAAAAAAAAAGTTGTCGGAACATATCAACATGGGATCTAGTTTCGAAGATCTCGTCGCGACTAGTCCAACGGTGAAAACGGATTCTCAATCGGATAAACGGTTAGGGCTACAAAACATTTTGAATTTTTGAATTTCGCATTTAATGCGGGATGACATCAGCTTTTTTGTTTGTTTGTGCATGCATGCAAATAAGGCCTTTTCTCACCACGCACGGACGTAGCTAGTTGTTGCTGTCGCTCTCATTGTCCGAATTGAAATTGTTTGGGTGCGTAACAAAAATTATCCTAACACCTTACGGTTATGCCAAATGTAAGGCGCCTTACAAATAGTCGTTCCCATTTTAAAATGTTTTTATTTTCTTCTTAATGGGAGTAGATACTCCTACTAACCAAATCTCCCTCCCGGTTTTTTCTTTCTAAAAGAAGGCGAGGAATCACGAGATCTAAAATAAAATAAGGGATCCTAGCCAAACGTGCAGGATTCACCAGTTATTTGGGGAAACTAATCACGCGACGGGATTCAGAACGCAGATGTATGAGAGCTTTTCCTCTGAAACCCACCACCTCCTCCTGACTCGATCATAGATCGGTTCCCCCTCCTACGGCCGGCTTTGCCGGCGTCAGGAGAAGTGGAGAACCTGATCTATGGGTGGAGTTCTTGATAAAAGTAGTGTTTTGGTAGATTGATTAGGACTTTAGTAGCTGGTTTTTTTTTAATAGAGATGGCATCGTCTACAATAAGTAATATTCGGACCTTCGTTCGACGACGAGATCTCCTTCGCGGCGTTAATGGTGGTTTTGCAAGATTAATTTTGTCTAGGTATGGTTCTTCAGATCTTGCTTCGCCAGATCGATTTTGGATCTTTTCTCATGGTTGCCGTCTTCGTAATATTTGTCCCGACTGCTACGTGCTCGACAATGGTGATTCGTACTCTCGGCTCCCAGCAAGGCAACAACGTCGACCAGGCTGTTCGGTTGTTTTTCCCTGAATTATCGGTGTTGATACTCTTGCCGATGTTGGTCAATTAATTTAATGGCTGCGTGCATGCACGTAGCCTTGGCATTGAGGATCAAAATTAAAATTATGAGAGAACCCTCATTGATATTTACAAGTCCATGGTTTGGTATCATTGTCATGTTTTAGTGGCTGCTTTCAGAAAAGTACACGATTGTTTTAGTCAGCTCATGTATCTCTACCATGTATTGTTCGCTACTATAATATACTCCACGCAACGGGATTTAGGAAGTAGAATAATTAAAAGAAAATTGGAAAAAGGAAAGTCAGGATTTTTAGAGGGAATTAAGTATTGCGTCCACCCTATCGTGCCTCATCTCTCTTGTTTGTTACGCGGATTTCAAGAGGGAAAGACAGTTAAGTGATCCCTAGCCAAACATGCAGGATCACCGGGTACAGGGGGGAACTAATCACGCGGCGGAATTTTAGGAAGGAAAATAAATGAATAAAAATTGAAAAAAGGTCCGTATTTTTGGAGGGAATTAAGGATTGCGTCCGTCTCCACCGGAGCTTTGTCCAGCTCACCAATCCGCGACACCGGACATCTTAGCCGTCCATCGTAGCTCACCAATTCACTCGTTGGCCATATTATTCGTCCTACACAAACAACATTCATGCAAGGACAAAATATCCTTGATAGAGTAGTAACCTTGCATGAGATGGTCCATGAGCTACACCGAAAATAGTTAAATGGGATAATATTAAAACATTGACTTTGAAAAGACATAAGGGTTCTCTGAGGTGTGGCATGCTTTGATCCAAAATTGTGTACTCTAGGGTAGTTTGGCCATTAAAATCAAAATTAACATTGGTCGTTACTTCCAAACAAAACAAAGAAAGTATTACGACAACGTGACCCAGGCTGATCTGTTAGCTAATATAGTGGAACACGTAAAAAATGATGGCCTAATTGAAGGGGGTAGTGCCACATCTTGTCGATGGGACTATCTATTCTCCAACGTGCAGATGACACGATCCTCTTTATGGAGCACAATCTAAAAAAAACTAAAAATCAGAAATTAATATTATCACGTTCGAACAACTTGGGGGACTCAAAATAAATTTCCATAAAAATGAAAATTATTCGGTTTCGAGAAGTCCCAAGACGTGGCTGCTCTATATGCCGAATTAATGGGAGCAGGGTCAGTTTCCTATTAGCTATTTGGGAACCCTGGTTTATTATCGACGACTCGCAAATGCGGAAGGCAAACATTTTTTTGGCTACTGGTTACATGTATTGTCACAAGTTTAAGATTTTTATTAGGCTGGGAGCACTTGCCGTCATTTGGTATGTTATGCTATGAAAAATGATAAAGTTTCTAATGATATGAATTTTTCTTGTATGCAGGTCATCTACCATGGTCACGACTACAATGGGTGGAGTATGGAGACATGTTTATGGAGGTGTTTCCACGGTTGGAGACTACGATGAGGGATATTTTTATCCTATATGCATGGTTGGTTGCATGATCAATGGATTGGTCCTCCACCGACTTAGGTGATGTAAAGTTTATTTGTGATCACTTATTTTTCACCTTTTATGTTATTTGCTATTTCAGACTTTTTTGACTCTCTGCATCCTTATTATCCAGAGACCGGGTGTAATGTCGTAATATTTTGAGTAATAAAAGGCGCCTTTTATCACTAAAATATCCACCTTCACAAACACTATTTGTCTTCGTTCTGAGTATAATAGCATGGCGCACGTGAAGTATCGCTGATGTTTTGTGATGTCGTTAATCATGGCTCAGCGGGAGGCGGAGTGAAAATTCTCTCTTTTGCATTCATCGCCTGTGCAAATACCATAATTAAACACAGATACATTGTGAGCATTGGAAACATATATAAACGAAGTAGAAAGTGATTCACTAGGTGCGTAAATTAAAGCTAAATTGTATCTATGCTTACTTGTTTATCCCAATTAATGGTGACGAAGGAAATGAGGAGAAGTAAAAACGTTTGTGTCATAAATCCACTCAGTATTCCAAACCAAAGCCCCTACGTGCATGCACACATGTTAAGATTGATCGATCGAACTAATCACGAAATATTATAAATATTATTAACTAGTAAATTTACTTACCCACAAAAAGTTACTAGGTTTACTACTTCCTCCTTGGTAAAATGTGGTGCATATGAGTTTAACTTAAAGTCAACAACTTCGTAAAGTTTGACCAAGTATAAAATATATTGATATCAATCATATTTAATACATATAATATGAAATTATATTTCATGATAGTTCTAATAATGTTGATTCCAGTTTGTAGGTATCGATAATGTTTACTATATACTTGATCAAACTTTACAAAGTTTGATTTTGACAACACTATTTTATTATGCACCGTACTTGGGCATCGAAGGAGTATTACACAATTGGTTGGTCCAAATAGTATTATATATATAACTGCTCTCCCGTCCTCCCTCCTTATCGCTACAGTACCCGAGAGCGGCGAAAAGGGGGCGAGTCCAAGTTCTCCTTCTCCTCGCCGGAGCGAGGCCGGATCTCGGCCTTCTCTCGTCGCCTCGGCGGCGGGAGGAGGTGGGGGTCTGGTTTCTCGTCTCCTGGCTTGTAGATAGGATAGGTTTAGTCCCCGGCGGCGCTGAGAGGAGGGCTAGGTGGCCGTGCTGGGTGAATAAGGTGCTCGTGCGTCTTGCCCTCTTCGCCGGAGTTCTTCGGTGCTCTGGCGTGGCGCATGGTGGTTTTGGTACTCCAAGATCCTCGGATCTGTGGAGTTCGTGCTCCCCCGAGCGTTTGGCGTGGCGACGTTGCTGCTCGCTCTTTGTGGGGTTTCTGTACCTCCTCTTCCTCGTCGTCAAGGCGTCGTCTTCATCTGCGGCGGCTCTGGGAGGGTGAGGTTGTTTGTCCGGGTAAGTTGCTCTGTTTCTGTCCCTGTCTGGCCGTGGTGGCGAAGGGGGTTGGTGCTGGAGCTGCTTGTTCCCTTTTTGGATGGCGTGGTGGTGGTGGTGACTCTCTGCGGCGTTTCTACTCCGGCCGGCCGTGGCGGCGAGGGGAGTGCGCGTCTGGAGAGCCGGTGTGCTGGGCGGCGGGCCTGGCTCTGTCGGAGACGGCGGGATGCTCGGTGGTTTGTGGAGGATGGCGCTACGGCTGGATTCGTTCATCGCTCTGGGTGTCCGTCGCGGCGCGGCGGCCGGTTTTGCAGCCTTCTACAGTGTTGGAGGTGCTCGTCCTCTCCGGAATGGCGGTACGGCGGCTCCGATGGTGGCTAGGTTTCTGGGTTAGGGATGGATCCGATTGTGCTTCGTCTTGCTTCGTCGGGGTGTTTTGTGCAAGTTTTCCTGGGTTGTGTTGTATTTCTGGTTTCCTTCGGGACCTGGGTGTAATTTGTACGAAGCTCTCTAATATAAGTTCGGATCCTGTTCAAAAAAAAAAAAAAATAGTATTATATAATAATAATTACTACT
Source organism: Poa pratensis (assembly GCA_947311845.1). Lineage (NCBI taxonomy): Eukaryota > Viridiplantae > Streptophyta > Magnoliopsida > Poales > Poaceae > Poa > Poa pratensis. The sequence continues at coordinate 34,899,965 of CAMZMU010000083.1, read as the reverse complement.
AATACTACTACTTAAGATGAATAGGGAATATATAATACCTTTACACCTAGATGGAAGATGAAGGTGAAAACTAGCGCTGCAGGGATACCAACGAGATAATATGCAACAAAATTAACAAAAGCACCAATCTTCTGTTGTCCGCAGCCTCTAACAATACCTGTAAAATAATATTAATCCCAAGCTAGATGTGCAAACTGTGCCACCTATAGAATATACTTAAGTTACACTAGTTAGGTTGGACATTTTTATTTTGCTTTAGTCCTATGTTATTCATGGAGTAAAACAAAACGTGTTCATATATAGTATATGGTTACGGCTAGGTTTTGAATCGTAATTATTGTGAACTGGAAAATATTTTCTTGAGCCTCCGTGTAATACTAGGAAATATATTAAAATGTATATAAGTCATGTTGACATGTCCACTCAACTCTGTGTGTGTATGTGTGGGTGTGTTGTGTGTGTGTGTGACAGTCAAGTTGCAGTCCTAGGTTTTTTTCGTAGCATAAGAGCATCTCCACCGGCGCTCCCAATAGGGTTATTGGCCGCACCGACAACAAAACGTCCCCCACCGGGCCTCCCAATAGCGCTAAAGTTGTAGGACGGGTTCAATAGAGAGTCTGGCAACCTCGCTCACGCCCTGTTCGTAGGGAGCCAACCGGGGACGCCGGCAACCGCGACAACGCGCGCCACATCGGATACTGACGGGCGGGCACCACACGACAGTGACCCAGCCATTTATTTTCTTCCCCGCCGTCCCTTTTGGGATGAACTCCTCCCCTATCTCCACTTAATCACTGGCACCGCCGCCCCATTTCGACGCTGCTCCACCCTACGGTACACTCGCCGCGCCCACCCCCCACTCTCACCGTCACCTCTTCTCATTCCGGCCAAAAGTATTTGTTTGCCTCTATGTCGCCGCCGCTTCCCAGGACCACCCCGCACGCAAGGTGTTCATCGCATTGCGGAGCTATTTTTTGCTAAATTCTTTGCTTCCTTTTTTGCTTAACCTAGATAATTTAATAGATGGATAGCGACGATGAGCTGGAGATGGTTGGCGCATTGCTTGCCGCCCATGCCACCGCAACCGCCGAGCTTGATGAGCACTTGGCGATCATTACTTGCCTTATTGGTTTGCTAGGCGAGATCAATGCCACTCTTCGGATTGAAGGTTCGAAACCGGGGAAGAGGAAGAACAAAGATCGCAAACGGATGGAGGGTCATATGACGTTGTGGCAAGACTATTTCGCCAACGATCCCACACACGGGGAGAAGGAATTTCGGCGGTGGTTTAGGGTGCACAAAGAGCTCTTCATGGAAATTGTGGTGGGCATGCGAGAGTATGATGACTACTTGAAGCTCAAGAGAGACTACGTAGGGCTGGTTGGTTTCTCTTCTATTCAGAAATGCGCCGCTTCCTTGAGATGTCTTGCATATGGAGCGCTGGCAGATACAGTGGACGACTACCTTCGCATGGCTGAGTCCACATGTATCAAGACAATGTATCAGTTTTGCAGGGCGGTGGTTGCAGTGTTTGGGCTGACACTGCTAGGCGCATGGCACAAAACGCAACTAGAGGATTTTCAGAGATTCTTGGAAGCATCGATTACATTGCATTGGACATGTAAGAATCGTCCATTTGCTTGGCAAGGAATTTACAAAGGACATGTTGGAGAGTGCAGTGTCGTACTAGAAGTTGTGACAGATAAGGATTTGTGGATTTGGCATGCTTTGAACTCACAATGAAATCAATGTGCTGCAATGCTCCCCAGTTTTTAGCTGACTGGCTGAAGGCCATGCTCCACCGTGCAACTATGAGTGATTTGATCTCGTGGCCGTTTCTTCTGACTGTCCTCCGGCGTAGAGGGTTTGGTCTGAGGTTTTGCTACTGGGTGGGGATATGTCTATCCACGGCAAGCACAAGGGTATTAGTTAATGGTTTTCTGGGTGAGCAAATTTACCACGCTATAGGACTTCGACAAGGTGATTCAATTTCACCTCAGTTGTTTATCCTAGTCATGGAAGTGCTCACAGCAGTCTTTGCAAAAGCGGAATCGGCAGGAGTTTTCGAGCCTCTGAACCGGTGGGGTGTGAGACATCGCTTATCAGTGTATGCAGACGATGTGGCTTTGTTTATCAGGCCACAAGAGGAAGAGCTGACAGCGGCCAAACTGCTGCTGGATTGTATTGGCAATGCGTCAGGGCTAGCCACAAACTTGAACAAGAGTGCGATTGTGCCGATCAGATGTAGCTAGCAGAGAGGTGGTGGAGCAAATGCAGCCTGCATTCCCTTGTCTGCTTGGGGTTTTTCCATGCAAATGCCTTGGACTCCCCTTATAGCCGAGACAGTTGCAGAAGAGTGACTGGCAACCATTGTTGGATGAACTAGCCAAAAGATTAGCAACATGGAAAATTGCCTTGCTAACAGAAGGAGAACGCCTGGTCCTAATCAACACAGTTTTGATGACTATCTCCATCTACCACATGCTATCCTTGGATCTCCCTCCGTGGGTTCTTAAACAGATAAACAAGATTTGTCGCTGCTTTTTCTGGAAGGGAACCGATGAAGTAAAAGGTGGGCATTGCAAAGTGGCATGGGAGCAAGTTTGTAAACCGAAAGCGTTGGGTGGTTTGGGTGTTCATAACCTGAGATTGCTCAATGATGCACTTCGAATCAGATGGAAATGGCTTCAGAAGAATGGACCTCTCAGGTCCTGGAATGGACTGCAACTGACGGTGTCACCAAATGCTGAAGCAATGTTTCACGCAGCCACAGATTGTTATGTAGGGAATGGGGAGCTAACTCTGTTTTGGTATGGCAGTTGGCTTGAACGTCGCAGTGCAGCCGACATTGCGCCGGATCTTATCACTTTCGTCAGACCTGCTAGTGCACTTCGTATGACTGTTGCTCAGGCGCTGGTTGATCATCGTTGGATCAGTACAATTTCTGGAATTTTAACTGTGCCGGCAATTGTCCAATTCATTCAGTTATGGCAAGCCATCAACAAAGCCCCCCCTCTATCTTCTGAAGTGGACACTTTCAGGTGGAAGTTTACAACAAATGGCAGCTATACCGCTCGGTCTGCTTATATTGCTTACTTCCGTGGGAGCATTGAAGCTGATTATGCTGAGAACCTGTGGAGTAGCTGGGCGCCTCTAAAGGAGAAATTGTTCTTTTGGTTAGCTCTCCGGAATCGTTGTTGGACAGGGGACAGACTAAGGAGGAAAGTGTTAGGTCCTAGCTTTTCTCCAATCGATAGATCATGTGTGCATCGTGTGTGTGTGTGTGATAAACAGAGAGGGAGAGAGGGGAGATTGGAGTACCTTCTCCGTGGGTCGACGAGCTCGAGCCCGAGGCCATGGTGGCCGAGGCAGTGGTGGCGTGACGGCGGTGGAGCTTCCTGTCGCTGGGCGCTAACCCTAGATCGGAGAGGGGAATGTCGGTGGGGTTTGGCTGCGCACGGTCAACCTCGTGAGCTGTGCAGGCCGGCCCCCCACCCTTATATAGCGCTGCGACAGGGGCCCACCGACAATTAAGGTCGGGCGCCCCCGATCAGGGCGCGATCACAGGGATCGTGGAGCCGTTGGACTCCACGGTTGGAGATCAATATCTAACATTCTCCCCCTTGATCTCAACTTTTACTTTTAACTTTTATCTTTTACTTTACTCGTTTCATCACCGATTAGTACATAGAGCATGTTTCATCGTCACAGCTCAATTGCCGATAGAATCAGACAGCCACCATATACTTTTCAGTTTTGAAACAATAAACTATTACTTTTGGGCCTCTGTGATCCAGTGATCATAGGCTTTCCATTAATCCCATGCCGGCTATGTGTTTCTGGAACACATCGGGTGGTAAGCCTTTCGTTAGCGGATCCGCAAGCATTTCCTTTGTCCTTATATGCTCGAGACTTATAGTTTGATCCTGGATCTTATCTTTCACAACATAATACTTTATATCTATTGCCTTTGTAGCATTACTCGACTTGTTGTTGTGAGCATAGAATACTGCGGGCTGGTTGTCACAGTACATCTTTAGTGGTTTGTCAATACAATCTACCACTTTCAAGTCGGGTATAAATTTCTTTAACCATATCGCCTGTCCCGTGGCCTCATAACATGCTATAAATTCTGCATACATCGTGGATGCAGCAACTAATGACTGTTTGGAGCTTTTCCACGAAATAGCCCCTCCTGCGAGAGTGAACACGTACCCTGACGTGGACTTCCTATCATCTTTGTCTCCCGCAAAATCTGCGTCTGAATACCCTCTTAGTTCTAGGGAATCAGATCTTCTATATGTTAGCATGAGGTCTTTTGCGCCTTGTACATAACGCAATGCTTTCTTTACCATGTTCCAGTGTTCATGGCCTGGATTTTCTTGATATCTACCGAGTACCCCGGTGATAAAAGCTAAGTCAGGGCGAGTGCACACTTGTGCATACTGTAAGCTTCCAACAGCCGAAGCATATGGTACTGCTTTCATTCGATCGATCTCATATTGACTTTTGGGACATTGAAATTTCCCAAAACTATCGCCCTTGACTATCGGAGCAGGTGATGCGCTACTTTTATGCATATTATATTTCTTTAGAACCTTTTCTAAATATGCCTTTTGTGATAGTCCTAGCACTCCATTCTTTCTATCCCGGTGAATTTCTATGCCCAAAACATATGAAGCTTCACCAAGATCTTTCATATCAAAATTTGAGGACAAGAATTTCTTTGTTTCTAGTAGTAGACTGACATCATTGCTTGCAAGCAAGATATCATCCACGTACAGAATTAGGAAAATATATTTCCCACTTTTAAACTTTGCATAAATGCAGTTGTCCTCAACATTCTCTTTAAAACCAAAACTTTTAATTGTATTATTGAACTTTAAATACCACTGTCTAGAGGCTTGCTTTAACCCATAAATGGATTTCTTTAGGCGGCATCCCATATGTTCCTTCCCCTCCATGAAAAAACCGTGGGTTGTTTCATGTAAACATTTTCTTCTAAATCTCCATTTAGAAATGCCGTCTTTACATCCATTTGATGCAACTCTAAATCAAAATGCGCAACTAGTGCCATGATGATTCTGAAGAATCCTTACATGAGACCGGAGAAAATGTCTCATTGTAATCTACCCTTCTCTTTGCGTAAAGCCTTTTGCCACAAGTCGCGCTTTATACTTTTCAACGTTCCATTGGAGTCATACTTAGTTTTGTAGACCCATTTGCAGCCTACTGTTTTGGCTCCTTTAGGAATTTCCTCTAAGTCCCAAACATTGTTAGAACTCATCGATTTCATCTCGTCTTCCATGGCTTCCAGCCACTTCGAAGAGTGAACGCTTCTCATGGCTTCTTCATATGAAGTGGGATCTTCTTCCATATGAACTGTTTCTGTATTATAAACTCTATAATCACTAGAAATAGCTGATTTCCTAGCTCTTTTAGACCTTCTGAGAGTCTCATTCTCTGGCACATCATGTGTCTCAACGTGCGACTCTTCTTCTAAATGTGGCTGTCGTCGCTCCCTTTCATGCTCAACAACGGGTTGAGTCGGCTCCTGACGGACAGGTTCCGAATCTTGCCTCGTTGTGGTCACGGGTGGAGTTACAACAGGTGCTTGCACCACAACCTCTGGGATTATCGGTGCAGGTACAACAGGTAGGGCGAAAAATGGCTCATGGATCATCGGAAAAGGTGCACACACCCTCTTCTCCTCAAGATCAATTTTCCGGCCTACCATGCTCCCCCTCATCATTTCGTCCTCCAAGAAGACCGCGTGTCTCGTTTCTACAAACTTTGTGTATCTGTCTGCACAGTAGAAACGATAACCTTTTGATCTATCAGGATAGCCAATGAAATGGCAAGTTACTGTTTTGGGGTCTAACTTTGCAATGTGTGGATTAAAAACTTTTGCCTCAGCTGGGCTCCCCCAGACTTTCAAGTGGCGTAGAGAAGGAACTTTCCCTGTCCACAACTCGTACGGTGTTTTGGGCACCGACTTACTTGGTACTCTGTTGAGAATGTGAATGGCGGTTTTTAACGCCTCCATCCATAATCCCAATGGCAGTGTGGAATAACTCATCATACTGCGCACCATATCCATAAGAGTACGGTTACGCCTTTCAGCTACTCCATTTTGCTGTGGTTCGCCCGGCATAGAATACTGGGCGACTATTCCATTTTCCTGTAAAAACCTTGCAAAAGGTCCAGGTACTTGACCATATGGAGTGTGCCGACCATAGTACTCCCCCCCACGGTCGGACCTGACTATTTTAATTCTTTTATCATGTTGATTTTCAACTTCAGCTTTGAATATTTTAAATTTATCCAATGCTTCAGATCTTTCTTTAATTGGATAAATATAACCATATCGGGAGTAATCATCTGTGAACGTTATGAACGAGTCATAACCATCCACACTTTTCACCGGAAATGGTCCACATATATCAGTGTGAATAATTTCTAGTGTCGCGGTGCTTCGGTTTGCACCCTTTTTAATTTGTTTTACGTATTTTCCTTTTATGCAATCTATGCATTGTTCATATCTGAGAACTCTAACGGAGGAAGAATATCATTTTTAACGAGGTTTTCTATTCTTCCCCTCGAAATATGGCCTAATCGACAGTGCCATAACTTCGAGAGTCATGAGTTCGCTTTCTTTTCTTTTGTTCTTTGTTCGACAAGGAATTTGTTCATTCACATTACTCACAGAATGCACTTTTTCACGCAAGGATAACAAATAAAGCTTATCATGAAGTAAAGCAATACCCACACAAGCATCTTTAAACCATATGGCACACTTGCCATGACCGAAATAACATTCATAACTGTCTTTATCCAAACACGATACACTTATTAAGTTTCTGTGAATCGAAGGAACAAATAAAACATCTCTAAGCATAATATTGAAACCATCAGCTAGCTAAGGAGACGTCGCCAACAGCTTCAACTTCTGCTTGAACTCCATTTGCGACTTCAATGTGTCTTTCGCTTCTTTGCAACTCCTTGTCGAATGGAATCCCTGTAAAGAATTTGCAACATGAACAGTTGCACCTGAGTCAATCCACCAAGTAGATTTTGAAAACTGTGTATACAGGGATTCATTTACAAAAGAAACTGTGTCTGTACCTTTCTTGGCCATTATCATCTTGAGCCAATCTGGGCAATCTTGCTTGAAATGCCCTTTCTTCTTGCAGTGGTGGCATGTATCTTTGTCCACTTGCTGAAACTGCTGGGGACCTTTGCCATGTGGCTTATACTGGTGAGGACCTTTGCCATATGGCTTAGAAGGGGAACCGTTGTAGTTCCTGTTCTTGTTGTCCTTCACAAAGTTCAAGGAGCCCCCATTCTGGGACTTCAGCCTTTCCTCTTCTTGCGACAGCATGGCAATGGTCTTTTCAATGTCCCATTTTTCAGGCGACACATTGTAGTTGATGATGAAATTTTCAAATTGTGGTGGCAGTGAAGCCATCACCAAGTGAACTATGAGTGCAGGCTTGAGCTCCAGATCAGCCTCCATGGACTTAAGCTTAGCAGCCATGTTGCTCATTCTGAGAATGTGCTCCCTTATTCCATGTGAACCTCCATGATACTTTTCTGTCACCAGCTGTTTGAGCAGCTGGGTAGCATAAGTCTTTGAAGAACCAGTAAACTGGCTCTTTATCTTTTGGAGATACTCTCCCACAGAGGTACACTCTTCAATTGAGCCCACAATAGCGTTCTCAACTGTGTTCTTTATGAATGCCATGCACTTTTTGTTGGCGTTCACCCACTTTTGGTTCTCTAGGGTGTAACCCATCTCTACTGGACCATAGTCCAGCTGCTTTTTCTGCCAAGCAGAATCATCATCATCTGTTGCTCTCACTGGCTCTGCTGGCTTGACTGGCTGTGGAGTACTCACAACCCAGTCGACCTCAGCGCAGACAAAAGCCAGCTCGACTTTCTTCCACCACTCAGCGTAGTTGTCACCCCTGAGCGTCGGAACGTCCTTGAGGCAACTCATCAGGTGAAAACTTCCTGAAACCACAAGGATATAAGATAACAAAAAACAATTGCATGTAATAATCCAACGTTGGTATAAATTAAAACATACAACCGTTTGTGCAATTAAAACTATATTACCGTTGGGCAATAAAAGAAATAAATGCACCTTTAAGACAGATCATAATCATGTTATTAACAACGTTGGTCATTTAACAACAAAATCATAATCATCATTAAAATCACTTTATCATGCTTTCAATTCTCACTTTAAATCATAATAATGCTATTAATAACGTTGGTCAATAATAGCAGAATCATAATCAGCATTAATATCATTTTAATCATGCTTTTAATTTTCACTTTATTGCTTTTATGCAATTTCTTTTAACTATTTGCAGCGGAAACTTTAAATAAATGAATAAAAATTCATAAACTTTTATACTTTTAACAAGTATTTCTTTTCTTTTCTGTTTCCTAAACAAATTTTCGTTGGATAAAATGAATAGGAAAAACAGAAAGAATAATTAACTAAACATGCTTTTGAAAAATAATTAACAGAAAAACTTTTTCTGTGCGAAAAAACAGTCGGCCCATGGCCTTTCGCTATCTGTCGCGCGCGCGTCGCACATAATGGCCCACGGCCCGTTGCGCGTCGGCGTTATCTGCCGCCCGAAAAAGACGCAGAAGCGGCCCACAGCGGCGGCCCGCTGTAGCTTTCAGCCCGCTCTGCCTTTAGGGTTTCGTTAGGCGCAATCTTGGCCGTCCATCGCGATCGGACGGCTGTCCGCGTTAGTCGCCGGATCAAAACCAGCCCGACGCCGCCCGGGTCAAACCCTAGCTTCATTTTCCCCCTCCGCGCCTCTGCTCTGTTTCTCTCGCGCACGAAAACGGCGGCGGAAAAATCGCGCCTGCCGCCGGCCGTCGGCGACCGCGCCGTGCTGCCCCGTGCGCCTGGCACCTCGCGCCTTGCGCTTCCTTTCCTTTCCCTTTCTTTCTTCTTTTCCCCGCGAGCTCGCCGCCGGAAAAACTCGACGACGAAGAACGTCACGGCGCCTCTGCTGTCCCCCTTGCCGGTGTGCGCGAGCTCCCGAAGGAGAGCGCGCCGCCGTCAAGCGGCACAGTGGCGGTGCCCTTGCAGCGCGCGGGTGCCCTCTGCCCCTTGCGGGGTGATCTTTCTTTGCCCCGTGAGGGGTTGCATCTTCTTCCTGATGCCCCACTCGGTGCGCATCGGGATCGAGAGGATTGACGCGGCCCGTGACGGCGGCGTCCTTTGCCGACGAGCCCGAGGGCGTCTCCGGTGAGTTTTCTTTTCCCTTTTTGAATTAGGGTTCATACGGGATGGGGAAAAATTTCTTTTTTCTTTTGCTTTTTTTTTTCTTTTCTTTCTACCGAAATTAAACTAGGAACCAAAACGTGCTCTGATACCATTGTTAGGTCCTAGCTTTTCTCCAATCGATAGATCATGTGTGCATCGGTGTGTGTGTGTGATAAACAGAGAAGGAGAGAGGGGAGATTGGAGTACCTTCTCCGTGGGTCGACGAGCTCGAGCCCGAGGCCATGGTGGCCGAGGCAGTGGTGGCGTGACGGCGGTGGAGCTTCCTGTCGCTGGGCGCTAACCCTAGATCGGAGAGGGGAATGTCGGTGGGGTTTGGCTGCGCACGGTCAACCTCGTGAGCTGTGCAGGCCGGCCCCCCACCCTTTATATAGCGCTGCGACAGGGGCCCACCGACAATTAAGGTCGGGCGCCCCGATCAGGGCGCGATCACAGGGATCGTGGAACCGTTGGACTCCACGGTTGGAGATCAATATCTAACAGAAAGGACTTTAAGGCCCTTCTGTTTGCCTGCTCTGTGATCAAGTTCCTGAAACTATTGATCATCTTCTCCTCCAGTGCCCCACGGCACGATCGATTTGGTTCCAGGTGCTATCGGACAAGGGTCTTGCTGTTTTTTGCCCAACCTCTACAAGCTCGTTGAGAAGTTGGTGGACAAAGCTAGGGACATGTCGCCCCAGGAAGAAGAAACGCGAGCTGACTTATGTGGCAATAGCCGTCTGTCGACACCTATGGTTAGAAAGAAATGATAGAAACTTCGAGAGAAAAAAGGCAACCGACAGTGTAATAATTAGGCGGAATAGAGACGAATTAGACCTGTGGGAAAAAGCTAGAGCTAGGGCAGGCAGTAGGGATGAGTAGTGGTAGTCTCGGCTGGCTAGTTAGCAGTGGGGTGTTGCACTGTTATGTTGCATTGTAACTGAATGTTGTAACCCCTTTTCTTCCTTCTTAATGTCATGACATGCAAGCTTTGCATGTTCTTGAAAAAACTATGAGATCAATGGCGATGCATATGACAAGGGGTACTATCAAGAAGATGACATCTATCCAAGATGGTCTACATTTGTCAAGACTATCTCCACTCCTTTAGGTCAAAACCAATCTCATTTTGCATCAGAACAGGAGGGTGCCAGGAAGGATGTCGAGCGGACATTTGGTGTGCTCCAATCTTGCTTTGTTATTGTCAGGTACCCTGATCTAACCTGGTCGAAAGAGCAGATGTGGGAAGTGATTATGACTTGTATGATCATGCACAACATGATCATCGACAGTGAACATGTTGCTCTTCTACTGCACAATGAGCACCCGTACTACCATCAGGACCCTCTTGCCCAGGTTGATCACCATTGCCCTCGTGAGTGTGCCATTTACTGGTTTAAATAATTACAAAATGATCTAGTTGCACATCCGTGAGCGTCATGCATAGCGATCGTCAAGATTAGCTTGGCACGGAGCCAATTTTGTCCAACAATTTGGAGTATTATTACATGCATGGTCTGTACACGTACGTACCTGAGAGAACGTACTGGAGGCTGTCGAGCAAGACGGAGGGTGCCAGGATGAGCATCATCCTCGCAACGTAGGCAACCACTTCCTGGTCTTTGCTGTAGGCATGCCCCCACACGTTGCGCACCAAGATCAAGAGAAGCCCTTCCGACGTGCCGACCACAAACGCCAACCCTATCACAACACGGGCAGCCAGGAGGGCTGCGCGAGGTCGCCCCGCTCCCAGCTCATTCGACACGCGCGTACTGCATGCAGATTCAGGGTTTGTCAGTGGGATAGTAGAATTTAAACCGTATATAGTATTTCTCGAAACAACCAAGAGCCGAAGACGCTGACCTTATGGTACAAGAGAGTCCATTCGGGACCGTACACACCAAGTTATTAGTGTTCATGCTGCAGGTGTAGGATCGGAGATTCAGCAAACGCGCGACGATGTAGATCAATCAACGGCACAATGAAATGAGCGTATTATTTGGTTCAGGAAAAAACAGTACATACCAGATGGAAAGGACGGCTGTGGAGAGTTTGGGATTAGGGAGAAGGCCAGCAAGCAGCAACAGCACCTCGAACGACCACCACTCCATGCTGCAAAGCAATCCGGCGTTAAGATTTCATAGAATTTCAGCAGCAGCAGCAGCACTCACCAGACCATGAGTGCAGACGGGACAGCAAGCTTCAAGAATCCGGGCAAATCACCAAACGCCTGGCGAGAGAACCCCGTCCAGGTGCCCTTACACGACGGCGAGACCCTGACGTAGAGGGCCAGTATGGAGACATTAGTCAGCAACGAGACAGAATTCGCCACCGCCGCCCCCTTGATCCCCAGGTCCAGCTTGTACACCAGCGCCCAGCACACCAGCACGTGGTTGATCGCCGTGGCGCCGGAGCTCAGCATCACGGGCACGACGAGCTTCTGCGTCTGCAGGAACCGGACGTGGCACTGCAGCCAGCCGTAGAAGAGGAGCGACGGGATCATCGACTGGATGTATAGCCCGGCTCCCACGGCGATCTCCGGGTCCTGGCCTAGCCGGAGGAGGATCTGGCCCGTGTTCGCCCACACCGCGGCGATCGGGATGCTCGTCAGGGTGAGAACCAGCATCGCTCTCTGCTTGTACACTCCGAGCATGTGGTCCTGGTTTGCTCCGAAGGCTTGCCCGCACAGCGTCTCCAGGGCGCACGACATGCCCGTCTAAAAGGCAGAGTTCAAGAAGCAGGCGCGTAAGTACAATTACAAAGTGGGCTAGCTTTGATCTCATGTATTAACAGCCTACGACATAAGCTCGAGTAGCAGTAAACCAGTAGTACCAGAAAACTGTAGCCGGTGACGATGGCGAATGAGGTGGCCATGCAGGCGCTGGCGAGCGCGAGCTCGCCGAGGTGGCCGACGAACATCACGGAGATCATCTGGATAACGTTCTGCAGGAGGCATCCCACGATGAGAGGTGCGGCGAGCCGGAGTTGTTTCTTGGCCTCGCTCCTCACCGGCAGCAGTTCGTCACTGGGGAGCGGCTGTTGCTCCTTGCTTAATTCCATAGATGAGCTCTTGTCTTTACGGGTGGAGGCGTGGAGCTACCTCGGTTCGCTCGGTATGTATCGCTGCTTTTAAAGGAAAACACTGTTGATTAATCACGTTGCTACTTGCTACTACCCATGCGTGCATGTGGTAGACTAGAGTATTTTTTTTTTTGAGAGTATGCCAAAGGCATACCTTATTTTTATAGAAGGAGAATTTTAACATTACAAGCACTCCATCGAATCACAAAGCGATCGTCAGGAGGGAACACCACACACACACCCCAAACAAGCTATAGCCTACTCTCTCGCTTCATCTAACAAAACTCCAGAAACACCTCTCCTGACTGCAGCCCAAAGCCGAAACTCCTCGACAATCTTGGGCACCAGCTGGTCCGGCCTGAACTGTGCCCTGACGTTGCTGAAAACCCAGGCATTTCTATTCTTCCACAAGCTCCAGCACGTGAGGATCACAAGCGCGTCGAAGTCCTTCCTCTGCACCTTGCACAGACGCGCCCTACTAGTGCACCACCAATCCTTCAGAGTACAAGTACAGCTAGGTTCCGAGATGTTCAGCTGCGCCTGCCGTAGTAAAGCGTGCCACACCTGCCTAGCGTGGACGCACTGAGCCAGAATGTGGTCCACGTTGTCTTCCTCCTGTAAGCAAACGAAGCAACTCGATGGGTGTTCTTGCAGACCGTGTCTCGCTCGCCGATCTGATGTCCAAACTCGGTTTTTTAGTGCCAGCCATATGAATAGCTTACACTTGATAGGAGCACCGTTCTTCCAGATGCACTTGGCTACATCAAAGTATTCCAATCCATGTTGCAGGGCCTTGTATGTTGATCTTGCCGTGTACTGACCAGAGCTTGACCAAGGCCAAACAATTTCATCCTCGATCGCTTCATCCCTCTGCACCCCTGTGATTGCCATCCATAACTGAATGCATTGGACAGCTGCATCTTCAGTTATTTCTCCGACGTCCAATGCCCAACGGTTGTCCACCATGGCTTCCGCGACGGTCCTCGAGTTCTTGATCCTGGTACTCACCGTGGCCAGCACTAAGGGCGCAATTTCCGCAGCTGCTCTTCCCTCTATCCAACGATCTTTCCAAAAAAGAATCTTCCTTCCATTTCCTACTGTAAAACGTGCAAGCGCATCGAAAACCGCCGCCGCTTGGGTGTCCTTCAACATCGGCAAGCCCTGCCAAGGACGGCTATCATCCGTTCTCCGCAGCCATTCCCACCGAGTGCGTAACGCAAGGCCTTGTAGCCGTAAATTCTTCACCCCTAGGCCACCGAAGCACGTTGGCCGAGCCACCGTCTTCCAGGCGACTAAGCACTGACCTCCCAATACCTTCTCTGTTCCTGCCCAAAAGAAGGCCGTCATCCAACTCTCTAATTCCTCAAGCAACCAGACTGGTGCGTCAGCAACAAGCAGCTGATGTATAGGCTTTGCTGCAATCACCGTCTTCACGAGCGTTAATCTTCCTTCCCTAGCAATCATCCCCCTTTGCCAAGCTGGCAGAAAATCGATCACCTTGTCTAACATGGGTTGCCACTCTGCCTTTGACAAGGGTCGCAACGCCAACAACAGCCCACAACAGCCCCAAGTAACGAATTGGGAATTGTACAATAGGGCATTGTAAGGTCTGCTGCACCAACTGCTCATCAGCCACATCTCCTCTAATTAGTGTGGCGGTGGACTTGTTGTAATTCACCTTAAGCCCAGAAGCTTCCCCAAAAAGTTGTAGCACATTCCTTATGGTGTTCAGGTCCTGGCTTGTTGGCTTCACAAACAATGCGACATCGTCTGCATAGATGGATATCCTTTGCACCGGTGTGCATCTCCCAATGGGATTTAGCAAGTTTGCCTCAGCCGCCCTACAGATGATGAGCGTGAACACCTCCATACCAAGGACAAAAAGCTGCGGAGAGATAGGATCTCCCTGCCTCAAGCCTCTGGCATGCTTGATTGTCCTTCCCGGCACCCCATTGACTAGAATTTTTGTGCTTGCAGTCCGAAGAGAGATCGCCAGCCACCCTAGCCATGCTGGTCCAAACCCCATTTGCCTCAGAACTTCAAACAAGAATGCCCACGAGATGGAGTCGAAAGCTCTTGAGATATCTAGTTTAACCAGCACCCCCTTTTCTCTTCTTGAATTAATCCTTCTTGCCATTTGGCGCACAAGCAGGAAATTGTCATGTAGGTTCCTATGTTTGATGAACGCCGACTGGTTAATGCTGACAAGATCACCAATACGCTTCCTAAGTCTGTTAGCCAAGATCTTTTAAACACGGTGGAGTGTAAAACACAAGAATAAAATTGCATTTTTTTTTAGCAACAAGAATAAAATTGCAGGAGCAAGAACATGGCCACTAGGCCAACCAGACCTGCAAAGCTGCAAGATAAACCTGCAATGCTGCTGGTGATAAGCTGCATGCATGTGATATTGTCTAGGAAATGACGGCTTCACATTCTTGGGCTTGAACGCAACGCGATTTTTCTAACACTCTCCCGTGCCCATGCACCACTAGTTCATGCATGTGATTCGTACTCTATTTTAATATTTTGCATTACTTTCATCATACTGGACAAAACTAGGCAGGTAAATACGTACTAGCTTTCTGAGTGCAGCGACATGGCTCTCGTTTTTTAATTGTTTTGAAATCTGCAATTTTTGTTTGTCCAAAAAATGAAACAAAAATTCTATGTGAAGATAATGTTGAGACCTATAGTTGTGTAAAATGTCAGTGAAGAATTCATAATATTTTGGTCTGGGCAAAAAAGGAAAATCCGCAGTTCTGGATAGTGAACATTGCCGAGAATCAAAAATTTGAAAATTTTGCCAGATTTGTCTTTTTTGCCCAGGCCGAAATATTACGAATTTTTTGTTGAGATTTTGCACAACTATAGATCTCAACATTGTCTCCCCTAAGATTTTTTGTTTCGATATTTTGGAAGCTCAAAAGTGCAGATTTCAAAAAAATTAAAAAGCGAGAGCCATATAGCTCGGCCTACGTCTAGGGTTTCCGCTAGCTTTCACCTTTTTTCCTACCCACTCTATGACATGTGGATACAAATAGTTTGCGCCCTAGTTTGTACCCCATACGTAAGTGAGTGGCGGTTACTTTTGTGGTAAAAAGTGTAATTTTGCTACCCATCCATCCATTATTTTTTAGTTTATTTCTCAATTTTGTAGGGTAAAATCTTTTGAACCGAATGTCTGATTTTTTATATTTTTTGAAATATGAGTTCCTGACGACGAGAGCTGCTAAATAAGATCAATATTGGACATATTTTGAAAAAGTTTAAATATCAACTATGAAAATATATATATTGAAACTAAAATTAAATTTTAATAAAATTAATTTATCATATTTCACCTGTTTCACTTCGATATGACATATGTTCGAGTATAATATAGGTTTCGTGCAAATTTCAGTAAGGTTTTTGTGACACCACATAATTTCATCAAGATTTTGCACGTATAAAGAGTTCATGTCATGTTTTGAACATACCTCATACTTGCACTATCATTTTTTTTTGAACGAGAGGGGTACAAACCTGCGTACAATCAGAGGATACAAACAGAAAGAACAAACGCAGATTCATACAAAAAGTGCTCAGCACAAAGAACTGCTGAACCACCAGAGCTCCTCTACGCCGACGATCACCGGAGAAGAAGAGAGCAAACCTCGAACCGCCTGGAAGAAGGAGGACCTCCAACGATGAAGAAGACCGCAAGATCCACTCGCCGCAAGCGACGAGATCTTGACGATGAACAAGCACGGCCAAGCCGCCCCCACAACCAGCTCCAACACCACCTGCCGCCGGGGCAGCCAAGCCGTGCCAGAACCACCACCACCACCGCGCCCACCTTCCCAGCGCCAGTGCCGAGCACCAAACCTCTCCGCTCCGGAACTCCACCTCCAGAAGACTCCACCCCTCGCCACCACGGCCGGCCGGAGAAGCCACGAAGAGACAGAAACCAAAGGAACCATCAAAAGCAAGCGCGCCACCACGGCCGGCCGAAGAAGCCACGAAGAGACAGAAACCAGAGGAACCATCAAAAGCAAGCGCGCCACCACCGCAGCTCCACCCCTCGCCACCACGGCCGGCCAGGGGAGGCAGAGGCACACGCCAGCAGCACCAACTCCTGTACAGGGCGCAGAACCTCCCGACGACGCCGGAGGCCGCACCGCCAGGCCGGCGAGGAACAGGCACAAAATCCAACGCATGGTGGCCGCCGCCGAAACGACCGCCATGACCGGACACCGAGCATCCAGCACCACCGCCAGTCCTCGCCAAGGAGAGCACCAGCAGAAGGACCAGAACAAGCTTATTCGTCGCCGCCTTCTCCGCCATCGACAGCAGAGGAGACCCGCACGAAAACCTAGGCTACCTAGCTACCCTAACTAGAAGCAGACAGATCTCGCCGGTGATTCGACCCCCTCCCCCCACCACCGACAGCAAGCCGACGGGAAGGAGGAGGGCGGCGGAATCGCCGGCGGGAACACGGGATCGCCCTCCGGTCGCCTCTCTGATTTACTGTAGAAGGGGAACGGGGAGGGTATAACTTTTTACTATCATTTTTTTTTTTTGTCCAAGGAGGGATGCAAAACTTGTCGGATTGGATTGCGAACTTCACCATGCTGATGGTACTACTGCGTCTCTATAACTACCTGAAATCTCGTTAAAAAACTGCCCAAAAAAACACAGGCTTATCCAAACAGAACAGCTTAGGAACTGAATCCATAAATATTTACTCTGAATGTTGCTGATCCTAACACTCTCAGTTCTCCAATATGTTAGCTGTCTGAAAGTGTAAAAGTCTGAAAACAAAATAAGCCTGTTCTGTTTGGATCATCGCCCATCGGAGCACAACCATCGTGCAAAAGATTAATTCGGGCCAGAGGTGACTGAAGTCGCGGCGGACGCAGCACTACTGGGCGGGGAGCGGGAGAGGAATGCAGGGCAGCGCTCTAGGACGGTGTCCGGCGGAAAGTTGCTCCGGGGCTGCGGCCGGTTGGAAGTTGCTTCAGGGCGACGGCGCGCTCCGAGGCGAGGGAGCAGCCGGCGAGAATTAGCTCGGACAGGCGATCCGGGTGAGCAGGAGAGACGCACCGCAGGTAGTCGGTGCTGGGCTGGGCCGGTTCCGTTCCGTTCGGTTCCGTGCTCAGTCCCCGGTCTTGGACGGATTAGTCATTAACCGTCAGATTAATTGATGTGTGGTTGGATCGCGCCACCCTCTCTGCCAAGTTGCACGTATTCGTGAGAATAGCAAAATAAAAAAATTAAGAAACGAAAAAATGAGAGCCTTATCTCACCTCCTTCTACATGATAAAAATGTATATTTTTTCCTTTTCTAGAAGGAAAAGGAGGAGATTTTTATTTTTTATTACATACTTATCCACTAAGATGAATAAATTGTTCTCTATTTATATTATTAATGAATATACAACCCAATCCATTTCCGGGTATTTGTATCAACTAGCTAAATGCCCGTGCGTTGCATCGGGATCATAAATATTATAAAAAGGTTTTAACAATCATCATCCCACTTTCGACATTAGTCGTGCTGTACTTTCCACTCCGTCTCGAATTGTAAAATATGTAGCAAGTTTTCTTTGCAAGATTCAGAGGTTCCAAAGAGGCTCTACTTTAAACATAGTATGATATCCAAGGGTTCAACTCACAAAAATAATACAAAGCCACGTTCAATAAAATTTTGTAAGGATAATGCACGTGAAAAGCCACATGGATACATGATACCCCGTGTTCATATGTTCCCTTCATCGAATAAACATATTTTGAGATGTTAATTTTTTTTTGAAAAAAACAAGCATACATCTCGACATTCTATATGCGCAAAATTTCGCTATTAAGACAAAAATAATCTCATGAAAAGCCTTATTTTAACATCTTTTTTGTCTTTTTACATTATCCCCAAAAAATCGGCTTTTGTTGGAACTACTTTTGGGACACATAGATGTGAAGATGTACATGTCAATGTTTATTTAGATTTTTTTAATATTTCGAAATGTGTTTGAAATGTATTTTAAATAAAGGGTGCATATGATACATAGTACTCAACAAAAATAACTTATAGAATGTACCTCGATAATGGGAAAAACCTTGGTTAAAATAAGGCTTTTCACCCTCTCCTCTCTGATGACCACACAGTACCTTGGTTTTCGCTCCAATATATCTATATCTCTATTGGGTCATTCATTTTTTAACACCGTAACAGGTAATTGAGGCCATAATCTTTTCAAACCAGACAACTTTTCATTCATCTCCCAACTTGAAGCGACTTATTTGATGAGTTGACATCATTTTTGGCCTGATAACAATCTAAGTTGGCTGCCATCTCTCCCAAACGGCACTAATTTTGACAGAATACAAACATATACACTAATTTTGATGAAATCACAAAGAATAAAAAGGGTATGTGAATTCGATAGCAAGAAAATAGAACTGTGACATCACAAAGCCTAATTATTGACGTATTCTTTTGCAACTGTAAGCAATCTCATACAATTATCCTATTGATGTAATCATTTTTTTTTAAAGGAACACTACATCATTCCATTACGACAGCAGGCTGGGAAAGTCACCTACAACATCTTTTACAAGCCAAGTTTCAGAATGGTCATCTTCCATAAGTACAGACCAACAAACAAATGATCCAGTGCTAGAGATATGACGCATATTACGACTACAAATGACCAGTATTAGTAGTTCATGACACATGATAGACACGCGAAACATTGATGCATCTAGAGGCAAAGCACCTTAAGCCCTCTCACCACGGATGCTCCTGGCTAGCTGAATGTCCTTGGTCATGATGGTCACCCTCTCGGCATGGATGTTCCCACCAGGTACGCATCTGCATGCTCCTGAAGAGCAAGCACTGCATGGCTCTGGAAACGCAAATTAGTCAGCACAAACAAAACAGGATGACAAAAGAAGCTTAGTTTACTTGAGGAGAGTTGGCATAACAGGAGCACAATCATAAGTAAGTTAAATGATTTACTTACCGAAGAGCATCATTCTCAGGATGGTAGCGGTGAGGCTTCTTCACTCATCCAGTAGTGGCAACATACTTACGAGCAGCCTGCTGAATAGCAAAAAACAGTGTATTGTCAACATGGCAATGTCATAAGAAATTGTCAATATTACATCAACATACCTTGGTAGCTAGCTGCTTCCTTGGAGCCCTTCCTCCAGTGGACTTACGGGCAGTCAGCTTAGTACGAGCCATGAGAAAAAACTTTGGTTACCTGAAGAAACAGAAGGAAATCAGTTCCCTGAATATGCCATGCTGTATGAGATATAGTAGTTTAACAACTGTACATAAATGGTAGAAGTAAAATGTGCATCGATACCCAGAAAGGGCAAGTTTACTTTTATCTAAGATTGTTCATTCAGAAGATACCCAGAAATACAACACGCATAACACTAAGAATAATCAAGTTACCATTATGTATCCAAATGTTAAAATATAGTGATATGTGAACCAAAACCAAATCTTTTAGGCAGCAAATTTTGCAAACGGAAAGCAAGAGAATTATATAACCCATACTTTCTAGTTACCAGTTTATATAGTTGAACATATGTTTCCCAAAGTCAACTGCATATGCCTTTAATATATCCAAAGCATGAGCTTTAGAAAACTAACAACATTCAGCCAAGATTACCTACTTAAAGACTGAATATCATACACAGGAAAAATTTACAGCAACAATGCTTATACCCACACAAGTATTTACTCTGGCGAGAAACCATTCCTTAAACATGCCAAATTTACTAAGAGGGTCAGAATTAAATTGTGCTATGGATGTGATGGGTGACCGGTTCTCCTGGTTTCCTGCAAGGAGGTGTGGTTAGGGAATAGCATGGACATATACCATGTATTGGAGCAAGACCACATACTGATAGTGCAATTTATTGTATTTTTAGTGCAATGTCCTCCAGAAACAGTAAGCAACCATTACAGCAGCGCATTCAGAAAATCATCACATAGATTAAGATTGATTTATTTATAAGTAACCTGTCGTACAGAAACAGTATTCCCGCATACAGTAGAAAACCATTCCAGATAGAAAGGTTTACCTGAGGAGCGACAATAGAAAGATTTAGAACTCCAGTAGCCAAACCTACACATGGGTACAAACATTATCAGTCCACCATAATCACTGAAGCATTCTGTAAGAATAAACACCGGTGATACGGCAACACAAACCTTTATCACCTCCTGTTCCGGCAGACAGCTTAGCAGTCACGAAAAATGGAACGCTCTATGTGATCTGTAAGCATGCAAGAGCAGAATATAAGACACCTTCCGACACAATAAGGCAAAAGGAGTTCACAGAGTCTGATAGTAACAAAGAATTATCCAAGAAGAGAGAAAAGATTCAAAGCTGAATTCTTGACAGTTTTGTATGCTCCGATGATGTGATGAAGCTTACTTGAGCATATAAGATAGCGACAATTATCATCTGTCCATTTTATATCTAACCCCATTATACCAGATTCGTAACCGGTATGTTGTATAGCAGATGCAACTACCGAAACTTAGCTACTTAATTATCTATCTATTACTGATTTTAGGACGTAGGGGAGTAAGATATAGCATGCAGACATCTCCTGATTAACAAACTATAGACATTGATAAGAAAGAGTTCAAGCTGGGGCACATGACAGAAAGCGTAAAACTTAACTTAAAACTACCGAATTTTATATACTCCCTCCGGTCCGATTTAAATGATGCAGCCTATAGCTAAGCGTTACTTATTGAGTAGCACAACAATTATTCCGGATCAGAGGGAGTAGTAATATACTGCATCACTCGGAAAACTATGCATATAAGCTGAATTGTACACCCCTTGTCCCTTTTGGAATGACAGTGTGTATTCTCTGTCATAAAAAATTTGCTGAACCGTGCTGAAGGATCTGAGTCGAACTCCAACAACCGTGTACACGACCAACTCACCCTAAGATGCACCAATATCTGAAGTGAGGGCCATCGAGAGTTCAATTCCTCGTGTATGGGTGTATTGCATCCATAAGAAATCAGTAGAGTTCAATTCCTCATACAGCAAAACCATCGAGAGCAAAGCCCTGATTATCATTCTTATTTTGAGGTAAAACATGGAAGTTGCATATTTCATCAACAAATAGGAGCAAAGCCAACGCCATCCAACCTTGGTCTCCCATCTAGCATCTCACTTGCTGAGCCACACCACGAGCATAACCTAAATTTCCTCCCAGGAGAGAATGACGTACACATATTCCATATTACATCATGCTAAAAAACAGAGGAGCATAAGCCAGTTCATGCGCATAAACCTGATCCATCTATCCCTCACATATCCATTTGCAAATAAATAAATAACAAGACACATCCTATTATGTTTAGCGGCATATTGTCATGGTGTCTATAGAAAGCAACCACAAATCCCTCGCTCACATGTTCCATCAGTCACGAACAACAAAGCGAGAAGGAGCAGTCATATGTCGACACTCACCATCGATGGGTAATTGAGGCGTGGGTGGCTGCGAGAATGCGGGAAGGGAGTAACCTCTGTCCCTCAACCTCGTATCCCTCCAGACTGCTGCCGACCTCAAGTTCGGCAGCCGTCCCTATCCCACGCCTTGCAAGACGACGCGACAGCAAGGTAGCCAACTGGCACGGTCGGCCCCGTCCTACACCGCGCAGGTCCGATCGCGGCCAGCGGGAACAGAGACGCCGGTGGACCTCGACATCGACACCTGCAGCAGGAGATGACGCGCGGCTCCTCGTTCTCGACCCCTACCGCAAGAAGGTAGGCGCTGCTCCTTGCGCGCCCGGCGCGAGGTGGAGACGCGGTTCCCACATGCGATGGAGGAGGCCATGGGCGGCGATGCAGGTGTGGTGGAGGCAGGCAGGGGCGGCGCCCGTGTAGTTGAGCCCGGGGGCGGCCGCCAGGGAGAGGGAGAGAAGGGATCGAAAAGGAGAGGGTGTCGAGACTCGAGAATCCGCACGCTGGATTTTATTGGGCTTTGGCCCATTTGATCGCGCGCGGGGCGAGCGGGGCGACTCGTATGACAATGTTGGACGAAAACTGTGGACGTAAACATGGGAACCAAATTCTTGTTTTAGATAGGAGAGAAGAGATACTTATTCAGCATATTATTTTCACTGTCAAAAACTAGATTTGCATGAGTGACACGAGGATTTTCAGTCCTCTAGTTTACCAAGTAGGCTATCCTGACATTTTCTTGTGCATAATCCTAGTAGCAAAGCCCATCTTGTGAGAATATTGCTTCAAAACACAGGTTGGTGATTCTACGATTTTGATGTCGCACTTGTGTTTTTCGCATGTTGCAAACTCACGAGAGAGAGAGAGAGAGAGAGAGAGAGAGAGAGAGAGAGAGAGAGAGAGAGAGAGAGAGAGAGAGAGAGAGAGAGAGAGAGAGAGAGTGTCTGGAACGTTTTTGGGTTGCATACATGTGGTGTGACCTTTTCTCGGGGATCACTTGCGACCGGCAGAGATTTGTTGCATACTATTTTGTGTTGCATTGGTGTGTTTTGAAATGTTGCGAAGTTCTTCGTACAGTTTTGAATGCAACAATGTTGCGATAGTACAAATAATGTTGCACCGAGGTCCGAGGGGGACAACTATGCGGCAAGGATCAGAGCCCTAGATTCGACATTTTATTTAGTTCTGACGGTTTTGTCCCACTCCGTATGGCCGACGGTTAGCACGCGCCATAAAAAACACATTAAAAATCAAGATTTTGTTTTTGAACCTAAATCGATGATTTTGGTGCTTGATTAAACCACAAAATAAGGGAACATGCGTAACCACAAGTTCTTCTGAAAATGTAAAAGTGCAAAACAGAGCCCAGAATCCCACATAAACGATACGACGCTGAAAAGGAAAATTCCCACGTACATTCTCTCCTCTGGCCTTGGAAACTTGACCCTTGATCGGAAGGTTCACAGGTCGATCGAGAAACCCAATAAATACATGAGCTGTATCGTATGAGATTTCCTAAAATACACGAGCTGTTTGCGTCGCCTTTGGCAAGCATATATACACCTTCCATCCATGCAAAAAAAAAAAAATACACCTTCCATTTACAGGGTCTATTCTATCAGACGACGCGTACTAGCATCTCCATATATATCCGACTGCATCTACTACAACTCCATCGATCCATAAGCAGAGCACCGGCCTGTAGTACGTCGCTGCTGATATCCCGCTCTCGACTGCGTCTAGCTGAACGACGACGACGACAATGGCCCAGATGGATCTTTACGCCGCGTTGGTGTACGATTTTCTTTTCCTGCTCGCAGCTTCGTTTCTGTTAAGCTGCTGGATAGGCTACTGTTGTTCAGGTAACCGCCGAGCATCTGAAGATGAACAGGACGCCGCCGCACTGGCGCAGCGGGTGGTGGCGGTGGAGCGGGCTTCGACATCGGCTGCGGTGGCGCCGGTCGTGAACAAGAAGCTGGGGTACTTTCCGTACTCAGCCGCCGTGCCCTCCATGGCGGCGTCGGGCGAGAGGCCAATGTGCACGATCTGTCTGGAGGCGTTCGTGCACGGGGCGACGTGCAGCGAGGTTCCGGCGTGCCGGCACTTGTTTCATCAACACTGCATCGAGGTGTGGATGAAGAGCAAGAGCACATGTCCGTTGTGCAGAGTCAATATCGTGCCCGGGTTGGAATCACTGTCAGCCGCCGAAGACATGGATTAGTTTGGATCTGTGGCTCATGTAAGCCGTGATTTAACCACATACGCTCGAGGATGCTAAAAAAAACAGAGTCCTTTAGTTACTAGCAAAAGCTCTCTCCCGCCTATTTGTTCATAGTCTTGGATGACTCGTTTCATTAATATCTTTCAAATATCATGTATCGGATTCATATCGGTTGGCATTCGGCATAATAGACGTCGTATTATATTGGTGATATGTCGGATGATATATAGTTCTATCGAAGAAAATATATCTGAAATGTTTATTATTCATGTCCAAACGGTGCTTGTTAATTGTAAGACCCCGTAATTAAGGGACTGGAACGGGGAGAATTTAGTTGTGTACATTGCATTCATGCATGGCCGGAAAAAATTAAAACCTTTTGACTTAAGTCATAGAGTGATCGGATATCTCGACTGACTAGTTAGTGAATTGAATTATTTTGTCGAGGTGTTACAAATTTCAACATGACCTTCACGAATTTCACGGTATTTTGAGCACAATTGAATCAATGATAACACAACATTCACAAGGCGTAATCATATAAAATAAGCAACATATATTATGATGATAAATAGATGCACACACCATCCTGACATCATTACACACATGTTAAGAACAAGTTCGAAATTTGATTGTCCAAAGTACATTGAGATGCATCAAGAGACGTCGTAGTAATATGACGACCGACGTAAAGAGGCGTGCTTCGGAAGCAAAGACTCGTCGAGGCAAACTCTGGTGGAAGCAAGCAAGGACTCATATATTGCGTACCTAGCATGGCATCACTTTTTTCTTCTACTAGTGTGAAATAAATAAGAGAAAATTAAGAACGTCGTATCAAGTATGGCAGACAATAATTAGTACTACCTCTGATCGGAAATGGTTGACACAAATTTGGCTAAATAGGGATGTAACTACACACTAACACATGTTTAGATACATCCGTATTTAGACAACTCCATGTCAATTATTTCCGATCGGAGGGAGTAAGAAATATTTTTTTTCTTAAGTTGCCAGTAAGTCCATTTTACTCTCCAAATTTTACAAAGCGCATGAGAATTCACAAAAGGAAAAATGGGTACACCAACCTTATTTTACAAGGATGCAACAGATTAATCTAGTCATCCTTTACCAATTTTCACGTGCTATATCTTGAAGAGATGATCAATGATGTGCTTGTCTTTAATTTTTGTGGTGATGATGGTGATAATTAGGGCATATAAAATGATCACTTAAAAAAGGTATTTACAATGGTTTTATCTTATCAATCCCATGTAGGCGAATTGCTGAGTTAAAGGGATATAAAATAAAAAAAGAGGTTTGACTTCTCTTAGCTATGAGATCATCTCTCTCACCATATTTGTAGGGATGACTGATGATTAAAGATAAGGCTAAAAAATAAACCATTGTACAACATGTTTCATTGTTATATCTGAATTACGTGGCAAAAATAAGATAGACTATCTTATCGAGCATTGTGCATGCCCTTAGTGGTGATGATGCTGAGGTCATATCGTAATATAATTACTGAGTTAGAGGAGAGACAAACGGAACAAATGAGATTTTACTTGTCTTATCGAAGAGATGGTCTCTTAACAATAACTGTGTCTCACCACATATTTAGGGACAGTTGGTACTAGTTAGAGATAAGACTAAGAAATAACTCATTGTACATCTTGTTTTATCATCGTCATATCTTAATTATGTGACAGAGTTTTTATAAGACCGTCTTATCAACCATACATGCCCTTGCGCATGGATGTACCTCTTTGGATAGTAATAAATGTTATGTTCCCTACTAAAAGATTTATTATGGCAATCTTTATATTTCAAGGCGATATAATCATAGAAAGCAAACCGTGCATATTTATCAATTTAAACCAATAACAACTCATCGTTATAGATTTCAATATGCAACATGGCGTAGATCTCTCACGTGCATAAGCTCCAAATGAAAGAACAAAAACTAGGACACGAACTCTGCTGTTCTGATGACGATCAGGGCCATCTCGGTTGAATGCAATGCGCTGGCCTTCGACGCTTACGCAACGCCGCCTTCAAAGGTGCTCGATGCTAGTGGCGGACGTTGACCAACATTTAGGAGGGGCGAAAAGATATTAGATGGCAGCTGAGGGGGACAACTTAAATTAGTATGTGTTTTGTATGGTCCAAATTATAAATATAAATAGTATTGTGCAAACTGTAATTGAGTTGCGTGGGTGTGTGTGTGTGGGTGGTTGGGGGGGGGGGGGGGGGGGGGGGGGGATGGGCCTTTTGGCCTCCACTAATGTCCGCCACTGCTAGACACTATCATTGACGAGTGGAACCTGTGGATGATTGGTAGACGTGGACATGTAAGAGATATTGGGTAGGATCCTGAGGGTCGGCAAGGCATGCACCCAAAGCGGTGTCTGCATGTGGTGCTCGACATGTTGGCCATTGTAGGTTTGTAACAAACCTCTTGTTGACGCGCAGATCTTTATGGGTTTTTGAAAAAAAGTAGGACACCCATATTTGTACTCTTTTGGGCACACCAGCTATTGGGATTGTCTAAAGCTCAATCATCAATTTTGCATGGGAGCGATGGAAGGTTCCACATTATTTGTTTTCTTAACGACTTTTCTATTCTTAAAACAGTCTGAAACCAGACATATCTTAAGGGGGTCAGGTGTACATATGTGCGGCAAAATTATTATGCATTTTTTTTCATATATATAGTGTACAATGGACATATGTATCACTTGTCATACATCGCGTATTATCGCCCAAATCGAGTTCAAACCTTGAACTATAAAAGAGTAGGTGGGGCGTGGAGAGATCGATCACCGACAAGGTGGGCTGGACGGTTGCGGCTTGTATGGGAGATGAGTGGGGGGGGGGGGGGGGGGGGGGGGGGGCGGGTCGTAGTGAGGGTCGCAGGGAAAAGGTGGTTGGTGTCAACTGAAGAAGACATGTTTCGAATAGGGAATCACATTGCAATACCAAGCCCGAAAAAATGCAATACCTTGCACTACGCAGATCCTAAAAAAGGCCAACAATGTGGATATGGGCTAGGCGCCATATGCGTCTTCTAAAATCAGTGTGCTAAGCCCTCACCAATTACAACTCCCCAAAATAAGTAAACAACACAATGATACTCTCTCTATCCCATATTAGGATGTGTATTAGTTTTTAGTTTTTGTAATGTCAAAATTCACAAATTTTAACGAACTATATATACAAATATATCACCATCCCTAATACAAATGCATATAATATAAAAATGTATTTATGATGGTTCTAATAAAACTAGCAAAGTGCCCGTGCGTTGCAACGGGTGATAAATATACTAAGCATCTAATGTTTGAAATATACCTTGGTTTTTTGTTGTATAGCATTCGAAGTATCTTGGGTTTCACATAAATTCACTATACAATAATCCTCTCCAAAGTTGAAGAACACATAAAACTTACTTTTCGATCTTCTTTTTTTTGCATCATGGATATCTGAAAAGAATGAAAACGTCATGCAAAAGTTATTTCTTGTTACATATCATGCGAAAGAAGTAATAAAATAAAACTTGTGAAATTGCCAAAAAAAACATACAATCGACCGATTTCACGTAATTCAACAAACTTCTTCAGAATTGCAGACATTGCGGAGAGCTTGAGGCTACCATTTCTTACGTACATGCATGCAACAAATCTGCAAATACTCCTACCAGTACCACCATCCAGATTTTTAACTGTCAGTATCCATGTGCACTTGGTACCATGGTCTATTACATAGGCAACAGAAAACTGTGATATCTAACCTCAATGTCAGGTGCAAAGAGAGCATTCACCGCCAATGAACAAGAATCTGCATTACGCACGCATGCAACTCAGACAAGGCAGACCAATTCTTCTGGAAAATATTGCAATACACAGAACTTCTTTTGGAGAAACATCACAAGGGGGAAGGGGAGTCGATGCAACACTTCATCGAATGCTCATGTAAATTTTCTAGCATAGTTCATGAACATATTTCATCACCGATGAACACATTGTTCTAGAGCTCCAAAATGAACACACATGAACAATAAATTAACTGCAGGATCATGGCCAATGATTTTAGTTATACAATGCAAGTTTCTCATCAAGATATTATATTTGCTAGAAATATGTTGTTAACATGAATAGCTAAATCTTTAGATTACAAACGTACCACTAAAATGATGTCTGTATAGCACGTACATGAAGAAGAGACTGAATGCATACTGTATTTTTGTCAGTGTGCTAGCTTGCTCTGCATCAACAAAAGTCAGGCCCAAATTTCTTCATGACCTACAGAGGAGGCAGCTACTTCCTCCCAAAAGCGACTGAAAAGTGAGAAAAAGAGAGAAGATAGGAAAGGGTTAAGAGTTCAGAGGATTGTGTTGCGTGGCTGTCGACGCCGTCGCCTAGCCCATGACACCGCGGACTGGGTTGGGGTCGCTGCAGGAGAAGACATCGACCAGAACGAGCTGCGTTGCCGGCAAATCGAGGGCCCCGTGGCCGGAGAGAGCTCCACCGCGGCCAGATCAAGGGTCCCCTCCACTACAGGCCGCAAGATTGAGCGCCTTACGTTCCGATTGGGAGGAGAGAGCGAGAGGATCGGCGCAGCTGCACTGCGCGCAGCGTTCCGGCCTGTTGATTTGGGATCAGCTAGCTAGCTACCTTGGAGACTGGGATTGGATTAGTAAGCGGAAAAAAACGCACGCCAGGCTCCGTTGGTCTGTGTTACGCGTCCGGTGGTCAGGCCCAGGCCGGCTCGGTGGCCACCTTCGACGCTCTCCGGCGCCATCCCCCTGCCGTCCGTGCAGCATGGCCAGCACCGGAGCTTAGCGCTGGTCTACGTCGACGAGCTCTACAGCTAGCTGCCAGCCCAAGGGCCTGAGCGTGGCCCGTGGATAATTCATCTGGCCAGGGGGACGATTTGAGCGGCGGGGAGCCCTGGCCACCACGCTCGTTCCTTGCGAGGAGAAAATACCAAAGGGGGAGACGTGCGTGCTCGTGCTCGCAGGCGACGGAGCGCCGGCACGTGATGTACGCGTCCCCTGCTCAGCACCACAGCGGCGGCCCATCACCGGCATGGCGCCACCCCCTCTACCCCCTTCCCCATCCCAGACACTCTTCCTCCTCAATAGGGGCCCCCTCTTCTTCTCCACCACTTGGTGGCCAAATTCGGGAGCTCGGACACGCCTGGCACCAGCCCGGAGCGCCGCTGCCGCTCGTTCCACCCCCACGCCCCCACCATGACGGGCCTCCGTTTCCTCTCGAGCCCTCTTCTGACGCCGTCCCCTCTCTCTCTCGTACGGTGCCTTGTTCGGTTTGACAGATGAAGGTCAAAAGGCGACACAGTTTGGTCAAACCGTTTTTTCACTTAAGCGGTGGCAAGGTGTAAATATTTTCTGGCTGTGACTACCAATGCAAGGGTAAATTGGGAAATTAGAAAAACGGACCATCACCTGAAGACATTATATAGTAGAGAAGAGAAGAGATTGAATAATATTGTAAATATAGATAGTTTTTCTACATAGTTGGTCAAAATTTATAAAGTTTGACTTTAGCCAAAACTAATAGGCATCCTAATTTGAGACAGAAGGAGTACTTGAGAGAAAATGGTGAATGCATGGATGCAAACCAGAATAAGGAAAGCGTGTGGGACTGTGGGTGGCCATGAAGGTACCCCCATTGGTGTCGGATAGAAGAAGGCCATCCGCTTCTTCCTCTACTCCACCCCTTTGATTTGGCATGCATGAGTACTCGCATATTTTGAAGCACAAAGAAGACACTTCTCTCGGTCGAGGAGAGAATTTAAGGAGGGAGATCGGTCGAGACTAATTCCCGTTAACCATTCCGATCGGGGACGCAAGGTCTGCAACTCCCGTCGCCATGAGCAGCGCCCAAGAGAATCCGGATCAGTTGTCAGTGGTAGATCATGAGGAGGATCACGAAGAAGAGGCGGCTGTCCAGGACGAGGTTGCCGCCATCGTGGAGCTGGTGACGGAGCTGAAGCAGGAAGGCACGACGCTGTTCCGGCTGCGTGACTACGACGGCGCCGCCTTCAAGTTCGACGAGGCGATCCGTCTGTCCCCGCGAGCCCCACGCGCGTACGACGAGAACGACATCGCCTCCCTGCACAGCAACGTGGCGGCGTGCTACATGCACATGAACACGGAGTGCCCCGAGGACGAGCACCACTACCACCAGGCCATCGACCGGTGCAATATGGCCCTGGAGGCGTCGCCGCGGTACACCAAGGCGCTCCTGAAGCGGGCGCGCTGCTTCGAGGCGCTGGACCGGCTGGACCTGGCGTGCGTGGACGTGCAGGAGGTGCTGACACTGGAGCCCAACAACGCGGTGGCACTGGAGCTCCTGGAGAGCCTCAGGGAGGAGATGGAGGAGAAGAAGTTCTTGCTGGAGCAGGAGGCCAGGTCGCTGGATGACCTCATCAAGGTGATCTCTGCCAGCGAGAAGGTGGCCAAGCAGTTCACCAGCGTTGCCAGCGGTGGTAAAGCCGATACCGCGGCGGCCGTTTCGACTGGAACGGATGGTGGCCAAGACACGCAGGAAATCTATGGTGAACAGGAGGACGAGCACGACGACAATGGCGGGCACGGCTCGTCGGAGGAGGATCATGTTGGTGAGAGTGACCAAGACAAGCAAGGAAATGGAGGCACGAACGACAGCAAAGAAGAGCATGCCGCCACAGAGAATAATTCCCAGTCCCAGGCGCCAATTCGGTTTTGTGTAGAAGAAGATAATCAGAAGCGAGTGTCGTCGTGCACCGATTCGCAGATTCAGGAACACGACTCGACTCAGAATTTGTCAGAGGGCCATTAGCAGGCAGGCACGTATATACTGTCACATATAAATTTGATAATGAGCCAAAAATATTTAT
Source organism: Poa pratensis (assembly GCA_947311845.1). Taxonomy (NCBI): domain Eukaryota; kingdom Viridiplantae; phylum Streptophyta; class Magnoliopsida; order Poales; family Poaceae; genus Poa; species Poa pratensis. Next base: position 34,868,986 of record CAMZMU010000083.1, on the reverse strand, counting down.
GGCACGTTATGTGCTAACTTTAGTGATCTCACTCTCAAATGTACGTTTCACTCTCTAAATTCAACGAAGAGATCTATTGTACTCTAAACACTACTTTTTCGAAAGGGAAAGTTTCATCTCCGGTGTCTACATACTAGGATGCACACCAGTACACCACCCTCATTTTAGATTACAATAATGTGAGGGTAAAGCAATAAGAAACAAACACCTAAAAAGAGTACAAGGAATTGTCAACAAAGGTCGACCCATTACAAGATGTGATAAACAAGCACCTACAATAGAGCCGTCATCATCCACATCATCAAGAAGTGAGTACACACTTGAGCTGACATCATCTGGTCCGAATGTAAATGCTAGGACAATGGTTTCCATCCTGGGTGTCCAATCCAACTAGTGAAGGTTAGATTGTAGATTTTCACCCCGGATATGGAGTGGTGTTTGAAGATGATACAAATAAGAAATTTGTTGACCATGCTTCATTTATTATTAGCACAAAAAATGCATCCCCGTGGTTGTGGCATGTACCGCCGCAACATCGCCACATAGGACGGAGAGTGAGCCACTCGTCATACCACCACCTCAGATGTGTGTTGAGTTGGGACTTACTGCGATGAAAGAATGTAGATAGCGACAGTTTTTCCCGGAGTGGTGACTCCGGTTTATTTGAACCAACGGGAAGTAAAGAATCTTGTCTTGGCCTAGCAACATGTTGATAAAACTAAAATCTTGTTGCTCCCAACTATGCAAGTTTAGTTGTCAACTACAAACATATTATGGGTTCACAGGGTATATAAGAAAATAAATAAATATATTTTGTATTTTTAGAATTAAACAAAATAAAAATATATGTAGAGAAAATTAGACGTGCCTTCTTATGAAGAAAATTGGATTGATATTTGTGGGTTCACTTGACTTGTCTCTTATAAACATGGTGACACATTAAAAAGGAATGAGTAATGATCTATTCAAGAAAACATACATTATAATTAATAGAAATATGACAAGATCTATACATGAATCACGTCCATAAACTCACAGACTCCGCATCCACCTGGTATTGGCTAAGACTCACCTAAGCATACCATCCACGAAAATTAAGTACAAAATATAGACCATTGCTTAAATAAGATGACATAAAGTTACATAGTGGTCTGCGGCTAAGATATAACTATCACATTTTATCCTTAGTTAGGTGTTTCAAGAAAATACCAAAAAACACAACTATTTTGACCTTTTTGTCACTGGGCTATTGCACACCTCAATTCACTCAACCTTATGCATATCACACCCACTATTTCAATCCTCTAATCTATATATAAACATCTCACAGTCAATGGTAACATAAATATTATAGAATAATTCATCTCATAAATAAGGATCCACCACTGGATATTTGGATACATAAAGTTGATCATAAACATGTAGAGGCAGATCATATGATATGTAAACATCAAAGCATATGGAGAGATATGATACAAGCTACTACCACAAACTCATAATCCAGGGATGAACTACTCCCTAATCATGGATGAGAGAGACATCGAGATTCCGATGGAGATTCAATGGTGTTCGCAATGACTACGTAACAACTCGTTAGGACTCCAAGTGCAGAGTGTTGTAGCAAGCAACTATATATCTTCTCCACAAGGTAATTCAAGGTTTAATATCAAACACAAGGAAGGATATGTAATTGTTTACTCCGTCTAGCAAACAACAAAAAGATCTAAAAGCTACCCTGATATCCCCAACTCCGCCGAAGTAGGTGTTAGTTACAACGGTAGTGAAAGAAATGTAATAAGATAACTTGATGAAGGCAATATAAGTGTTTATGCATGTTTTAAATAATGAATGTTGGAAATTAAAAGTACTAAAAAAATGTTCTATATGAGAAAATTGATCAGGGTTGATGAGTTCACTTGATCTCTCTCTCTCTCTCTCTCTCTCTCTCTCTTAGAAACATGGTGGCACGAAAAGCAAGTATAGATATGGGGAAAAGGTTGATAAATACAAGTGCAGGGTCATTATTGTCATGTATGATAACATGTATATGGACATCACATCATAATTTCAACATACGCGCATCCACGAAAGTATGAAGCTAAATCTGGTTATTAGAGAACTATACATATAATTGTTGCAATATGGTTATCAGTGAACTCATCATCACTTTGTCCACATATTTTCACTTAACTAAACTTACTGTTAGTGAACTGTTGTGCATGTGCATTGCTCAATATGGTTATCAAAGAACTACACATATAATTGCTGCAATCTGGTTATCAATGAGCCCACTGTCACTTTGTCCACAAATTTTCACTCTGCATTGCCAGCACAAGAAACAAAACCTCAAAATCAACTAAACAATGATCTGCATTTCTCCCAAAAGGTGCACAGATTAATAAAATTCTCACTTTTGTCCACACATTTCTTTGCCAGATACAGCTACAAGATGAAACACGAAACAATATCAAACATGATATCATTTCACACAAACTCTTTCACAAATAATGCACACATAGCATGAAAAATGCATCCTGCAACTACCAAAATAACTAAACAAGCTTCTCTTCTATCCCTAGCTCTTAATTCTAAAATATGAAGCTTTGCCTTAGTATTTCTCTCCGTCTTCATCTTCAATACCATAGCTTTCAGATCTTCAACTTTTTTTCATACTTTCTTATGTAAAATCTGCACCAAATCTTCTACACATGCACTCATTCTTCACCACACTATCATGGTCCACACGTTTTCCCCAAGGGAAACCTTCTTTTAACTGACATTCTACAAATTAGGATAAATGCATACAATGAACAAACTTGCATAGCAATGCACTGAAAATCTACAACAGGTCATAATTCCTAACCTGATTAGAGCAACGCAATTCCTAACCTTTGCAGACGATTGAGGCTCCAGTACACTTCTGTCATCACCTTTGGCCGCTCCTCACCGGCGTCCATGTTGTCGCCCTGCCGCCGCCGTAAGCACATGAGGCTCTACTCGACCCTGCACCCCTCCTTCATACTCCCCATGCCTATCACTCCTTGCCCGCCGCAGTTGCCCGCTCGTCGTGATCCGGGATCCGAGGGACATGATTAGGAATTTGGCTGATTTGAGAACATGGTCTATTTTCATGTGTTCTATAGTCCCGGAGTTTTCCCGTAAAATTTTCATGCACTGGCACGTGACGTTTGCTATCGTGGCAGAAGGGCTTTGCAAAAACTGAAACCGGCGAAACTGTGGGAACCAACTGTTGGGACTAGTTCATTTTCAGAAATAATCCTCACATGTAGTTTAGGAAAAAAATAAGCTAAGCCCAAACTAGCCAAACCTTGAAACTTTTTTTCCTCAGGCCAACGTGGCGGACTCGAAGAGCACCTGTGTAGGTGCATCAATCCGCATGTGCCATCCATTTTACACCTTTTTTTTTACAAAAACCCCATTTTACAACTTGTTGTACTACTTTGCACATGACAGACAAGTTTCTAAGTCCGGTGTTATTGCCTCTTAATTTATCATGGTGATGACGTGGGACACACGTTCGTTGGGAGACCCCAAGAGGAAGGTATGAAGCAGTGCAGCAGCAAGTTTCCCTCAGTAAGATACCAAGGTTATCAGATCCAGTAGGAGCAAGAAGCACTTCTAAAGGTTGTCAACGGTGCCAGAAAAGTACTTGCGTGTGGAAGGGAGTTCGGCTATTGACATGGAACCTGCACACAACACAATCAAACTAATTTGCCCCAACGAAACAGGAAGGGTGTCAATCTTCTTGGCTTGCTGAAAACAAAAGATTAAACGTATGGTGTGGAAAATAGTGTTTAATTGCAGAGAATGAAAAGGAACAATGATTGCAGTTGGTTGTATTATCTGTGTAAAAGAATGGACCGGGGTCCACAGTTCACTAGTGGTGTCTCTCCATAAAAGATAACTAACATGCTGGGTGAACAAATTACAGCTGGGCAATTGACAAAATATTGAGCGCATGACAATGCATATATATGACATGATGATTACTATGATATTCATGTGGGCATTACGACAAAATACATAGACCGTTATCCAACAGCGTTTATGACTAATAATCTACCTCCAGGTTGTCATAACGAGTTCCCCGTTGGTATTAAGTTGCAAGCAACGGATAATCGCATTAAGTAATGTGCGTAATGTAAACAAATGCATTAGACCTAACGGCGCACCCTTAAGCTAAGCATCGGTTATTTTATCCCTAGTGGCAACGGCACATCCACAATCTTAGAAGTTGTTGTCACTCTCCCAGATTACCGGAGGCATGAACCCACTATCTAGCATAAATACTAACTCTTGGAGTTACAAGCATCTACTTGGCCAAAACATCTACTAGTAACGGAAAGCATGCAAGATCATAAATAACATATAAGATGGATTGATAATCAACTTGACATAGTATTCAATATTCATCGGATCCCAACAAACACAACATGTAGCATTACAATAAGATGATCTTGATCATGATAGGCAGCTCACAAGATCTAAACATGATAGCATAAAGTGGAGAGACAACCATCTAGCTACTGCTATGGACCCGTAGTCCAAGGATGAACTACTCACGCATCACTCCGGAGGCAGGCATGGTGATGTAGAGCCCTCCGGTGATGATTCCCCTCTCCGGCAGGGTGCCAGGAAGACCTTCTGAACCCTCCCGAGCTAGGGTTGACGGCGGCGGCGTCTCTAGAACTTTTCGTGGATAATGGATCGGGTGTCTAGAGTTTTCCCGTGAAGATGAATAAATAGGCGAAGGGGCGGCGGCTGGAGACGCCCGTGGGGCCCACACCACCCCACGGCGCGGCAGGGGGGCCCGCGTCGCCCATGGTGTGGCTGGCTCGTGGCTCCTCTCCGTCTCTCCTTTGGACTCCGTGTACGTGTTGGAAAAATAGGAGATTCTGTCCAAGTTTCGTCCAATTCCGAGAATATTTCCAGACTAGCTTTTCTGGAATACAAAAACAGCAGAAAACAGGAACTGGCACTGTGGCATCTTGTTAATAGGTTAGTCCCAGAAAATGCATAAAAATGCTATGAAGTGTATATAAAACATGTAACAATTGGTATAATATCAACATGGAACATCAGAAATTATAGATACGTTTGGGACGTATCAAGCATCCCCAAGCTTAGTTCTACTCGTCCTCGAGTAGGTAAAACGATAAAAACAAAATAATTTCTGAGGTGACATGCTACAATCATAATCTTGATCAAATAGTATTGTAAAGCACATGTTATGAATGAAGTGATCCAGGTCAATGGTCTATAGTTTGCTAGCAAGTAGATAATGAGCAAACAATTGAATCATATAAGCAAAAACTTTTCATGAATAATACTTTCGAGACAAGCATCAAAGAGTTTTGCATAAGAGTTAACTCATAAAGCAATAGATTCTAAGTAAAAGGTATTTAAACAACACAAAGGAAGATTTAAGCTTCAGCAATTGCTTTCAACTTTCAACATATATATCTCATGGATATTTGTCAACACAAAGCAATATAATAAGTGCAATATACAGGCATATAAAAATTGTTGCACCAAAGTTGACATTAGTGTTTGCTTCTGAGATAGAAAGAAGTAGGAAAACTGACTCAACATAAAAGTAAAAGAAAGGCCCTTCGCAGAGGGAAGCAGGGTTTAAATCATGTGCTAGAGCTTTTAAAGTTTTTGAAATCATAAAGAGAGTAATAATAAGTTTTGGGAGGTGTTTGTTAATTGTCAACGAATCAGAAAATGGAAAATACAATATGACCCCTGACAACCAGACTTCTAAGAGCGGCTCCCATGAAGGACGTTATTTCTACCAGCAAGGCAGATCATCCCTCTTCTCTTTGAGAGAATTCCTTCTATGACACTGGCTTAAAACTTCGTTCCTTATTTGACACTCACAATTTTTTTCTTCCTTGTATGACCTCTGCCTAATTTTTCTTTCCTTTGGTGACACTCTAGTACATTTTCTTCACTAACGGTGTTAAAGAGAGACGTGCAAAGACCTTTTTACCCCTGGCGTGCAAATTTTGTTCACTGATCTGGATTCAAAAATTAAAAAATTTGGACAGAACCTTCCCTCTTTTGGAGGCCATATCTCAGATAATTCACATATTTGTATACAAAATGCATCGGAACAACTAACAGATGGATAATACAAAAATGGTGTGCAAGCTGAAGGTACTGTGGCAATTGCAAAACACCTGCTCGAGGCCGTCCACGGCCAAGCAGCGTCTGTGGCTGCCGGCGACGGAATGGACGGTGGTGAACTCGGGCGGCTAAGGCGCCACACCAGAATCACCTGCGCTGGAGCACAACAACCGTGTCGAGGCCTCTTTGCTGCTCGAAGTACACGGAATGCACGAAGAGCACATGTGTGTCCTCGTGATCATGGCTGATCTCTTCCTAGTGAAAAAGGGATGTATCAATATTCAATCAGTACACACAGGAACCTCAGTGGAATTCCAACTAGTGAAGGCATGATTTAACTCTCAACAGCGAAAATAAAAAATGGCAGCAGCATCGGCTCGGTGCGCCAATAGCATGATCTGGAGAGAAATGTAAAATGTTCAAAAAATAATACAGTAATAGCATGATGTTCAAGAATGTTTTCCAGATAAGAGATTGGTGAATGGAAAATTAGAAATATGAGCACTAGGTCGAATCAAATCAGGTGATGTCCTAGGCCGGACGGACACAAGAGAAGCATATCAGATGCTCACCTGCTCGTGCACAAGAGAAGCGACAGCCGCTTGATTGCGCTCACCTGCTCGTGCTCCCCTCCGTCGTTCCTTGCAAGCGCCTGGTGGATGGAGTACCGATCCGCGGCTGCCGGCGGTTCCTTGGGCCACGCGGTCCGGCGAGCTCGACGGGGCGACCCGCATCGTGCTAGCGCCACACGCGCGCGCCGGCGAGCAAGCAGGCCGGCGGCTAGGGTTTGTGGCGGACGCAGTGGATGGCGCCATGGAATCAACATAGAAGGGGAAGGTGGTGTCGTCAGCAGCGTGAGGACTCGCCGGAGTCGACCGGAACTGGCCGACGGCGGTGGCGGCGGAATTAGGGATCGGGGTTCATGAGCCAGATGGATAAGGTTCGCTGGTCCTTTCGATGCGGTTGACTTCGTTCGATTCACACGGGGGTAATTTTGTCCGCCCTAAAAAAAATTAACAGAACAGTCTAACGGAACCAACGACAGTGTCACCAAAGGAAAGAAAATTGGGCAGAGTTCATACAGGGAAGAAAAAATTTATGAGTGTCAAATAAGGAACAAAGTTTTAAGGCAGTGTCATAGAAGGAATTTTCTCCTTCTCTTTTGTTTACACATGCAGATATTTCACTGTTTGTCATTGCTTGACTGATAAATCAGGGCAAAAATGTGAAGAGAATTAAGCGGTTAAAGTTGTAATTAATTGGGACTGGGCACCCCATTTGCCAGCTCTTTTTGCAAAATTAATGGATAAGCGGATGTATATGCCGCTAGTCGGTGGTAAAGTCTGTTTGACAGTTGACATAAAGACATCCACCCCGTCCTCATGAGCTTGGTAAACATTGACACAAAATAGGAGTAATAAAGTTTTGAATAGTTTAAAGGTAGCACATGAAAAATTTACTTGGAATGGCAAGGAAATACCACATATAGATAGTTATGGTGGACACAGATGGCATGGATTTTGGCTCAAGGTTTTGGATGCACGAGAAGCATTCCCTCTCAGTACAGAGTTTAGGCTAGCAAGGTTATTTGAAGCAAACACAGGATATCAACCGACACAGCAAGACTTATATGAAAACATATTGCAAGCATTATAAGACTCTACACTGTCTTCCTTGTTAACCAAACCCTTTTACTAGAAAATATCTAGACCTTAGAGATACCAATCATGCAAACCAAATTTCAACGAGCTTTACGGTAGTTCTTCATTAATAGGTTTTAACTACATGATACAAAAGCTTAAACATGAACTACTTGATAACTCAAAACAATTGACAAGTATCAAATTATCCAATATAGTGATCTACAAGAATATGTAAGCTTTTTCCATTATACCATCTACCACATGCAACATTTTCTGTTCCAACCAAACACCAATCAATTTATTTCAACATAAACTCTCCAAACAATTATAAGTGAAGCAAGAGAGTACTTTCTTTAAAAGAACTAACAGCTCTGAATAAAGATGCATGCAAAACAGGAGCTAAAAGCATAGCAATAGCTAGATAAGAATACCAACAAGTATAAGTGAAGAATAGGAGTATTCATATGAAAAAGCGGAGCGTGTCTCTCTCCCAATCAAGAATGCTAGGGTCCAATCAAGTTGACCATAAGAAAAATAAAATACTGAAAATAAAAGCACACAGACGCTCCAAGTAAAGCACATATGATGTGAAAGAATTAAAATATAGTTTCACTAGAGATGACCTGATAAGTTGCTGATGAAGAAGGGGATGCCCAAGGCATCCCCAAGCTTAGACGCTTGAGTCTTCTTGAAATATGCTGGGGTGATCCATGGGAGCATCCCCAAGCTTAAGCTCTTCACTCTTCTTGATCACATTATATCATCCTTCTCTCTTGACCCTTGAAAACTTCCGCCACACCAAACTCAAGTAATTCTCATTAGAGGGTTAGTGCACAATCAAAAACTCACATGTTCTATAAGGACACAAACATGACCGTTACTTTTAACATTAGCTACTGCCACTGATGTTATGTGAAGCTCTTCACCCTAAAAAAGAATTCCACTCAACACTAGTAAAAGAGAGAATGCGAAAAATAAAAGACAGAATCTGTCTAAACAGAACAGTCCGCAAAGACGAATTTTTTCGAGGCACTTACGTTGCTCAGATCGAAAAACTTTAAACTAACGAAAGATGTGTACATATCTGAGGATCACGCACAAAATTTGCAGATTTAAATAATTTTTCTGTGATTTTACAGAAGTAAAACGGTGAACAGCAGAAATCTGTTCCTGCGCAGAAATCCAAATCTAGCATCATCTTCCTATTAGAGGCAATACTTGGCACAACAATGCGAAAAAATAAAGATACAAAGGAATTGTTACAGAAGTAAACAACTCCTTGACAAAAACTGAAAACAAAGATAATGGGTTGCCTCCCAAAAGCGCTTTCTTTAATGCCTTTTAGCTAGGCTTGAAGATTTTAATGATGCTCTCATAAGAATAAGAGTTGAAAAACAAAGAGAGCATCAAGAGGCAAATATCAAACACATTTAAGTCTAACCCACTTCTATGCAAAGGAATCTTGTAACAAAATAAATTATTGAAGCATAAAGCAACTAGCATAGAAAGATGAAACAAGTACAACTTCAAAACTTTCAACATAAAGAGAATTGTTTTAGTGACTTGAAAACTTTTACAACCATATTTTCCTCTCTCATAATAACTTTCAGTAGCATCATGAACAAACTCAACAATATAACTATCACATAAAGCATGCTTTTCATGATCTACAAACACATAATTTTTATTAAGCTAAAAAACAGTGGGGTTATCAAACCCACTTTTGACAATAATAGTATAATAAATATCATTAGGCAATATAGGACCATCATCAAGAGCATTATCATATATAACATTAGGGAGCACATTTTTACTTTCTGCAATTTCCTTTTCTTGAGTCAAGGAGCTTGTTACTTCAAATTTATCAAAAGGAGATATTTCAATAGAATCATGACATTCAACAATATAGCATTTTCCTCCTTAGGTAGGCATGGAGGGTAATCATATAATGTAAGAGTTAAAGAGTTACTATATTAGAAGGTAGATCCTCCTTTTGATCATCACTCTCTTCCTCTTTTTCATCAATGAGCTTTCAGTTTCAGCAGTTTCTTCTCCCACAGGTTCCTGAAAGGTAGCAAGTTGTTCTGGAGAATAAGTTTTCTCAAGAAATTCAGTGATATAAGGATTATCATTGTAATATTCAAGGCAATAACCAAGTATAGCAAATTTTCAGATTTATAAGGAGAATCATCATCGTGAATATAACCAGCAATTTCATAGGCACCTTAAAAACAAAAAATTCTTCAGTTTGTTCAAGATTACCAAAGTCATAGTTTCCTTTAGCATAAGCAGCCAAGGTTTCATTATCATTATAATCACATTGGAAAGGGAGGTGTTTATGCCTTCTACAACATAATGATTCATTAAAGCAGTAGGATTCATCATAAGTAGAGCACAAGTTCTTAGCAAAATAATTCAATGTACTTATTTGTTTCCATAAATGTACCCTTTTTAGAAAAGCGGTATTCCTTATAATAATTTTGTTGATCATCCGTGAACCCACTTAGCCAACAAGATTTTGTTTCAAAGAGAGAAACCATTGATGTCAAGTAAACAACTAGACATAATAACAAACCGAAATAAACTAGATGCAGAAAACTAATTTTTTTGTGTTTTTGATAATTAAAAGCAAACAAGATAAAATAAAATAAACTAAGCAAGACAATAACAAAGTAAAGAGATTGGAAGCGAGAAACTCCCCTTGCAGAAATCCTCTTACTCCCGGCAACGGCCAGAAAAAGTTGCTGGCGTGTGGAAGGGAAGTAAGGAGATTTCTGAACCGAAGTGCTTCCACTCCCCGGCAACGGCGCCAGAAAAATTGCTTGATGCGTGGATCACACGTTCGTTGGGAGACCCCAAGAGGAAGGTATGAATCAGTGTAGCAGCAGTTTCCCTCAGTATGAAACCAAGGTTTAATCGAACCAGTAGGAGCAAGAAATCACTTCTGAAGGTTGTTGGTGGCGCGTTTACTCGATCGCCAACGTGGAATCTGCACACAACACAATCAAACTACTTTGCCCCAACGAAACAGTGAGGTTGTCAATCTCACCGGCTTGCTGAAAACAAAGGATTAAACGTATGGTGTGGAAAACAGTAGTAAATTGCAGAGAATGAAAAGGAACAATGTTTGCAGTTGGTTGTATTATCAGTGTAAAAGAATGGACCGGGGTCCACAGTTCACTAGTGGTGTCTCTCCATAAAAGATAACTAACATGCTGGGTGAACAAATTACAGCTGGGCAATTGACAAAATATTGAGCGCATGACAATGCATATATATGACATGATGATTACTATGATATTCATGTGGGCATTACGACAAAATACATAGACCGTTATCCAACAGCGTCTATGACTAATAATCCACCGCCAGGTTGTCATCCGAGTTCCCCGTTGGTATTAAGTTGCAAGCAACGGATAATTGCATTAAGTAATGTGCGTAATGTAAACAAATGCATTAGACCTAACGGCACGTACCCTTAAGCTAAGCATCGGTTATTTTATCCCTAGTGGCAACAGCACATCCACAATCTTAGAAGTTGTTGTCACTCTCCCAGATTACCGGAGGCATGAACCCACTATCTAGCATAAATACTACTCTTGGAGTTACAAGCATCTACTTGGCCAAATCATCTACTAGTAACGGAAAGCATGCAAGATCATAAATAACATATAAGATAGATTGATAATCAACTTGACATAGTATTCAATATTCATCGGATCCCAGCAAAGACAACATGAAGCATTACAATAAGATGATCTTGATCATGATAGGTGATACGTCCAAAACGTATCTACTTTCCTGAACACTTTTGTTGTTGTTTTACCTCTAATTTGTGTGTTTGAATGCAACTAACACGGACTAACGCCGTTTTCAGCAGAATTGCCCTGATGTCTTATTTTTGTGCAGAAAGTCAAGTTTCGGGAAAATTCCGAAAAATATCCTGAAGTTCCTATTTTTTCAGAAGACACGCGGAGCCAGAAGACGAGACGGAGGCGGGCCACGAGGGCCCCACACCATGGGCCGCGCGGTCAGGGCTGGGCCGCGCCGGGGGGTGGTGTGGCCGCCTCGGGCGCCACCTCGCGTCCCCCTTTCGACTACTTAGTCCCCTTGATCTAAAAACCCGAGGAGGATCAACGCTTTTTCCAAAAACACTCCAGAGCTCCGCCGCCACCGAAAACCCTATTTCGGGGACCAGAAACTCCGTTCTGGCACCCTGCCGGGACGGGGAATTGGAGGAGATCATCGCCATCATCATCACCGACGCCTCTCCATCAACCATCCATGATTCCCCATCCATGTGTGAGTAATCCCCGTTGTAGGCTGAAGGGGATGGTAGGGATTGGATGAGATCATTCATGTAATAGATATCAGATTGTTAGGGCATGGTGCCTAGTATCCGTTGTTAGTACTTTATGTCATTGTTGCAACTTGTTATGCTTAATGCTTGACACTAGGGCCGAGTGCCATGATTTCAGATCTGAACATGTTATTGAATCATGAGGATAATTATTGTTTTAGATCATATCTGCAAGTTGTTTACACATATAATTGTCCTGAACCCGAGGCCCCAAAGTGACAACAATTGGGATAACCGGAGGGGATGGCTGTAATGTGAGGATCACATGTGTTCACGGAGTGTTAATGCTTTGCTCCGGTGCTTTATTAAAAGGAGCACCTTAATTACCAGTAGTTTCCCTTGAGGCCCCGCTGCAAACGGGATGGTGATGGCCCTTGACGTAGTTACCTGCGTCAAAAGAATATGGGTTAGGTTGAGACTCCAAGTGCAGAGTGTATAGTATAGGAAAGACAGTTTTCCCCACGAGGGGCGACTCGAGGGTTTAATATCGAACTCTCGGGGAATCAGTAGTGAAAGATTTATCTTCTTATCCTTCTCTTGAAAACCTACAAAACAAAATAAATTGTTTGTGCCCTCAACCTCACCTAGTGGTTGTCAAGCACAAGGTGTGAGAATGATATGAAAAGATAATGAATGCAAAACAGTAAATAAATATGCAATGATGATGTAAACAATGATGGATGATATTTTTGGGTTTTGTATTGTGAATGCAAGATGTAAAAGTGTTTTTGTATTTTTGGATTTTTAAATGGCAGAAAATGTAAAGTGGATAAAAGTTGTTGGAAAGGTGTTTCTTATGATTAAAAATGGACCGGGGTTCATGGTTTCACAAATGCACTCTCTCTTTAATAAAGTGGTAGATAATGGAACACTAGAATTGACATATGAGATTGCAACATAAAGGTTTCATGACAAGTTACTAATTATATGGGCATCACGTCCTAACATAGAGATCTTTTGTTTATTAATCTCCCTTATACTCCACCAAGATGCGAACTAAATCATAACACCTTAGTAATTAAGATAAATCAGAGCATAGCATTAAGTTTCATGACATGAAGTTAAAATAAGAACATGCTAGATCTAGTCATGGAGTAGTGGTAATGGTCACACCCACATCTCCAGTAGCAAGGTATTTTTCTTTATCCCAAGTGAGGCAACAAAGTAAGGTAAAACACCCAAGTGGATCGCGGAACTTTCTCTCACGTTCATCGCACTAGCCACCCCCGTTACTCCAACTAATGCACACGTTCCCCCTCACACGCTCTCATACACATGCTTGATCATAACAGTAAACAAGAACGGGGTACATAATATGCATCTACTTTCATAACTGAAACAAAACTATTGCAATCTCAAACATATATTAACTCATAAAAAGAACCACCACAAAGGTATTTCATAGATGACCGTAATCATGTTCAGCAGCTCATACGGTACTAATTAGTGAAGCTCAAGAGAGGAGAGATACATAAGTTACTTCCACAAACCCATAGTCCAGGGGTGGACTACTCCCTCTTCATCATGGAGACGGTGGAGAAGTCGTTGGAGAAGATGGAGACCACGCCGGCAGTGTAACAGCCCAAAGTTGAGAACCTAAAAACCCGAATAAAATTTTCGCTTTTGTGTTGCATTGCATCATGGCATCCAATTTTAACTTGCTAAACAACACACAAAAGGTTTTGGCACCATTTAAAAACAAGTGCCAAACTTGTTCAATTACAAATTCAAAGCAAAGAGAGGATTCAAACCTGCAAAACAAAAATACTTTGACCTCTTATATTTGTCAAGGAAGTTCCAAGAGTTCAAAATAAAATCTTGCACTTGCTTGAAATAATCAAAGAAATATCAAATTGTAATTAATGAAAATTACCATAAACAAGCCCTATGAATAAATGTTGTTCAAAAGATTTTATTTGGAGACGCCAATTTTTGTGGAGCCTCTACATGATATGGGGAGGCTGCCCAATATTTTCATAATTTTTGGAATGAGTTAAGTGCCCCAAATAAATCCCCAACGGCTACTGGATATTAAAAAGAAACAGAAAAGGGCTTACTTGAAAATAGAAAAATGCAGCCGAGGGCGTTTTTGCAAAATCACCGTCTTCCTCTGTAGCGACGCACGCCGCGCGGCCGAGCCGCACCGCCTCGCGCGCCATGGCGACACGGCGATGCCGGGGCCCCCTCCCTGCGCCTCGTCGCGCTTAAAGGAGCAGCCAGGGCCCCGTGCCCTCTGCTCGACACCACTCCACGCCCCCCCTCTCCTTCTTCCTCTCCGCCATGGCCGAGCCATAGTTGAGCTCGCCGTCGCTGCCGCCGTCGACTGAGGCCTCCCGGGGTAGATCGAGCACCACCAGTTGCTCCGCCGCGTCTCCCTCTCCATCCTCGTTGAAGGAATCAAGGCGGGAAGCCGTCGTTCGCGAGATCGCCACCGTCCCCTTCCTCGCCGGCCGAAGCTCCGCCGCGCCATTGCCGCCCACCTCGACCTCCTTCGTCCACGCCGGTGGTTCCCACGCATCTAGGGTGAGCCTGCCGTCCTCGGGGACATCTTTTCCCTCACTCTCTCGCCGTCGTTCGTCGCTTCGCCGTTGAACCGCCGCCGGCCGCCGCAAGTCGCGGATGATTCCGTCGCTCCGGCGACCAATAGGTAGCGGCGCCGCCATAGTTTTGCTCACCGTGCCCGTGCGAGTCCGTAGCAGCTCGTAGAGCATCCCCTCGTGCCGTAGCTCGCCGGGTCCGTGCTCGACACCGCCGGCGATCACCGTCGCGCGCGTCCGCGACGCCGTGCACAGTCAAACGGCCGCTGGGCCCGCGCTTGCTCGCGTGGCTGCCAGCGTGGCCGCTGGCCCACAGTCAGTGGCTGTGGCTAGCCAGCCACGCGGTGAAAAACGTTCCGGCAGTGTTCTCTGTTCTAAAGAAAAGGAAGAAAACAGAATTGCAGCTCAAATCTTTAATTCTAAAATCCATAACAAATTGAAAAATGCTCCAATTTGGATGATTCAAATTTCCACATGTTCAGAAAAGTGTGCTCTAAATGTTTCTGTCATTCTTGACACATGTTAACATAAAATAATTTGCCTCCTGAAATTAATTACAGAAATTGCAGAATAAAGAGCAAACTTTGAAAATTCATAACTTAAGCTCTGTAATTCCAAATTGAGCAAATAAGGTGTCTAAAAATTTGTCTTGACACCCTCTACACATCCATATTTTATTTGGACATAATTGACCAATTTAAACCCTCTGTATGTTGAAAATACTAAAAATGGCAGTACTGAAATGCCACTTTGGAAATTCATATTTAATTCAAAAGAATTCCAAAAATGATGTTGAAAGGCTCTAAATGTTCCGCAACTCAATACCTAATCTGTAGCATCATTTACATGCATGTTTACATGAATACATAGCGCAGGAAAGCATTAAAACCAGATATGGGACTTTCTTCTCCCTTGTCAATTTAATTATTTTGCACCCCATTTAAATTGATACATTGGGTATAATAATTTCAGTGCATCAAACTTGTCATGACATTATGTGTATGAGCATTGCATTTGGTTTGCTTGTGTGATATTTGATTGTGTTCTTTTCGGTGTTCTTATGCATCGATAGATCAAGCAGTCGGGGTTTCTCCACAATACCCTGACGACCCGTATTACCAGCCCGTTGAACAAGGCAAGCATAATCCCCCCTTGAGCATGTCTCCTCCTATGTTTTCCGCAGATATTTTCTCCACTATAATATTGCATGCGATTCCAAATGTCAATTTGGTTGGATTAGAGTATCCTATTAGATGCATTATGTTTTCCAATGCCATTACCTGTTTCCTCCTAATATCCCTAGGATTGATGTGTTGGCCTGAGTTAATTATATCCGCTATGTTTATGCTTAGCCATGCTTAGTGAAATGCTTAGTCGTCCGGTGGATATGCTATGGTTGGAACTGTGGTGGAATGTTCGGATGATGGTGGAAAATGGTGGTGACATATAATAACATGTTTAAAGGCGGGGATGAGAGGCCACATGGAATGTGGTGGGTTGTCTTGTTCTCGCCGCCTAAGTGCGAGTTCTCCCCTTCGAGCCAAGACCGAGCGTGCACCCATGCGTGAGGCCTATGCAATTGCAGGAACCCTCATAGACTAAATAGCTCGAGCGGGGCTAGCCAGGGTCCTCTAGTTCGGGCTTTCATTTGCGCGTGCGTGATGATGGTGGTATGAACTGAGATGAGGATGGTGGTGTTAGGAAATGAGTGGCCGTGGGGCGGGGTGATGTGATCCTGGCAGTCCTACCGCTACTGATGATCCTGGAAAGTCCTTAACGAGGGAGAAGTCGACGCCGCTCACCCAGCCGGCTTTCCATGGAAGAGAGCTAATGCGCAGGCAATGGGCCGGACGGTACGCGTGGTAAACATTGTACACCCCTGCAGGGTAAATCTTTTCGAAAAACCGTGTCCACGGTTAAGGACAACTTGGTGACGGATTCAGGGATCATAGGATAACTTTAACGGAATGATTAAAAACTGGGTACTAGAGGTACCACTCAAGATTGTAAGGTGAGCTTCCTCGAGGGTGATTCGGGGAGGTGCCTTTGTAGACAGGTGAAGTGGTTGATGATGGTTGTTGTTGAAGATGATCAGAAGAAAAGAGTTTACTTCTTACCTCTTTAAAAATATTCTGATTAGTCGATGCCATGGAGTTATGTCTTTTCTAAAGAAAACTAGCTTTATGCAAAACAGCCTTACAACTTTGAAGCCTCATCGAGCTAAAGCTCTATACTTAATCTTGCGAGTTCGTCGAACTCAACGTCGTTTGCTTGTTTCAGAGGAGGACTTCACCGACCTCGAAGGTGGGTTCTTTGTGGATGTCGACGAGTAGTCTGGGGTTCCCAGGTGGCAGCTTGGGACATCTCCGGGACAGCTGGCGCTGGGAATGTTATCTATAGGCCTCTTAGGCCATAATTTGGATCTTGTTGTTTAGAACAACTTATCTCGCTTCCGCATGATGTACTGTTGGGTCTGTGACCTTGGTTGTAATATTTGCTATCTTTCTCTATTATAAGAGTTGAACTATAATGCTTTGGGTCGTAGAGTCTGTGATGTGTCAGTTGTTCCACAAGTCTTGATCTCCCTATTATACATTGAGGGTTGTGCCTGTGTTAAGGCATCAATCGGGGTGTTGCGTTGCCGATGATCCATTCCGAGCAACGCCTGCCAAAGGTTTTGGCCGGAGATTGGTAAACTCGTAACCTCCGGTTGTATCGCTTAACCGGTGACACACAGCATCACTGTATAGCAGTCGGGTCGGGGCGCCACAGGCAGCGCCCCGCCGGAGTTTTCCCCCTCCAATCTGCAACTCCAGGTCTCTGTTTCGTGGTTTCTGTGTTTCGGCGGCGCTCCTTTCCGAAGAGCGTCGGGGACTATTTTTATAATCGTTTTTAGGTCAAGACGGAGGCTCGGGAAAAAAATATCGACGGCAACGGAGCCTCGAGGCCCAGGTTGATGGGTCCCACGCGGCCAAGGAATCTGGCCGCGTGGGCCCACTCAACTTGGCCCTCGGGTCTCCGTTTGTTCGCTTCCTTCGCTCCCACGCTTTGTTCCTTCCAAAAACTGATCCCCGTAAATTATTAGGTCATTTGGACGTCGTTTGGGTCCCTGAAACATCAAAATATAGAAAATAGGGTTTTCTGCCTGTGCAGGGTTAATTCCAGAAAATTGGGAAACAATGAAATATTCCCAAAATCAATATAAATCAATGATATAACCCTTATATGATGCAAATATGATTGAAATATAAGTAATATAATGCAAAGTTCATGTATGCATTTGATGACCCACAAGTATAGGGGATCGCAACAGTCTTCGAGGGAAGTAAAACCCAAATTTATTGATTCGACACAAGGGGAGCCAAAGAATATTTATAAGCCTTAACAGATGAATTGTCAGTTCAGCTGCACCTGGAAATAGACTTGCTCGACACAGTTTATCAGTAGCAACAGTTTTATAGCAGTAGCAGTAGTGAAATAATAGCAGCAGTAAAATAAAAGCAGCAGTAATAATTGTAGTAGACAGCAGGATTAAAATACTGTAGGCATAGGGATGGATGAACGGGCGTTGCATGGATAAGATAATTCATATAATAGTCAAGCGTAGGGCATTTGCAGATAGATAATAATAAAGTATCCAGGTAATAATCAATCATAGGCATGTGTTCCGTATTTAGTCGTACGTGCTCGCAATGAGAAACTTGCACAACATCTTCTGTCCTACCAGCCCGTTTGCAGCGGGGCCTCAAGGGAAACTACTGGTAATTAAGGTGCTCCTTTTAATAAAGCACCGGAGCAAAGCATTAACACTCCGTGAACACATGTGATCCTCACATTACAGCCATCCCCTCCAGTTATCCCAATTGTTGTCACTTTGGGGCCTCGGGTTCCGGACAATTATATGTGTAAACAACTTGCAGATATGATCTAAAACAATAATTATCCTCATGATTCAATAACATGTTCAGATCTGAAATCATGGCACTCGGGCCCTAGTGTCAAGCATTAAGCATAACAAGTTGCAACAATGACATAAAGTAACAACAGATACTAGGCACCATGCCCTAACAACTGATACTAGGCACCATGCCCTAACAATCTGATATCTATTACATGAATGATCTCATCCAATCCCTACCATCCCCTTCAGCCTACAGCGGGGATTACTCACACATGGATGGGGGAATCATGGATGGTTGATGGAGAGGCGTCGGTGATGATGATGGCGATGATCTCCTCCAATTCCCCGTCCCGGCAGGGTGCCAGAACGGAGTTTCTGATCCCCGAAATAGGGTTTTCGGTGGCGGCGGAGCTCTGGAGTGTTTCTGGAAAAAGCGTCGATCCTCCTCGGGTTTTTAGGTCAAGGGGATAAGTAGTCGAAAGGGGGACGCGAGGTGGTGACCGAGGCGGCCACACCACCCCCCGGCGCGGCCCAGCCTGCCGCGCGGGCCCATGGTGTGGGGCCCTCGTGGCCCACCTCCGTCTCGTCTTCTGGCTCCGTGTGTCTTCTGGAAAAATAGGAACTCCAGGATATTTTTCGGGAATTTTCCCGAAACTTGACTTTCTGCACAAAAATAAGACACCAGGGCAATTCTGCTGAAAACAGCGTTAGTCCGTGTTAGTTGCATTCAAAACACACAAATTAGAGGTAAAACAACAGCAAAAGTGTTCGGGAAAGTAGATACGTTTTGGACGTATCAACTCCCCCCAAGCTTAGCTTATTGCTTGTCCTCAAGCAATTCAGTTAACAACTGAGTGCGATAAAAGAAACTTTTACGAACACATTTGCTTCATATGATGTAAATATTCTCACTATATGATCAAGTACTTAGGCAATTCATAATAAGGAATGTAGATAATGCCACCTAGTAGCTATGTGAACTATGAAAAGATACCAACACACTAAGAATAAATAACATGAAATAAATCTATCTGCAGGATTGCAATGTTCATAATAAGATATGATAAAGTGGTATCTCGCTTGCCTTTATTTGTAGAGCAAAACATAAATGCCAAGGCACCTCTGAAGTTCAAGTGAAGACTAGAAGTAAAAATATCAAAGATAAGAGCATCAAAGTTATACCACAGTTAACCGTATTCTGGGACAAGCACATTACACTAAGAATGACAGTTATGCTCTCGAGAAGGTGCTCAAAGAAAGGATGGTGACTCAACATAAAAATAAAAGATTGGCCCTTCGCAGAGGGAAGCAGGGATTTAACATGTGCTAGAGCTTTTTATTTATAAAACAGAGGTAAAAATTGTTTTGGGAGGTGGTTGTTCCTGTCAACGAATCAGAAAATGGAAAGTACAATATGACCCCTGCCAACCAGACTTTTAAGAGCGGCTCCCATGAAGGACGTTATTTCTACCAGCAAGGCAGATCATCCCTCTTTTCTCTTTTGTTTACACATGCAGATATTTCACTGGTATCATTGCTTGTCTGATAAATCAGGGCAAAAATGTGAAGAGAATTAAGCGGTTAAAGTTGTAATTAATTGGGACTGGGCACCCCATTTGCCAGCTCTTTTTGCAAAATTAATGGATAAGCGGATGTATATGCCGCTAGTCCGGTGGTAAAGTCTGTTTGACAAGTGACATAAAGACATCCACCCCGTCCTCATGAGCTAAAAACAGTGTCACAAAATGAGAAGTATTTTGAAGGTTTTAAAGGTAGCACATGAAAATTTACTTGGAATGGTTCGAAATACCATGCATAGGAATTTTTGGTGGACTCTTTGGATAACTTGGTTTTTAAGGATTTGGAAGCACGAGCAGCATTCCCGCTCAGTACAAGTGAAGGCTAGCAATAGACTGGGAAGCGACAATCAAGAGAGCATAACCGTCATAATCATGCTTGCGACAGAATAAAATTAATGGAGGCATAAAAGTGATACTAGAACTCTGAGGCAAAATAAATCATCAAGGCTTAATTGACTTTTTGTTTTTCAGTCATGAGCATGCGTGAGCATGTGCCAAGTCAATTCAAGTGAATCATTCAGAGGAGGATACCACCATGTCATACCCTTTTATGAATAGAACAATGCAAGCAAATATCTATATGACATGTTATATACTATTAGTGAATTGGAACTGATCATATGAAAACATGAACTACTAAGCATCCATTAAATAACATTGCCCCTCATACGAATCAGCTAAGCATGTCCACATGAGCGAGTATATGTACAAAAATGAAAAACAAATAGAGTTCATACCAGCCTCTCACCACAACTCGAGTTGTCATAAATCGTCATTATTGCTTTTCACTTGTGTGGCTTGAATGATATGAAATGATAACCAAGCTCCAATGGAGTCACGGAAGACTGTTGAACTCTGCAACAACTATACAAAACCGAAGAAGAACAACAAATATTTTTGGGTTTTCGATTTGAAACGAACAAAGAAAGGAACAAACAAATAAAGCAAAATCTTTTTGGATTTTTGAATACTAAACCGAAGCTAAAAGATAAAGCAAACCAGTACTAAAAGTACACAAGAGGTAAACAAAGAGAAATAACAGAAATATTTTTGGTCTTTTTGGGTTTTGGAAAATAAAATCAAAACAAGAAACAACAACGAAAAAGAAAGAAAACGAAACATGGATATACAAAGTACCGACCGAATATGATATGAAAGTGAGTGAGATGTCGGTGTACCTCCCCCCAAGCTTAGGCTTTTGGCCTAAGTGGAGATCAATCATCGGCGTGGGTGTCCGCTCCACCCCGGTGAATCATCCCAAGCATGATCGTAATCAGGCTCCCGTGAAGAAGAAGGGGCAGAAGTCCCATAATCAAAGTGCTGGTACGGGAAGCCCGCGATGTCGGAAGGCTGAGTGAAACCCTCATCGGGCTCCTCTCCATCATCCTCTGGGCGAGGGCCATGCTCTAAGTATGCCTCAAGATCATCCTCAGATAGTGACCACCTTTCCCTGGCATCAAGGTTAAACAAAAGAGGTGCAGGCAAACAAACTAATCGTTCGGACTTAATTAATCTCCACCTGCGTTTCTGGAAAAAGGTTATTTCGTAGACTAAGTTATTCAAGGTAGCCCAGTTAGAAACAAATTTATGACTTATCATGGAATTAATATCAAGCCTTTCTATAGGAAACTGAATGTCTAAATGATGCGGCCCTACACCATGCATAGCTAATAAACGAGAAGCAATAAGACCTCCACAGATTCCCCCTTTCTCGCGGTTAGCTGAAAGACGGAAAGCTATCAAAGCACCTAGATTATAAGTCCTATCACACCTCAAAGCAGCTGAAATGAAAGCCAAATCATAAACAGATAATTTGCTTGCAGTTTTCCTAGCTAGAACACACTTGCCAATGTAATAGGCAAAATATCGAATAGATGGGAGTTGAATGCTTCGAATTTTACCACTCTCCTCTTCTAAACTTCTCCCTTGGCAGATTTCCTTATACAGGTCCATTAGAGGCTTAGGTTGCCCTCTAATCTTCTCGCGCGATCCCCAATGCGGTACCTTAATAGCTGTGCAAAAATCATCAAAGGGCAAATCCACAGCTATATTGTAGATGTTATAGTGAACCATGGGGTTAGGTGAAGACCAACTGAATCTAAAGTTTTGCACTACCGACATAGTCAGTTTTGCATATTGATATGGTTCATCAACAACAAAATCTTCCAACCCTGCATTAGAGATTAGAGTGTTGAAATCTTGCAAGATTCCTGCAGCAGTCATGAAGTTAGAGCATGGATAGATTGAGGGGAACACGACATCTTCGCGGTTGACCCCCATGACTTCATGCACCTCCAATTCATTGTAATCAAGTTGATATTCATTCATCCTTCTTTTCTGAAATTTTAGCAAAACCTCATAAAAATGATTTTGGAGCAACTAAATCAAAGAAACTACTATAGAAACTTGTAAGAGGGCTAGACATGCATCAAAACTAATTAATCTAAGCATAGAACAAGCATGCAAACACATCTAACATGTCACCTACAGTACTAAAATGCTCAAGAAATACACAACTAAAAAAATTCTACTTGGATAAACGGAGGAGTCACATACCAGAGAGCAAATGGTCCAAATCTCAGCAACAAAGATGGGCTGAGCAAGGAGATCGAAAATCTCGAGCAAGAGCAGCAAGAACATGGGTTTGAACAATGGTGGTGTGTTTGGTCGGGAGAGAGAAAGAAATGAGAGGAAGATGGGTGAGTGGAGGGCCAGGTGGGGCCCACACCATGCCACGGCGCGGCCCACACCCCTGCCGCGCGGTGGGGTGGTGTGGTGGCATGGTGGGTCCCCCTGGTCAGCTCCAAGCACTCCCACATTCCTCTTTAAAAACTAAGATTTATGGTATAATTTGCAGAAGTTTTTGAAAACTTTCATTTTAGTGGCATGTTTGTTTTTAAAGAGGAATGTGGGAGTGCCTGGGGCTGACCAGGGGGACCCACCATGCCTCCACACCACCCCACCGCGCGGCAGGGGTGTGGGCCGCGCCGTGGCATGGTGTGTCCCACCTGGCCCTCCACTCACCCATCTTCCTCTCATTTCTTTCTCTCTCCCGACCAAACACACCACCATTGTTCAAACCCGTGTTCTTGCTGCTCTTGCTCGAGATTTTCGATCTCCTTGCTCAGCCCATCTTTGTTGCTGAGATTTGGACCATTTGCTCTCCGGTATGTGACTCCTCCGTTTATCCAAGTAGAATTTTGTTTAGTTGTGTATTTCTTGAGCATTTTAGTACTGTAGGTGACATGTTAGATGTGTTTGCATGCTTGTTCTATGCTTAGATTAATTAGTTTTGATGCATGTGTAGCCTCTTCTTGCAAGTCTCTATAGTAGTTTCTTTGATTTAGTTGCTCCAAAATCATGTTTTATGAGGTTTTGTTAAAAATTTCAGAAAAGGAAGATGCATAATCACACTTATGGAGAGATTTTTGAGAGGGAAGCACCAAGAGCAACAAGGCCTTCAAGGTCTGCTGCTCGATGTAGGCCATCCTACAATGAGGACCTTATGACACCAAGGATTGGTGATGAGGGGATGATGGTGTTGCACATGCATCTATCTTCCCTTGTACTGACTTTTTGAGAGATGCAGGGATCCTTGATGATTTCTTATTCCTTGTTAACAAAGTTGGTTTGATGGAGTTTATGCAGGATGAGAGTGAGCAATATGCAAGGCTCACCAAGATTTTTGTTGAGAGCTTTACCTTCAATAACACTCATTTCAGTCCCTCTGTTGCATTTAAAATTTATGATAAACCTTACACCATGGATCTGAAAAGATTTTGCAGAGTCGTAGGTATTGCTCCATCTGGGACAGCAAGAAGAATTCAGGG
Organism: Poa pratensis; assembly: GCA_947311845.1. Lineage (NCBI taxonomy): Eukaryota > Viridiplantae > Streptophyta > Magnoliopsida > Poales > Poaceae > Poa > Poa pratensis. The sequence goes on along the minus strand of CAMZMU010000083.1, from coordinate 34,844,982 downwards.
GCAACCTCCCGAGCTACTGGAACTTTACCGGGAGGTGACTTATGATGATGACCGTACAGCGCAGCGTGGCAAGATAAGGAACATTCAACTCCCAGCCATTAGATATTTTACTTATTATCTTGCCACGAGTGTTCTTGCTAGAGAAAACACTAGTAACATTTCAAACTACCATTTAGCTTTTCTGGCTGCTGCACTTAAGGATAATAAAACTTATAACCTCGGTGCTTTGATTGCTCGTCGCCTTGCTGCAAAAGGACCAATTTTGGAGGAATTATTTGCGCGTGTTTTAGCTTATCTAGGCCTTCCTGTTGATCCCACTGATGAGTTGTTACCCCCTCAAAGGCTTGACCTTGCTGCTATGAAGCTTCATCATTTTATTACACCTAACTCTCATGCAGGTTGTCTAGTTTATAAAGTTTTGTTTACTGACGGGTCCGAAAAGGAAGTTCCTTTGCCGCAGCCTAGTTTGTTCAGTATTTTCAGGAAGCCTTGTCACTTCAAAGGAGGAATTGGACGAGCATCTAGGTGCGCTCAACTTCCACTCGCAGCACTACCCCGAACACAACAGGACACGTACATGGCGCCCCCTGAGGATTATACCGTGTATTATACCGGTGCATCCTGGAGCTCACACCAGGACGAGGGATCTTCTTCGTCATACACTGGAGGCGCCCCTGCGTGGCCACATGGGATGATTGATCTCCACTTAGGCCAAAAGCCTAAGCTTGGGGGGAGGTACACCGACATCTCACTCACTTTTATATCATATTCGGTCGGTACTTTGTATATCCATGTTTCGTTTTCTTTCTTTTTCGTTGTTGTTTCTTGTTTTGATTTTATTTTCCAAAACCCAAAAAGACCAAAAATATTTCTGTTATTTCTCTTTGTTTACCTCTTGTGTACTTTTAGTACTGGTTTGCTTTATCTTTTAGCTTCGGTTTAGTATTCAAAAATCCAAAAAGATTTTGCTTTATTTGTTTGTTCCTTTCTTTGTTCGTTTCAAATCGAAAACCCAAAAATATTTGTTGTTCTTCTTCGGTTTTGTATAGTTGTTGCAGAGTTCAACAGTCTTCCGTGACTCCATTGGAGCTTGGTTATCATTTCATATCATTCAAGCCACACAAGTGAAAAGCAATAATGACGATTTATGACAACTCGAGTTGTGGTGAGAGGCTGGTATGAACTCTATTTGTTTTCATTTTTGTACATATACTCGCTCATGTGGACATGCTTAGCTGATTCGTATGAGGGGCAATGTTATTTAATGGATGCTTAGTAGTTCATGTTTTTCATATGATCAGTTCCAATTCACTAATAGTATATAACATGTCATATAGATATTTGCTTGCATTGTTCTATTCATAAAAGGGTATGACATGGTGGTATCCTCCTCTGAATGATTCACTTGAATTGACTTGGCACATGCTCACGCATGCTCACGACTGAAAAACAAAAAGTCAATTAAGCCTTGATGATTTATTTTGCCTCAGAGTTCTAGTATCACTTTTATGCCACCGTTAATTTTATTCTGTCGCAAGCATGATTATGACGGTTATTGCTCTCTTGATTGTCGCTTCCCAGTCTATTGCTAGCCTTCACTTGTACTGAGCGGGAATGCTGCTCGTGCTTCCAAATCCTTAAAAACCAAGTTATCCCAAAGAGTCCACCAAAAATTCCTATGCATGGTATTTCGAACCATTCCAAGTAAATTTTCATGTGCTACCTTTAAAACCTTCAAAACACTTCTCATTTTGTGACACTGTTTTTAGCTCATGAGGACGGGGTGGATGTCTTTATGTCACTTGTCAAACAGACTTTACCACCGGACTAGCGGCATATACATCCGCTTATCCATTAATTTTGCAAAAAGAGCTGGCAAATGGGGTGCCCAGTCCCGATTAATTACAACTTTAACCGCTTAATTCTCTTCACATTTTTGCCCTGATTTATCAGACAAGCAATGATACCAGTGAAATATCTGCATGTGTAAACAAAAGAGAAAAGAGGGATGATCTGCCTTGCTGGTAGAAATAACGTCCTTCATGGGAGCCGCTCTTAAAAGTCTGGTTGGCAGGGGTCATATTGTACTTTCCATTTTCTGATTCGTTGACAGGAACAACCACCTCCCAAAACAATTTTTACCTCTGTTTTATAAATAAAAAGCTCTAGCACATGTTAAATCCCTGCTTCCCTCTGCGAAGGGCCAATCTTTTATTTTTATGTTGAGTCACCATCCTTTCTTTGAGCACCTTCTCGAGAGCATAACTGTCATTCTTAGTGTAATGTGCTTGTCCCAGAATACGGTTAACTGTGGTATAACTTTGATGCTCTTATCTTTGATATTTTTACTTCTAGTCTTCACTTGAACTTCAGAGGTGCCTTGGCATTTATGTTTTGCTCTACAAATAAAGGCAAGCGAGATACCACTTTATCATATCTTATTATGAACATTGCAATCCTGCAGATAGATTTATTTCATGTTATTTATTCTTAGTGTGTTGGTATCTTTTCATAGTTCACATAGCTACTAGGTGGCATTATCTACATTCCTTTATTATGAATTGCCTAAGTACTTGATCATATAGTGAGAATATTTACATCATATGAAGCAAATGTGTTCGTAAAAGTTTCTTTTATCGCACTCAGTTGTTAACTGAATTGCTTGAGGACAAGCAATAAGCTAAGCTTGGGGGGAGTTGATACGTCCAAAACGTATCTACTTTCCCGAACACTTTTGCTGTTGTTTTACCTCTAATTTGTGTGTTTTGAATGCAACTAACACGGACTAACGCTGTTTTCAGCAGAATTGCCCTGGTGTCTTTTTTTGTGCAGAAAGTCAAGTTTCGGGAAAATTCCCGAAAAATATCCTGAGTTCCTATTTTTCCAGAAGACACACGGAGCCAGAAGACGAGACGGAGGCGGGCCACGAGGGCCCCACACCATGGGCCCGCGGCAGGGCTGGGCCGCGCCGGGGGGTGGTGTGGCCGCCTCGGCACCACCTCGCGTCCCCCTTTCGACTACTTATCCCCTTGACCTAAAAACCCGAGGAGGATCGACGCTTTTTCCAGAAACACTCCAGAGCTCCGCCGCCACCGAAAACCCTATTTCGGGGATCAGAAACTCCGTTCTGGCACCCTGCCGGGACGGGGAATTGGAGGAGATCATCGCCATCATCATCACCGACGCCTCTCCATCAACCATCCATGATTCCCCCATCCATGTGTGAGTAATCCCCGCTGTAGGCTGAAGGGGATGGTAGGGATTGGATGAGATCATTCATGTAATAGATATCAGATTGTTAGGGCATGGTGCCTAGTATCCGTTGTTAGTACTTTATGTCATTGTTGCAACTTGTTATGCTTAATGCTTGACACTAGGGCCCGAGTGCCATGATTTCAGATCTGAACATGTTATTGAATCATGAGGATAATTATTGTTTTAGATCATATCTGCAAGTTGTTTACACATATAATTGTCCGGAACCCGAGGCCCCAAAGTGACAACAATTGGGATAACTGGAGGGGATGGCTGTAATGTGAGGATCACATGTGTTCACGGAGTGTTAATGCTTTGCTCCGGTGCTTTATTAAAAGGAGCACCTTAATTACCAGTAGTTTCCCTTGAGGCCCCGCTGCAAACGGGCTGGTAGGACATGTTGTGCAAGTTTCTCATTGCGAGCACGTACGACTAAATACGGAACACATGCCTATGATTGATTATTACCTGGATACTTTATTATTATCTATCTGCAAATGCCCTACGCTTGACTATTATATGAATTATCTTATCCATGCAACGCCCGTTCATCCATCCCTATGCCTACAGTATTTTAATCCTGCTGTCTACTTCAATTATTACTGCTGCTTTTATTTTACTGCTGCTATTATTTCACTACTGCTACTGCTATAAAACTGTTGCTACTGATAAACTGTGTCGAGCAAGTCTATTTCCAGGTGCAGCTGAACTGACAATTCATCTGTTAAGGCTTATAAATATTCTTTGGCTCCCCTTGTGTCGAATCAATAAATTTGGGTTTTACTTCCCTCGAAGACTGTTGCGATCCCCTATACTTGTGGGTCATCAATAGGCAGCTCACAAGATCTAAACATGATAGCATAAAGTGGAGAGACAACCATCTAGCTACTGCTATGGACCCGTAGTCGAAGGATGAACTACTCACGCATCACTCCGGAGGCAGGCATGGTGATGTAGAGCCCTCCGGTGATGATTCCCCTCTCCGGCAGGCTGCCGGGAAGAGCTTCTGAACCCTCCCGAGCTAGGGTTGACGACGGCGGCGTCTCTGGAACTTTTCGTGGATAATGGCTCAGGTATCTAGGGTTTTCCCATGAAGATGAATAAATAGGCGAAGGGGCGGCGGCTGGAGACGCCCGTGGGGCCCACACCACCCCACGGCGCGGCAGGGGGGACCCGCGCCGCCCCATGGTGTGGCTGGCTCGTGGCTCCCCTCCGTCTCTCCTTTGGACTCCGTGTACGTGTTGGAAAAATAGGAGGTTTTGTCCAAGTTTCGTCCAATTCCGAGAATATTTCCAGACTAGCTTTTCTGGAATACAAAAACAGCAGAAAACAGGAACTGACACTGTGGCATCTTGTTAATAGGTTAGTCACAGAAAATGCATAAAAATGCTATGAAGTGTATATAAAACATGTAACAATTGGTATAATATCAACATGGAACATCAGAAATTATAGATACATTTGGTACGTATCATGGCTCGGGTGTCTAGGGTTTTCCCGTGAAGATGAATAAATAGGCGAAAGGGCGGCGGCTGGAGCGACCCGAGGGGCCCACACCCCACCACGGCGCGGTTGGAGGGGGCCGCGCCGCCCTAGGGTGTGGCGCCCTCCTCGGTCGCATCCGTCTCTCCTTCGGACTTCGTGTACGTGTTGGAAAAATAGGAGGTTCTGTCCAGGTTTCGTCCAATTTTGAGAATATTTCCAGAACAGCTTTTCTGAAATACAAAAACAGCATAAAACAGGAACTGACACTGTGGCATCTTGTTAATAGGTTAGTCCCAGAAAATGCATAAAAATGCTATGAAGTGTATGTAAAACATGTAACAATTGGTATAATATCAACATGGAACATCAGAAATTATAGATACGTTTGAGACGTATCACATGGCTCGCCTTAAAAAAGTTCTTGCGGCCGACTTAAGCTAAAAATGTAACAAAGCCGTTAAGAAACTCTTGTGGTCGAAACCGATATGTAGATGGGCCGGGCTGGTAGGGCTTATACACGAATTTTAAGCCCATGGGCTGGTCCATATTAGTTTCCTTTCGTTTCATTTGCTTTCATTTTTTTTTGCTTTATCTTCTGTTTCTTTTTCCTTTTTTACTTCTTCTTTTTCGGTAAATTATTTTTATTTTTTTGTTTTCTTTTCATTTTTTAATGTTTTCTCCCCCTTTTGATTTTTTTTCAAAAGATTTTAAAAAGGTTCATTTTTTGGAAATGGTTCACTTATTAAAAATGTTCATATTTGAAAAATGATCATTTTTTAAAAAGGCTTCGGATTTGAAAATTGTTCATGTTTGAATAATTTTCATTTTCGAAAATGGTTCAGATTAAAAAAACTCGTATATGAAATATTCATGATTGGAAAATGGTTTCAATTTTAAAAAAATATTTATATTTTAAAAGGGTTCATATTCTTAAAAATGTTCAATTTTAAAATAGTTTAGATTTTTGGTTATCGACATTTTCGGTTCATCTGAATTTTAGTTACTTTTCGGTTATCTATTATTTATGGTTCATCTGTATTTTAGTTCCTTTTCAGTTCACTATTATTTTCTGTTCACTATTATTTTCAGTTCACCGAAATTTAGTTCCTTTTTAACCTTGTTAATTTCATTTTTAGTTCACTATTATTATGGGTTACCCAATTAGTTTGGCCGATTTTTTGTTCTCTTTTAATTTTGCCTTGTTTACTGCCCCACCAGAAATTCCTCACCCATATTTGGATACCCAAATTGGCACATGCACGTAGGACCCACATGTCAGTGGGTTAGGCTTTTCTTTTTTTCCTCTCCTTCTTTTCCTCCTCTCTCCCTTCCCGTGTGTTCCATCTCCCTCCCCTGCGTCTCCATCTCGCCACCTCGCCCATCGCGGACCGCCACCGCCCAGCTCTACCCGACCCGATCGCTCGAGCGACGGCGCCGATTTCCGCCGGCAAGCACGGATAGGCAGGCGGGGACACGACCGTCCCAAGCCGAAACGAGGTGGGCCGGAGGTCGGGGGAGGCGGGGCGGAGGTAAGGGGAGGCGGGGCGCGGTCGCTGGCGGCTTGAATCGGCGGCGGCGTGTCGGGAGTTCGGGAGAGGAGGAGCTCGGTGCGGAGGTCTCTCCGGTGGGCTCGATGCGGCGGCATCGGGACCGATTCCGTCCGGGAGAAGGGCGGCGGGGGTCGAGGAGGGCTGAGGGCAGGCGGCGCGCCGGTGATCGGAGGCGGCGGGGATGGCAGCGGCGCGGCGGGAGGTTGGGCCGAAAATTTCAGCGAGGAGCGGTTTCCTCTTCCCGCCACGTTTTTGGCTGACGTGGCACTTATGGCAATCCATCCATATGGGTATTTGGTTTGGAATACCCATATATGTCAATTCTTGACTAAAATATGGGTAGTGACCCAATTTTTTTTTGGTTGGGGACCATTTATGGGTGTTCTCTTGGAGCAAGTTTTTTGCCCCAGTACCCAAAAATTGCTGGTAGGGGACCACTTATGGGTATGCTCTTGGAGCAAGATTTTGCCCCAGTACCCAAAAAAGCAATTTTTGGGTATTGAGGCTAGATATGGGTAAGCTATTGGAGATGCTCTAAGATGGGATCACCTATATTACTGATTTGATCAATATTTCTTTCCCCCTCCCGACAAGGCCTTTTCCATCTAACCCTGTAATCGTTTCCATATTATGTCCTTTAAATAGCCGAGTGGACCATTTTTTGCTCTACCAACATCCGAAGGCAACCCCAGATATTTCTCATTCAAAGTCTCACTTTGTACATTCAGAATTCCCTTTTTTTTGCGAAAAGAGGATAAAACAAAGGTTCCCCGATCTTACAGATAGATCCTGAAACAAAGGAAAATTACAACGAAGCCCTCAAGATCCTGACGACGAAGACGATGAACTGGAGCTGACGATGGCGCGCCGCTGCTGAAGCTCCCCAAACCTTGGATCGCCGGAGCCCACCACACCGCAGACGGGAAGTCATCGAACACCGCCTCCGAAGAGACTACTGCCGGAACCGCCAGCGCCGCCGCGAAGAACCACTACATTCAGAATTCCCTTGATGCTTTCCTTTAGGCTTGCTGGACATTTCTTGGAGAAATAAATTGATGATTTATCATAGTTTATCCTCTGGCCCGAAGCTTGACAGTATTTGGTAAGCACCTCCATCATCTTAACTGCATCAGTTGAAGAAGCTTTACTAAATAAAATACAGTCATCCGAAGATGATTAACTCTAGGAGCCGTACTTGCAATCTGCACACCATTCATATCACCATTTGCCATAGCATGTTTCAATAGATATGATAAACCCTCAGCCGCAAGCAAGAATAAATAAGGGGATATGGGGTCATCTTGCCTAATGCTTCGGCTAGGTTTGAAATCTTTAGTTTGGGAGCCATTCAACAAAACACAGAAAGTCACTGATCGAACACCCTTCATAACAGTATCAACAAACCGAGGAGAGCTCTCAAAAAAAAAAAAAAAAAAAAAAAAAACCGAGGAGAAACACCCTTCATAACAGTATTGATATCGGCTAGCTGACAAATCGATCCATTGAGGTGGGTGTCTGCTTGGTTAGCTGAGTTGTACGTGCGGAGATCCATCGAGCATCTTTTGCTAAGTATACGTGTGACACGTACTCGGAACTGGTCGCTGATCACAGTACTCCGGAGCGAGCATAGTGGGCCAGACACAAGCCATGTAGCGAAGGAGGCAGTGCGCTCATGCGGGCGAAGCGAAGGTCCTTGACTCGCACAAAACCTATATATCGCCCGTTAGCGTAGCGTTAGGCTTGCACCGCCTGAAGCCGGCCCACTTCGGCATATTTTCCTTTTATATTTTCTTTTCCTTTTCTTCTTTGTTTCTTTTGTTTTACTTAATTTTTCGTTTTCTTTTCGGTGCTCTTTTTCCTTTTTATTTATTTAATCATTTTTACTTTATTGATTTTTGAAAATCGTTCATTAAAAAATGTTCAAATTTGAAAATTGTTTAGATTTGAAACTGTTAAAATGTAAAAATTATTCACATTGATAAAAACGTTTAGATCTGAATTTTTTCTCATTTAAAATTGTTCAGATTTTAAAAAACTTTTAGATTTTGAAATTTGTTCAAATTAAAAACGTTCAGATTTAAAAATGATTGAATTGAAAAAAATCAAATCTAAAAACATTCATATTTTGAAAAGTTTAGATTCAAAATTTATTCAGATTTAAAAATGTTCGGATCGAAATACAGATTTTAAAAACGCAAAAAAAACTGTGCTTTCTTGTTAGGCCACGGCAAATCGGCCCATGAAGCGGCCGACCCGAATTGCGCTGCCTGCGGGCGCGATATAGGCGCTCCCACACTCACCTTGACTCGCAAGGGAGCTCCTTTAGATCGCCTCAAGGCGACCGCGGTCACGTCGCCTGCTACGAGGATTAAATGGGCCGGCCCATTTTCACGCGCGACGCTGTTTCTTCGCGAGGACTTTTTTCACACGCACATGAGACGTGTGCAAACGACTTTTCGTGGCGTAATTTCGTTAGGGTGCTTTTCACGATGTTTAAAATTCGAACAAATTTCAAATCCGAAAAAAATCAAATTCAAAAAAAATTAAAATCTAAACAAATTCAGATATGAACAAAAATCAAATCAGAATTTTTTTAAAAATCTGAACAACTTTTGAATCGGAACAAAATTCGAATTTGAACAAAATTGGAATCGGAAGAAAAATCAAATTTGAACAAAATCCGAATTTGAAAAAATTCGAATCGGAACAATTTTTGAAATCGAACAAATTTAGAAATCGGAACAATTTTTGAATCGGAACAATTTCCGAAACGGAACAAATCTCGAATCGGAAGAAATTTCAAAATCGGAACAAAATTTGAATCGGAACAAAATTCGAATTTGAACAAATCTAGATTTGGAACAAATTTTGAGTCGGAAATTTTTTTTAAACAAAAATCGAATCGAAACAAAATTCAAATTTGAACAAAATCCGACTCAGAACAAATTTTGAATAGGAACAAAAATTTCAAAATCGGAATTTTTTTGAATCGGAACAAAATTCAAATTTGAACAAATTTAGATTCGGAACAAATTTTGAGTCGGAACAAAATTTTAAACAAAATCCGAATTTAAACAAAATTAAAATCGAAACAAAATTCAAATCGAAACAAAATTCAAATTTGAACAAAATTCAAATTTGAACAAAATCCGAATCGAAACAAATTTCAAACAGGAACAAAAATTTCAAAATCGAAACAAATTTAAAAATCGAAACAAAATTTGAATCAGAACAATATTCGAATTTGAACAAATTTAAATTTAAAACAAAATTCTAATTTAAACAAAATTCGAATCAGAACAATTTTTAAAATCAGAAAAAATTTCAAATCGGAAAAAATTTCGAATCAGAACAAATTTTGAATTTACACAAAATTCAAATCCGAACAATTTTTAAAATCGGAATAAATTTTGAATTTGAACAAATTTTGAAAATCCGAATAATTTAAAAATTGAACAAAATTCAAATCAAAACATTTTAAAATTTGAACAAAAATTCAAATCTAAACAAATTTTAGTTTAAACTTTCTCCGATTAAGAAAAAGAAAACGAAAAAACAAAAGAGAAGAAAAGGAATGAGAACGTCACCTGATGGGCCGGCCTATATGCGCGGACGGACGCTTCCCTTGCGGCGACGCGTGCCTGGAGCGTCGCGGCGTTTCCTATTTGTTGACCTGGTCGACGTTACGCTATCGTCGCACACCCCGTCGAAGAAGAAGGCGACCCACATGGGCCGCGGCCCACCGCATGCGAGGAAGAGAGACGGCGACCTGCGAGGAAGAAGACGGCAACCCGTGCGACTCACCGACGACGGGACGACGCGGCCCCGCGGCGCCCCGTCGGAGGTGAGGCCTGGACCTCACCGGAGACGGGGACGACGCGGCGGGCCGCGGCGTCGCCGGCGAAGGTGAGGAAAGAAACTGTTATCTGTGCGGGTGCGGTGCGGTGGCCGAAGTTCGGTTTTTGGGGGGGGGGGGGGGGGGGGTGGGTGGGTATAGAGGGATGGCCGGCCGGATGGCGGCGGACCGGCGGAGGAGGCGGCTGGGGCAGGGCGGGGCGGCGAGGCGGCGCGGTAGCGACGCCGGCCGCGGGTGGCGGCAGCAGGCGGTTAGGTCGGCGGCGGTGGGCGGCTCGACGACGTCTGGGAGGAAGAAGAGAGGCAGAAGGAGGGCAGTGCGACGGCGGGCAGTTCGCCGGGGACGGGGAGGATGAAGAAAGGTGCTCGCGGTGCGGCGCGGCAGGGGTGCGCGGTCCCATAAAAACGTAACCGCTACGAAAATGTTCTTTGGAAGCTACTCCAATATATAGATGGGCCGGGCTGTGGCTTACACCAACTTTGAGCTCAGAGCCGCATCGTCAAGCCACCCAGCACTATCCTAGTCCAAGCTAAACCCTACCACGCCGCCACCGCCGGGATGTCGTCGGAGCCTCCACCCGCCTCCGCCTCCACGGAGGAGCTCTCCGCCGACCTCTCCGCCGCCACGATCAGCAAGAAGCAGCTGAACAAGGAGGCCCGGAAGGCCGCGAAGGGAGCGAAGGTCGACAAGGCAGGGAAGACCGAGAAGGCTCAGGCCGAGGAACATGACCCGTTCGCGGCCAACTACGGCGACGTTCCCGTCGAGGAGATCCAGTCCAAGGTCATCTCCGGCCGGGTCTGGACCGACATAGGCGACCTCGACGAGGCCGCGGCCGGCCGCTCCGTGCTCATCCGCGGATCTGCGCAGGCGTTCCGTCCCGTCAGCAAGAAGATGGCCTTCGTCGTGCTTCGCCAGAGCATGAGCACCGTGCAGTGCGTGCTCGTCGCCAGCGCCGACGCCGGCGTCAGCACGCAGATGGTGCGGTTTGCCACATCCCTCAGCAAGGAGAGCATCGTCGACGTCGAGGGCGTCGTCTCCCTCCCCAAGGAGCCCCTCAAGGCTACCACGCAGCAGGTCAGCCATCTCGGCCAAATGGTTGTTTCCTGTCATCAGTAGCAGCCGTAATTTAACTTGGATGTTGGATGGTGAATAACCATGTTAGATGCTGGTTTGAGAACCTCCTTTATCTGTTTTGAATCGTGAAGCTTATGCGTGATACACCTTGATTTGTGCTCGTTTTTACTGGCAGGTGGAGATCCAGGTCAGGAAGGTCTATTGCATCAACAGGGCGATCCCCACACTTCCAATCAACCTCGAGGATGCATCCCGTAGTGAAGCAGAGTTTGAGAAGGCTGAGCAGGTATGTCCTTTCCTTTGCTTCCCTTCTCTTTGCAGGAAGCACTCAACTACTGTTTCCCAGCAGCTCATATTTCCTGTCTATGATTCTTATGATCCTGCTGTGGTTTAAGAGATTTACTCTTCCCATGATTGCAGACCGGAGAGAAGCTGGTGCGTGTTCTCCAGGACACACGCTTGAACTACCGAGCCATCGATCTGCGGACACCCGCCAATCAAGCAATCTTCCGAATCCAATGCCATGTTGAAAACGTGAGTATTTGTCATTGTTTGTACTCATTGTTAATTTGTTATCATTCCTTGTTAAGGCTAGCACCACGCGCTTAATTATTGTTATGTAAAAGGTGCCTCGAACATTGAGCACATTTTTTATTCGACTGCACCTTGCACAAACTGGGATTGGACATGCAGCGCATAATATTGCTTTATCAAAACTATGCCTATGCTTGTCATATTCATGTTGTATCTTACACAGCTAGATTTTATTACTCCTGTCCCGGTTTATGTGTCACACTCACATTTCAAGGATCAACTTTGAGCATCAATTTAACCAACAAAACATTGGTTATGTGCCATAAAAATTATACCATTGAATTCGTATTCCAAAGAAGTTTCCCATGGTAAAGATTTAATGACACATGACTCATGTATTATTGGTCAAACTGATGGTCAAAGTTAAATCACGGAAAACAACGGTGCCATGTAAATGGGGACGGATGGAATATATATATCTGTATCGTGTAATATTACTTTTCTTCATCTGGTCCATGTATGTAACCACTGTCGGATAACCTTGCAGAAATTCAGAGAATATTTGTTCTCAAAGAATTTTATTGGGATCCACAGTCCCAAGTTGATTTCTGGCTCAAGTGAAGGTGGTGCAGCTGTATTCAAGCTACAGTACAATGGCCAGCCTGCTTGTTTAGCACAATCTCCGCAGTTATACAAGCAGATGAGTATTTGTGGTGGTTTTGGCCGTGTATTTGAGGTTGGTCCCGTATTTAGAGCAGAAAACTCAAACACACACAGGCATTTGTGCGAGTTTATGGGGCTGGATGCAGAGATGGAGATAAAGGAGCACTACTTTGAGGTAAGGAAGATTTTGGAGGAAAAATCTGTGCATTTCCTTTATCGAAGTGATGGTGACCAAGGACTTACTTTGTACACAGGTTTGTGATATTATAGATGGCTTATTCGTAGCAATATTCAAACATTTGAATGAAAATTGCAAGAATGAACTCGAGACAATAAATAGACAGTATCCATTTGAACCACTGAAGGTAAAACCTTATTCAATATTATTTTATGTTATCATCTGTACGTTTTTGCCCAAGCAACTGTTTCAATTTCTGCTAATTGATACAGTACCTAGAGAAAACCTTGAAGTTAACATACGCGGAAGGGATCCAAATGCTTAAGGTAGTAACTTTTACTCTTGTGGCTATTTCATCATCACAGTGATGTTCATTCTTATCATCACAGTGATGTTCATTCTTATACGATATGTTCATTTGGTATTATTCTCTCTGTATGATTGATGTTAACTTTAATAGCCCTAGTAATTGTTTGCCTCGTGTTTTGTTTGAACTGTCCAAGTTTAGAATCCTGTCAAATGAGAATTGTACAGTTAATACTTAACAGTCCCTGTAGGGGTAATATGGTCTTCAGATTACGAAGAATCCTAATATGATAGCACATATTAATAGATATTGTGACGTTTGATTTCTGACTGAAACAATGATTATCCAGTAACGGCCAGCTTTTCCCTGATCCGGGTTTCTGGAGATAAACAATTATCGCTTGTTCCAAAATGTTCAGCACATCCACCTATGATGTAATTATTTTTCAGCTCACCAAGAAACCATCTGTTGGCAATGCCAATTTCTACCAGAACATGGTTGTATTTTGTTAACAAAATAATTCAGTGGTACAAAATTCAACAAAGGAAAAAATGATAATAATGGTAACGCTGTAAAACAGTCGGTAGATACCATTTTTTCCAAAAATTTGTTGATGAACACCTCAAATTGGTGAACATGCAAAACTTGCAAGTCAATCCATTGTGTGGACAGTGAATTTTTAGACACTTTCTGTGGAGACAAAATTTAGTGGTAGTCGGATTTTTTTGTTAGTTCGTTAAATCAGTTTTAGGCCTGTGCTTTCAGAAAATGAATGGTTTATCTGTATTCTCGAGAATAACATAACCTGTATTTCGTGAACTCACTATTTGAGTTTATAGCAAATCATGTCTAGTTTTTATTGTTTAGCCATGAAACAAAATCTAGGTGGTTTAAAGCTGAATCTGATACTATGAGCTGCTAGTGTTGTTATTCTAAAACTGTAGATCCAAATGTAGTCTTGACACTAAGCGGGAAAAAGTGCACTTGGTTGACGATTATCTAAACAAGTATATGTTACAGAGACCTATTAGATCTAGCATTATGTTTTTTTTTGGATCTTGGGTTCAGTAAACCAGTTTCTGTTCAGTTACTTCCAGTGTCTAGCTATCTAATTTCTTGCTTGGCGCCTTCGATATAATATGATAAAACTAGTATGAAGAATTTAAGTTATCCAAAAAACTTTGTTATGAGTTTGGTATTAAAAGATTGAAAATAGATGACTTGACTGTTTGGCAGGATGCTGGAACTGAAATCGAGCCTATGGGTGACCTCAACACTGAAGCTGAGAAAAAACTTGGTCGGCTTGTTAAGGAGAAGTATGTGGAGTCTACTTCACGTGTATAATTATATCGCTTTTCAAATTTGAGCAATTCTGACTTTTCTGTTATTTATAGGTATGGCACAGAATTTTTCATTCTCTATCGGTATCCATTGGCTGTGCGCCCATTCTACACCATGCCTTGTTACGATGACCCTGCTTACAGCAACTCTTTCGATGTCTTCATTCGAGGTGGGTATTTCTGTCATTACGACACTAGTAGAAAAGCTGACTGGCTTGTGATTCCAGTTGCATGGGCATAGCTTTTGTGATTTTAACACATTTGAAGACCTAACCATTCTTTGATTTCTAGTTGTTGGTGTGAAATTTTAAAATATTTGTTATTCTATTTAGTTATCTCCATTCTTTTTATATACTGCCAATGAAGGTGTATTTCTCTTTATAATCTACATGGAATTAAGTTGCTCCCCACCCCCACCCCCACCTCACCATGTGCACGTGTTATGAAAACAAACATTGAAAGTGTACGGCTGTTCTTCACAATTACAGAAAAGTTTACCATTGCTTCAATGAGTCATGGTACCACATCTCTTTCTAGTAAAATTACATCATGCGGGCATTGATTTATTATTGATTTCAAAGAAAAAATACGCAGATGTCCTAAATTAAGTTTCCTTTTCTCGATGAGTTTCCCTTGCAGCATCATTTTTTAACCGGGTCATAATAGTCTGCACTGCATACTGACCAGTTCGTACTCATAGAGTGGTAGCTAGCTTCGTCCTAGACTCTTGGTCACCTGGCTTGTTTCCTATGCCCATCATTAGTTCAAAACAGAAAAGACATACTGGTACTGAAGAAAGTGTCATTCATATATATATGAATAAAAACCTTAGGATACATGTTCTTTTGTGGTCTTGCATATTAAACTGTCTGGTATATATATCATGTATATTAGCAGAAATGATTGTGCGTTTAAGTCAAGACATTGAACCAATTTTTCTGATACGCCAGGCGAGGAAATTATTTCTGGAGCTCAAAGAGTGCACACGCCTGAGTTGCTGAGGAAACGTGCAATCGAGTGTGGAATTGATGCGAGTACTATATCATCATACATTGAATCATTCAGGTCTGTTCTGAACCCATCTAGTGACCAACAATCTTCTGAGTATTGCAGTATCTGCTATTTAACTTGTATTGCAACATTATATTTGAGTGCTACTACATATGTTTCTTCACCTTGTTACTCAAATCCACCTATGTTGACAAATACAGTTATGGTGCCCCTCCCCATGGCGGTTTTGGTGTCGGGTTGGAGCGAGTAGTGATGCTTTTCTGCGCCCTCAACAACATCAGGAAGACATCGCTTTTCCCTCGCGACCCACAGAGGCTCACTCCATAAGTTTCTTTCACCATGTTCAGCAACCTGCTAGCCAAGTACTAGAACGACCTAATCTGATGGTTGCAGCACTGCCGTTCATTGCGTTCATGCGTTGACATAATGAGACTACCAACGAGTAGCATGGTCACTGTGCGTTGAAGCTTGTGTATTAATACCGACTGGTGATAAATCTTGTTCCTATCGTCTTGTTCCTATCGTCAGTTTGCTAACGGTGTTTTGCCTTTTTGTGCTGCTACTTCCGGTGTTTTTGTTTTCTGTGCTGTTACGTCGGGCTAGACTAGAGAGTTCTTGTAGCAAAGTTGTTTGATTTTGTTAGGATGAAACGGGTAGCAGATCTCTTTTTTGGGAAACATCGATTTGACACCCGCAAACCCCTGGTTGGTTGTTTTGTCATAAAAGATTTCATGGGTGTAGAAACATCAGGGAAGTTGTGAAGATATTGTACTTGACGTTTTGTTCTAGGGGAATTCTATCCCTGCATTTCGTTCAGGCCCTGTTTGTTTCTAGAGTTTTTGTGGGGATAATCCTCTAGTGGATTGGGTGAAACCCCAAACTTCACCTAATCCACTAGGGGATTGGGGATCAATCCACTAGGTAGGGGTAGTGTATTGAATCTCCTAGGGGATTGAGAAAAAATGAACTAGAGTTTGGGGATTTGTGGGGAAAGGTGGGGATAAAACCTGTCCAATACACTAGAAACAAACGATGTTTTGAAGTTTGGGGTTTCACCCAATCCACTAGAGTATTATTCCCACCAATCCTCACAAAAACTCTAGAAACAAACAGGGCATCACTGGGTTTGTCCCGTATGGGCCTTCTCTCTGTCCTCTCGCAAGGCCTCTCTGTTCTCTCTTGTGGAGCTACTGATCGCCTCCCCAAAACTATCCCCACTCCTTCACCCCCACTCTCCCTCATTTGTGGTGGTCATTCTGCTCTAATGTCCCATTGAGAATGGTTCACTCGCCTCTAGAATCAACTGATCACCTGAATCTCAAACACGGAATTTGTTCATATGTTGCCATGTCAACTATCGATAGCTAGAAAGTGTTGCGCGCATGCCCTCAGACTTTGCTGGTTTCTCCAGAACAACAATATCAGTGAGTCTGAACCTTTTGATTGTGACTTGTGAGCATATGTTTCTTCCAGAACAGAGTCGAATTAACTAGTCGTTGACAAGGTGACCAGACTACCTCTCTGAAAGTCATTTTGCTCCCGAGCTCTAGTGATCCCAAAATTTATGAAATTCAAAAAATATATTTAAAAGTTTTAAAGCAATCTGAAAAAAAATCTGCATGTTGTCAATGATGTATACTTTTTTTTTGAAAAGGGAATGATGCATACTATAAGCGTGTAAAATCACAGTTCGAAATGTTTTGTATTATGACCTACACAAAAATGATAAAAGTTGAAGATTTGAAACTACATTGATCTGTGTAGCTCAAAACGACAAGAAGCTTTTCCCGACTCAGTAGACTCGCAGCTAAAATCCGCCTCCGTGCCTCTATTGCGTTTTCCTGTTTCTACGTTTATGATTCAAGAAGACGTACTATCGTACTCATCTGGAGCAGGTACTGAGGGCGTGTGCCTCGGGCTCCCCTAGCCGGCCGTGGTGGCGTGGGGGGGAGTTGCTCTGGCGGCGTGCTTGCTTCTGGTTCCTCTGGCGTCTGCTTCTTCGTGGCTTCTCTGGCCGGCCGTGGAGGCGAGGAGAGGAGTTACCTGGTGGTGGTGTGCCGGAGTGGAGGGGTTTGGTGCTCAGCGTTGGCGCTGGGAAAGCTGGCGCGGTGATGGTGGTTCTTCGGGCACGGCTTCGCCGCCCCGGCGGAAGGCGGTGCTGGAGCTGGTCGTGGGGGCGGCTTGGCCGTGCTTGTTCATCGACAAGATCTTGCTGCTTGCGGCGAGTGGATCATGCGGTCTTCTTCAACGTTGGAGGTCCTCCCTCTTCCAGGCGGCAGGTGGATCGGCTTCTTCTTCTCTGGCGTTTGCCGGTGACGACGAGCTTTGGTGGTTCAGTGGCTTCGTCGCTGCTGTAGTGCTTTCTGCTGAGCACTTCTGTACGGGTTTGCGTCTGTATTTCTTTCTGTATTCTTGTTTGTACGCAGATCTGTACTCCCCTCTTTCAAAAAAAAAAAGAAGCTAAGAGTTGGCCCGAAGACGTCTCCAACTCGGACTCCGGTTGGATTTCGTTCGTTGCGATCTGACCGGAATCACCTCGGATAACGTCGCCTACTCGATCTTGACGATGAGATAAACCGAGTTCCACGTAGCCGCGAATATGGAGGCCTGGAGCCGCCGGCCCGCCGCTGATCGTCGTTACCCGGACGCCATAGGTTCGCATCATGGTCGCGTGAAATCATCACCGAATTTAGGTACACAATACACTGCTAATCTGGTAAATTCCCTTTTGTTCTATTTTTCCTGTACAAACGAAGATAATGGATTCCCCATATACTAAACCTATAAAGATGAATATAGTAGATTGTTTTTTCAAACCAATTATTTAAATATCTAATCTGGCTTGACGCTGAAATTTAATATCCAATTGTGGACGATAATAGTAGATCTATATTTTAAATCCTAAATGGTAGTTTTTTCGTTTGTCCTGGTTTTCTTAACTAGCTATGTTGTGTGATTCGAGATTGAGATAATTTATATTTATGCAATGCTTGTCTCGAAGATACAGAAATGACATTTTATTTTGGGCTTGAAATCGTGATATACCATATTTCGCTTACAATCACCCATGTCTCGCCCCCCCCTATGTCTAAATCCTGGCTCCGCCCTTGCGGCGATGAGGACCTCGATCAAGTCGACGACGAGTCCGACGATGCTGACACGGCACCAGCACCGACAGTGGAGGGTTACCACTACGGAGGTTCGACGACGTACCGGTACCGCGACCCCTTCATGGTATCCTTGTACGGCAGTGGAGGTTACGGAGGCAACTCTGACTATGGCTGCGGCGTTGGTGGAGGCGGTGGAGGTTATTACGGCGGCCTCCCAGACTTTGACCACGGCAGCAGAGGTTATTACGGCGGCGGCCACCTCTCAGACTCTGACTACGGCAGCGGTAGAGATGACGGCCACCTCTGTGACTACGACTACGGCAGTGGTAGAGGTTATTACGGCGGCTACTCTGACTTGGATTACAGCAGCCGTAGAGGTTATTACAGTGCACTCTCCGACTTCCACTACGGCAGCGGTTATCACGGCGGCATTTCCGACTGTGACTACAGCTACGGCGGCCACGGCCGTCGTGGTTACTGCAATGAAGGCTACTACGGACACTGCTGCCGTGGGGACCGGTATCTCGGCGGACTCCACCCCGGATGTACCGGCCTTACTACGTGCCCCGCGCCGGCATGTACCGGCCGCAGTCTAGATACGGGCACAACTCACCTATACCTGAGGCGCCGGCGGCGGAGGCTGAGCGGCTCGGATCATGGGCGTAATGTGAAGCGTTTGTCTTTCCATCGCAGTACTTAGTAAGGCAATTGCCGTTCGGATCATGTAGGAGATGATGGCGTGATTCTTGTTTTAGTTCATCCGGAGGGTCTAATGTTTACTATTATATATCCTGTCAGAAATTATTAATCTTTTGTTATTATGTTGCTATATGAAATATTTGACACATGGGAGTCGGATGCTCAACAGAAGAAACTATTCAAACTTTCATTACTTGATTAGACACATGATTAAATGTTCTTACACTTATGAGACTTAATATAATCCAACTAATAGATATAATGCAAGCTTTGGCAGAAGGTACACCGGCGACAAACAAAATTGATCTATGTTCATCTGAAGTAAAGTTCTATCCGGAACAATTACAGGAATCTAAAATGGGGAATGTAAGCATCTCGAAAAAGGGAAAGAAAATCACCTCATAAGCTCGGTTGCCATCACAACCGAAAGTATGTACAGTGCGGTGCCATTGTTGTATGCAGACCTACTAATCCACATTCTGGATCTCACCCATCATGATGCGGTTGCTGACTACATTAAATCCTAAGACTGCTGTCCTCAATTTCTTTCCTTTCTGGCTTTCTTCTTCCCTCCATCGTCATGCTCTGCCTCAGCACTTGGGCCTTCTTTCCTTGCAGAAGCAGGGTTCACGCGTGAGGTGGCATCCCCACGAGGTCCACAGTTCTGGGGGCTCTGAATGCCGTCTCGATCACCTATGTGGACAGGAAGGCCTTGTAGTTGAGGAACTTGTCAATGAACTGGCCGTTGCGGTCGAGAGAGCCGACGTTCTCAAGTGAAGCATTTCAGCTTCCGCAGTCGACTACTTAGAGCAAGTACAATAGTACAGTCAAGTGTTGGCTATAAGATAGTGCCATGTTATCTATAGCCATCTCTATAGCCAACATGTATAATAGTAAGACATAAAAATGAGTTATTTTAATGATGCATGGCCCACCATCCACTCTCACAAAGTGTCTAGGAGCACGTGCTAGAGTTGGCTCTTTCATGAGAGCCCACTCCTTTTCTTTCTCATCTCCTCTCTCCTCCAACTAAGCAAAAATATATTATTTTAATCCTTATGGCCTGCCCACGTCACTCTATTGTACTTGCTCTTAATGCAGAACTCAAGGAAGCTTGTATCTGGGTGGGCAAAATGGAACAACCAATCAGAAGACTGATGAGGTTTAAGTAAAGAACTACCCTAGTGAGAAATGATACCATGTTTCAGTGAGCCTAGGCCACTAGCTGTCACACCAATCTCTAAAATGCATCGCCTCTGCAGTATAAGAGCAAGTTTATAGTTGAGCCAACCGCCGGCTACAAGACATTGCTACGTCATGTATAGCCAACCATATAGCCAACATGTATAATAGTTAGTTATGAAAATGTGTTACTTTATTAAGACATGGCCCACCTCTCATTCTCACTAAGTGCTAGGAGCACGTGCTAGAGCTAGCTCTTGCATGAGAGCCCACCTACATTCTCTCTCCTCTTCTCTCTCTTCCATGTCATCAAAGAAATATTATTTTATTCCTTATAGCCTACTTACATAAGCTTATTGTACTTGCTCTAAGAGTGTTAGAAGGACACAATAGCAAAGGAATTCAAAAACATGAGCATACACCAAGTAGCTTACATGTCTGCTTGTTTGCTGCCTCTGTCTTCCCTTTCCCGGTTAGGTCGGCAGTAGGAGCCGTTGAAAGTGGGAACTTGCTAGACTGATATCTTTGTGTTTTGCTCATGCTTCGGAAAATTCTTGGGTCCGCCGGTGGGGAAGACACGTGATTTCTCCCATGTTGCAGCTGGTTGAGAGGCCTAATGTTGGCCTTTGTGTTATCATACTAGAACGACACCACACGTTGCAGCGGTATCTCTTAAGAAATCTAATAAAACACACGAAACCTGAAGTTGATTAACAAAATATGAAAGATTTAGTTAATCATGGCAGTCAACAGGCAAAAAAAAATCGACATGGAATGTATGTGTGTTTTATAATTTAAAGATTGTTATAGATTAGGGGTGTATCTGATTGATATAGATAAGATTATATCAATGGGTTGAAGAAACGAATGTTGTGAATGGCTTGCATGAAGATGACATGTACATTGCTGCATAATATTTTTAGAAACTTTTTGAGTAGATACATATAGAAGAGCCCATAAATTCGAATAATAGCTATATGATTTTCATTATTGAAAATAATTGACAAAAAATTCACGGGTGAAACTAATTCCGGTGTTCTACTTGCACATGATTTACTTGTGTAACTACATACCGACATGGTGTGATCTTAACATTCATACAAAAAAATGATGTGAACTATTTGATCGGCTAAAAAAAGATGATATGGCTTGCATGTAGGGATAGAAAATAATTAATAAATATTAGATGACATGGACAATTGATTGGCTAAAAGAGAAAGTGATGTGAATAGCTTGCATGTGGGGATAGATAAATATTAATTACATTTAGTGGGGTTTTGCTTTTTTCTATAAACTTTTTGAGTAGATACATATAGAAGAGACATAATTTCGAATAATAGCTATATGATTTTAATTATTGAAAATAATTGGCAAAAAGTTCACGGGCGAAACTAATTCCGGTGTCCTACTTGCACATGATTTACTTGTGTAACTACATATCGACATGGTCTGATCTTATCATTCGTACAACAACAATAAGTTATGTGGACTATTTGATGGGCTTAAAAAAAGATGATGTGGCTTGCATGTAGAGATAGAAAATAATTAATAAATATTAGTGGGATGACATGAGTAATTAATTGGCTAAAAGAGCAAGTGATGTGGATATAGCTTGCATGTGGAGATAGATAAATATTAATTACACTTCGTGGAGTTTCGCTTTTTTCTAGAAACCTTTTTAGTAGATACATATAGAAGAGCCCATAATTTCGAATAATAGTTATATGATTTTCGTTATTGAAAATAATTGGCAAAAAAGTTCACGGGTGAAACTACTTGCACATGATCTACTTGTGTAACAACATACCGACATGGTGTGATCTTATTATTCATACAACAACAAAAATAAATGATGTGGACAATTTGATGGGCTAAAAAAAGATGATGTGACTTGCATGTAGAGATAGAAAATAATTTATAAATGTTAGTGGGATAACATGGACAATTGATTGGCTAAAAGAGCAATTGATGTGGATAACTTGCATGTGGATATAGATAAATATTAATTACATTTAATGGGGTTTACTTTATAAAAAGTATTCAAAGTATTGATTGATGTATACGGTCATGGAAAATATAACGAAGTAGTAATTGACACTGCCCGGGCAACCCGCATATGTGGTGTACTCCAACCACAAGTTGCAAAATTTGAAAGCCAGATACATGCAAGTCATGCACGTCGATCATACAAAAAGTTGTAGTCATAAATAAATAGTTCAAATCAACTTTTAAAAAAAAGTAGCTAAACAAATACAAATATTTCGAATTCACAAATCGGTGCATTTCTGCATAGGAGAGAATGATAGTTGTCCGCATCAATCATACCTCAACTTGAAATAATCATCGTACTTGGTCACTTCTTCCTCTATGCGTCGGAACAGAATTGAGCTCATCCGGAAGCAACGCCGGAAAAACCTCTCATGGAAGACCGGATCCGGACTGAAATAATCGTTGTAGAGATCACGCACGCCTTTGAGCCTATCACGGGCCACGGTAATCCTGCCTTTTATCGCCCCTCTGAAGTTCAGAACATGATTCTCCTTCTTCTCCATTACCTCTTGGATGCACATCATCGACATTGCAGCCACCTCGTCGCCGTCGCCATCGTACTCATCGTCGGACGAATCCATGCCTATAAATTTTAAATATCAAATTTCGGCTCCGCAAATACACAAACACTTTCAAGGCGAGGTATATGTCCGGCGATGTAAAACATACTGGAGGCGGAGCGTACAGCCGAGCTGTATGTCGGAGGAAAACGCCGAGGACTTGGCTACTTCCGCTGGAGGTTTGGGGCGGCGGCGGGTATACGATGGGAACAGCGGCGGAGCAGGAGGTGCGGCGACAGAGAGGAGAGAGTAACAAGAGTTTTGGTCCAATTTAGGTGAAATGGGGTGGGTCGGCGTTGACAGGTCCGACGTGGCGGACGCGTCCGGGCGGCCTCAAACCATCCCCACATATGGGCTGGCTTTGAGATTTGCCGGACAGATCGGACGTTTGGGCTGAATTTGTCGGGATGCTTGAGTGATGGTTTTCGGCCCGTGCCGTGTCCGGGCTGTCCGCCCGGACGTATAGGGCGAGTTTAGGGTAGCCGGTTGGAGATGCTAGGATGTAGCGACATATGGTCGAAGTAGCTCTATTCGGGGTATCCAGTTTTATCTCAACTCCAGATGAAAGTGTCGTGTCCATTGCCTATTATTTTGATTAGCCCATTCATAAGAACATCACGAACTTCTAAGACTGGGCCAGATTTGTGACAGAGAACATCCAAGTTCTGCCGTTGTGATGTCTCCATCAGGATAGTACACAAACTTCAACACTCTAGCACTCACAATTTTTATCCTCCATGCTTGACGTGCGAAGAGAGTTAGGTTAAAAATCCCGATATCAAGGAATCCAAGTCCATCCATATATTTCGCCATCACCATAGTGTCCCAAGACACTCAATGATGTTTTATTTTTTCACGTTTGTCCCCCACCGGAAGCCACGATTTAACAAATTGATTTGCTGACAAATATCTCTAGGAAGTTTAAAACAGGCCATTGAGTATGTTACGATAGCCGGCCTGCAGCAGATTTAATCAGAACTTCCTTCCCAGCTGATGACAATGTTTTCCCAATCCAACCTTGCACGGTTGCGCCAACATCATTTGGCAACTCAGATATTTCCCGCTTAGATATATTCGTTAGAAGCGTTTAAAGCAAGCTTGATCTCGTCATGAACTATATTAGTGCACCCCTTGTTGCTAAAGTGGATAGAACTCTTCTTGAAATTAACTCTCTGACCGGTCGCATTGCAGTAGGAATCTAGCACCTCTGTGATGGACACGAGTCCCTCCATATTGGCCTTTGCAAATAGCTAGATGTCGCCTAGTTGGTGTAAATTCTTCCAATCTTTCTCCATTAAAGAGTACAAAAAAGTAAAAGAATGGTTGCCAAGGAGTTTTTTTAGTTCTGGTTGCCAAGGAGTTGGAAACACGAAGTTTGCCTACGAAAATTAAAACCCAACCAGTAGGTAACGATCGAAAAAGAAAAGGGCCTACTAGCCCACGATGAAATGAAACAATTGGATTCAAAGACGGACTGGACTCCATGCCGAGTCCGCACCAAAGCCCGCTAGGGCCCCCGGTTCCTCGGATCCCTAATTCCTCCTTCACGCAACCACCTAGAAGTCCACAAATCACCCACCACCCAAGCCGACATCGAAATCGCTCGTCACGGCGAATCGGAGATCGGGTCGATGGCAGGAAAGGATGAATCTTTTTCGATGAAGCCATGCGGCACCGGAAGTATGGAGGAGTGCTCGCTGAAGATTTGCCCCACCAAAAGGAAGGCACCGACGGCGGGGCATCTGCATGCTCTCAAGTTTATATGAGGACTGTTATCCTCTTGTGAAAATACTAGTGTGTTGCATGTCATTTTATGTTGTTCTATGTGCTTCATACATGAAAATCATATTAGTTAGGATCACACACCCTTTTTTTACACTTGTGTAAATTAAGAAGATCAAGGAAAGAGTCCGCCGATATAAGAAACTCCTTTTGTTTGAGATATATAACCAATGAGTCATTAAGGCCACATCATTTTTTAAACACGCAGTTTGCTAGGCAGACGGATTAGGGTTCATGGTCACATGGATCTAATATTTTTAGCATGTGACCTTTTAGCACTATATATGACATGAGTTAGATTCATGTGTGCATTTTAATAAAAAAACATAAGGAAAATTTGGCAGTCACAAAATTTACAACTGATCATTACTTGTTCTTCTTGATACCCAATCTTATTACTTGCTACAACACATCCTATGACAGTTGTAACACGTTTTTCATCAACACTCTTTCATGCAAAAACAAAGTACCATAAATCTTCTCCTTCTATAAAATTCACACTGCCCTTTGGTAAAGCCCTCCTTGTGGCAGGCCTCAACACATACATCCTGATCACATGTGTCAGGGGAATATGTTCCACTGATCTCTTTGCAAGTCTTGGCCTCTGAACCTGAAAAACAACAATCAAAATATGGTGTATGAATAAAAAAATCAGATCTAACAACATTCTCTACTAAAACAAGAAATAATGTAATGCATGGAATATAAATTTAACATATGACTAGCAAACCAATAGACGATACATTGACGAAATAGATTGTTCTTCAAGTGATTTTTAAGAAAATATTTACCAGGAACCAAATGGAGTGGCATCAGCAGTACCAAGCATATCAGGATTGTCACGTTGAGGGTTCCCATGTCTCAAGTAATATACAGTCTAGAAGGCAACAAGTAAGAGAATACACAATATATGCACATCCAAATGGTCTATGCCATATCTTATAGCCTGGATGATTAGGCCTGAAGAAAAAGAAATGTCAAAGATATGCCATATCTCGTGTCTTGAAGATATGTGTGATGCAGTGTTGATATTCTATCATAAAGACGTTACCCTATCTACAAGATGCATTTATGTGTTCTAGATTTTTCGGTGTTGTACATTTAAAGCGAATTTTAAAGATTGTACCACCCATTTCATTTATGAAAGATAATAAGGGAAATAGTGGGCTACCCATGAGCATAGCTATGCATGCCAATCTAACGGTCGGATTATATATAGGGACCACACATTGGTAAGCGTTGGTGGTTGAGATCTTAACGGCAAAGGCCATCGATGTTATAACAAGAGAAAAAATCGGTTCTGGTAGTAGTTTCCTTTACATGTTCGATAGACCACTTTTTTGTAGGAAAATTTATTTTTGAAAAAACATCCGCGTTGCCATGGGTCAATGGATCGCACGATATTTATACCCACAACGCACCGGTCGTCCACATTCAAATACTTCCACACCGACCGGAATGTTTACTATGAATATGACTATTTTACTTTAAACATTCCATATATTGTAGCACTTCAGAACCGTCGCCTGCAGCTGATTGTACAGCAAAAGTTTTCTGCCGCGGATCGTCGAATTCATCGCCAATATAGCATCTTTAGCATGACTGACTTAGCCACGTCCACCTCAAAATCCTCCCTAGAAGACTTGTGATACGTCTCAAATGTATCTACAATTTTTGATTGTTTCATGCTACTTTTATACCGTTGCTACATGCTTTCATTATGATTTCATATCATTTACAATATTTTTATTAAATTAACCTATTAACCTAGTGCAAAGTTCGATTCATGTTTTTATTGTCTCTGCATCGCAGAAAAGGCCAACAATAAAGTTGCTAAGAAATATTTGAAAAATTACCAATATTCTAACTTCTCGAGGCGAAACTTTTTGAGGCGGACACGAAGAACAAAAAGTTGGATCTAGGCGGGCAACCCAAGTGGGGATGCAGCCCAACAGCATAGCGAGGGGGAGAGCGGGGCGCCCAAGACCGGCGCCACATCCTCCTCTCGCCCCTCGCCTCGCTCTTTCGCCTATATATCTTCCCCGAAAACCTAAACTCGGGAGAGGAGTCGCTTCGGAAAAATTTAATACAGAGTCGTCGTTCTCGCGGAAATTGATCTGGAGCCATGTTCCAGTACTCTATTTTAGGGGTAATTCATGACCGGAGGCATCTACGCAACCACCGCCCCCTCCATAATGATGCATGACTATTTCATCCTTGAACTACAAATCCATAGCAGTAGTTAGATGTTTTATCTCTCCTTCATGCATGTTTCTCAATACAAAGGTCTCATGAGCTGCCCTACATGATTGAGATCCATACGATCTGATTGCTACTAGTTGTTGCTTTTGTTGGTATGTGATGAATTGTGATGTTATGATCAGGTCGTACATGTTATTTATATGATGCTATTGACATCATGAATTCCTTATGTATTGTTCCTACATGCTCTCCGATTTCTGCGTATGCTTTGGCCGAGTGTATGTGTAAATCTACAACAGGGAGTTACTGTTCGATAGTGGGTTCAACCTTGCTATCTCGGCTTTCAAGTAACTGAAACTTGCAAGTAGGGATATTGTGTTGTTGCCACTAAGGATAAAGTAATGTTTGATATAAATTATCCTTTCTATTATTTGGTAGATGGTGTGACGGTTTACATTATATATTGAGATTAAGGCGATACTCTGTTGTTTTCAATTTGATACCTAGAGATGCAAGCATAGAAGCGGTCTCGTTGTGGAGTATTAGTTAGAGAGGCGGTTCAGTAACGGTCTATATATGTTTGACGTAATGCGGATTGCCGGATTCGGTTGTGCTGGGAAAGTACCGAGAGATAGCGTGCGAGGTAGGAGGTGGGGGAGAAAAAGAATTACTCGCGTAGGTTACCACGTGAAACAGCGGTGTCGTGTCAGAATTACTCACGTGCTCTCGGGTTGACGTTGTTCGATAGCTGCTAGCTTCTGCATTACTACTTTGTGTTCCCAGTACAGCATCCAATGGCTGGATGGGTATGCGTAGCTACCACCCATGGTAGCCCATTGTTTCCCATATTTATGTTGTAATTTCTTATATATAATTTTATATCAGAGAACCGGGAAGTTATGGTGATACTACGTGTTGTGCAATCCTAGGCATGTTATACTCCCGGTCTAGCTAACCAAAATTACATTCAGGGCTTACGAAACCATTGTTCTACTCACTATTCCATTGGGCCGCGGTTATCAATGAGCGCATCAGGTTTATATGAGGACTGTTATCCTCGTGTGAAAATACTAGTGTGTTGCATGTCACTTTTATGTTGTTCTATGTAATTCATACATGAAAATCATATTAGTTAGGCTCACACACCCTTTTTTTTACTTGTGTAAATTAAAAAGATCAAGGAAAGAGTCCGCTGATCTAAGAAACTCCTTTTGTTGGAGATATATAGCCAATGAGTCATTAAGGCCACATCATTTTTTTAAACACGCAGTTTGCTAGGCGGACAGATTAGGGTTTATGATCACATGGATCTAATATTTTTAGCATGTGACCTTTTAGCACTATGACATGAGTTAGATTCATATTTGTATTTTAATAAAAAACATAAGGAAAATTTGGCAGTCACAAAATTTACAACTGGTCATTACTTGTTCTTCTTGATACCCAATCTTATTACTTGCTACAACACATCCTACGATAGTTGTAACACGTTTTTCTTCAACACCCTTTCATGCAAAAACAAAGTACCATAAATCTTCTCTTTCTATAAAATTCACACTGCCCTTTGGTAAAGCCCTCCTTATGGCAAGCCTCAATACATACTTCCTGATCACATGTGTCAAGGGTATATGTTCCACTGATCTCTTTGCAAGTCTTGGCCTCTGAACCTGTAAAACAACAATCAAAATATATCGTCTATTGGTTTGCTAGTCATATGTTAAATTTATGCTCCATGCATTACATTCCTTTCTTGTTTCAGTAGAGAATATTGTTCTTCAAGTGATTTTTTAGAAAATATTTACCATGAACCAAATGGAGTGGCATGAGCAGTACCAAGCATATCAGGATTGTCACGTTGAGGGTTCCCATGTCTCAAGTAATATATAGTCTAGAAGGAACCAAGTAAGAGAATACACAATATATCCACATCCAAATGGTCTATGCCATATCTTATAGCCTGGATGATCAGGCCTGAAGAAAAATAAATGTCAAAGATATGACATATCTCATGTCTTGAAGATATGTGTGATGCGGTGTTGATATTCTATCATAAAGACGTTACCCTATCTGCAAGATGCATTTATGTGTTCTAGATTTTTCGGTGATGTACAGTTAAAGCGAATTTTAATATTGTACCAACCATTTCATTTATGAAAGATAATAAGGGAAATAGTGGACTACCCCATGAGCATAGCTATGCATGCCAATATAACCGTCGGACTATATATAGGAACCACACACCGGTAAGTGTTGGTGCTTGAGGTCTTAAGGGCAAAGGCCATCGATGTTAGAACGACACTCCGCGCGTAGCAGAGGGTATCTTTTAAGAAATTTAATAAAACACATGAAACCTGGAGTTGACAAAAAATATGCAAGATTTACTTAATCATGGCAGTCGAGAGGCTAAAATTTTAGACATCGAATATATGTGTTTTATAATTTAAAGATCGTTGTTTAGGGGTGTATCTGATTAATATAGATAAGATTATATCAACGGGTTGAAGAAACGGATGTTGTGGATGACTTGCATGAAGATGCATGCTCATTGCTGCATAATATTTCTAGAAACTTTTTGAGTGAATATATATAGAAGACCCCATAATTTCGAATAACAACTATATGATTGTCATCATTGAAAATAATTGGCAAAAAGTTCACAGGCGAAACTAATTCTATTGTTCTACTCTTGCACATGATTTACTTGTGTACCTACATAGCGACATGGTGTGATCTTCTCATTCGAACATAAAAAAATGATGTGGACAATTTGATGGGCTAAAAAAGATGACATGGACAATTGATTGGCTAAAAAGATGACTCGGTAAAAATTCGTGAAAAATGATGTGGATACTTGCATGTAGAGATAGAAAATAATTAATAAATGTTTGTGAGATGACATGGACAATTGATTGGCTAAAAGAACAAGTGATGTGGATAGCTTACATGTAAAGATAGAAAAATATAATTACACTTACTGGGGTTTTGCTTTATAAGAAGTATAGATAGATAGATAGATAGATAGATAGATAGGAAAATATAACGAAGTAGTAATGGACTACCGTTGTGGTAAATACCAGAGAATTATTATGACTACAATCTGCATTCACTTTTTTGTCAAAAATTTAAAACGATAAGTTTGTAACTATTTCTCAGGTACTTAGGATTGGTTGTAAAATTTGTGTATCCACGGGTAATTTAATTCATGTGAGAGCTAAATACGGGCGCACACAGAATAATTACAACCATTCCAAACATCCCTGACTGTATAATTTTCCCCAAAATTTTCAGAATCTGAAAAGATTTTTACCGAGTTTCAGAATACAGGTTCCTACATGACCAGCTCTGAGTACTCGCGTATCAGTTTCTCTGACCCGTACACAGATTCCTCCAATGCGCTTTCTCTCTGAACTGCGGGACCCACAAACTGGCTTCTCATCCATTCACTCGGTCGACTCGACGGCCAGTCCGCAAAACCCCCACACACTCTCCACAGCCAATGGCGCTCTCCTCCTACTTGCTCGCCGGCAGCCGAGCAGCCTCCCCCTCCGTCCCATCCCTCCGCCGCCGCAGCCACCACTGTCCGCCGTCCCTCGTCACGACCCCACTCCCTCTCCCGCCCGCCCAGCCATGGCGCCGCTCGCTCCGCTTCTGCGCCTCCTCGTCTTCACCGCCGCCGGTGCCGCCCGAGGACGAGGAGCCCACTGACTACGAGGTGCCGAATTCGAGCGATATGGTTTCCTTATTTTTCAGATTATTTTCCGTGCTAGTGCGGTTTCAAGTTCTCTGACGGAATGTGCAAACTGCCCACCTCAAGAGTCAAGCATTCAGTTCAGTTCACTTATGCTTTATTTGAATGAATTGGTATGCAATGTAGCACAATTATTGCCTCCCGCGAACAAAACATGTAGGATTACTTACTTCCTAACTACAATTCGAAGGACAAGCTCTTAGGTCAACTGTTGATCTGAGTTCTGATTGGTCAGCTTCGATATGCATCTCTTGCTGTCGCACAAAGTCATTTATACATGACATATGAACTATAATTGGTGTGCTAAGTGTGCTGTAACATGTCATTTGGAAAAAAAATGAAGGAACGAATATGCACGGAAAAAGCACCTTTTTCCACTTTGGTTCCCATTTCCTACCATGTTAAAGTTTGTGCATCGGTAGTTTGATTGTAGTTATGTTATGCTGGTTCTGTAGCAACTTGCAATTTTAAGAGGTACTTTTCATGGAATTATATGGATCTACGAATCTTCCTTTACTCTAAAATCCACTTGTGGGTGCAAAATACTAATATACCCACATCACCACCAGTCCACTAGAATTATATCCATTAGATCAAACTCAACTAACACGTTGATCTTAAATACTTAAGAGATTCTTCGATTAGGTACCTATTTGTAGAAAGTGTATTAAACTGTTCCCGATGTTCCGCTTATGGAATGACACATATGTATGAAACATTTTGGTGACTATGTAAATAGTTTGGGAGTGCATTGTTTAGTGTTGTTACTCAACTAATCATCATTTGAGAAATCCGCACCAAAGCCTGAATGATAATACTGGTATACTGCAGTATGATTTTCATGTTGTACGATTGTCAATGCAAGTTGTAGAGAACAAATTCACGTGGAAAGAAAAAGCACATTTATTAAATACGTGAATTTATTTCTGATCAAACTTTCATATGTTTTCACCAGACAATGTAAATTATCATGCATCATGCGCATGCTGCATAGAGAGTTATTTTTATATTTAATCTTAGTGAGAGAACACTATATCATAGGAGTTCTTCTTTAGAACTCATATATTGATTTCACCTGTATTAGTGCATTGTTGGTCTGTTTTTTCTTCCACCCACTATGTTCTATGCAGTTTCTAATACCTTCGTGTTTCACCAAAATTTCAGCTATCAGAGACAACTGGAAATTGTGACCCTTTATGCTCCGTCGATGAAGTTAGTTCGCAGTATTTTGAAGCTAACTACAAACCAAAGAATGATATTATTAAAGCTTTAGCTATCCTTGCAACATCTTTGGCTGGTGCAGCTGCGATAAACCATTCCTGGGTTGCCGCTAACCAGGTCTGTTGATTCGTAGTATCTTTGTTCAATTTTTTTACCAGTTTAAACTATGTAGTTTCTTCATCTAACATGCATAGTTACAAATATCCTCATGCCGGTAGTTGTGCATGTGGTGGTGATGATTCTTGCACACATGGTTGAACTATTTTCTTTTGCAGGACATTGCAATGGTGCTAGTATTTGCACTTGGCTATGCAGGTATCATTTTTGAGGAATCACTAGCATTTAACAAAAGCGGAGTTGGATTATTGATGGCTGTTTGCCTATGGGTTATCAGAAGTATTGGGGTAAGCTATAATCTCTTAAGTTATCATTGAGACTTCAGAAACTCTTCTGAGAATTCAAGTTATCAATCATCTCTTGAACATCACTTTTATATTTCACTCAGTTGGATTGTCTTGATAACCAGGTTATATATGCATGCACCCTTAAATAATTTAAATAGAGAGCAACTTATTCAACGTTAATATTGGCTGGATGACTCCTTGTTCCCATCTGTGTTTCCATTTTTTAGTTTATATAACAAAAACAAGAACTACCCTAAGAAGTCTGCATATCTTTCAACTGTAATATGTGTTAAGGAAAAATTGACATTCTTCATGTATATGCTAATTCCATTATTGGTGGAGTCGGATTATGGTGCTTAGTTGCTAGTTACGACTTACAAATAATGTTTAGTTGCTGTGCATTTGTATCCTCAGATGTTAAGCTGTACTTTGCCATGAAGATGAATAAGATATCCCGTCTTTGCTAGTGACTCTCTAGTTTGGAAGTACCATAATTTTGTCACTAGGATGATTTACATTTTCATTACAGTGATGTAATCCTTATGTTATGAATATATTTGCGAACTTGTTAGATGATACTCATTAGTTTTATCTTTATTGTTCCTTTTCTGTTCTTCATATGATTTAGGCTCCGTCGACCGATGTAGCTGTTCAAGAGTTGAGTCGGAGTACTGTTGAAGTTAGTGAAATAGTGTTTTTCTTGCTTGGTGCAATGACCATTGTGGAGATTGTTGATTCACATCAAGGTTTTAAGCTGGTGACTGACAATATATCTACTAGAAATCCTAGGACTCTTCTCTGGGTGGTGAGTTTTTCTTACATTGAAGTTTTTATTACATTTGATAGTTCTTATAATTTTTTAGTAATTATCAGTGCTACCAGTAACCAACAAGCCGAAATGAGTTGCCATAGGTAAACCATTGAGGGGTAGTACCAAAGTTTTCTAGAGCCGCACTTTTTGCCTTTATAGTGGACCTCTATTTGTCCATAACAGATAGATGTTTTGAACTTATGATCAACTTATATCGAGTGACTCCCCACAAAGCAAACTTATATTTACTGACCTATGTCAATAGAGAAAAAACCTTCGCAGTACATGTGGTTCCACTTCGCTGGTGTCTGTCTTTCACCTTGAACTGAATAATTCTCCACCCCCTGGTAATTCAGTCCAGAGGAAACCTTGACACTTTCACCAAAGAAATATTCCACTTGTCTTTTTTACTACGGTCGCACAGTTCTATTTGACATGCACGGTTCTCTATTCATCTATTGACCTTACCAACTAAGGCGGCTCTAATTCCAGTGACTCAGCAGATTTATTATTCATATTTGTTTCTCAAATCTTTATCTTTTTTTCGAAATGGGAGCATAGCCCCAGCCCACACAGCCGTTTTATATTAAAGAAGAAAGTAGTGTCAAAGTATCAATATCAACTTATTACAATCATGGATCGGCCAAAGTGGCAACATGAACCAGCCAACGAAACACATCGCAACGACAAAGACTACACATTTTGAAGCCTTCTAGTGTGACGCCACCCACCGTGGTTGAAAATAGCTCGGACTACCGCCATCAACCGGGAGCATCCATAATCCATGAGCGATCGTTGGTCCTGTGGCAAGAGGAAGGACCACATATGTATCCAGTAAACCGCTCTGTGAACAACCTGCAAGAAATGAGCATCTCTAGTCTTGTTAAACACCACATTATTCCGACAATTCCATATGGACCAAACAAAAGCACAAGTACCAATGCGTATATGCGCTTTAGTTCTTTTATCTACTCCATCCAGCCAATGTCCAAACATATTTGCTACACTAGTTGGTGGGGAAATACTGAAAGTAAAATGCTCAACCGTTTCATCCGATTGACGAAAAAACGAGTTTTTTACAACCAGTCCAGCGTCTTTTAATTAGGTTATCTTTAGTCAAGAGAACTTTCCGTTGAAGAAACCACATAAATATTTTTATTTTCAAAGGAACTTTTAACTTCCAAAGATATTTGCAAAGAAAAGGTGTATGCCCGTGCATATAATCCGAATACATAGAGCTCACAGTGAACTTCTTTGTTGTAGTCAATTTCCATAGAAAAAGATCATCCTCATCCGATAGCGAGACATTCATTAGTCTCTCAACCAATCTTTCCCATGAAGTCCACTTATCCCCAGTCAGTCCTCCTAAATTCAATATTTAGAGGATTATTGGCCAACAGTTGTGCCACCATAACATTTTACGGCGCGCAATATTAAAAAGTGTTGGATATTGAGCAGCTAAAGGCTTAGAACCGAGCCAAGTATCCTCCCAAAAACGAGTACGAAGACCATTGCCTATGCTAAAAGAACCCCGTTCGAAGAAGTTTTTCTTAACCGTCATCAAACCCTTCCAAAAGGGAGAGTCGGTGGGATTTGGCTCAACTTGAGATAACATTTTGTTAGTCAAATATTTATTGCATAACAACTCATGCCAAACGCCATTCTCATGAAGAATTTTAAAAAGCCATTTGCTTGATAAACATTTATTCTTGATTTCAAGTACTTCTATACCTAGCCCGCCTTGATCTTTGGGCGACAAACAATGCTCCACTTCCTTAAACGATACTTTCTTTTGGTTTGATCACTCTGCCAAAAGAATCTATATCGGTAATAGTCAAGCCTCTTCCGCACCCCCACAGGATTAGAAAGAGAGAAAGCAGGAACATTGGTAAGCTAGTAAGCACTGAATTAATTAACACCAGCCGGTCTCCATAAGAGAGCATTTTGCCTGCCCAACATCCTAATTTATTTTCAAAACGGTCTTCCATGGGTTTCCATTCCTTATTTAACAATTTACGATAATGAATAGGAATACCCAGATATTTGAACGGGAAGGATCCTATTTCGCACCCAAAAATAGTGCGATATTCATTTTGCATATCCTTAGCCTTTCCAAAACAATAGAGTTCACTTTTCTAGAAGTTTATCTTTTTTTTTTTTGAGATTCTAGAAGTTTATCTTGAGCCCACAAAGTTGCTCAAACAATGACAAATTAAGCTTCATGTCAACGACCTTTTCAATATCATGCTCTAGGAACAAAATTGTATCATCAGCGTACTGCAGTATGGACACCCCTCCCTCGACAAGATGAATAAAAGAATGTCGTTGCTCGACCACTCACTGATTCACAGTCTATCCTTACAATACTAACGTCTTATTTCAGAGCCATTCATTATCATGCTTTATTTTTCGATGCATAAATCGTTTCTTATTTCAGATTGGCTTTGTTACCTTCTTTATGAGTTCTGTACTCGACAACTTGACTTCGACTATTGTCATGGTGTCACTGCTCCGGAAACTAGTACCTCCATCAGAGTATAGAAAGTATGATCTCTATTATCTCAGCTATTACCTTTGTACATAATTTGGTAATTCTTTTGGTCCTAAGTCAACATATTTACTGTCAATGATCCAATCCACGTGTTCTCCTTAGTTTCATACTTCCATTTTTTGGTTACTCTGTACAACGCAGTAGCAAAAACCTGGTTTAAAACTGTCCTCTTGTCGTCCTTCTACCATTCTTTTCATTAAGACACATATGGTTCAATGCCATACTTTGGCACACTCAAGTTAGGCAAGTTTAAGTTTTCGCTGTATGATTTTTCTTTATTTCCATAAGCCCATATTTTGCTTTCTTAGACCTATTACTGACATACAAAGCTGTGTTGATCAAAATAGTTTGTAGAAATGCTTTCTTATTCTTGAGATGATCTTAAGTTGCACATGTTCTTTTATTGTAGTTGGGAGGTTGGCCCAATGAAGTTTGAGTTACTGTGGGGGAAGCCCCCACAGTATAAGTAGGAACCTAAATTCTGCGTCCATGAGATCTTGAACCCAGGTGGTGGGATTGTCTACTGATAACTGTAACTTGGCAACATTTGTTCATGCGTCTCAGAATTTGTTTTACACTGATAGTTACACCTTACTGCACATAGTACCAAGAAAGGGTAAAACAAATAGGAAAAGTATTTAGTGCCAATTCTAGCGCAAAATAGCAAGCCATGCTAGTCTTGGCATCAAGTCAACATGAAAAGCTCTTAATGTACAACCATATGGAATTTTAAGGTTCAACTAAAATAATAATTTTGTTTATGATAATTAAAAGGTAAAAGAAAAGGAAATGTGATTAGCTGTACAAATTACAACATTCTCTTTCTCTCTCTCGACGTTGGTATGTCAGACCATTACCTTCTCAGTTCGTTTGGGGAAGTGTTGATTTGAGGCCAACATTTTTTTGAAGACTCAGTTGAGGAAACTTGGTTTAGGTTGACACTTTCTCCAAGTGGTATGTTAGCACTTGATATTTATCAATAATTAGGATTGAGTTAGAGATGAATGCAACATCGTAAATTAGATCTCATTATATCTCAACAGGCTGGTCTACGGTACTCTCTATCCTTCAATCCATCAATAAATGGTTTGAAGGAATGTTTGGTATCTTTAGTAAACATTGGCTTATTGGGACAGATTGTTAGGTGCTGTTGTTGTAATAGCAGCTAATGCTGGGGGTGCATGGACACCAATTGGTGATGTGACAACCACTATGTTGTGGATCCACGGTCAGATTACGACTTTAAATACAATGCAGGTCAGATTTGCAAATTTATCCTTGTATTCTGTGTTATGCTTATGCAGACATTTCCTTCATGTTAGTGCTCTCTAAATTGTTCATTATGCTGATATTTCCTAAATGTTAGAGCTCTCTAAAATGTCGATCAAGTTTGTATTGACCCCCATGCTATAATTTTCTACCTTTAATACACTATTGCTCAAGACTTTAGAACTTACTATGATTATTTCAGACATCCTATCATGCATGTCGTTTATGATGAACCTTATAAAGGTTGATTAACTTAAACTGCACTGGAGGAGAACATGTAAACTTGTATTTTGAAAGATATAACTAGAAGATACGACAACTTTTTTTAATCATATTCCTTTATGAGTGCTATTTCTTTTTACACAACAGTATTATAAAATTTTAGTCAATACTGCAGATTGCTGTTAGAGATATAGTGCAAAATTGAGGTGAATTGCTTAAATCAATAAAATAAAATGGAAGATGCTTCCAAATCTTAATTTCTCAAGTAGGGGGATATTTCCATCAAAAAGACGACATTTTACAGAATAAACCTCATGATCTTGATCGCCATCAATTAATCATTTTATGAATTTTGTTTGTTTATTCTTTTTTCCGCATGCTGCTTCAGCAAAGTGCTGAACTTCTTGGCTTATGATCTGACAGGGCTTGTTTCTCCCCTCGGTAGTTTCATTGGTGGTCCCACTGGCCCTGATGTCCTTCACCAGGTTCTTAAAAAATGACTACTTCTGATAAATGACATTAAAAAAAATATTCATGAAGTCTTGTGGAATAATTTGTTATATGTTGCATGTAGTGAAGCAAATGGATCATCTCAGACATCTTCCAGTTTGCTGTCATCGGAGCAGATGGCCCCTCGAGGGCAGCTTGTATTTGCTGTTGGACTTGGAGCCCTAGTGCTTGTTCCGGTGTTCAAATCTCTCACGGGTTTGCCACCTTTCATGGGGATGCTCCTTGGTCTTGGGATTCTCTGGATTCTGACAGATGCGATACATTATGGAGAATCTGGAAGGCAGAGATTGAAAGTTCCACAGGCGTTTTCACGAATTGATACTCAAGGAATTTTATTCTTCTTAGGTATTCTGTTGTCGGTCGGCAGGTACACCCCCCCCCCCCCCCCCCCCCCCCCCCCCCCCCCCCACACATCCTCTCCCACCGTGGGCGCGCGCATACAGTTATTTGAGGGCTTGATTTTGTGGAATCTTAAAGCCATGTAGTTAATATCAGGTTTTGCTACTGTTGACCTACAACTGTTAGGAGGCATTTCAATCTAATTCTAAATATATATCTTATCTTAAGCTTAAGATTTGATATAGCTTAAGAAGATGTGGAAGGTAGTCTTTCACTAGAAGACTTAGTAGCAGAACTAGCAAAATGTGTCGTCTCAAAAGAATTAATATGACCTAGCAGTGTGAGTATCTCCTGAGAGTCAATACTCAAAAGCACCATAGGCCCTCTGAGAGGAAGAGCCTCTGGTGTCAAGTCCCTGCGGCAGCCAGTGAGAGGCGGCGACAGCAGGGCGGTAGGGACGGAGGGAGACGATCTAGTGGTTTGGGCAAGAGCAAGCTGTAAGCGTGCTTTAAGCCTGTAGTGCAGTGTTATGGGTATTCATTATACGGCGAATCGGCCAATATATATATACACATAAGGATATGTCATATATGATATATGCATGAAAGCTCTTATGCAATTGCAAAATACACAGCTAATCATACACATCTGACAGTAGGAGTGTGTGCAAATGGTTTGAGTTCTGTTAAGCTTCATGCACTACCCAACGCAACCAAAAGTCCGAGCTGATGGAAAGGGCACAGAGGGGGCAACAACAATTTTTAGGATAGATTGCGCAAGCCAGGACTCAAACTCGAGAGTCTGGGCTCTGATACCATGTTTAGCATAATGCACTAGCCAACACAACCAAAAGTCAGAAATGATGGAAAGGGCTAGTGCACCACTTATAGATAACTATATAAAAGCCACACGAAATTGAGCCCTCAGCGCGCTCCGCGTCGCCGCGGCACTGTATTACTGTTACCCGCTACAGGGTAACAGTACCGCGAGCAGATCCGCGCCGTCCGCTGCCGATCGAGCGGTCAGCAGCGCACGGCCGTGACATTTTTGCAAAAAAGACCTTGCAGTTTCCAGAAATAAACCCACAGCCCAACAGTATAACTGTAACAGTGCAAGAGAGGACCTATTTGTAATTTCGCGATAACACAAGGACTTGTGTGAAAAAACCCCCAGAACACGGCCTCCTCCCCTCTCTCCTTTCCCGCGCGCGGCCGGCGCTGCCGCCGTCGCCGACGCACCGTCCCGCCGCTGCACGCCCTCGCGTTCAAATCGAACGCCACCAGCGGGACGGCCTCGCTCTCCTCTCCGTCATCGTCGAAGATCGCGGGCCGGGGACCTCGGACGCGCCCGCGGCGAGGTCGTCTTCGCCGTGTCCGGCCGCCGCCGCCGCGCCTCGATTCGCCGCCTCCCGACCTCGCCTTGCCCGGCCGCCACCACCCTTCGCCTGCCCACGACGCGCCGCGTCCAACGCGCCACACCGCGCCGCCTCTAACGGCCTCAAGCGCCGCCGTCATGGTCGACGCCGCCACGCGCGGAAGAAGATATCCATTGATGACGTCAACGGCTGACGTCACCACGGGTCCCCTGCCAGATTTTCCAAAATTTCCATAATTTTTTTTTCTAAATAATAAATAAACTGCATATGGGGCCCACTGTTAACATTTTTGTAATTACAAAACATCCCAAATTTTTTAAAATTCATATCTTCCGAACTACAATTCAAAAAATAATTCAAACAAAACGTCAAAATTGGCAGGAAAATGTAATTTCCCGAATAGATCTTTCTCAAAAAAAAAAAAAATTCCACCACGTTCTAAAAAAAGCTTCAAGGTAGATTCCAACAATATCACAAAATAAATGACTTTCTAACTGTGATTTACAATAACCTTTCAAACAAACATGATAGAAATCATAAATATCATGAAAAACAGGTTAAAAAAATTCCCGAAATAATTCTTCCTCAAAAAAAAAAAAAATTCCAAATAATCTGCGAAATACAATAATGCATGGACCCCCCATGTCATATTATTTTCTTTCCAGAAACAACTTTACAAACTGTTCAAATTCCGCCGTGTGGAACCACCCTACTTAACCAATTTCATTAACACAAAAAAAAACGTTGTCAACTCATGACATATGATGAAATTTAAAATTTAAACAATTAAAATTTCCGAATGCCCTTAAAACCTCAGCATTTAAAAAAAAAAGTAAAGAAGAAATCACATAAAAAAAACTTCTCACCATTAGCAATTTAAAAATTTCAACTACTTACAAATGTAAACGCTCTAGCAAAAAAATCACAATACATTT
The DNA here is from genome assembly GCA_947311845.1 of Poa pratensis. Taxonomy (NCBI): domain Eukaryota; kingdom Viridiplantae; phylum Streptophyta; class Magnoliopsida; order Poales; family Poaceae; genus Poa; species Poa pratensis. Next base: position 34,804,760 of record CAMZMU010000083.1, on the reverse strand, counting down.
AAATCTAAACAACTCTTGACCACGAACATTTTCAAACTAAACTTTTTTACACCACGGTATTCACACATGTGACAAATATATCAACATGCACACAAAAAAAAAATGCTCACCACTTATGCCATCAACTTGCTAAATATCTGCAACTACGATAAAACATATCAAATGCAACACATTTTAAAAATTCAGTTTGCTAAAAAAATTAGAGATACCCTAAAATGTATATGTCTTACATGTTACCTCACATATTGCATTCTCCCTAAATATGGAGTTCAAAAAAAAAAATATTTATAGCATTTCATTAATCTAATCTAATTTGAAGAACGGTATCACAAATATCCAAATGAATTTCCTCTAATAATGGAATGACTTAAACAAATGCTCAAGTACTATACATCCTCCAATTTTATAACTCAAACAAATATTTTCGATGAAATAAAAACATATATAACCATTCCAACTTGCTAAGCATTTAGCGGTGCTCTAAAATGTTAAATGTCTTTCAAATCTAATTTACATAACTTCCAAAGTTGAACAACTTTCCACATCTAGACAACCTTTTAGACGTACACTTTATTTCCATTTCATTAATATACAAACATTCTACAAGAATTTAAATTCCTGCATTTTCAAATTTAAATTTTACTCACACGCGCGGCATCGCCGCGCAAAGTTACCTAGTACACTTCAACAAGTTCAACCCGTGTAAACCGGCAATCAATCATCTAGTCATTTTCCTTCACAAACTGCAACTTGACGTACTGACCTAGTAGAAAAAAAAATTAACTAACTGTTTTGGCAGGTTGATCTCAAACCGTACTTGCACTCCCCTATCTGACAGCTCTAGCTCTCAAATTTTTTCTATGCATATAAACTTGGTTACCGTGTTTATTAATGGAGTGTTTTCTACGTTTTACACTCTAGTCCATTGCCAGTTAATGATCTTAATTTTCTAATCGTTCGTTTTGTTCTTTCTGTCTCTTTGCACTAGCTTGGAATCTGCAGGGATTTTGAGGCAGCTAGCCAACTATCTTGACGCCAATATTCCAAATGCTGACCTTATTGCAAGTATCATTGGTGTTGCATCAGCAATTATAGACAATGTCCCACTTGTTGCTGCAACTATGGGGATGTATGACCTGACTTCATTTCCTCAAGATTCAGATTTCTGGCAGCTTGTTGCGTTCTGTGCTGGTACGGGCGGTTCAATGCTTATCATTGGCTCAGCAGCAGGAGTGGCTTTTATGGGAATGGAAAAGGTGGATTTCTTTTGGTACTTTCGCAAGGTAAACTTCTTTCTCATTCAACTCTTAAGAGGAGATGTGAAAGAGCATAATAACAATCGACAGTATGATCTATTACAGGAAAAATTCTCATTACATGATGTTAGCTAGCAAGGCGTATTGAGTGCATTTTCTTATATTTCGCTCTAAAACTTTTTCAGTACAACCCATATTTCTGATATTGTTTCTTTGAGTAGTTTTCATTAGAGCTCAGAGCAGAACTTTTATGTCAGACTTCCGCTTAGCTTAGAGGTTTCTCTTCGGCACTGCATTTCAAGAAAAAATGCTTCCGGTTTTCTAACGTATTATTGCTCGTAAATAGTGGCAAAACTTCAGCGAACAAAGTGTGCCCTTTTCATTGTCCTGGTTTTAGAAGTATAGGTCAATTAATGCCACAAAACTCACAACGTTCCTTGATGACTTGGACTTTTGGTGAACTGGTTGGCACATGAAAGCATGGTGATGAGAGAACGATCATGGCTGAGCGCAGGATATGCAGACGCTCAACTAGGGAGCATGCAATCCATGTTCATATTTAGCAAAGAAAGGTGGAAAGCAAGGAACCCATGCCTTGTGTCCTACTGTCTTAGTAAAAAGCAAGAGTTCATGTCTACTCAGGAAAGTGAGACGTGGATGATGATCAAATAAGAATTCTTGTCATAGACTGGGATAATGTCTAGTCTAGTTAAAATTAGAGGGAGTCTTCTGTAACCGTCGTCAAGGAAACCAAGTCTTCCATTACAGTTCAAAACCTGGTTACCTTGACTGCCTGATGTAGACAATAGCTCATAGGCAACTAAATAATATAGGCATGCAGAGTATTCTAAGTGATGTGTGTCCATATTACAATGGTTTATCCATCTGTGTGTTAAGATTCATTGTTGACATGATACTACTTGTATTTGCAGGTGAGTGGCTTTGCTCTTGCAGGTTATGTGGCCGGTATCATCACTTATCTAGCTGCTCAAAAGATCCCTATACCTCTTCCTACTTCACTGGCAGAGATACCATTTCTTCCGGGTTCATAAGAGGTTGACCAAGATGGTCCTGTAAGAAAGAGACATTACTCTAGATGGGAGATGAACACACCCTTACTATTGTGGGCCGAACCTCATGCAAGCATCGGCAGTAAGTGTTGGCAAAGAGAGGGTGTTTACAACTTGTCTCCCCATAAATACACGGCTGAAAATGGTAGAGAAATAGAGCGTGCCCTGAGCTCCTAGGCCTCCACATTTTGGTGTGGTAGAATTGAAAGGCTGGGAATGCTGCATTAAAAAGTTTGTGGTAGGCTAGGGCAGAATGCGTATGTAAATTAAGTTGCCAATTGTCCCTATCGACTAAGGACAAAAGCATCGACTCCAAACTCCTAAGATCAGAGCTATCTACTTGTTGTAACCATCAACTTTTCTCCTAAGAATAGAGGTGATCTGTATTGTCTGAAGATACAGTATGATCCTGAAACCTTATCACTTGGGGCGACTGTTTGGTACTGTCAGTTCTTTGCGAGCACTTTGTCAAATACTTCTGACTCGTCTCATTCGAGGAAGGTTATCTCCGTTTTGAAGGGGCGGACCCAAAATATTCAGTGGGGGCACAATGTTTGACTGTGGGCAGTTCTGTTGTACATAAAAAAAAAATCTGAGTATATTCCTTCAAAATTGAAAAGGATTCGCCAAATTTGATGCCCCTACTTAGCTCTCTTTGGGTCCGCTTGAAATTCTGAGTATGATGTATGTGCTCACCGGTGTATTTTTCACCTCAAACGGACATCCATCTGCAATTCCCTGTTCTTCATAATTGATGAAGAGGTGACATATATGGCACCATTTGAGTCGAGCTAAATGTTACTCCGTATGAATCAGGTACAGCTTGTGTTATGATCAATTTGCTGCCCGGAAGCAGAAGTAGCATCGCTGTATCTGATCCGGCTATCAAGCGTCCAAACGACTTTGTTACTCTGGGACCGTCCTACTCCTATTGGTGCTGCTATCCTAGTATGCAGGCAAGGCAGAGGGCAAATCCAAGTGCCTGGCAACATGGGCAGCAGTGTCAACTCACATGAGAAACAGGGAGGCAGCAGGTAAGCAGTAACAGGATGAAGACGACACCACTAGATTTCGATCACATGTGACGCTGCTGCAGCTTTACACTGCATATATTATCTTTTTTTTAAGGGAACTGCATAAATGTATCTTAATTTGGGAGGAAACGAAGGCGTGGACAGATCTGGTTGGTTTCGCTCGTGTAAATTAAGAAGGGCATATGCATGTGCGTAGTGCTTCGGGTACAGCCAAGGAGAGAAAGATTCTCGTGGTTTGTGGTATGTACGTTCGTGTGCTTTTGTTTGTCAGTAACTCGTGACTCACTTGTCCCTGTTGCTGCAGCGAGCGACGCGAATCCTCTGTCTGTCTGCACACATTCGACGAGGGCAGAAGTTGGCACGCTACAGCCGATTCTACTTACCCAGCTGGAACGCTACAAAAAGACCGAGAAGCTCTTGTAGAGATAAGAAATAAAACTAGCATACACATGACATCTTGTATATACTACCCTGATCAAAACATATATGCAAAAACGGGGTAGCAATATACATCCATAAAATACATTATAGTACATATTGAAATGCATCTCATTACTCACCTCGTATCAAAATATCCACCATAGCATAATACAAATATGAGCATATTCATATACGACAACGGATATGGTTCCCCACATGATATCACATAGAGAGATAGATCAACTACTGTCGGAACTCAGTAGTCCATAGATGGACTACTCCTCATCATGGCGACGATGTTGTATAGGCCAAAGAGGCAATCAGAGGCTATTCCGGCATCGTATCCCTCTCAAATCTTCGTCGGCGGCAGAGGTTTATTTCTTTGTTTCGGTGGTGGCACCGGGTGCTCCTAGAGATCACGAAGGGGCATATATATAGTCGGGTTTAGTCAAAAGAAAGAGGCACACGAAACAACAGAGGCAATCAGACGGTCGAGGGGGAGAGAACCTCCTCGGGGTGGGTGGCCCCATTGGCTGAATTGCCTTCTGGCCGTCTCGGCATCGTCTCGTGATTTTCTTGATCTCCTAATTTTCGTTCTTCCAACATATTAATGTGGCAAAATCTTAGATCCGTTTGAGGCCGGGAAGGTTCTTGAAACGCAAAATACGAAAACCAAAGATTTCTACTTTCCATATTTATTACCCAAATAAAGGGGTTTGATGGCGTGAATCACACGTTCGCTGGGAGACCCCAAGAGGAATGTATGATGTAGCGTAGTGGCAATTTTCACTTGATACAAAACCAAGTTTGTCGAACCAGTAGGACTTGGAGAAGGCTTCGGAAAGGTGTCTCCCTCCCCTGGCGCTAGGAGGTAAACGTGGACCTGCACACAATCACGAACAAACTACTTTGCCCCAACGAAACAGAGAGGTTGTCAATCTCTCCGGCTTGCTGAACACAAAGAATTAAATGTATGTGTGTAAAATAATATGAGAGCAAAAATGACCAGCGAGCAAATGACTAGGAAAAGCTATTTAAAACGGTTGTAAACAATATAGGAAAATAGGATCAGGGTCCACAGTTCACTACTGGCGTCTCTCCAAAAGATAAACATGTTGGGTAAACAAATTACAGTGAGGCAATTGACAAATATGGGCGCAACACAATACTATCATGACACAAAGTTCACCGTTTCATCTAATATGGGCATTACGGCAAAATACATAGACCGTTATCCAACTGCATCTATGACTAATAATCCACCCCGGGATCGCTATCCAGCTTGTCACCCGAGAGTATTAAGTTGCAAGCAACGGATAATTGCAATAAGCATTGTGCGTAATGTAAGCAATGATTACAACAAATAGCAATAAACACCGCTGTTTTATCCCTAGTAGCAACAGCACATCTCAAGTCTTAATCGTTTCTGTCAACTCGAGCTCAGACAAGAGAGGCATGAACCCACTATCTAGCATAAATACCCTCTCTAAGATACTAGCAATTACTTCGGCCAAAGCATCCACAAGCATCGAAGAGCATGCAAGATCATAAATAAAACTTATGATAAATAAACTGAACAATAATGTCATGACTCTATAATTCATCGGATCCCCGCAAACACAACATGTAGCATTACAAATAGATGATCTTGATCATGTTAGGCAGCTCACAAGATTTAAACAATGGAATACAAGGGAGAGAGACAACCATCTAGCTACTGCCATGGACCCGTAGTCCCGTGGTGGACTACTCACGCATCACTCCGGAGGCAGGCATGGTGGTGTAGATGCCTCCGGTAACGATCTCCCCCTCCGGCAGGGTGCCGGGAATAGCTTCAGAACCCTCCCGATCTAGGGTTGGCGACTGATGGGGGGTTGCCCAACCGGGTAGGCCCAGGACCCCGAGTCGGCTCAAAGGCCGGGTGGCCCAAAGCCCACCCGGAGAGCATCTTCCAGGATACCGGGTCCCCGAGGATCCCGGTACGTCGGCTCGGGAAGGCGGCAGCGGATATCTCCGAATCGGTTTACGATCTGCGTATCCCGAAGAGTGCGCCTCAAGCAGCCGCACTTGTAGGCAGGATAGCTAGCGCCGCCAGCGGCACCCGTCATTTCCCTGTAAACCCTAGCCGGCTCCCTATATAAAGCCGGCAAGGTGCAACCCTAGGGCAGACTCATCTCATTCCATAGCCTTCGGAGCACCCGCAAGCTCTGTTGCGCACACCATTGTACACCCCATTCAGATCCAATACATACAAGCAGGAGTAGGTCTTTACCTCATACAGAGGGGCCGAACCTGGGTAACTCCGCGTGTGCTACCTCTTCGTGAATCCTACATCGCCTGGCTCACACCCGAGTTAAGCCACCCCCTATGGCATCTGCCGTGACTAACCCACGACAGTTGGCGCCCACCGTGGGGCCAGCGATCGCTGGAGTTTACTTTGCGAAGAGTCCTGAACCCGGCACTGGCGTCATCCTCAGCCGCCAGGCCACGCCGAACCGCGGCGACATCGTCACCGGCACCTACTTCGAGCACGGAGGGATCAGCTACGTCGCTGACCCGCACACTTGGGGCAAGCCCAATTACGGGCCCATCACCCGCTCGATGGTGATCCCATTCGGGACGGCTGTCACCGCCTACGTCGGCTTCTGCGGTGTGGACGGAGGCGTCATCGTCGACGACAATGACAGCGCCTCCTCTCGCCTCGACGCGACGGACTACGTCGTCATCAACACCACGGATGCGGATCTCACCGCACCCGCTTCACCCGCTGGGACCGTCCAGATCTCGGACGACGACGACACCGGGTCGATCTTGCCCGTCCTCGACTACGAGTCGGAGGGCTCGACCGATCTGGCCTCGGACGGCTCGGCCACACCCGCCTTCATCGGCATGACGGGTGAGGCGGCTAAAGCCGCCGCCAACACTGCTGCTGCATCTGCCGCAGCGACGGAGGCTGACCTGCAGAAGCAGGCACAAGAAAAGCAGACGCGCGAGCGTCAGCAAGCTCAGCGCGAACAGGCGCTACGCGAGCAGGAGGCTCGCAACAAACAGAGCGCTCAAGACTCCCTTGATGCGCTCAGGGGACAAGCGGGTCGGGTCCCTGACCCGCTCGCTACTCCGATCACGCCGGCGAACGCCGCCACCCAGGCCACGCAGCTCGAGCGGCTGCGCCTGGACATGGCTCGCCAGCAGGAGAAGATCCGCCAGAAGGAGCTGGAGGTGGATGCCCAGACCACCGCCCTGTCTGCGGTGACCAGGCAACACAAGAGCCGCCAATCGCGGCTCAACCCAGACGCGCATCGCCAGATGCCCTCTCGCGTGCTCGACGACGCTTTCGCACGCGAGACCGATTTGGAGAGGCAGCGCGACGAGTGTCGCAGGTCTCAGCCTGGCGGCTCGAATCAGCCGCCACCTCAGCCTCGACCAGCGATGCCGCCTCCGGCACCACGACCCCAGTCGAACCCGGCTCGACCTCAACCTCAGCCGCGGAACGACGACGACGCCGACCTTGCCGTCTTCGGCACACCGGTCGACTGCATGACCGCTGCCGCCTCCCTCTTCAAGAGGATACGCGTCAAGGACAACCCCTACTGGTCCAAGGGGTGCAAGCTGGTGGACAAGGCGCTAGAACTGCAGGAGAACATGTCGCAATCCAGCGGCAAGCTCTACTCCAAGTCGCCACCTAGCGAGAAGACGGCTTCGGCGCAACGCCCAAGCCAGGGGAACAGAGACCACCCCAGGCACGACGCTGCTCCGCCGCAGCCGCGCAGCCGGCACGAGGAGCCGGCGGTGTCGAGCAACGCGGGAGCTGGAGGCAACCCGCCTCGGCTCGCCCGCAACGACGCCCGGCACACCATCAACAACAACCAGGCGCAGGCACGCTCCAACCATTCCGCTCCGGACCTGCGCCTCCACCTCAACGACAAGCGCGCCGAGACGGCGCGCAACAGCGACGACGACGACGTCGGCCCCAAGTGCTTCGGACCCGCCATTCGTGGCGAGCGTTTCCCTAGCAACTTTAAGGGGCCGAGAGAGGCGCCCAAGTACAACGCCACCATGAACCCGGAGACCTGGGTCCAGGACTACTTGGCCGCCATGAGCATCCAGAGCGCGTCCTCGCTCTGCTGCGCACGCTACTTCCCTCTCATGCTTGAGGGGACGGCTCGCACCTGGCTTAACAACCTCCCCAGGAATAGCGTCAATTCCTGGGGCGAGTTGAAAAGCTCTTCATCACCAACTTCGAAGGGACCTGCAAGCGCCCGACCACGCTCGAAGATCTCAAGCGCTGCGTCCAGAAGGAGGGCGAGTCCACTAGGAAGTGGTATCGCCGGGTTGCCGACCTCATCCACTCGGCAGAACACCTCAGCGTCGACACGGTGCATTCTCACCTCGAGGACAACACCACGTTCGAGTCGCTTCGACAGAAGCTGAGGCGTTCCCACAAAGGCGACATGACGATGGGACAGCTGCTCGCCATCGTCTACAAGTACGCCGAGTCAGACGCCACCAAGGACGACTCCGACGAGGAGGACGACGAGAAGAGAGGTGGCAAGAACAAGGGCAAGGCCAAGCACTCCAGCGCTCATAAGCGCAAAGGTGACGGCGGCTCCGAGTTCGTAGCCGCCACGACTGCGGGAGGTCGCGGCTTCAAAAGCCAACGCGGCAACTTCCCGCGAAAGAAGCTCACCGCCACGGAGATCCTGGCCATGCCGTGTAGGTATCACAGCCTACCCGGCAAGCCAGCCGCCCACACGACTGACGAGTGCAGCTGGACTGCAGAAATCGTCAAGGCCAAGACTGGTGCCAAGAAGAGGGCACCCGACGGAGATGACGACGGTGAGCAGCAGCAGGGCATGCCCCCCACTGCCGGCTTCATGGGCCACACCTTCGTCGGCCTCGACACCAAGCGGGAACAGAAGGTGATCAAGCGCGCCGTCCACGCGACTCTGCCAGACGTGCCCCAGTGGCTCGACTGGTCCGAGCAGCCGATCACTTGGAGCCGTCAGGACCACCCGCCCCGCGTCGATTACCCGGGCAAATTCGCTCTGGTCGTCGCACCTCAGGTCAAGGGCTACATCTTGACCAAAACCCTGATGGACGGAGGATCCAGCATCAACATCCTCTACTACGAGACGTTCCAGCGCATGGGATTGCGCGACGAACAGATGGTTCCAACCATCACCACCTTCCACGGCATCGTGCCGGGAAAGAAGGCCTACCCGTTAGGCAAGATTGCACTCGACGTCGTCTTCGGCACCGCCAAGAACTTCCGGCTCGAGAAGATTTGGTTCGAGGTGGTGAACTTCCGCAGTTCATACCACGCGATCCTTGGGCGACCCGCCTTCGCCAAATTCATGGCAAGGCCCTGCTACGCCTATCTGAAGATGAAGATGCCGGGTCATAACGGCACCATCACCGTGCACGGCGACGTCGACCGCGCTATCGAGTGCGAGAAGGGCAACGCCGTCTTCGCCGAGTCCGTCATCGCCACGGAGCAGCTGGAACAGCTCAAGCTGCAAGTCGACCCCAACGACATGACCATCGTCAAGAAGCCGACACTGGACGCACGCGACAAGTTCCAGTCGGCACAGGAGACCAAGCGCATCCCGCTGGTCGAGGGCGACTCCTCCAAGACGGCGGTGATCGGCTCGCACATGGACAGCGCATAGGAAAGCGCGCTCTGCGACTTCCTCCGTGAGAATCGGGACATCTTTGCATGGAAGCCATCTGACATGCCAGGCGTCCCGAGGGAGCTCGCAGAGCACAAGCTCAACGTTGACCCTAAACTGAAGCCGGTGAAGCAATTCCTGCGTCGCTTCACCGGTGAGCGACACAAGGCTATCGGCGAAGAGATAGCCCGGCTCCTAGCTGCCGGGTTCATCGCCGAGGTCATGCACCCGGAGTGGCTTGCCAACCCGGTGCTCGTTCTGAAGAAGAACGGAACATGGCGGATGTGCATCGACTACACAGGCTTGAATAAGGCCTGCCCCAAAGATCCATTCGCATTGCCTCGTATCGATCAGCTGATCGACTCGACGGCAGGCTGCGAGGCGCTATGCTTCCTCGACGCCTACTCCGGGTACCACCAGATCAAGATGGCGCCCGAAGACCAGGAGAAGACGTCTTTCATCACGCCCTACGGCGCGTTTTGTTACGTCTCCATGCCCTTCGGCTTGAAGAACGCCGGAGCGACTTACCAGCGTTGCATCCAAAACTGCTTACACGAGCAGATTGGCCGCAACGTCCACGCCTACGTGGATGACATCGTCGTCAAGTCCAAGCTGAAGACGGACCTGATTACCGACTTAACGGAGACATTCAACAATCTCCGCAAGTACAGGATAAAGCTCAACCCGGAAAAATGCGTCTTTGGCGTACCCGCGGGCAAGCTCCTGGGCTTCATCGTCTCCGAGCGAGGCATCGAAGCCAACCCAGAGAAGATCAAGGCGATCGAAGCTCTGAAGAAGCCGGAGAACCTCCGGGACGTGCAGCGGCTCACAGGCTGTGTCGCTGCCCTCAGCCGTTTCATCTCACGACTCGGCGAGAAGGCCATGCCTCTGTACCGGCTCCTCAAGAAGTCGGACACGTTCACTTGGAACGACGAGGCAGACGCCGCCTTGGTCGCTCTCAAGAAGACGCTGGCCGAGGCGCCCATCCTTGCATCTCCACTGGAGAAGGAGCCGATGCTCCTCTACATCGCTGCGACCAATCGAGTCGTCAGCGCGGCGGTCGTCGTCGAGCGCAAGGAGGAAGGCCACGAACAACTGGTCCAGAGGCCAGTCTACTACGTCAGCGAAGTTCTGACGGATTCGAAGCAACGTTACCCACATTACCAAAAACTTGTATACGGTGTTTTCTTTGCTTCAAGAAAGTTGCGACACTATTTCATGGGCCACCCGATGACGGTGGTCAGCTCGTCTCCCTTAGCTGAAATCATTCGCAATAGGGAAGCAACCGGGCGAGTCGCCAAATGGGCCTCGGAGCTGCAGCCTTTTGGCCTCAGCTACGCGGCTCGCACTGCAATCAAGTCGCAAGCACTACCCGACTTCATGGTCGACTGGATGGAGATGCAGTTGCCGCCTCCAACCTATGAAGCCGGTAGATGGACCTTGTTCTTCGACGGGTCCAAGATGTACGAGGGCTCGGGGGCCGGAGTCGTCCTCACCTCCCCCCAGGGAGACAAGATGCGATACGTGCTGCAGATACACTTCACCTGCACCAACAACGTCGCCGAGTACGAAGCCCTCCTACATGGCCTACGCGTGGCCAAGGAGATGGGAGTTAGCCGCATCAAATGCTACGGCGACTCCGACCTCGTCGTTCAGCAAACGATGGGGACATGGGACGCAAACGATCCCAACATGGCGGCTTATCGCCGACTCGTCGATCAAGTCGGCGGACACTTCGCCGGCATGGAGCTGGAGCACATCGACCGGAGGAAGAACGAGGCGGCTGACGCGCTTTCTCGCTTCGGGTCTAAGCGGGACCCAGTCCCACCCGGCGTCTTCCTCGACCACTTGCACAACCCGTCGGTGCGGCCACCGGCAGAAATCGACACCGCCAACCCGCCATCGTCAGACACAGCTCTGGTAGCGGTAACACAGGAGACGAGCGATTGGAGGGAACCCTACATCGAGTTCCTCACCACCAAGAAACTGCCAGCCGATGAGGTCCATGCACGGCAAGTCGTGCGCCGGGCCTCAGCTTACGCCATCATCAACAACGAGCTCTACAAACGCAGCACATCGGGAGTCTTCCTCCGCTGCGTCGAGCCGGAAGAAGGAAGGCGCATCCTTCACGAGATCCACTCGGGCGATTGCGGTCACCACGTCGGTGCCCGCAACCTAGTCGGCAAGGCGTTCAGACACGGCTTCTTCTGGCTCTCTGCGCACCAGGATGCAGTCGACATCGTCCGTCGCTGCGTCGGGTGCCAGAAGTACGCCCGACAGGATCATCTACCCGCTGCAGCTCTGAAAACCATCCCGCTGACATGGCCATTTGCCGTCTGGGGGATGGACATGGTGGGCCAGTTCAAAACAGCTCGTGGCGGCATGACACACCTGCTGGTCGCAGTAGACAAGTTCACCAAGTGGGTCGAAGTCGAACCCATCAAGAAACTCGACGGCAAGACTGCAACCAAGTTCCTCCAGAAGCTCATCTTTCGGTTTGGCTACCCGCACAGCATCATCACCGACAACGGCACAAACTTCGCCGAGGGAGAGATGAAGGCCTTCTGTCAACAAAAGGGCATCCGTCTCGACCTGGCATCGGTCGCCCACCCGCAATCAAACGGGCAGGCGGAAAGAATGAACCAGACAGTGCTAGCCGGGATCAAGCCGCGACTTCAAGTACCACTGGAGCGAACACCGGGTTGCTGGCTGGACGAGCTCCCAGCCGTACTCTGGGGCATCAGAACGACTCCAAACCGTTCCACCGGCTATACGCCATTCTTCATGGTGTACGGAGCGGAAGCCGTCATGCCTACCGACCTCGAGCACGACTCGCCACGGGTCGCCCTCTACAACGAGGAGGAAAATGAGGAAGCCCGCTTAGTGGGCGTCGATCTCCTGGAAGAAGCTCGCGAACTCGCACTCTCCAGGACGGCGATATACCAGCAAGGCCTGCGCCGCTATCACAGCCGCCGGGTCAAGAGTCGATCTTTCCAGGAAGGCGACTTGGTTCTTCGACTCATCCAAAAGTCGAAAGGGATGCATAAGCTCTCGGCACCATGGGAAGGACCGTTCGTCGTCAGCAAGGCGATAGGCAACGGCTCCTACCACCTCGTCGACTTGCGTGAGCCAAACAAAAGCTCCAAGTCCGAAGAGGAGACCAAGCGTCCATGGAACATCAGCCTGCTTCGCCCCTACTATACATAGTATCCATTGTAATGCTGTGTAATCAATCAAGGAAATAAGGCCGGTACGCACTCGACACGCTCGGGGGCTACCGTTTCGTCTCAATCATGCTTTCGAGCCTTTATTTTTCCTACTCACACGTTATATGATTGATGGGTCGTCAAAGAGAGCCGGACGCCACGATGCGCGACTCACCACTGGACTCCCTGCTCATGCAGCAAAATCACTTAAGGAATTGTTGTTTTCTCCCAAGTCGTCAGCCACCCGCAAAAAGTGAAAAGTAGTGCAGCCGGTTCAAACCTAACTTGACAATGAAGCCGCACTCGGACTTTGTCACCATGGGTACCGCGCGCGTCACGAACAAAAATCACGCGAGGCACACTTGGTGAGGTCGCATGATCGACTAAGCTCACAAAAAGCGAAAAACAAACAAAGTGACGATAAGCGCACAACAAACAAACATCAAGAAGTGCCAGAAATAAATCCTTAAGCCGCAGAGGCGCACGCTGAAACGCAACCCGGCACTTAGCATACTTGTTCATTACATATATATTTTTTCGCCCGCAGGCGATCAAACCTAACTACTTCAAAATAACCCCTCTCATGAAAGCAGGGGCATGACCTTCAGGAAGACGGAGCCGCCCGAGCGGAAGAAGTCGACGCCTCGTTCTCCGCAGCCGCGGCGCCATAATCGAAGCCCTGGAGAACAGGAACTCCGTTGCCGGCTCCTCTCCGCCACTTCGTCGAGCTCGCTGTTGGGGGGCACCGCATCGAAGACGAACTCGGTGTGGTCGACCATCTTGGCGGCTCGGCAGGCGTACGGGGTGCAGAACTCGAAGACCGGCGCCATATCGACTTCTCGACCATCAGGTCGAGTCGGGATGCTGGCCGTGATCTTGTCGACGTTCGTCTGCGTGTACCGGCCGCGCACGAGCCCGAGCGCCACGCACGCTCCGCTCCGGGCGGACGACTCCCGCACCCAGGTGATCACCTGGGGCATTAGCTCAAGCACCCGCAGGACCCGGCAGACGGGCGCGGGACACCCCTCCTTGGGAGACAGTGCCTGGACGACGGCGCTGGCCTTGTCGTGCACGTCGCGAGCAAAGACGCCGATGCGGCGAATATGCTCCGCCGACGTCGAGCCAGCCGTCTCCTCGCCTACTCGTCAGCGATAAAAAGGAAGAAAATGAGCAAAGAATGGCCAAGAACGGCAACGAAATACATTGCAAAGGGGAAAATCGTGACAAAACTCACCCCAGATGCCAACAGCGAGCTTCTCGAGCGGCTCGGCCAGCTCCTTCATCTCGCGCTCGGCCGCGGCGGACTTGCGCTCGAGCTTCTCGAGATCCTCACCATAGCCTTTTGTGGCTTGGGTGAGGGCCGCGTCCGCCTCCTCCTTCTGCTTGCTCAGCCGCACGCAGGAGTCTTGCACCGCGGCGAACGCCTCGGTGTGCCGGCTCTCTTGTGCGGCTAGCAGCCGCTGATGCTCAGCGAGGGAGATGTAGCCCTCGCGCGCCTTCGTCAGCTCCTCCTGAAGGCGGCGGGTCTCGTTCTGCTCGGCTTCCAGGAGCCACGCAAGCTCCTGCAACAAAAAGATGGCGAAAGTCAAACACAGAAAAATATACGAGGGCCACGCTCCGGGTTACAGCGACATCAGCGCTAACCCGGGGGCTAGCCCTGCACTCCAAAATTCTACACCGAGTATGGAACTCGGGGGCTGCGCCCAGAGTTGCGTCTACATCGATATTCCGCAACCCGGGGGCTCGCCCTGACAAGCATGCCGAGTCTGAAACTCGGGGGCTGCGCCCCGAATTGCCTCTACCACAGCATCGGCAACTCGGGGGCTACGCCACTAGTCAAAAACCCCGCAACCAGACAACTATAAAGACCCAAGCCGCATTCTACAAATACGACTCGGGCCTTGGGGGCTACATATATACTATGGACGCAACATGTACAAAGAAAAATTTCTACGTACCTGGTGCGCATCCATTGCCGTCTGGATGGCGGCTCGGAAGCTCGGCCGGGACGAAGAGGAGCCCGGGGTGGAGCTCGGGGGCTGACCAGTCAGCCCACCCAAGGAGGAAGCCGCTGCAGCGGCCCGAGTCGCCGTCATCACCAGTGCCGACTCGGGCACAAGCGCGGCGTTGTCCGTGCCAGCCGGCACGGAGTCATCAATAGTGGCCCCCTCGTTCGGAGGGGGCACAATCACTTCATCGCCTCCGCCGGCGAAAGGCGGAGGAGTCGGCGCCCTCGCAACGGGCTCCGCGGCGCGCACAGCGGCTCCCGCCCGCTGGGAGTTTCTCTGCGCATCCTCCATGTCGCTGAGGGACGCGTCCTCAGCCCTGCGACACTCGCACGGGTCAAATTCAAGATAACGTCGCCAACGAAACTGTGGGCGTGGCTCAGCAGCTGACCTTTCGCCCGCAGGCGGCAGAGTCGAGGTACGGATCCCCCGGGAGCGAGGCGCAGGGGGGAGTCGGCACAACCCTCGCGGGGATGTCCCGCAAGGCCTTCTGTCGCCGCTCGGCAGCAACGGTGCGCTGCGCGGCGGTCGCCACCGATCGCTCTGGTGGCGGCGGCGTCGAGCTCACCGACCTCGAGCGCTTGGACTGGGGCCCGGCATCCTCAGACGCGGGCCTGCGCCTCCGCCGGATGCGCAGCGGCTGATCGTCTTCATCATCATCGTCAAGCGCCGGGTTCTTGGACCCGGCGCGTTCTTCTCTTCCTTCTTCTCCTTCCTCGCCCTCGGACAAGATGGGGATCGGCTGGCGGGAGGAGAAGGAGGCCATGTTGGTGTTGTCGGCCTCGTCGTCGGAGTCACGCTCGACAACGTCGTTAGGGCCGGCAAGCACCGCGGGAGCGTCACCACGGATCGGAGGCATCCCAACGAGCGACCGGAACTCCTGAACTCAGCAAGCAGGAGAGATCGGTATAAAAAGACCAAGAAAAGGAAAGCAATGCGAATCGTCAAGTAAAAGGACTCACCTCTGGAGCCGGATGCTTGGCGTTGAAGGCCTCCAAGCCGCCCACGACCCACTCAGGCGCCGGGTGGACGGTAATCCGCTTCATCCGGTGCGTGAACTGCTCCACCGTCTGGAATCGCGACGGGTCGTGGCGCTGCGGGTCCTTCAGCCCCGTGTACTCGCACATCAGCGAGGGGCGACGCTGCAGGGGCGCGATCTTCTTTTTCACCCAGGAGGCGATAAGGTTCAGACCCGTCAGCCCCTCGGACTTCAGCTCCTGGAGCCGCGCCATCAGCCGGTGCACCGTGGGCAAGTCGGCGTCCTGCGGCAGCTCCTGAAGATTGCGGGGACGGCTCGAGGGAGAAAACGGGGGAACCCCGATCTCGCCGTCGGGAGCCGGCTCCCGCATGTAGAAGCCGGTCTTCCTCCAGTACACCTTGGGGAGAAGGCCAAGATCCAAGTAATCCACGTCGCCGCGGACTTGGAAGTTGAGGCCGCCGCAAGGCGGCATGTCGCCGCCCTTCCCCAGCTTGCCGTGGAAGATCCACAGCCATAGCGGGAAGAAGGCGGCGCACCCGAAGTAGCCCTCGCACAGGGCCACGAAACAGGCGAGGTGGAGAATGGAGTTGGGCGTCAGGTCGTGTACCTGCAACCCGTAGAAGTCGAGGAAACGTCGGAAGAACTCCGACGTGGGGAACCCAAGCCCGCGCTCGAGGAACGCGAGGAAGACGACGAACTGCCCGGCGACGGCCGCGGACGCGGATCCGCGGTGGCGATGCGCCACCGACCCTCGACGCCGGCGGCAACAAGCCCTCGCTGGCGGCCTGCTCTAGCGTGTGCGCCGTCACCGAGGATCGCTCCCACTGGCTCTTTGGCGCCACCATCCTGGCCGCGAGGGAGAGGGAGGAACAGGAGTGCCCGATGGCGGCAATGGCGAAGCGACGCAGCGCTCAGGCGCGAGCTGCTCTAGCAGAAGAAGCGGCGAGCGCGAGAAGGGAGAGGAGTGGATGCGTACCCATCAGCCGCACTCCCTCGCCTCTTAGATAGGCGCCGTGAGTGGAGCCGTTACCGCAGTAAATGGCTCCACCCACGTCCGCATTAATCGCCACGTCGCACGACGCCTCGGTTCCCGCACGACGCCTCGGTTTCGCGGGAACGTGCCGGAAAACTCGGCCAGATTTGGCCACGTCGCCCTGTCACGACTTTTCTGACCGTTGGATCAGGCGCGTGCGGGTCAAAAACATCATCATTGCCACTGCTCCATCCCGAGGTGGAGGCAGTCGATACACCGTCAAGTCCCATCAATCGACTCGGCGTCAGATGGACAAACACTACAGGACAAGCGGTCAAAGATACCGTGACGTCAGCCGGAGAATACGAGGAGATAACCCGCACGGAGGCGAGTCGGTATGGCCAACGTCCCAACGGGCACGAGCCGACATCAAACAAAACTTGAGTCAGACCGAACGTTGACACGCCAAAATCCACCACTCCGAGCCTTTGTTTCTCTTTGTTTCAGGAGTTCGTTCACCGACACGACCCGGCAGCTCGCAAGACGAAGGCCAAGCCGGAGACGAGTCCATGACGAACTCGGGGGCTAATGATGGGGGGATGCCCAACCGGGTAGGCCCAGGACCCCGAGTCGGCTCACAAGGCCGGGTGGCCCAAAGCCCACCCGGAGAGCATCTTCTAGGATACCGGGTCCCCGAGGATCCCGGTACGTCGGCTCAGGAAGGCGGCAGCGGATATCTCCGAATCGGTTTACGATCTGCGTATCCCGAAGAGTGCGCCTCAAGCAGCCGCACTTATAGGCAGGATAGCTAGCGCCGCCAGCGGCACCCGTCATTTCCCTGTAAACCCTAGCCGGCTCCCTATATAAAGCCGGCAAGGTGCAACCCTAGGGCATACTCATCTCATTCCATAGCCTTTGGAGCACCCGCAAGCTCTGTTGCGCACACCATTGTACACCCCATTCAGATCCAATACATACAAGCAGGAGTAGGTCTTTACCTCATACATAGGGGCCGAACCTGGGTAACTCCGCGTGTGCTACCTCTTCGTGAATCCTACATCGCCTGGCTCACACCCGAGTTAAGCCACCCCCTATGGCATCTACCGTGACTAACCCACGACAGCGACGGCAGCGGCCTCGGATGTTTTCTAGAAAATATGATCGGGTATCGAGGGTTTTTGGGACGAAGACAATTTATAGGCGAAAGAGCAACTCGGGACGGCACCCGAGGCGCCCAGGTGGGCCCCAGCCACGGTCAACCCTTTGACCACGCCTAGGGGTCGTCTGGGGCCCCCCTGCAGGTCTCCTTCGGGCGTAGTCTTTGTTTCCATGTAAAAATAATTCCCGTAATATTTTAGCCGATTCGGAGAAACTTCCCCGACTAACTTTTCTGAAACAAAAGACAGCAAAAAAACAGGAACTGGCACTGGTGATGATGACGTGGAACGCACGTTCGCTGGGAAACCCCAAGAGGAAGGTATGATATAGTCAGCAGCAAAGTTTTCCCTTGATTACAAAACCAAGGTTGTCAGATCCAGTAGGAATTGGAAGAGCTTCAGAAAGGTGTCAGTGGCGCCATTACCCGATCACTCACGTGGACCTGCACACACACAATCGAAGTACTTTGCCCCAACGAAACAGGAAGGTTGTCAATCTCCCCGACTTGCTGTATAAAAAGGATTAAACGTATGGTGTAGAATATGATGATGAACACAAAAGTAGCAGCAGGAGGTAACCTAGATTGTGGTGAAAACGGTGTTTGTATCAGTGTGGAATAAAGGACCGGGGTCCACAGTTCACTAGTGGTGTCTCTCCATAAGACAAATTAACATACATGTTGGGTGAACGAATTACAGTTGGGCAATTGACAAATTGCAAACGCATGACAATGCAATATATGACAAGTACATGTTCATTGTTATATCTATTGGGCATTACAACAATATACATAGACCGCTTACTAGCTGCATCTATGACTCATAATCCACTCACAAGATAGCTTCCGGGTCTCCCATGAGTATTAAGTTGCAAGCAACAGATTATAGCATTAAGCAAAGTGTGTAATGTAAACAAACACATTATACTTAACAACAGTACCCTTAAGCTAAGAATCGGTTATTTTATCCCTAGTGGCAACAGCACATCTACAACCTTAGTTGTTTCTGTCTATCAAGCCCAGGCTTCTAGAGGCATGAACCCACTATCTAGCATAAATACCCTCTCTTGAAGTCATTAGCATCTACTTGGCCAAAACATCTACTAACAACGGAGAGCATGCAGGAACATAGATAAAACATAATATAGATAGATGAACAAACTTGATCATAACTTCACAATTCATCGGATCCCAGCAAACACAACATGTAGCATTACATAAAGATGATCTTGATCATGTTAGGCAGCTCACAAGATCTAAACATGATAGCACAAGGTGGAGAGACTACCAACTAGCTACTGCTATGGATCCGTAGTCCCATGAAGAACTACTCACGCATCACTCCGGAGGCAGGCATGGTGATGTAGAGCCCTCCAGTGATGATTTCCCCTCCGGCAAGGTGCCGGGAAGAACTGCAGAAACCCTCCCGAACTAGGGTTGAAGACGACGGTGGCCTCGGAACTTTTTGTGGATTTTTGCTCGGGTATATAGGTTTCCCGATTAGATGCAATTTATAAGCGAAAGGGCGGTGTCGGTGGCCAGCCGAGGTGGGGCGGCGGCCTAGGTGCACGGCCCCACCCTGGACCGCGCCGTGGGCCCGCCGGCCTGCCTGGTGTGGCCCCCGGCTCCGTCCTCCTGGCTGCTGCTCCGTCTCAGTCCAGAAATAAATCAGTTAAATTGGCGTCCGATTCCAAGAATATTTCCAAAATAGATTTTCTGAAACAAAAAGACAGCAGAAAAAATGAACTGGCACTGTGGCATCTTGTTAATAGGTTAGTCCCAGAAAATACATAAAAATGATATAAAGTGTAAGATAAACATGTGGTAATTAATATATAATAGGCATGGAACATCAAAAATTATAGATACGTTTTGGACGTATCAAGTGGGCATCTTGTTAATATGTTAGTTCCATAAATCATGCCAAAATGATATAAAAACATTATAAAACATGTGGCAATGTTATATAACAAGCATGGAACAATCAAAAATTATAGATACGTTTGAGACGTATCAGCATCCCCAAGCTTAATTCCTGCTCGTCCTCGAGTAGGTAAATGATAACAAAATAATTTTTGTGGTGACATGCTTCTAACATAATCTTGATCAAATAATATTGTATAGCACATGAACTGAATGAAAGTGATCCAAGACAATGGTCTATAGTTTGAAATGAAGTAAACAATGATTAACCATGTATAACATCTAAGTAAGAATTTTCATGAATAGTACTTTGGAGTCTTGAAAATTATAAAACTCGTCATGCTTGATAGCTCACAAAGCAATATACTTTTGAAAAAGGTGTTCAACCATCACAGAGGAAGATTTAAGTTTTCAGCAAGAGCTTCAACTTGTGACATACTTATCATTGGATAATGTCAATACAAAAGTTTTCACAGTTAAATGTAAAGATAAAATGTAGTAGACTTGTACCAAAATTGATACTATGCGTTTGCTTGAGAGATAAATATTGAAAAGGAAAACTGGCTCAACATAAAAGTAAAAGAAAGGCCCTTCACAGAGTGAAGCAGAGATTAATCGTGTGCTAGACCTTTTTGGTTTTTGAAAGCATATAGAGATGTAAAAACATTTCTTTAGAGTGGTGCATACTATGGTCAACGAATGGCAATAGAGTTCTTGATATCTTCCATGCCAAATAAATTTGAAGAGCGGCTCCCATGAGGAACGTTATTTCTGCAGCAAGCAGATCATTCCTCTATCTCCTTTGTTTACACATGCAGATGTTTTGCTGGATTCTCAGGAACAAAATGTGAGGAGAGTTTTTTGGTGAAAGTTGTAATTTATCTTTTATGGGGTTGGGCACCCCGCTACCAGCTCTTTTTGCAAAATTAATGGACAAGTAGATGAATCATACAAGTCCTTGGAAAACTTATTTAGCATGGAAGATATCAAACCCAACTACTACTTCCTCATGAGCTTGGAAGCAGTGGCACAAAACAGGAGTAATAACATTTTGAAAATTTAAAGGTAGCACACGAAAAATTTACTTGGAGTGGCAAGTAAATCCCACATGTAGGTAGGTATAGTGGACACAAATGGCATGGATATTTGGCTGAAGGATTTGGATGCACGAGAAGCATTCCCTCTCAGTACAGAGTTTTTATGCTTAGCAAGTATCAAGCAAACACATATCATCAACCCAATACACGAATGACCACAAGATATGCATTAAGCATAACCATTACACCTCATATCGTCTTCCTTGTCAACCAAACATGCTTTTACAAAAAGAATATCTAGACTTTGAGAAAATACCAATCAAAACAAGTGTCATAATTTTAAGCTTTACGGTATTTCTCCACTACTCTATTCTTAAGTAAATGATCCACAAGTTTAAACATTTAATCTAATTCATCTCTCAAAACAATTGACAAGTATCAAATTATTCAAGACAATGATCTACAAGATTATGTAAACTTCTTTCTTTTACCACTTCCTACATGATAGTTTCCATTTCAACCAAACACCAATCAACTTATTTGAACAAAACTCTCTAAGAAAATACGCATGAAACACAAGAGAGCACTTCCTAACAACAAGAAACTAATAGCTCTGAACAAGAGATACATGAAAAACAAGAGCTAGAAGCTAAAATAAATAAAGGCTAAACACTCTACACATGTAAGTGAAAAACAAGAGTGTTTTATGAAAAAGCGGAGCGTGTCTCTCTCCCACACAAGAATGTAAGGATCCATTATTTAAAATGACCAGCAAACAAAACAAAATAAAACTGAAAGCAAAACATAAATGAGGCTCCAAGAACAGTACATATTATGTAAAGGAATAAAAATATAGTTTGATGGGATCGACCTAATTAATTCTCGATGAAGAAGGGGATGCCCAAGGCATCCCCAAGCTTAGACGCTTGAGACTTCTTGAATATTTAGTGGAGGTACAGGGGAGCCTCCCCAAGCTTGAGCTTTAATCCCTTCTTGATCTTCTTTCATCACCTTGTTCTCTCAACACTTGAAAACTTCCTTCACATAAAACTTCTCACAAACTCATTAGAGGGTTTAGTTCTCAAACAAAATAATCTACCTTCAGTTCTCATTTGGCACATTGCATAAACTTGTTCCGAAACATTGGCTACTGCCACAAAGATCTAAATGATGTTCTAAGATCAAAAGAACTCCACTTTGCTCGTAAAAGATGCAATGCAAAAACGAAGACAGAATCTGTAAAAAACAGAACAGAACGTAAAGATGATTTTTTTCGAGACACTAGGACACATCAAATCAGAAAACTTAAAACTAATGAAAGTTGTACAAAACCCAGATGCTTGCTGTCAAAAAGTTTCAGCTACAGATCACGTTCTGTGATTTTTTTAGAATTTCGTCCGGTGACCAGGAGCGGCGACTCGACGGCTTCTCACGGCCAGCTCTTCGGTCAGCTAGGTGAGGTGCGTGTTGTGTTCACATGTGCTCATTTATAGCTGGTGGCCAGATGCATTGTGTTTGTGAAGTTATTTCCGGCGGCAGATGAATTGTGTTTGTGCAGTTAGTGTCAGCGGCACATGCATTTTGTTTGTACTGTTATTGGTGGCGGCAGATGCATTTTGTTTGTGTAGTTATTGCCGGCGGCAGATGAATTGTGTTCGTGCAGTTATTGTGTCGGCGGCAGATGCATTGTGTTTTTGCAGTTATTGTACCAGCGGCCAGATGAATTGTGTTTATGCATTGCGTGTTGCCATATAGGAGAAGCCACCGAGACTATGACCGAACTCATCGGTGGAGGCTACGTAGGTGCTGGCCAGGGCGATGAGTCCGGCCAGGGCGAAGAAGGAGACGACGACCAGGGCGTAGAGGCCGGCCAGGACAAAGAAGTGGACATACAAGATCTTGAGACCGGCGAGATCAACAAGAGGCCGGGTTCAAGAGGCCGGACATGGAGCGAGAAGGAGCACGTGTTGTTATGCGACTCATGGATGGTTGTAAGCCTGGATGCTACCCGCGGCGCAAACCAAACTCGTGATTCGTATTGGAGACACATTCGCACGGACTACACGGAAAGTAAGGCATGTCCACCGTTTGATGTGTTTCCCAATCGCAATTCCAAACCGGTTGGAAACCGTTGGGGCGTCATACATTTGCTAACCAATAAGTTTCATGGGTGCCATGAACAAATTGTGTTGAGAGAAGAGAGTGGCAAAAACTACGGCGACAAAGTAAGCCCGCCATTTCTAACTTGTGTCTTCATTGTAGCCGGCCATGTTTACAATCATTTTTGACTTATGCTCATTTGTGTAGTTGAAGGATGCTCACTTCATGTACGTCGAGTTAGAAATGGATAGGAAGAAGCCTTACAAATTGATGCATTGTTGGGAGGCACTTCGAGATTGTCCGAAGAAGCAACGGCTGACTAAGGCCAACAACGAGGGGGGCGAGGAAGATGACAGAAAGATGCCGTCCTCCAGCGTAGAGCGGCTAGGTGGTGTCAAGGCGGCCAAGGCGACAAATAAGACGACATCCTCTGGCGGCATCCAAGAGTCGATCGCCGTGTACGTCAAGGAGGTGGCAGCGTCGGTGACTAACAAGTTGAAGATGCACGCCGATAACAAAAAGAAGTGGCAAACCTCCTTCAAAATGCAAAAGACCAAACTCAAGGCCACGGAGAGGAGCGAGAAACGTTTGCTCATGGCCATGAACACGAGCGATAGAAGCCCCAATCAGAAGGCCTACTTCGTGGAAGAAAGGAGGCGCATCTAGGTGGAGAGGGCGGCAAAGGTGGCGGCAGCAGAAGCGACAGTGGCGGCCGAAGAGGAAGAGGATGAGGATGTCGACGAGTGATTTGCATGCATCCATAATTGCGCCGGGTGCGCCCTTTTGATTCCCGGAGTTTGAGACTATTTCTCCGGCGCGGCCGAGACTTTCTATCATTGATAGCTGGCTTTTGAGACTTGTTTTCCGGCGCGGCCGAGACTTTCTATCATTGCTGGCTGGAATTGAGACTTTTTATTACTGCATGCACCCTTTTACATATGATTATTACAACTAGAAACTATGAACACAACTCGTCGACATCGGAGTCGGCCTTGGGTGGCGGGGTTCGAGGCCCGTTGTCCTCCGGCGCGGCGTCCGGAATTGGTGGTTCAGCCGCCGGTGCGGCCGCAAACCATGCCTGGTCCGCACGAGCCACCCGGGACGACCACGGGGACCAAGGTTCCCACGGTGAGAAAGCCAAACGTGCGGGTGATGGCGTTGCGGGCTCGTCGTCCTCAGTTGCGGTGTCCTCATCGGCTTGCTCTGGATCGGCCACCATGGCCTCCTCTTCCTGCTTCGGATCAGCCACCACGGCCTCCTCTTCCTGCTCCGGATCGGCCACCGCCTCCTGATCGGCCTCTTGATCGGCCACCATGGCCTCCTTCTCAGGCAACGGCATCGCAAGCGAGTTGTGGGTGGTGTTGCGCGGAGAGAATGCGAGCGACGTGCGGCCGACGAGGAGGTTTATATTCATGCGAAGCGGCGGCAATGCTACCCCGAAGCGACGCGGCGGCGGTTGCGCGTCGAAACCAGCCGCCGTGTTCCCACGCGACGCGAAGTTGAAGCGGCGGCGGTTCGATGGCCGCAAGGTGATTGATCATATGCTCGAATTTTCGTCCGTTTGTGGGGCGGGCCTTTGGCGGGCGCCGCTGTGGGCTGCACCCTCCATTCGGTCGGATACATGTCCGGCACCCCCCAATTGGGCCTCAATTCGGGGTGCAGACACAAATTTGGAGGGTGCCGCTGGAGATGCTCTAATATGAAGATGCGCTGCGGGTTATGCCTTACTGCGACCACAGTTCCCACTGTCGCGCATCGGCATCTGATAAAAGCAGCACTTCACATGCCCGGCGGTCTCCAGTGCAGAGTTTTGTTGTCGCTCCACCTCTGCCAAGTTTAGTGGTTGCAAGAGCATCTCCAGCGGCACCCTCCAAATTTGTGTTCGGCACCCCCCAATTGCGGCCAATTGGGGGGTGCCGGACATGTGTCCGGCCGAATGGAGGGTGCAGCACACAGTGGCACCCGCCAAAGGCCCACCCCCCAAACGGACCAAAAATTCGAGCATATGATCAAACATCTTGCAGGCACCGAACCGCCGCCGCTTCAACTTCGCGTCGCGTCGGAACAAGGCGGTTGGTGTTGACGCGCAACTGTCGCCGCGTCGCTTCGGGGAGGCGTTGGCAACGCTTCGCATGAATATAACCCTCGTCGCCGGCCGCGCGTCACTCACATTCTATTCGCGCAACACCGCCCACAACTCGCTCGCGATGTCGTTGCCTGATAAGGAGGCCGTGGTGGCCGATACGGAGCAGGAAAAGCGAGGACGTCACGACTGAGGACGACGAGCCCGCAACGCCATCACCCGCAGGTCCGGCTTTCTCACCATGGGAACCTTGGTCCCCGTGGTCGTCCCGGGTGGCTCGTGCGGAACAGGCATGGTTTGCGGCCGCACCGGCGGCAGAACCACCAATTCCGGACACCGCGCCTGAGGACGACGGGCCTGGAACCCCGCCACCCAAGGCCGACTCCGATGACGACGAGTAGTATTCGTAGTTTCTAGTTGTAATAATCACATGTAAAAGGATGCATGCATTAATAAAAAGTCTCAATTCCGGCCAGCAATGATTGAAAGTCTCGGCCGCGCCGGAAAACAAGTCTCAAAAGCCGCCCATTAATGATAGAAAGTCTCGTCCGCGCCGCAGAAATAGTCTCAAACTCCGGCAATCAAAAGGGCGCAGCCGGCGCAATGATGGATGCATGCAAATCACTCTTCGGCATCCTCTTCCTCTTCTGCTGCTGCCGCCACCTTTGCCACCCTCTCCGCCTGGATGCGCCTCCTTTCTTTCACCTACCGCTTCTCCCCCGAAGAGGCCTCCAAACTTGGGGTCTTTCGGGGGTGCCGGACATAAATTGGCTCGGGTCGGACACTTGGGGGTGCCGATGTGGGCGATTTTTACGTCCGGACCCCATTGGGCCTTTGGAGGGTCAATTGGGGGGCGCCGCTGGAGATGCGCTAATCACTCCATTCTCTCCAAGAGAATAAAAGCCGGAGCTGTGCAACAACATGTCGTCCAAGGAATCAGATTTCTGAAGAGTAGCTAAGCAATCCAGGCCGTAATGCATGTGAACCTATCGTGGCACCGTCTCTTTTTCCTTTCACTCTGAGGACTTCAAACCATCTTGTGATATCTTCGAATAGGCCTATATTGCTCACGCACATGGTTTAGTCCGCAACCATGTTGATATTAACACCAAGACCAGTCAGGGAGGAAAATTCCCTTTCTTCATCCTCAACGTGGTTGTTCGTGCTACCGTTCTTCCTTCCTCGAGTGGTTGGATCTTGGTTTAGTAGGAATTTGGTTGGGTGGCGTGATCTCGCTTCATTTAGCTTTCAAAGAAATGGTTAAATTTCATATGGAAGGAGACTATTGTCGGTTTGGAGACAACTACCGAACAGGGGTTGTCCCTAGGAGAGTACTTGCAATGCTATGGTATTATATGTGTGTACAAGGCCTTCTCCACAACGTGGTCGTACACTCGAGACAATTAATTTGTTAATAGTTTCAGCGACCTACGACTAGGTTAGAAGATGATAAAGGAGTCATCGAGAGTGGCTTGGGCGTAAAGCGGAGTCACTTCGAAGATCCCTCAACCAGAGAAGTGCTTGGCTCGTAGAACTCCATAGATGTAGCTACTTCCAATGAGTCCCCTTCTCTCGACAATCTGAGCCCTACAATGTCCCTAAGATTCTAATAACTAGCCCAAACCTTAAAAGTTCTCGTGGAGGGGGTGTAGCTCTCTCCTTGAGTTTGATTCAAGTGAGAGTTAATGATCATGTGCCCATCAGGGGATATTAACAAGATAGGGTCCTCCACGGATGACCAAATCAACCCTGGGCGAGAGAGAAAGGAAGGGCAAGAAGGTGTTCTATTGTCTACTAGGTGAGAGTGAATGGGTGTGTGCTCATTGGAGGCTATTTATATCCGGCTTCCTCTCTTTATTTATCCTTGTTGCCTCGTTTCATTTGATTTGTTGACTATGGATAGGGACTTTCGCTGACCTGGCTTTCTATTTTGCAACGTAGAACTAGACGAGATACCTGTGCAAATTAGATACTCATTGAATTACATTAAAGAATTACAAAGAAGTGAATTTAACATTGTCCCACTATGACTTTATATTTTGCAACGTAGAACTAGACGAGATTCCTGTGCAAATTAGATACTCATTGAATTACATTAAAGAATTACAAAGAGGTGAATTTAACATTGTCCCACTATGTAGATATGAGAAGGATTGGGGAGCATTGCAATTCTCGAGTTACTCTTACGGAGCGACTGCCGAAGCTCCCCTCTCAATCTCGAAATGTATCTCTACCTCTCTCCAGCTTCTAATCCCCTGTCTCATTGCCAGCTCACCACCTCCCACTGATTATTGGGCTATTCTTCACACTACTCCATGTTGACGCCTTCCTTCGCATCCTCCACCATCCAGATGGTTATACTAGTCTAACGTCAGAAGCCTTCGAGGTCGCCCGTGAAACCATCTCGAAACCATCATTCGATTGCTGCCTTCGCTAACTAGCCTCCTTCGTTCCAGCTCATCACCATCTTCCTCTCACACATCTTCCTCGCTAATATCTCTCGAGACAGTAGTGGACCATTGGCTCCATAGAGAGAAAGATCGTCTATACTTTCATATTAGAAATTTGATTGTTGAAAAAACCCGGCATAGAGCAGCACATGATGTATATGTGTAACATGGCATAGAAAGATGTATATGTGCAACATCGTCCGGGTGATGTTTTTGGTGGTGGTTAGAGTGTTATTGTTTCGAGTGTTTGATCGCCGTGATGGGTCTTTTTTCTCCTTTTTTTTGTGTTTTGGTTGTGTGCATTTTTATATATTCGGGCATCATGTTGGTGCAAAACTTAGGTGTAATTGATATCTTCACGATATTAATATATTTTTTTATCGGAAACAAACATGTGCAACATAGTAGTATCATCACAGCCAAGGTTTTGATTACCGGTCGGTAAATCTGTTTACCGACCGGTAACCTACTTTCCCGAGCACCCACGGTAAACGTGCTTACCGGTCAAAAAATCCTGAGATGTTTTGAAATTTTTGAATTTGAACGTCCAAATCCAGAGGAATAGCTTCTATTCTCCATAAAAAATCATATCTGAATACGTAGCCCACTGGAAGCGAGGTTATTTTCTCTACCAGAGGTCCCGGGTTCGAATTCCCCGCATGTACCCCAATTTTTTGTGTATTCCGTGCAAAATATAATGACTAAATCTCCATAATTATGGAAAAAGTACTCCCAATTAAGTGTCACTGGTTGTGCTAATGAGATGTAGGTGACTAGTTATGTTTCCACGACACTTAAAAAGGATTAGAGGGAGTACAAAACATGGTTCGAACCTCAGACTTGGGTGTGTTTGGTTACCCGCATGCTTTTTAGGCCTTTTACATCTGTGGCGGCCTTCGAAAAACGTGGCATGAGCTATGTTGTGCAGCCCATTTGGTTGCCAACAATGTTCTAGCCAGGCTCGTTCGGCTGGGAACTAGGAACGAATCTCTCGCTGTTTGGTCGGCTATATGTTGAACCCAGATGCAAAGACATGCTGTTTGGTTAAGTGCGCCCAGGCTTGTACTGTCACCACTTATTGGAGTGGTGAGCTTACCAGCATAGAAACACCCAAACTACCAACAACAGAGACTAACAGTCATAGACACTTAAACAACACTCATAGCGATAACAGTCATAGACAATTAAACGACAGTCATAGTGGTAATAGTCATAGACAGCAACTAGTAGACACCAACTAAACAGGCAAAGTTCAACAAAACACAGAGAGACGACATAGCGAACCCTAAACTTCAGGCCTCCTCAACGGCAATTTGTAGAAGCAGATTGATGGGATGTTCTTCACACTTCTTCACAATCTCGGCGCCATCGGTGCTGAAGATGGTGACTCTGTAATTAAACAGTTGGCTTCATCATCTTAAAGGTCAAGAAGTGCCCGAGTTTGATGTTGTGGCACATGGAAATGTTGCCTATCCGTTGTCAATCGCTGCAGACCCATTGTGGTCGACGATGTTGACCCTCCAGTTGCAGCCAGTGTTCGTCTTCCGGACGATTTCTTTAGGGATGAGTCCTAAATGTTCACAGAAAGCTGGAGGAATGGGCAGCAAGTCCAACCCAGGTGCAAGGATAACCTTGCAGAAGTGGGTTGGAGACACCTCATCGTGGAAGTGCCCGAGGGGGACCTTCCTCCTCTTGGAAGCACTGCCTTCGTTGTCCTGAAGAACCTCCTTGCCCTTCGTTGACTGCAAAACAAATAGCCAACTTGTGTCAAACATCATCATTGTCCAAAATTGCCTCAGAAGAAATAGCACACAAAGATCTCAGGGAGATGACTCGTACAGGACAAAGAGTTGTGCACAAGAATTGTACTTGTACATCGCTCAAGGTCCTAGACAATCATCTCCCTGCACATATGGTATGCCACATTGTAATCATTGGCTTGGTGCAAAAAGAAAAACTCAACTTGAACAGCAAACAACCTCATAAACAAGCACACAAGCAGTGGTGCTAAGAAATGGCTCCACGGTACCAAGAGTTGTGGGCAAGAATTCTACTTGTACATCGCTCAATGTACAGTGGAGTCACTTCTTGCACCTCTACTGTGCCACCTTACAATCATCAGCCTACAAGTGAAATGCACAACAAGACACAACATGGAAGCCTCAGGTAGGTTGACAAGGCAGAAGGCGTAGAAAACTATGCACCACATGACAACCAACAAAATCAAGTACAAGACACAATGAATTGTGCATGGTTCTTAATTTTGGTGCTTGCCTTGTGGCGGCAGTGCTACAAATGCCTCACAATTTTAAACACCCATCATCATTGGCACTAGTAAATTGCAACACTCAAAAGATGATCTCTTAGTACCTACTATCATACACAAAAAGTTCCATTTCTGCAAAGCAATAGATACTAAAAGACACCTCTCGAATGCATAGTAGTAAAATTCAAGCCTCATACATCAAAGGCATCAGTGGGCAAAAAGAATGTCTACAATAACAAAGTGGTAATACAAGCATTGTCCCTGCATTAACCCCTTGGTTCTAAAGACAATCTCCTTGCAACTATCCTGGCCTAGTTTAATCATCGGCCCGCATCAAGAAAATGAACCTAAAACAGTTGATCCATCAGATCTATTCACGGCCTCAGTTAGCAAAATCACGAAGAGTTCGTAAGGGTCGGCACACCGTGCCAGAGCCAATGTAAACATCAAGTTTACCTTGTTTTCGGAACGGAACCCCTAATCCCTAAGACACATCTGCTAGTGTTCATCATCGGCCAGCATCAAGAATACTTACGAACACATGCAGGAAAACCCCAAATTAACAAACATGATCAGTACATCTAACCCTAAACGCAGATCGAACCCTAAAATGAGACAAATCTACTGTGCATGTCAACCTACACCGGAAAATCTACCACGATCTACAGATCTACGATAGAAACTAGCTCTTAAGGGGTGGAGAACATCTTTACCGCCATGGATGAAGCCCTCGAGGACGACGGTGAGCAGCGCGGTCGTCGCTGCCGACGAAGATCTAGCCGGTTGATGAAAAAGTACGGATGGTCTGCCTTCCTCTCCCACTGAAGATGCTGGCCGCGGAGCTGTGGACGTGCCGGCGGCAGAGCAACCGCCGAGGAAGAGATGAGAGAGGAGACGAGTGAGTGGAGTGAGTGGGGGAGATGGGCGGTGAGGGGATTTATTGGCGCGTGTTCTCGAAGGGACGCGCCGTCTCCCGCCCCTTCCCCGCTCGTGCCGGAGGGAGCTAATTTTGTCCTACAGGAGAGTGGCTCCACGGAAACGGCCGAATCGACCGTTCCCCCTGAGCCTGGCCCGACACTGCTTTAAGGTTCGCGTTGTGTAGGAACGCGGTGCAGCCCAGGCAAGCAAACATGCCGAAAACGCGTCTCCAGAGGCTGCACGGGCTAGCAGTGGGCAACCAAACACGTCCCTGTTGAATGCGTACTCGACAGAACAGAGGAACACCGCTACACTACAGTAAAGATTTTGTTCTGCTGGAGTTTAAAGCCTAAATAACCTGTTCTCGGAAAATTTGAATACAAAATTTAATTTTACATTTGGTCGGTAAGCATCCGGGATTCCTCGGTTATTTTCTCTACCAGGTCCCCTCGCGAATTTTTTTTTGTTCGGCCCTGCCTTTGTATGGACGAATTAGCTACTTTTGTGCATTACCATCCCTTTGCATGATTCGCTATCCTAT
The DNA here is from genome assembly GCA_947311845.1 of Poa pratensis. Classification (NCBI taxonomy): domain Eukaryota; kingdom Viridiplantae; phylum Streptophyta; class Magnoliopsida; order Poales; family Poaceae; genus Poa; species Poa pratensis. The sequence continues at coordinate 34,773,673 of CAMZMU010000083.1, read as the reverse complement.
TTCATCTTTGTGATGAAAATGGGCCCTTGCCCTGGACCAAAGCAGCCTGCAGCCGCCTTTTCACCAATTCCTCCACGTCTACCACTTCCATGCATGAGCCGAGAATGGGGAGGAGGGATCCAAAAGCTCGCACGAAAGAAAACAGAGCGTGCATCAACCAAACCCCACACTGACAAACAAACACCATCTCTCGTTGATCCCAGCATCCGTTTCAACAATCAACACTCCCTTTCACCCTCTCCAAACCCCTTTTGGTACTTTAGGATACGAGAGATTAGAGACAGATAAAGTGAGAGAGAGGATCTATTTCACTCACTCTTGAGTCTTGACTCTGCTCTGACTCCACTCACTCCGGCATCTTCTCCCTCCATTCTTGAAGCTTTAGCATCGATTTGGTGAACCACCACCTCAACCAATCCAAGGAAACAGAACCACCGTCACCGCCAAAACCCTGCTTCTTATGCCCTCCAATCCCCATGCTACCACATGCCATTGCAGCACCGCCACCTTACTTACATCCATGGCCGCCGCAGCTCGCCGGCCTCTGCTTCTCCGTATCCCATTGCTGCTTCTAGCACTGCTGCTAGGCATCCAGCTAGCCGCGGCGCTTAACCAGGATGGCGTGCAGCTCCTCTCCTTCAAGTCCTCCCTCCTCGCCGACCCGCTCGGCTCCCTCGCCGGCTGGGGCTACGCCGACGCCACGCCCTGCGCGTGGAACGGCGTCGTCTGCTTGGCCTTCCCCGCGGCGTCGTCGGACCAGATGAGAGTGGTCAGCATTATCCTGCCCAACGCGCAGCTCGTCGGCCCCATCTCGCCGGAGCTGGGCCGGCTCGAGCACCTCCGGCACCTCGACCTCTCCGGCAACGCGCTCAACGGCACCCTCCCACTCGACCTGTTCCGCGCCCCGGAGCTCCGCATACTCTCGCTCGCGAGCAACGGTATCACGGGGGGCCTGCCGGAGGAGGTCGGCCAGCTGCGCAGCCTCCGCGCCCTCAACCTTGCCGGTAACGCGCTCTCCGGCGCCATACCGGCCAACCTCACCCTGCTCAAGAACCTCACCGCCGTCTCCCTCGCCAGCAACTACTTCTCCGGCGCGCTCCCCACCGGCGGCTTCCCGGCGCTGCAGGTGCTCGACGCCAGCTCCAACCTGCTCAACGGCACGCTGCCGGCTGGCTTCGGCGGGGCTGCGCTCAGGTACATCAACCTCTCCTCCAACCGGATCGCCGGCGCCATTCCGCTCGAGATGGCGTCGCGCCTGCCGGTCAACGTCACCATCGACCTGTCCAACAACAACCTCACCGGCGCGATCCCGGCGGTGCCGCCGTTCGTGGCGCAGAGGGCGACGGCGTTCGCGGGCAACGATAAACTGTGCGGGAGGCCGCTCGATAGCCTCTGCTCCGACGCTTCCACCTCCGCCGTGGATCCCCCGAATGTGACGACGCCAAAGTCACCGCCAGCCCTTGCGGCGATACCCAATGATCCGAACGAGGCGATGCCTGGCGGTGATGGTTCTGGAGTGCCGGCATCAGGACGAAGACAAGGCAGGATGAGACTGGCCACCATCCTCGCCATTGCCGCAGGCGACGTGGCTGGCATCGCCATCCTGTTCGTGGTGTTCTTCTACGTGTACCAGGTGAGGAAGAGAAGGCAGCGGCAGGAGGTGGCGAAGCAGAGGATGGGAGCAGCGGTGTTCAAAAAGCCGGATCCAGCGTCGGACGAGTCGCCGGACGGCGTCGGCCGGAGCCTCTCGTGCTGCCTGCGGAAGAAGAAGGCCGGCGACGACAGTGACGAGTACACGGAGGAGGAGCTCACGGACACGTCGGCCACCTTCGCGGCCAAGGAGGCGAACCACAACGCAGATAAGGAAGCGGTGGCGGCCAAGAGGAAGGCGAAAGAGGGGTCGTCTGTGCTGGTGACGGTGGACGGGGAGGCGGAGCTGGAGCTGGAGACTCTGCTCAAGGCCTCGGCCTACATTCTCGGCGCGGCGGGCGACAGCATCGTGTACAAGGCGGTGCTGGCCGACGGCGCCACGCTGGCGGTGCGCAGGATCGGCAGCGACGACGCCGGCGTAAGGCGGTTCAGCGAGTTCGACGCCCAGATGCGTGCCATCGCCAAGCTCCGGCACGGCAACATCCTCCGCCTCCGCGGCTTCTACTGGGGCCCCGACGAGATGCTCCTCATCCACGACCTGGCCGCCAATGGCAGCCTCGCCAACGTCTCCATCAAGAGTAAGCACACTAAGCACCATTTCCACAAGAAGCTTGCCATGCCGATACATATATACATAGGCGCCATTGCTGACGCGCTCGATCCCTTCGCAGGAAAGGCGGGGTCATCGCCGATCAACCTAGGGTGGAGCGCGAGGCTGCGCATCGCGCGCGGCGTGGCAAGAGGCCTCGCGTACCTCCACGACAAGAAGTGCGTGCACGGCAACGTGAGGCCCAGCAACATCCTCCTCGACGCGGACATGGAGCCGTTGCTCGCCGACCTGGGCATCCACCGGCTGGTCCGTGGCGCCGGGGACAGCAGGCTCAAGCCGGCGGGGCGGTTCGGGAGCAAGCGATCCGCCAAGAGCCTGCCGGACCTGTCACCGCTTCCAATACCCGGAACAGCAGGGACAAGCCCGTTGGCCGGGCCTTCCTCCTCCGCCGCCGACGCGGCGGCGCACTACCAGGCGCCGGAGGCTGCCAAGAACCCAACGAAGCCGAGCGCAAAGTGGGACGTGTACTCTTTCGGCATGGTGCTGCTGGAGCTGGTGGCCGGGCGCGCGCTGGCGAGCGTGGAGCTGTGCCAGTGGACGGCGGGTGAGGAGAAAGGTGAGCAGGCGTTTCAGCTGGCCGACGCGGCGCTGCGGGGGGAGATGGAAGGGAGGGAGGAGACATTGGCGAGCTGCCTGAGGCTGGGGTTCGCGTGCTGCGCCATGGCGCCCAACAAGAGGCCCGCCATGAAGGACGTGCTCCAGGCAATCGACAGGATACCGTCTCCTTCTTCCTCCTCCTCTGCGCAGTGACAACCTTGACTGTTTTGATCAATCCTTCCTCTCTTCTGAAGTTCTGCTTTTTTATTTCTCTCTGCTTGGTGCTTGTGCATTTCTATGTTTAGTTTCTCGTCTGTACAATGATTTTTCTCCGGTCCAATTTCTGAAAGATGTTTGTGCATCTCAGATGGTTTACGTCTATACTCCTTCAGAAAGCATTCGTTTGTCATCATCATCAAAGTGGTTTGCAATTGCATGCGTCTTGGTCAATAGCGGCTTGATTCTTGGAACTTTCAGACAGAAAGCAACACATAACATCAACAAGACCAATTCAACCTGCTGTCTACATTCTTGATTGTCTTGAAACTGGATACCTTCTTGATTGCCTCTAAAATGGATACAGTCTTCATCACAAGTTCTGTCTGTCTATATATATTCCTGCCAGCATGCAGCATCTATCTACAACAAGAACACCCGTGATCCTTGGGGCGACACAAACATGGATACCAGATATATTCTATTTGCGCAACAGAAAACTCCAAAAAGTGTTGGAACTCGGGGGCATGGATGGGCACCAACAACCGCTCTGAGACAACAAAAAACAATACACATACACCCACTCCTTGCAGCAGGTTGTACTGGTAGAACATTATCATAGTACAATATACTCCTGCGTACCTTGCTGGCTATGTGTTTTGTTCTGGAGCTCTCGGTTAAAATGAATCTACCTGTTCCCTCTGGATGTCTTGGTTACACTGGAACTCCGTGGTTTACATGAGATGACGTGGAACTATTCTGAACTGGCCACATGAAGAACGCTGCTTTTAGAAGAATAATCTACATTGAGGAAAACAGTGGTTAAAGCTAGCATATAAACATGACAAGCTCCAAGCCCACCTTCTTGACAAGAGGGAGTAAGCAACTTGCATGCAAAGTCCACAAGAAACTTTGGGTAGCCAGAATGCACAGCAAAGGCCATTTCCAATCATGCAAAATTATTCCAAAGGTCTACAATTTAATGAGATCACGGATTAAAATATCCTTGGTTTCAGAGACTACGGGTGGGAAAGCAATCATGGTTGACATTCTTGTTAAATGGAAAAAGGGAAAATATTCAGACGGCCAACGCTTTTTCTCTTTGTCACTTGTCCGGGTTTAGTACTTTCAGCTGCTGCGCTCGAGGCCTTTTGTTCGGTGTGGTCAAGAGGCTGTTGATTAGGCCAGCTGACCCATTGATGAAACCTTGGCACTTCCTTCGTGTATAGAAAGCTAATCATTCTCGCAGCAAAGCTAGCTACCAATCCAGGTAGCAGCTGCTAGGTGGGTCTGATACTGTAATCTATTTGGAGTATTATTTCAAGGACCCAACTTTGCAACATTCCACAATCAACCAATCCAACACCGGTTGTGTTTGGTGATTAAAAAATGATACTCTAGAATACTGTAAGGACTTACATTTGAAGATGATTGTTGAAGTGCAGTCACACTGGAGTGTGCTCTGGTGCAGGGATTCCGAGCTAACCTTGCCACGGTAACGTGAGCACTTAAATAAGATCTGCAGTTCATAGGTAACTTGAACCAAGCTGATCCACGCGTCACATACGCTCCTTCACTGTTATGCCCTGTAAAAATGCTCCAGAGTACTGTAGCATTGTTTGGTGGTTTTCAGTTTTCACAATCTCAGTGAAAATTTGCTACTTGTCTAGAATTTCTTAAGAACCATCTGGCTTTATTGATAATGAGATCCATTACATCACATCGAAGAACCCGAAATGAACAAAAAATAGCCTAAAAAACTAATTGTGAGAAAAATCTTGGTATATCCACATGGTGTTACTCCAAGGCCCATCCAGAAGTATCCCAAACAACTTTGAAATTTCGATATCTACTACTGACTGACAGGCAGACATGGTTCAGAACCAATTTACCTGGCACGGGACAAAATGCATAGATGACCTTTGGCCGTCCCCGTCACAGATTCGGAGTATGAAGCTCCAGACCAAAATTGCTTTTCAAGCAGTTATACAGGCTACAACTGCTGGTCAGTACCACTGGTGAGTTCCAGTTGCCATGCAAAGGCAGTTGCTATCAATTAGTTTCTAAACACTGGTGCAGTAACAGTTTAAGAAGAGGATGCGTGTGATCTGTTGGATGCTAACTAGGAACACAAGATGGAAAGAACCAAAGGAATAGCACCATAGCAAACTTTACGGTTTCATAAATCAAATTCATGAAGAAGAATCCCAATGAAATCAGTAGCTATTAACTGAAAACGCTATGCATTGGGGGGTCTGGGAGGTATATGCAGAATTGCATACCATGTGCTTAGTTTCCAATATGTCAGCCAACATATAGCCCTGGCGAGATATTGCATGAACTGGAAAGAAATACCCTTTTTGCTCAAATTAAAGCCAAACTAGCCTTAGTTTCACGCTGATTTAGTGCTGTTATGTGGGACAAAAGTACAAGTAGAAGGCCCACGCCTCGATGTCCCCAGCTGACCAGGCCGCACCAAAGAAGGCAGTGCCAAATAATAAAGAATCAAAGTGAAGTTTTCTAAATTGTAAAATATAGGCCTATGATGTTCTAGAAGAAAAAAAAAAGGTACTCATGTTTATGCCTATGCGGCTAATTTGACTGGGCTAGCAAAGTGAAGAAGCCCAACATACATCTCTTTGCTAGATCAAAGAGAAGAAAGGAACATCACAGATAAAACTGAAACAGTAGTTCACAAATGAAAGACCTACTCACAACAACCTAGGACGGCTAGAAGTTTCAGCTAATATGGGTTGACTGCACTCATCTTACTAAAATAATATCACCTGCTAATTCAGTAAAAAAATGCTGATACTCCGAATATACATCCGTATTTAGTCAAATCTGTGTCAATCATTTCCAATCGGACAGAGTAATTGATTGACTGCAGCTCCGGTTTATCCTTGTTGAATCAAGAGTTAATGCCTGTTTTACCCCTTTCTTCATCGTATAATGTAATCCCAATGTCAATCGAATACTCTTATGTTAGGTACTCCTTTGCCTGCCTTCAGCATTATTGATTGTGCTACCTATCATCTGCATTAAGTCGAACATGCAAGAGACAATTGCAGGTTCCTGAACAACATCAAAAATAAAAAATAAAAACTCTGCTTACAGACTTGGATTTAGCTAAGGACAGTAACTAAACCAAAATTGACAGCACTTAAAATTATTACCCAAAATGACATCTACACAAACAACCATTAAGTTGCTGTCCGGGAGACCCTTGGTTGTGCAACAAGATGTGATTATGAATCACATCACTGCTCAGGCCAAGGACCGATGAAGTGGTGATATTTTAAGTCGTAAGTGTAAAATCATGTTGAGAATGAATGCAGCCGTGCAAACGGAATCACACTGTAAAAAGAACTTATCTGGATTCTGATACGACATGCACTCATCGGCGAAGAAAAGAGGCACAAAGCCATCTTATTTAAGCCTTTTATATGGTACATACATACATGCATATGAACGAAAAAAGGACCCATACCTACACTCTTTGTCAAAGTTTCAATTATCTCTCAACTGCTTGAGGAAATATGTAGTTCTTTGATATCCAGTGCTACATTTACATAGTTGAATAAGTAAATCTCACGTATCACCCTTAGCTAATATACTGCATGCTCTATTATCATTATGTTCAAAGATTACTACAAAAAATAAAGATACTGTCTTATTCCATGTCCCCATGAAAAATAGATACATCCAAGTTTATATTTAAGTTTATCCCAAAATTCATGCTACGATGTGAATTTACTAACATTAAATCATTTGTCCAATGGTTGATTAAAGGAGATGACACAATCAAGGTTTACCCAGCAACCAAAGTTTTAAATAGCGGGCTAAGCTATTTAGCGGCAACGTGCGAAAAAGCTAAATCGCCGCTATAGCACGCTATTTAAGGGTTTTTGTACCTTTTAGCGCGCTAATGCACTTAGCGGCACAATGCAGAAAACGCTTTAGCGTTGCTATAGCGAAGCTATAGCCCGCTATTTAAAACTTTGCCAGCAACATGTTAACATCATATCATTTGGTATTCGGTGGAATGGGCTTCGAACTCGGTTCAAATTCGCCTGTGATCGGTAGGTGTTCACACCCAGATTCGTTGAACACAAGCGAACTAAAAATCCAGCGACCAGAGGCTAAGACCCACAAGCTGAAATTAGAGGCGGCGGCTGACCTTATTCAGAGTATCACCACAATGGTGCATGGGTGATCAACCCGGTCACCGGAAAGGTGCTCGTGGACTGTCCCAAACTGGATGTGAGATCGTGGGAGGCGTGGCACATCGTCTTCGCCTTCGGTCGTGCCATACCATCTGGAACTTACAAGGCTACGCTTCTTAGATGGCCGGGGTTGTGAGATATTCTCGTAAGGAGATGGTACCGGATGGAGGTTGTCAGAATACCCCAGCCAATCTCTCCTGTGACCCAAGCTCCGTTGTTGCTGTCAAAGGTGTAATGTACTTCTTAGTGGCGCAAAAACTATACGATTACACATTACTTTGCTTCGACATTGAGCGAGAAAAATGGACGAAGAGGCAATCCAAAGTCCACAAAAGGTAGTGGGTTGCAGGAGAAGAACCATAGCGGAGCTCAATGACACCGTGTGCATGGTTGTTGTTCAACCGAAGCCGCTGATGACTTCTTATCAATGTATCAACATATGGCTCCTAGAAGATTCTCATAAGGATATTTGGATCAAGGTGTATACGATTCCGACGGCTGAGTTCACCTATAATTATACGCCTTTGAGAGTGACACGTGATGGTGGCAAGTTGATCTTCTATTGTACCGTTTACGGAGAAGGACATGCACTCGAAGTATATGATCCATACACCAACACATGCACGACACTATGAAGACTAGACGATGTAGCCGACAGTATCAGCCTTTGCAGCTTACTTGGACCGCCTCCGTCTCCACCAAGATTTTGAATTCGTAGGGCCTGCAGAGCCAGTCCTCGCTATTTTCTGAACTGTTTTTCTAAATAGCTAGCACACACTATGGTTGAAGTCTTTTTCTAAATAGCTCGCTATGTATCATTTGTTCGCCATTGCTGGACTCGGTGGTGAATTTTCATGGCATTTTTACTGATTGTTGCTACCGTCTACATAGTCTCTCTCTTTCGAAACAAAGTTTACATGTCTGTCATCTCTCTTTTTCCAATTTAAAACATGGACGTTTATTCATCTACACTGGCTGCCTGGCTGCATAGTCTGAATAACCCACCTAGCCGAACCTGTTTCAGCTATGTTGTCCAAATGATCTAACCAAGAGCAGAAATATGAGGTATTGCAACTTGTCTACACAGTTGCAAGAGAAGCAACAGAAACTTTGCTCAGCAACACAGTTTAGCCGAACACAGAAACTTTGCAAGAGAAGCAAGTAACAAAAACTTTGGTTAAGTACGGATAAAGCTTTCAGTGAATCAACCTGAAGACTAGCTCTAGCTGTTAACCAAGACAAGCTCTAGCTGTTAATTCGTCCAAGAACTGCACTTCGATATATATGGTTCCGGAAACCAAATACACACCACTGGGATAGCAAATTGAACTTAACAATACGTGGATAGCAAAAGACGCTTGAATTTAACATGGTTGGCGCAAAATTCTTAGTTGGTGGAGCGATTTGTCTGGTTAATTCCGTTAACGAACGGGACCTCAGCCTGCTAACTAGCTATGCGGAGCCATCCCTCCGCAGCTAGCTTCTTAGAGGGACTATCGCCGTTTAGGCGACAGAAGTTTGAGGCAATAACAGGTCTGTGATGCCCTTAGATGTTCTGGGCCGCACGCGCGCTACACTGATGTATTCAACGAGTATATAGCCTTGGCCGACAGGCCCGGGTAATCTTGGGAAATTTCATCGTGATGGGGATAGATCATTGCAATTGTTGGTCTTCAACGAGGAATGCCTAGTAAGCGCGAGTCATCAGCTCGCGTTGACTACGTCCCTACCCTTTGTACAAACCGCCCGTCGCTCCTACCGATTGAATGGTCCGGTGAAGTGTTCAGATCGCGGCGACTGGGGCGGTTCGCCGCCCCCGACATCGCGAGAAGTCCATTGAACCTTATCATTTAGAGGAAGGAGAAGTCGTAACAAGGTTTCCGTAGGCACTTACAGTGACATGAACATGACAGTGAACACCTCCAAAGTATACCTCACGAGTCAGTAGAGGAGGCGGAAGATGTTGTCGCCGAAGAATCCATTAGGAAACTCCAGCGCTGGAAAGAATGTGAACTGGTAGGCGATCTCGGCGCAAGGGACTGCTGTGGATCAGCCTAGAACCCATGGGAGCACCGCGTGCAAGCTGGCTGTAATCCATGCTTGCAGGCTGCAGCCTCTTCCCCACTAGCTTCTACACTTAAACTCTGAAAATATAAATCTCGTTTGAGCAAAGTGGGTTATAGCAAAGAAACCTGGTACAATAACTTGTTACAGTAAAAAAAAAGCAACCCAATAAACCTCATGTTACTTGATCAGACAGGGTAGTTCATCAAGCTAAGTAAGCAACACACTGAAGTAAAAGGATCGCAATTTTTTATTTGGCACATTATCCAACATTGACAGAGGTTGTAAAACAGCGTGTTTTTTGTTTTGGCATAGGAAGAACCTGAGCTTCATATAATATTAAAGCGGATCAGGCGATCTTACATTTTTTTCACAAACTCAATGATTTTGTCACGAACAAGGGGTCTACTATATACAAATTTGCAGAAAAAGAGGGGCCAGTGCATATATCACTAAAAGTTCAAAAGCATGGCATATGTTATCTTCAAAAAAGCACACAGATAGCTCGACCTGAAAAATAACTCCTAAATGAGATGCCAAGGCATCAAACACATCTTCTATTGTATATTAATTAGAGCCTTAGAGGAATGACGTACAAAACATTTTTACTATACATACAAATTTATATAAATACTGGAATGTGCGTCTAAACTCCAAAGGAAATTACCAGCCTCAGTAAATCACCATGTTTTCTATCTTCTTCGACAATTGCTCTATGGAGTATCCGGCTAGATGTCGCACTGTCAAACATGGCAACGCACAAGTTTCAGATGTCACAAAGCTGAAGATATTTTAGGATTTATATTGCTGAACCGTAAAATGGTAATATACTGTCCTGAACGTATAATGTAGATGCTTATGAACTAACCTATGACTGATGATGAAACGAGTGATAATGCCTTTTTCTTCCTCCATCTTTTGTGTTTTCTCCCCTGTAGTAAATTCCACAAAAATAAAAGGAAGCATTGCAATTTTTGTCACAAATAAAAGGGAAATATTTTAATAGCTTGAAAGAACAAAAAATTGCAAAACCTTGAGGCATGCAGGTTGTGAACTGAATCTCGTCACTTGCGGCTGCTGAATGCAGTGTTAATGCCAATGACCAAGAAGTACTTCCGTTTCCTTGTCGGTCCGGTGATGATGCGCCATTGAGAATAGAGTCATGTGTAGCGTTTACCAAGGCTAGCTCCATTTCTAAGTTCGAAATTGTTGTGTCCAATCTTGTGATCACATAAGGGAGTATTTGTAAGCCTCTACTGAGCATACTAGTGTGATGTCAGAATAAGTATAATGAGAACAGATGTACTGATTCAACACTTATTGTATAGTATCTTCAGTTCGTGGGCTTTCTCCATCTTTTCGCTTTTTAACCTGCAGTATTTTTTTAAGAAGGAATTTATGGTCAGACCACAAAACGAAATTCAGTAGTTTGACATGAGTGGAAGTATGCTTACATTTTCAGAGCACAATCACTATAGACAAGATTCATTTTGTCCACATCCTGCATCAAGGAAAACCTGTAAGCATTTGGTACTCAGGTTGAAATGCAAACACGGGGTTACAGAGCTGAACCTAGTTATAGTGTTATACTAGGCCAGGGCACCAAGGGCAAGTTGGGCCCTCACTGCCACGGGCCGTATTGCCGACAATTTAGGACTTTTAATTTTCAAAAGATAGAGTTTGTATTCCATAATTTCGAGGTTCTCAACCTATATAAGGAGAAAGGTAGACGAGAAGACAACCCTAATTTCTCCCGTCTCTTATCTCCCTCTAAATCTCAGCCACACCATTCCCTAAAGCCCCAGCCGCACTAGCACCTCAATCTAGCTGCACCATCTCTCTCCCTCTAATCTACAAGCTGTAACAAGTGCCTCAGTCACTAAGTTGCTAGATCAAAGAGAAGAAAGGAACATCACAGATAAAACTGAAACAGTAGTTCACAAATGAAAGACCTACTCACAACAACCTAGGACGGCTAGAAGTTTCAGCTAATATGGGTTGACTGCACTCATCTTGCTAAAATAATATCACCTGCTAATTCAGTAAAAAAATGCTGATACTCCGAATATACATCCGTATTTAGTCAAATATGTGTCAATCATTTCCAATCGGAGGGAGTAATTGATTGACTGCAGCTCTGGTTTATCCTTGTTGGATCAAGAGTTAATGCCTGTTTTACCCCTTTCTTCATCGTATAATGTAATCCCAATGTCAATCGAATACTCTTATGTTAGGTACTCCTTTGCCTGCCTTCGGCATTATTGATTGTGCTACCTATCATCTGCATTAAGTCGAACCTGCAAGTGACAATTGCACTTTTCCTGAACAACAACAAAACTAAAAATTAAAAACTCTTCTTACAGACTTGGATTTAGCTAAGGACAGTAACTAAACCGACAATTGACAGCACTTAAAATTATTACCCAAAATGACATCTACACAAACAACCATTAAGTTGCTGTCCGGGAGACCCTTGGTTGTGCAACAAGATGTGATTAACTGCTCAGGCCAAGGACCGATGAAGTGGTGATATTTTAAGTTGTAAGTGTAAAATCATGTTGAGAATGAATGCAGCCGTGCAAACGGAATCACACTGTAAAAAGAACTTATCTGGATTCTGATACGACATGCACTCATCGGCGAAGAAAAGAAGCACAAAAGCCATCTTATTTAAGCCTTTTATATGGTACATACATACATGCATATGAACGAAAAAAGGACCCATAGCTACACTCTTTGTCAAAGTTTCAATTATCTCTCAACTGCTTGAGGAAATATGTAGTTCTTTGATATCCAGTGCTACATTTACATAGTTGAATAAGTAAATCTCACGTATATACTGCATGCTCTATTATCATTATGTTCAAAGATTGCTACAAAAAAGAAAGATACTGTCTTATTCCATGTCCCCATGAAAAATAGATACATCAAAGTTTATATTTAAGTTTATCCCAAAATTCATGCTACGACGGGCATTCACTAACATTAAATCATTTGTCCAATGGTTGATTAAAGGAGATGACACAATCAAGGTTTACCCAGCAACATGTTAACATCATATCATTTGGTATTCGGTGGAATGGGCTTCAAACTCGGTTCTAATTCGCCTGTGATCGGTAGGTGTTCACACCCAGATTCGTTGAACACAAGCGAACTAAAAATCCAGCGACCAGCGGCTAAGACCCACAAGCTGAAATTAGAGGCGGCGGCTGACCTTATTCAGAGTATCACCACAGCAAAGGCATGCCCCCTGGTAACTCCCATTTGCTTCGTACTGTCAACAGTGTGTTCTGTTGTAACTTGTAACTTGTAAACTTCCTGCAAATGCTTTAAAAGGTTTATTAGGATAGTATGTTACGCTATTCACATAGTTATTTTTGGCCTTTGCGGTACTAGTAATAAATTCATTTACCTGTGTCAAAACAAAATGGCCAGGTTCCCGCATCAGCAATTGAGATTACTGTTACAACCATCAAACAGGAATCATTGGATTCACTAATCAAGAAGCACAGTTGTGAATCAAAGCCGGTGAAGCAGAATTACTTGGTCCATGAATAAGGTGCCTGGTTCGCAAACCGGATAGGTATTGCCCCTGTCAAACTCAATTTTCGAAAGTGCCACTGTCAAAACAGGCAATTGATGATAACCCCCCCTAGTTCGCGCGCCTTCTATCATATGCCCCCCTTGTGTCACTGACATGTGGGGCCCGTCAAAACACAAACCTAGCAAACTGTGAATATAGTAACAACGATCAAGATATACTAGGTGAAACAAGGGAACATTAATTTCGATGCATGTCAGAAAATTCAACAGCCAAATTAAGTCTCTCCTAAAGGATCAGAAACAGAGCAAAGTCACTTTTTTGTTAACTTTAGACAAAAGCTGAAATTAAGACAAACAAAATCCTCTTAAAGCACACCAAGTTCTCGACAAAGTAATTTTCTTGCAATTGATGATCAAATTATGCTAAGTTGTTTTCTAAATATTAGGTAATCTGAATTTCTTGAGAATACAACTATGTAGTAGCAACATTTGATGTCTAGCTTCACATAAAAAATTAATTGAACATAGCATCGACGTTAATAAGTTGTGAAAAATATGATATTGTGCTTCCAACAGAAAGGGACAAAGGGTAACTACATTTCAGCACAGAAGAAAGAAACAAGAAAGCTGATTATAAGTGTTGTGCAGTAGCATAATGAATAACCAAGTCAGGGAAACAAAACAACCTCATCTGGTCAACTTTTACCTGCATAGTATCTACCCAGTCCATTTTTCACCTCCAGAATGACAAGATGGTAATAAAATGGATAAAGGCAGCACAATAGAACAGGAAAAAGTTAGTGTATGTATTCAATAAGTATAAGAAGACAAGCCAAACATGCCTTACTGGAAGCTCAAACAATTATATGAGCCCTGTTTTGAATCTTTCTTCAGTTGATCCCATGCTTACATCAGGATGTATCACATTCTAGATGCTGCCGTCAAGAATAAAATTAGATACACTGCTAACATATCGTAGCATTCCCCAAAGTAAATGCATGTTATTACACAGTGTCGACAAGAGGGTATAAATGTCGCAGACATAAACCTTTGGCCTCATTATTGAAGTTACAACTCAATTGGTTGGTTACAAATCCATTGCAAGAGGTAAGAAATCAGTGAATGACACCCTATTTTGCCGTTTAACCTAACAAAACTGATACACAACAAAACATCAGCATCCCTCGTGGGGTAGCTCTGTAGTTCTACAACACTACAGATATTTCTATTGACTGTATAGCAAGCTTTTTGTAGGCTCACGGAGATATACATCCATATCATATCCTACAAGATGCATTCTCCATGCAAGTGTCTGTGCATCCCTCCTTCTGTAACGGATACAAAGCCTCCTAAGTAAACGGTTGCCTACAGCTTGCGACACAATGAAACGTTTACTCAACGTATACATCATGATGTCAACTGCTTCATTTAGATTTCTTTCCCAAACTAGGTAATTGATCAGAAGAGCAGAGCATGCCGGTGTGACATCAATGCAGAACTCTTCAAGGATACGAAATATCCTAAGAGCATCATCAATTCTCCTTACCTGACAAAGACCTATTATCCAGATGGTGTAAGGGTTCGAATCAACGGAGTCATATTCTTGATCAATCTTGATTAACTCTTTGACTGCTTCATCCAGGGATCCTTCTTCAAAACATTTACGGGCATTAGTGATTACTTCATCTTCCACTGAGAGATTGTACTTTCTGGGCAAGTAATCCAACCAGAGGTTGATTGCTTGCGGCAATTTCTTCATCCTACAAAGTGACCTCATCATAGTATTGTAGATCGACAAACTAGGGGATCCATGACCCCGCAAAATGTTCTGGAACAACAACATGGCATCGTTTTCTCTGTGTGCCCTCCAGAGCCCATCAATAAGAGTCCCATATGTTATTTCATCAGGAGAGATTCCTTTAAGTTGGAGCTCTTTGAAGAGCCCCAGTGCACCATCAAGATTCCTCACTTTGCAAAGTCCATTTATCAATGTGTTATATGTGACAACATCAGGAACAACTCCGCTGTCTATTATACCTCGAACAAGCTTGAAAGCTTTCAGCACCTGCCCAGATTGGCACAAACTATCAACCAGCTTACGGAGGCTCTCACTGTCCCTCACCTGGTTGGCACCGAGGGTCAGCCGAAGGAACAAGGAGGGGTTATTCCCCATCTCCATCTTATAAAAAAGCATCCGAGCTTCCTCTAGCCTGCTGTCCCTATAAAGTCCATCGATGAGTGCATTGTATGTCATAACCATCGGATGGCAACCAAGTTCTCCCATCTCATGAAAAACCTGCATTGCCTTGTCTATGAGTCCTTTCTTGCACAGTCCACATATCATGATAGTGTGTGTTGTGGAGTCTGGAACGACGTTATTTTGCAACATCTCTGACCTCAATGACTGAGCTCTATCCAGGTTACCGACATCCCATGAAGCCTTGAGCAGTGTGTTGTAACAGAAAGTGTCAGGCACAAACCCTTTGTCCTTCATCACATTGAGTAATGAGAAGGCATCCTCCGTTCTGCCAGCCTCTGCACAGCCACGGATCATTATCGTGTACAGGACGACGTCTGGTGAAACATTTTTCTCCAACATCTCCTCGTAATAACTGAAGCCCTCATCAAACCGGCCGGCCTGGAACAAACCATCGATGAGACAGCTATAACCTTTCAACCCAAGTGCAAACGTCCCATCTTGATCTTGAAGCAGCTCTAACCGCTCAAATGCCTCATCAACCCTGCCAGCCTTGCAGAGCCCGCTCAAGAAGGCGTTGTATGTGACCTCATCAGGTGGGCACCCCTTCTCCTTCATGGAGCACAGAAGCCGTGCAGCGTCCTCCGTCCTCCCTGCATTGCACAGGGACGAGAGTAGTACGGTATAGATCTTGACGTCCGGCACGATCCCCCTCTCGAGCATTTCGTCAAACATCTTGAGCGCGTCCCCCGACATGGCCCGCTTGCACAGCCCGTCCATGAGCACATTGTACGTCCCTCTGTTGGGCGCGCATCCGGCGCCGACCATCCGATTATACAGCGACAGGGCTAGGAGGATGACGCCGCTGTCGATGAGGGACTTGAAGAGTTGGTTGTAGAGGAAGGTGGTGGGGCGGCAGTCGAAGTCGCCCATCCGGGAGAAGGCGTCGACGGCCTCCTGGTGGCGGCCGGCGGAGGCGTGCGCGGCGACGAGGGCCGCGAAGGCGGCGGAGGAGACGTGGACGCCGGCGGCGCGGGCGTCGGCGAGGGCGTCGAACATTGCGGCATCAGCGGCGTCGCAGGAGAGGAGTACGGACACGGCGCGGGAGTGGAGCAGCGGGGAGCGGAGGCGGCGGGAGAGGGCGGAGAAGAGGAAGAGGCGGATGCGGGATGCGGCGGGGAGGTCGGCGCAGAGGAGGGTGTCGGCGACGGTGTGCGGGGTGAGGCGGGGCGCGAGGAGGGAGAGGGAAGGGAGGAGCGTGGGGAGGGAGGGCGGGAGGGTGGAGAGCAGCGCGTGGAGGGCGTCGGCGGCGGCGAGCTCGGCGGCCGGGGAAGGGGATCCGGTGTGCGTGTGGATGGGGACGGCGGCGGGTGCGGGTGGGAGGGGGAGGAGAGAGCGTGCCGCCGCCGCACATCTCATTCGGTCATCGAGGGGAGGGAGCTCGAGATGGAGGTTTCCGCGGCGGCGGCGGCGGCGGCGGCAGCGAAGACCAGAGAGAGAGGCAGCGCAGCGCGGCGCGGCGAGGGCTGGAAAATAATTTTGGAAGTTTTTCTCGTTGTGAATACTGCGATGGCGAATTTACCGGTTGGATTCCCCTGTGCCAGTGCGCATGCTTTGCCATCGTCGTTCTATCCTCTATGGTACACACGTGCGCCTGTTACAAAGTGTAGTGGCGGCCCATCGACACTCGAATGAAAGCAAGAATTTTAGAAATACAGAAAACTGTATTTTTCTTGGATTTTGCTGTCTCTCAGCCAACTGTTTTTGATTTCGCGAGCAGTCGAATCTCTGTCCGTCCATCTCTTGTCAAGATTTGGGCTGTCTCCTCCCCTCTGTCTGCCCGCGTCTGTTTGGTTCGCGGGTCATTGTCTCTTTGTCGGGTCTGGAACTCTGGATACGGGGCGGCTGGCGGGTTTTTGGCCCATTCCCTTTTGTGTTGTTTCGCCGTGTGTCTGTTTCTGAGAGCTTGAGAGAGAGAGAAGGGGGCGGAGCAGCTCATCGCTCGTCGCGTCATGGCGGAGATCCGCAGTGGTGAAGGAGCGTGGAGGCGTCGCTGACGGCGGGACAGGTGCTCCCTCTTGTAATCTCAGCTCCATCGTCAGTTTTTCTCCTTTTTCGCGTTGCTTGGTTTGATGTATTTAGTCGCCGAAGTCGGATGCATGTGGCAGGGGGTGTAGAGGTTGGGGGAAGATGCAGCTGCCGTCGGCAGCGGCGCTTTTTGTTCTGACCCCCCGCGTAGCTCTCCGTCACGGCGGCGAGCGAGCGCCTTGTCTGCAGCTGTGTGGATTGGGGATTTTTGTATACCTCGTGTCTGAATCCCGTGAAATATGTCGTGTTTTCTCAGTTGTCGTCGATGCACGTATGGTTAGGGTTTGTGTATTGATCTCACTGGTGTATAGGTGGTTTATTTCCAGAGAATCTCTTTTCAGGGTTGGAAGGGACACCATCTATTGTCCTACGTCTCCTACCACCATGCGCGGCACACACACACATGAACACCAGCAGCAACCTACCTCTCTCATCCCTCTACCAATTCTGACGAACTAATGATCGATTAGAATGTTGTGCTATTGCTTAGCTTTGAACATGCCGCACAACCTCCAAGATAGTGTAGTGGCTTTTCTGTCATCATGGGGTAGGTTTACCTTTGTCAGTATAGGACTGAGTTTATTTCCACTGAAAAAATCTTAATTCCTCTTGTATCTTCAGCATAACCCAAACTTTGAAAATGATTGGAAGTCTGAACTTGGTTGTCTCCTATTGTCAAATGATTATAAGCCATACTTGTTTGTAAGAGTACTTGTTCCATGTTGTGTTTTCATTGTGTCATCTGTACAATATAACCAGAAGCTTCTATTTTTCTTGTCTTTTCTCGTGGTTTTTCCTGACTAGACATGATGAATTCTTCGTTTTACAGGACCTGTCCTACTTGAGGGAATGCATTCCTCAACGTGTTGTCCATGCACGGCGAGCCAGTGCAAAGGTGTTCTTTGAGGTCACTTGCGATGTTTCTCCGCGCTCATGGGGTTCAGACCCCAGTTTTTGTTTGGTTCTCTACCTTTGTGTATGAATTAGTATGCCTCGAGACCATAAGCATGAGTTTTTTGTTGCGGGAAGTTCTTTACCGGAGAGGTATCATTCTTACAGTTTTTTGTTGTCGTGTTTTGAAGATGAGATTTCTTTTAAAACTACGTTATGATGTATGTTATCAGTTATTTTCCATCAGCATGTCATTCGTCAAAATGCTTTTCTTTTGCTAGCCATTTGAGCATGAAAAGAATATGGTTAGTTTGTTTTCAGCCGTTACAATAAAATAGTAGCAGCTTTGATTGTGTTTTAGCTCCATAAAATAGTCTCAGTCGGTGTGCTATCATACATATATAAGTTTAAACAATAGCGCTAGTTCCCTCTGGTGCATGAATTTTGCTGCTGTTTGTAAGGATTGAGTATTCCTACCTTACTTCCTTTTTGTAATTGATTTGCTTATCATCTGCACTTGAATGACTATGGTCAACTTTACAGTCAAGATAAGTATCCTGGTATCTGCCATCATGCATTTACGGGTTACTTTGACCTTGTCCGGGAAAATGCCTTTGTTGTTTATTTGATATTGGACGAGATTAATTTCCTGAAATGGGCCATGCTTTTAAGTCAAGTCCAAACACTAATATGCGGGAGAAATGGAGAATAGTCGATTTCTTTTCACATCACCCGTAGAGTCAAGACATGTTCACTCATTCTTTTGTCTCATTTCAGGTCTTTTCAGTCTATCTTTTGTCATTTCTTTCGTTAGTCTCATTTCTTCTATTTTCTTCACCAGTGTGTTTTCTTCAGTCTTTTGTCTCATTTTTCAATCTCTCTTTCTTCATGTCTCGGTTGTTTATCTTTGTTCTCAGTTATTTATCTTCATGCTCAGTATTCAGTTTGTAGGGATCTCAGTCCTATTTCATTCAGTTATTTTCCTTCTCCTTTGAGAGCTGGATTGTCTTTTGAGTTTTCTCAGTCATCAGTGTTGCACTTTGCTCTTTCTATTTTTCAGTCTTCTGTCCCTTTGATATGATTTTATCTTTCTCTTTGTATTTCTCTCTTTTATCTCTTTCTCAGTTTTTCTCAGTCTTTCTCACTCTATCTTTGTCATTTTCTCTCTTTCTCTTTTTCTGTTGTGGTTAACTTGGATATCGGTTTTTTCTTCTGTATTTCTCTCTCTCTCTCTCTCTCTCAATTCTTTTAATTTTTGTTGTTCTTGAGATTTTGAAGTCTCTCTCTCTGACTCTCTCTCTCATTTGTGCATACGGCGTTCTCTTTCTCTCTCTCTCAATTTTGCATACGACTTTCTATGTATAGTCGTCGGCAATCTTTTCTTATTTTCTCTGTCTTGTTATTCATGCTGTTTTTATTTCCTGCATCGGATCCCAAAGGAGACTGCCTCTGTTCTCAACATATCCGAGGCCGGAAATGCATTTCTCATTTATGGATATGATTGGAACACCTATCAAGCATCATACTACACTTGCAAAGATGGAAGGATTTGCTTCAAGGCTGGATGGCTGATACGTCTCAAACGTATCTATAATTTTTGATGTTCCATGCTTGTTTTATACCAATTGCTACATGTTTTGCATCTACTTTATATCACTTTTATACATTTTTTGGGACTAACCTATTAACAAGATGCCAAAGTGCCAGTTCCTGTTTTCTGCTGTTTTTGTATTCCAGAAAAGCTAGTCTGGAAATATTCTCGGAATTGGACGAAACTACACGGGGGTGCCTATTTTTCCAGAACACGCCTGACGGAGCGAAGGAGCAGCAGAGGAGGGCCACCAGGGCCCCACACGCCACGAGGGCGCGGTTCCCCCCTCTGCCGCGCCCTGGGGTGGTGTGGGCCCCTCGGGGTCCGCAGCCGCCGCCATTTCGCCTACTTATTCCCCCCGACGCGAAAACCCTAAGTATCTGAGCAAATATCCACGAAAAGTTCCAGAGACGCCGCCGTCGTCAACCCTAGCTCGGGAGGGTTCAGACCTCTTCCCGGCACCCTGCCGGAGAGGGGAATCGTCACCGGAGGCTTCTACATCGCCATGCCTGCCTCCGGAGTGATGCGTGAGTAGTTCATCCTTGGACTACGGGTCCATAGCAGTAGCTAGATGGTTGTCTCTCCACTTTGTGCCATCATGTTTAGATCTTGTGAGCTGCCCTACATGATCAAGATCATATTATTGTAATGCTACATGTTGTGTTTGCTGGGATCCGATGAATATTGAATATTATGTCAAGTTGATTATCAATCTATCTTATATGTTATTTAAGATCTTGCATGCTTTCCGTTACTCGTAGATGCTTTGGCCAAGTAGATGCTTGTAACTCCAAGAGAGAGTATTTATGCTAGATAGTGGGTTCATGTCTCCGTTTAACCTGGGACAGTGACAGAAAGTTCTAAGGTTGTGGATGTGCTGTTGCCACTAGGGATAACCTAACGATGCTATGTCCACGGACATATGTGTTTGTTTACATTACGCACTTTACTTAATGCAATTATCCGTTGCTTGCAAATTAATACCAACGGGGGACTCGGATGACAACCTGGCGGTGGATTATTAGTCATAGATGCTGTTGGATAACGATCTATGTATTATGTCGTAATGCCCAATTAAATATCATAGTAGTCAACATGTCATGTATATGCATTGTCATGCGCTCACTATTCGTCAATTGCCCAGCTGTAATTTGTTCACCCAACATGTTAGTTATCTTTTATGTAGAGACACCACTAGTGAACTGTGGACCCCGGTCCATTCTTTTGCACTGATTAAACAACCACAAACTGTTCCTTTTTCATTCTCTGCAATTTAATACTCATTTTCCACACCATACGTTTAATCCTTTGTTTTCAGCAAGCCAGTGAGATTGACAACCTCACTGTTTCGTTGGGGCAAAGTAGTTTGATTGTGTTGTGTGCAGATTCCACGTCAACAGTCCAGACTCCTCCGACAGCTATTTTTCTGGCGCCGTTGACAACCTTCTGAAGAGTTGCTTCTCCTACAGGTTCGATAACCTTGGTTTCTTTCTGAGGGAAAACTTGCTGCTGACTACATCATACCTTCCTCTTGGGGTCTCCCAACGAACGTGTGTTTCACGTCATCAAGCTATTTTTCTGGCGCCGTCGCCGGGGAGACAGCAGTCTTCTGCAAGGGGAGTTTCACGCTTCCAATCTCTTTACTTTGTTTTTGTCTTGTTTAGTTTATTTTATTTTATCTTGTTTGATTTCAATTATCAAAAACACAAAAAAATTAGTTACTTGCATCTAGTTTACTTTCAAGTTATTTTCTGTACTGTTTTTATTTCTGTTAAAATGAGTACTCCTGAGAACACTAAGTTGTGTTATTTCACTAGCACGAACAACAATGATTTCATATGCACACCTATTGCTCCACCTGCTGCTTCAGCAGAATTTTATGAAATTAAACCTGCACTTTTAAATCTTGTTATGAAAGAGCAATTTTCTGGTGTTCGTACTGATGATGCTGCTGTTCACCTTGTTGATTCTACTATTAAAAAACCTTTGGGAAGAATTGATGATGTTCTTATCATGGTTAACAACAATTATGTCCCCGTTGATTTTATTGTCTTGGATATTGAGTGCAATCCATCATGCCCTATTGTGTTGGGAAGACCTTTTCTTAGACTGTAGGTGCTATTATTGATATGAAAGAAGGGAATATAAAATATCAATTTCCTCTCAAGAAAGGTATGGAACACTTTCCTAGGAAGAAGATTAAGCCACCTTATGATTCTATTGTTCGAACAAACTACAATGTTGATGCTTCTTCACTTGGTAATACTTGATGCATGCTTTGTGCCTAGCTAAAAGGCGTTAAAGAAAAGCGCTTATGGGAGGCAACCCATTTTATTTTTCTGCAATTTTTCTTTTATTGAGTCAAGGAGTTTGTTTACTTCTGTAGCAACTCCTTTGTATCTTTATTTTCTCGCATTGTTGTGCCAAGAGTAGCCTCTAATGATAAGATGATGCTTAATTTTGATTGCTGCGCAGAAACAGATTTTTGCTGTTCACTGTACGAAATTCCTAAAATCACCAGATTGTTAAAAATCTGAAATTTTTGTGCGTAATCTTTATGAATGTCTGAAACTTTCATTAGTTCAGAGTTTCTCGATCTGAGCGTCGTAAGTGCCTCGAAAAAATTCGTCTTTGCGGACTGTTCTGTTTTAGACAGATTATGCCTTTTTATTTTTCGCATTCTCTCTTTTACTAGTGTTGAGTGAAATTCTTTTTTGGGTGGAAGAGCTTCACATAACATCAGTGGCTGTAGCTAATGTTTAAAGTAACAAATCATATTGCGTCTTTACAGAACATGTGAATTTTTGATTATGCACTAACCCTCTAATGAGATCTACTTTGAGTTTGGTGTGACGGAAGTTTTCAAGGGTCAAGAGAGAAGGATGATATAATAGGATCAAGAAGAGTGAAGAGCTTAAGCTTGGGGAGGCTCCCATGGATCTCCCCAGCATATTTCAAGAAGACTCAAGCGTCTAAGCTTGGGGATGCCCAAGGCATCCCCTTCTTCATCGTCAAAATTATCAGGTCATCTCTAGTGAAACTATATTTTAATTCTTTCACATCATATGTGCTTTTCTTGGAGCGTCTGTGTGCTTTTTATTTTCAGTATTGCATTTTATTTTCAATAAAGCTTGACTGGACCCTAGCATTCTTGATTGGGAGAGAGACACGCTCCGCTTTTTCATGAGAATACTCCTATTCTTCACTTATATTTGTTGAGTATTCATATCTAGCGCTGTTCAGCTTTTAGCTCTTGTTTTCATGTATCTCTTGTCAGAGCTATTAGCTTTCTTTTGTAGAAAGTACTCTCTTGCTTCACTTATATTTGTTTGGAGAGTTGATGAAATAAATTGATTGGTGTTTGGTTGGTTCAGAAAATGTTGCATGTGGTAATTGGTATAAGGAAAAACTTGCTTAATCTTGTAGATCACTAAAATGGATAACTTGATGCTTGTCAATTGTTTTGAGTTAACAAGTAGATCATGATTAAATTGTGCATCACATGAGTTAAGCCTATTAGTGAAGAACTACCGTAAAGCTTGTTGAAAATTTGGTTTGCATCGGTGGTACCTCTAAGGTCTAGATATTTTCTAATAACAGGGTTTGGTTAACAAGGAAGACGGTATGAAGTCTTATAACGTTTGCAATATGTTTGTCATATAAAACTTGGTGTACGGGTTGATATTCTTGTTTGCTTACATAACCTTGCTAGCCTAAACTCTGTACTGAGAGGGAATGCTTCTCGTGCATCCAAATCCTTGAGCCAAAATCCATGCCATTTGTGTCCACCATAACTACCTATATGTGGTATTTCCTTGCCACTCCAAGTAAATTTTTCATGTGCTACCTTTAAATTATTCAAAATGTTATTATTCCCTTTTTGTGTCAATGTTTACTAGCTCATGAGGAATTAGTGTGGTTATTCTTTATTCTATTTGTCGAGTGGACTTTTACACCTGGACTAGTGGCATATACATCCGCTTATCCAATAACTTGCAAAAAGAGCTGGCAACGGGGTGCCCAGTCCCAATTAATTACAACTTTAACCAATTAATTCTCTTCACACTTTTGCCCTGATTCATCAGTAAGCAATGACAAACAGTGAAATACCTGAATGTGTGTAAACCAAAGAGAAAGAGGGATGATCTGCCTTGCTGGTAGAAATAACGTCCTTCATGGGAGCCGCTCTTAAAAGTCCGTTCGACAGGTAGAATACTGTTCTCACCCGCTACCATTCGTTGACAATTAACAAACACCTCTCAAAAATAGATACTCCTCCATGGTATGTGATTGATGGAAGGCACCCGAGGATTCGGTTAGCCATGGCTTGTGTTAGCAAGGTTGGGAGGAGTATCAAATATTTTATGCAATCTCTATATGCTTTCAAAAACCTAAAAGCTCTAGCACATGATTTAATCCCTGCTTCCCTCTGCGAAGGGCCTTTCTTTTACTTTTATGTTGAGTCAGTTTTCCTATTCTTTCTGTCTTCCACAAGCAAACACTAGTGTCAACTTTGTTACAACATGCGTTATATGCAATGTATTGGACTTGTTATACTACTTTGTGTTGACAATATCCATGAGATAAATATGTTGAAAGTTGAAGCAAATGCTGAAACTAAATTCTTCCTTTGTGTTGATTAAATACCTTTTGTTAGAAACTATTGCTTTATGAGTTAACACTTATGCAAAACTGTTTGATGCTTGTCTCGAAAGTACTATTCATGAAAACGTTTAGCTTGTGTGATTCATTGTTTACTCATTATCTATTTGTAGCAAATTATAGACCATTGACTTGGATCACTTCATTCATTTACATGTGCCTTGCAATATTATATGATCAAGATTATGATAGTAGCATGTCACCTCAAAAATTATTTGTTTTTATCGTTTACCTACTCGAGGACGAGTAGGAACTAAGCTTGGGGATGCTGATACGTCTCAAACGTATCTATAATTTTTGATGTTCCATGCTTGTTTTATACCAATTGCTACATGTTTTGCATCTACTTTATATCACTTTTATACATTTTTTGGGACTAACCTATTAACAAGATGCCGAAGTGCCAGTTCCTGTTTTCTGCTGTTTTTGTATTCCAGAAAAGCTAGTCTGGAAATATTCTCGGAATTGGACGAAACTACACGGGGTGCCTATTTTTCCAGAACACGCCTGACGGAGCGAAGGAGCAGCAGAGGAGGGCCACCAGGGCCCCACACGCCACCAGGGCGCGGCCCCCCTCTGCCGCGCCCTGGGTGGTGTGGGCCCCTCGGGGGTCCGCAGCCGCCGCCCTTTCGCCTACTTATTCCCCCCGACGCGAAAACCCTAAGTACCTGAGCAAATATCCACGAAAAGTTCCAGAGACGCCGCCGTCGTCAACCCTAGCTCGGGAGGGTTCAGAACCTCTTCCCGGCACCCTGCCGGAGAGGGGAATCGTCACCGGAGGCTTCTACATCGCCATGCCTGCCTCCGGAGTGATGCGTGAGTAGTTCATCCTTGGACTACGGGTCCATAGCAGTAGCTAGATGGTTGTCTCTCCACTTTGTGCCATCATGTTTAGATCTTGTGAGCTGCCCTACATGATCAAGATCATATTATTGTAATGCTACATGTTGTGTTTGCTGGGATCCGATGAATATTGAATATTATGTCAAGTTGATTATCAATCTATCTTATATGTTATTTAAGATCTTGCATGCTTTCCGTTACTCGTAGATGCTTTGGCCAAGTAGATGCTTGTAACTCCAAGAGAGAGTATTTATGCTAGATAGTGGGTTCATGTCTCCGTTTAACCTGGGACAGTGACAGAAAGTTCTAAGGTTGTGGATGTGCTGTTGCCACTAGGGATAACCTAACGATGCTATGTCCACGGCATATGTGTTTGTTTACATTACGCACTTTACTTAATGCAATTATCCGTTGCTTGCAACTTAATACCAACGGGGGACTCGGATGACAACCCGGCGGTGGATTATTAGTCATAGATGCTGTTGGATAACGATCTATGTATTATGTCGTAATGCCCAATTAAATATCATAGTAGTCAACATGTCATGTATATGCATTGTCATGCGCTCACTATTCGTCAATTGCCCAGCTGTAATTTGTTCACCCAACATGTTAGTTATCTTTTATGGAGAGACACCACTAGTGAACTGTGGACCCCGGTCCATTCTTTTACACTGATTAAACAACCACAAACTGCAAACTGTTCCTTTTTCATTCTCTGCAATTTAATACTCATTTTCCACACCATACGTTTAATCCTTTGTTTTCAGCAAGCCAGTGAGATTGACAACCTCACTGTTTCGTTGGGGCAAAGTAGTTTGATTGTGTTGTGTGCAGATTCCACGTCAACAGTCCAGACTCCCTGCGACAGCTATTTTTCTGGCGCCGTTGACAACCTTCTGAAGAGTTGCTGCTCCTACTGGTTCGATAACCTTGGTTTCTTTCTGAGGGAAAACTTGCTGCTGACTACATCATACCTTCCTCTTGGGGTCTCCCAACGAACGTGTGTTTCACGTCATCAATGGCTGCAACTTGCAAATGAGCAACAGATAGGCCATGGTCGGATGTGCTGATCCTCTTCCACAAAGACAACGACGACCGCCTGGTCATCTCTTTCGATGTTCTCTAGACCCTTTGCTTTGGAGTTATTCGATGTCAGCTTGTAGTAATGTAGAACCTCCTATATATTTTATCAATTTGTTGTTACTCGGTGTGGATCTTGATTGAACGCTGCTCCACTTGATGTTCACCATCTTCTTACGCAGTGGTTTTGATGGTTTATATCTATATGTGAACTCGAAATTGTGCTACTGTTCTTATCAGAGAAGATATGATTCAGTCCTATTTTTTGCAAAGGGTTGTATGTTGTGAACAATGACAACTTTATCATTTTCAATTTTGACATGTCTGGTGATATCTGTGAAGTGTCCAGATTTATTTGTTGTGTTTTGTTTCATCTAGAACATCTAAAGAACCTGAACAGGGGTATTTTCTGCATATGTAGATCATTTTTTCTGAAGATTACCAGCGGGGCGTAGGATTGCTGCGTGCCCGGTGGGGAATTCTTTTCCTTGCATGTACATCCAGCTAGTTGAATCGAGCTCAGCTGTCCCTGATTGATGACGAAGTATATGAAGCATTAGAGAAGAAGCTGGCAGTACTTTTTGTTGCAAGGGAGAGAGATCTTTTCAGAGAAGCAGGTTGGCCTCGGCTGGGCCTCACCGGCGCGCAGGCAGGAGGCCTTTTTGGTCACGCATGTAGAGAGGCCGGACAACAGTTGGGTTCGGGTCGGGTTTGCACACAGGGCCCGTTAAGGGAAGGCTGTCACGGCCTTGTTCGTGTAGTGTTAGTCTTTTTCTTTTACGTGGGGGATTTCGTGGAGTGGGCCACATATTGGAAATTTTGACAGAACAGACCACATCGACGAACGAAATGTCAAAAAGGACCACCTGCAAAAATATTTGTCAAAAAGGACCACTTCAGACGTGGCGGCAGGCGCACCAAGCGACACGTGGCGCCTGCCGCCACGGACGGAGGCGACAGGAGAGGCTGCCAGAGGCTGTGGCGGCACGTTCCTTCGAAACGGAATCAAGGCCCAACTGGAACGGGATGTCTGACAGACGGGACCCAGCCGCCATGGCCTGTGGCCTCCCGCCAGCTAGACGTGCCGCCACAGGCCATGGCGGCTGGGTCCCGTCTGTCAGACATCCCGTTCCAGCTGGGCCTTGATTCCGTTTCGAAGGAACGTGCCGCCACAGCCTCTGGCGGCCTCTCCTGTCGCCTCCGTTCGTGGCGGGAGGCGCCATGTGTCTGAAGTGGTCCTTTTTGACAAATATTTTTGCAGGTGGTCCTTTTTGACATTTCGTTCGTCGATGTGGTCTGTTCTGTCAAAATTTCCACAGATTGCACGTGTTAACGAATGATTGGTTTAAAATGTGACTGTGCTTGAAATTAGAAACAGTCGACTGACAAATAGACACTCCCTTTTTCTTTCACTATCGAGTTGCTTACTGCTGTACAAATCTATTCCATCTAACACACACGTTTCCCCTCTCGAGGTTTAGCATAGCGCATTGATCGGGAACGCGGTAATAATAGGCATCTATAAATGCATCAAACTAAAAATTGCATCTCATAACTCGTCTCATATCGAAAGATCCACGATAGTTAATACAAATATGACCATAAATCTATAATCATATAGAACAACTCATATGGTTCTAAACATGATAGCACATAGAGAGATATAAATTAAGGTACTGCATGAAAACTCGTAGTCTAGAGGTGTAGTACTCCCTTCTAACCATGACTCCAACACCGCGGACCCCCCCCCCCCCTCCCTCAATCTTCGTCAGTGGTGGATCTTATGTTTGTTATATTGATATTTTGGTAGTGGTGTCGCCCCTCTCTCTAGAAGTCGCAACAGGATCCCTTATATAGGTGTTTTTAGCTCAAAAAGAAGAGACACGCAAAATAATGGAGGGGGTCGTACGGCCAGGTGTGGCTCTCCTGGCTTGGGCCCGACGTGTTGTGGGCCCACCTAGGGCTCCAATCGCTCCAGCTGTCCTCCCTAGTCTTCGTTTTTTCATAAAACTATGTGCAAAAAATCTCAGATCCATCTGAGTTCGTGAAGGTTTGCAAAACTCAAAATGTGAGAAGTATGGGTTCCTAGTTTCCCAGAGTTCTAAACTAAAGAAAGGGGATTTTGTGGGAAATCTCATAATCATTAAAACAGTGATGATATATCATGATATAATGCAAACATATGAGATATTAATATAATATAATACAAAGTACATGGATATGTTTCCAACATATCAAATGAGTGGCTCAATATGACGATCTATTCGATTGTGAGTAAGGAAATTCGAGTGTACCCGATTCTTTATCATTTCAAGGAAAAGTTTCGGGAGGAAAGGGAAACAAAAGAGGGATCCGAATCGAAGCTAAATGGGAATGACATCTCTCTTTACTGCTCATGGTAGCCTATGTGTGTTTTGATGCTTCTTTAGGATTGGAGTAAGCAGCAATAATGATTTCTTTTAATTGGGCATCTAGACTCATCGGCTTGTTCTATTGGCTTGACGAGGGAGTCTCACGAGTGCAGAGCAGGAGGAAGCTGCTGAAGAACGGCCATTTACTATTCGAATTGATGGAAATAGGATTCATGCCCTGAAGATGATGCTCTAAAATGGGGCCAAAATTGCACGCTTGGCCATTCTTAGGTCATCTTCTGCTGTTTATATTTGAAATTCTTCCCCTCATATTTTGAGGCACTCGAATATTATATTTGAAATGCTGAAGAACGACCATTTACTATTCGAATTGATGGATTCATGCCCTGAAGAGGATGCTCTAAAATGGGGCCAAAATTGAACACTTGGCCGTTCTTAGGTCATCTTTTGCTCTTTATATTTGAAATGCTTCCCCTCATATTTTGAGGCACTAGAATATTATATTCTCTGTTGGAAGCAATGTTGATATAAACAATATTTGTTGCATCTCTTCAACGTTGAAAATACAATACTAGAAGATAACGACCTCCGGTTGTCCTGAAGCAATCTCGATGGCCAACACAAGTAAAACATTGTTTGTAGGAAGAAAAATTAAAGTTCAACTCACAATAAAATTCACCACAGTTGAAACAACGCTTCCATTAATGAAAAACTATTATTCCGTGACACAAAAGTATGTTTCCGTGACTAAAAACATAATTGATTTGTTATATTTGTTAGTCGGAAACAACTCGTAGTTTTCCAAAATTATTTCATAAAAGTCAGGGATTGCTCCAGATAGAATTGTCTTTTTTGTTAGAAGGAGTATTCAGGAAGTAACGAAAGCTAACAACCGTTAGGCCCACACCTGCATCATGTTGGGGAATTGGATGGTCTGCTTACATTGTATGGCAATAGAGGAGTCCGATGGATAGCTTTTTTTTTCAGGGGTCAACGGCCACCTATCACTAAATCAAATGACAAGGTCAAATGTTTATTCATAAATGTCCATACAACTTGTTGCAAACTTTATATATGTAAACCATATGGCATACTATCATGCATACACACGAAACCACATAGGGCTAGCTTGATCTTTTGTATCACGCACTTATGGACCTTGCTCCTATGTGAGAGCATAATTAAGGTCCAAATTTAATTCAAGCACAACCAAGATGTTTTATTCGATACATATACATATCTTGTTGTTTCCTAGTGCCATCCACCATTTCCGCCGCCACCAGATCCTCCACCGTAACCTCCACCCCCACCCCCACCCCCACCATTTCCTCCGCCGGAGCCACTACCATATCCTCCGCCAGAGCCACTCCCATATCCACCATTGTTGCCACCACCATA
Source organism: Poa pratensis (assembly GCA_947311845.1). Taxonomy (NCBI): domain Eukaryota; kingdom Viridiplantae; phylum Streptophyta; class Magnoliopsida; order Poales; family Poaceae; genus Poa; species Poa pratensis. The sequence continues at coordinate 34,743,702 of CAMZMU010000083.1, read as the reverse complement.
GCCAGTGTTGCCATTTCCGCCACCATGTCCTTGGTTACCGTTCCCACCACCATATCCCGGTCCATAGCCTCCACCGCCGTAACCAGGACCATAACCCCCACCATACCCAGGGTTTCCATATCCCCCGTTGTTCCCACCCCCATTGTTTCCATATCCTCCTCCTTGTTGGTTTCCACCACCGTTTCCATATCCTCCGCCGTTGTTTCCGTATCCTCCATTGTGTCCATATCCCCCACCATTATTACCGTATCCTCCATTATTCCCGTATCCTCCACCGTTGTTTCCGTACCCTCCACCATTGTTTCCGTACCCTCCTCCATTGCTTCCGTATCCTCCACCATGTCCTCCTTCGGGTTTCACATTCTTCTTCTCGGATTCTGCTTGCATACAAGAAAACATCATTTATTTGATGATCAATGGTTGAGGTACCCTTCTACCTACATACAAATAAAGGATGAATGATATGTAGAGTCGATAAAGATAGTTGAGAGGGAAGGGGTTGTGGGGGGTGGGATTTTGACATACCTTTACCTTCAGTGAGCTCTCTAGCACCTGCTACATCCTGGCACTGAAGCAGGAAAGAAGCTAGCACTACACCAAGCAGAATCAGAGACTTGACAGTCATTGTGGGTGATATGGAGCTAGCTCGCAAGCTTAGATGAGATGATATAGCTAGCTTGAAGTATCCCCTATTTATAGAAGATGCAAGAACGCATTCATGCACACTTTTGGCTCTCCTATCATCGAGTGAATCAATGGACGGGAGCTAAAGTTGGAGTGACTTGCATGCCCTGATACGGTTGGTTGGATATGTTGGTATATCTCATTGTCAAACTTGATTATAGGGCTTGGCCCATGGAGCAGGGCATTGACATTCGTCCATGAATTTACGTGGTCGAGAGTGTATAGAGGTTGCCACAAGAAAAAGGGTGCTAGGTGAAGGCTGTCGGCAGAAAATAATACATTTGCAGCTGGTATATATCAGGAACGATATACATGTTTCATCTCTACATCGTGGCCTGAAAGCAACTAGCAAGTACTGTAGCTGTGAACATTGAGCTGCCGGCATGCCGCTAATTTAATTTTTTTTTTTAGATAAGGGGGTGCGGATCCCCGGGCTCTGCATCAAAGTGATGCCGCTAATTTAATACAGCTTGCCGGGACTGACTCAGCACTGGCTACTGGCTTTCACTTTCCCGTGCTCCATGAAATGGTCGGCAAAGGTGCATGGTCGATAGATGCATTTTCAGAACAAACGTTCATACTTTAGTACGCTTCAAACCCAGCACCAGAGCACCAGAGAGAGACAGACACCTACTCCCTCCGTTCCAAATTAATTGACTTCCATTTATCCACATGTGGATGTATCTATACGCGTAACATGTCTAGATACATCCATGTGTGGACAAATGGAAGTCAATTAATTTGGAACGGAGTGAGTATATCTGAATGCAACTCAAATTTATTTACACACGCTTCAAACCCAGCACCAGAGCAACGATGGCGAGGCAAACCATAGCAGTAGCAGCCCACATCGTCGTCTTTATCTTCTTCTTCTGCTGCTGCTGCTGCTTTCTGCGGCCAAAACGGACACCGCGCGGCGGACGGCGGGACCAGACGACGCGAGCTCCAGGGTCTCTCATGGCCACGCTGCTCCCGAAGAGCACGGAGTTGGTGACCCCCTGCACGTTGTTGTTCACGTAGATGTTGATGCAGCAGCAGCGGCAGCTGCCGTTGCTCGACGCCGGTGGCTGGTGCGTGACCGACATGGTCGCCCCCGTGCTCCTGCATCTCGACGGCGGACCAACTCCAACACCCATCCTCACTCGCTCCGTTGTACTCGTAGAAGAAAAAACGAAGCTAGAAACGAGGGAAGGAAGTGAAGGAGCATTTCGTTTATGTAGAAGGTGCTAAGGAAAAGGAAGTGAAGCAGGTGCGCGTTGGCTCCTCTTGCTCTACCACCAAGAAAAGCATCGGGAATCAATCTCTCTTTTTCACCTATTTTGCCTTGCATATGCAGTACAGGCATCTTCCAGGCCAGCGCTTCGTCCCGTCGCATGGACGGGAAAGAGAAGATGTGAAGAATGCTGTAAACCGAACAAATGGTTGCCAAACGGAACAGAGTACTGGCATCACGCAACTGGAACACAACATTTCTTCACGAACAGCTTTCGCCGCAACTAACTAGACAAACTGCAATTGCTTGTAAAAAGAACCTTGACAACTGCAATTCAATTGACCAGTGTATGTAAATTATGGTAACTAACCGCACCAGTTTTTGCTGTAAAATGTCTGAAAAACTCTGCTTAAACTTAAGCATTTGCTGCACCGCCATCATGCTCTGTTCCTCATGCTCGGTACAAGAGAAGCAGCAGCTCACTTTTTGAGCTACAACTTGAGCAAAACGGAAGAAGCAAGAAAGAGCTTTGGCCCATTGACAGGAATTCTCGCAAGTACTTCTGCCACAGAACTGGTTGCCTACAAAACAAAGCTTCCGAAGGACTTGCGAATTGTGTGACACGCCCAAAGCCACTATATGTCGGTGAATTATTCAGCTAAACATGTCATTTCTAAACTTTGTTTGGTTAACTGACCTAGATCACGCCTGTGCATACCTACATTGGCCTAATTCTAGCCTTACTGAATTTTCAGTGTAAGATTCACAATTCACAAAGCCACTTGCCAGTAGCCTTTTACAGGTTTCGTACCTTCCAGATTTAGTTCGCAGAACTACAAACTCTGTTCTACCTGCTGTAAACTGGATACTGGACACAACCATTTGCTAGTTCATATTGATACAAGGAATACACTCGTGCTTCAGTGATGGACCCTAAGTTTTATGACAAATCGTTTCACATAGGCTGTATCTTCTTATTCCATGATAATACGGGTCACTATCGTTACTTGATGAGGATGCATCTCGCCGGAGAGCCTTCAGCGCCGCGCAATCTTAGTGGCAAGCAATGCAAGGTGTATATTCCAGCGGTAACATGCTCAAGGTTTAAAGCCTCCACAAGGATGATTTCCTGAAAAAACAAAATTACAGTTTTAAAAGGTGCTTTAATCTGGTTTTCACGAGGAGGGTAATCCCAGTATCAAAACCAGTCGCTTTTGGAAGAATGAAATTGACAAGCAGCGAAATGGATACTGATGAATAATCAAAAATATTTTTCATGTTGAATTTGACATTATCTTCCAAATTGATTGAGTTTTATCATGAACTTTGACGAGTATATGGAATATCACCTCCCCACCCCAAGATATATCTTTTGCAGGATCTCTAAACTGCTAAACAGAGTTTTGACAGAGTTTACATGGCGTTGAATGTTCCAGATGATATTTAACCACAATTATAACATTGGGCCACTTGCATATGGTAAAAGTCTTACCCTTTTTTCAAGAAAGACTAGATGTGCCGGAATGCATTCCTCATATGCTCCCACAGATAAGTAATCAACTCCTGCAAGATTAAAATATGTTTAGATTAAAGAATATTGCGGAAGAAGGATGGGAGATTGACTAACATGTAAACACATGCAGTATTTCAAACTTGAATCAAGTGTTCGCTTTGGGGATTTACAATGACTTGTTGTCATTTTATAGAATAGTATTACCTATGAAAATTATATTTGGCAGCAGGGAAGTTAACCACGGTCTGGGTCAGGGCAAAAGGTGTACCAAAAATCCTGAAGAATTTCCATGGCTTATGTGAGGTAGGCTCTACGCTGGGTCAACACTTGGAAGCAGATATGGAACACCTCAAGAAGACAGGTCAAGTCAGACTGAAAGTGGGTGTGGTGAATCACCTGAAAATACCAAAATGGACCCGGCTTGCTACTCCCAAACTACACTACTATAGAATCTACTTTCAACTGGAAGAGATTGTTGAGATGGGTTGGGACAGAGACGAGGAAGATTTCCTGCAAACTTTCGATGAAATGATGGATAGTCAACCTGAAGAAAATGAGGACAGAGTTCCAAAAAGCCAGAAGAACAGTGATCCAGCTGCTTCTTCTCCTTCTGGTCTCCTATTCCCAAGTGACAAAAATATTGTGGCAAGCACAAGGACACTAATTGCACTGGAACAGAGGGAACTTGAGTTGAGGCAGCAAGATGAAGAGGATGTCAGGATCAATTTGCAGAAGGGAGGACGTAAATCTCTGTTTACTCAGGTGGAAAAAGAGACTACTACCAACAATCTGCAGGAAAATCAGGGTGAAAATGGCTCGGGCAATGAAACAACTGAGAAAAAGGAGGAGAAAAGAGTTCAGCTATCAGATGAGGACATGGAAGAAGACTTTGAGAATTCTCAAGCAGATAGCTTTAGTGACAAGGTCAAGGCACTGACTGGCAACGCTGAAGGACAGAACAACTCGCAGAAGGCAAACGAAACAAGGTTCAGTAGCAGATTGGTGGACAAAAATCCAGAAGATGTGTCGATCTTGGAGAAGGCAAAAACTTACAAGGCAAAAATCTCAGAGAAGGATGAAGGTACAAGCTCAGACTTTCCTACTGTGTTGAATACTGATAATATCTCTCTTCTAGAAATTGCTCATTTAATTGGTATAGACCTAGGCACCTCTTTAGAGCTTGTGGAAAGGAATCTTGATCTCATAAAATCTCAAGAAAGTGCTAGAGTTTCTATGTTTGTACAAATGATGAATGCGTCACGGGTTATTGAGGAAGTTGTTGATAACCGTCTACATCCTGGAGATGTAGACAAAATTCTCAAGGACTTACTCAGTACTAACCAGGAAAATATGGATGAATTTGATGAGGTGAATTTACTGAACCTTTACACGGCTGGGGGTGGTGAGACTATGGCGAGTAAACGCTCTAATGAGGTTTACTCTGTCAAGTCTCCTGTCAGAACTGTGTTGAGGAGGGGAAAGAAAAAGAAAAAGAAATGTTGAACGGCCTTATTTGGAATCCTAGGGGAGTTGGTGATAAGTGTAAGAGAGATTTCATAAGAGAAACTTCAGTCAACCACAAGCTTGACTTCATTGGACTCCAGGAGACAATTAGGCAAGAATTCTCTGAAGATATGTTATTATCTATAGGAGGAGAGTTGACTTTTAATTGGTACTGGACTCCTTCTAGAGGTCGCTCAGGGGGGATTCTTCTAGGTGTTAATACTGACACTTTAGATGTTTTGGAAAAAGAGCTAGGTGACTACTTTATTAGATTTTTGGTTCATAGCAAACAAGAAGATTTTACCTAGAACTTAGTGGTGGTTTATGGTGATGCTCAACCCACAGGGAAAGCTAAATTCCTCGTGGAGTTGGTCCATGTCATTAAACACTCACAGGTTCCTCTCTTTATTGCTGGAGACTTCAACTTAACAAGAAGGTCTAGTGATAAAAATAAACCTGGAGGTTTTAATAGATGGAGTGTGCTTTTTAATGCGATAATTGATCAGGGAGAACTGATGGAGATCTAGCTAAGTGGGAGGAAATACACCTGGTCGAATAATCATGAGGATCCCACTTATGTATTATTGGACAGGGTGTTAGTTTCTACCGATTGGGAGGACATGTTCCCGTTAGTAACAGTCACGACCATGAATAGAGATCTTTCAGACCACACCCCCCGTTAATTTCTACAGGTGAGGTTTTAAAAGTTAAAAAACAATTTAAATTCGAAAACTGCTGGTTTCTAAGAGACGGTCTAGAAGGTATTGTCGCCAAAGCTTGGGGCAAAACCTTCCGGGGAAAAAGTAGCGTAGATATATGGCAGAAGAAAGGTAAGGAACTTAAGAGGAAGCTTAAGGGTTGGAACGCAAATGTTGAAAGTGAGATTAGAAAGCAGAAAAAAGAACTAGCCCTAGAATTCGATAAACTAGATAAAAAAGGTGAAGTGAGTGGACTGTCTTCTGCAGACTGGATGCATTTGCAACAGTGCAGACAGAAGTTAAAAGTCATACTCAAAGAGGAAGAGATTAAATGGTTGCAGAGGTCTAGAGAGAAAGAGCTTTTAGAAGGAGATAATAACACTAGATATTATCATTCAAAAGCAAATGGGAGGAGAAGGAAAAATCGGATAGTTAGACTTAATCAAGAAGATGGGGTAATTGAGGGGCAAGAGAACCTTAAGACCTATATTACAAAATTCTATAAGAATTTGTTTGGGTCTTCTGGACACTCTACTATCTCCATAAATCCTTTAGGGGTTACCCGAATAAATGATCAGGAAGGAGCAGAGCTCTGTAAGAACTTTGATATGGAAGAGTTAAAATGTGCAGTTTTTGATATGGAAAAAAATAAAGCTGTTGGACCTGACGGTTTTAATGCAGACTTTTACCAGAAATTTTGGCACATAATAAAAGAAGATCTGTTCAATTTAGTGAATGATTTCTTCAACAGGAAGATTAACATTGCTAGGCTAAATTATGGGGTTGTCACCCTTGTTCCGAAAGGAGCTAAGGCTGACGTTATCCAAAAATTTAGACCCATATGTTTGCTTAATGTGGTTTTTAAAATTATCACCAAGATCATTGTTAACAGGTTGACTCCTGTTATCGGGAAGGTGATTAAAATATCACAAACGGCCTTTCTTAAGAACAGGTTCATCATGGAAGGTGTTATGGTGTTACATGAGACCCTAAATGATTTGCATGTTAGTAAAAAGGCTGGGGTTTTATTCAAAATCAATTTTGAAAAAGCTTTTGACAACGTGAAATGGCCGTTTCTATTGCACGTGTTGGAGATGAAAGGCTTCCCGAGCAAATTTAATGATTTGGTTATGCATATTGTTTCGGGTGGAAAAGTAGGGATTAAAGTGAATGGGGAGGTCGGACCTTATTTTTGTACACACCAGGGGCTTAGACAGGGGGACCCTCTGTCACCCCTGCTCTTTGACCTAGCTGGAGATGTGTTATCTATTATGATCGAGAGAGCGACGAATAATGGTTTGCTTAGTGGACTCTCTAGTCATTTGTTGGAAAAGGGAGTGTCAATTCTGCAATATGCGGATGACACGATCCTTTTGATGCAAGATAACTTAGAGCATGCAAGAAATCTGAAATTTATTCTATGTCTTTTCGAGCAAATGTCTGTCCTTAAGATAAACTTTCACAAAAGTGAAGTCTATTGTATTGGGGCTGCATCGAACACAAAAGAAATTTATGAGGAGATTTTCACCTGTAAAGTTGTTCAACTCCCTATGCGTTATCTCGGGTACCCATAGATGAAGTTAGACTAAAAAACAGTGACTGGGATTTTCTTGGCGAAAAACTAGGGAAGAAATTGGGGTGTTGGAATAGAAGGAATCTCTCCATTGCGGGAAGAACTCTTCTCATTAATACCTCTCTTTCTAGTGTTTTGCTTCATATGTTATCTTTCTATAGAATGCCTGTTGAGAAAAAAAGGGTTTTTGATAAGCAAAGGTCTGGTTTCCTTTGGAGTGATCAGATAGAGAAAAAAAAGTACCACTTGGTCAATTGGAAAACTGCCTGTTTGCCAAAGGACCAAGGAGGTTTAGGGGTTTTAGATTTAGAAGCTATGAATATTGCACTCTTGGCGAAATGGCTTTGGAAATTATTTAATGAGAAAGGGATGTGGCAAACTCTGTTACAGAACAAGTACCTAAAAAACACTACGTTGGGACAATGTTCTCGTAAGAATGGAGACTCCCATTTCTAGCAAGGGTTAATGGAAGTTAAACCTTTGTTTCTCTCGTGTTGCAAGTTCAAACTGGGGGATGGGGCTAAGACAAGGTTCTGGGAAGACAACTGGTACTCAGATACTTGTTTTGCTGAGCAATTCCCTAGATTATATGCAATTTCGAATGATCAGAATATCACTGTGCAGAAAGCTTTCTGTGCTGGAATTGATTCTCTGAATTTTCGAAGGAATATTGTGGGAATAAAACTGAAAGAATGGATTAGGCTTCAAAATTGTTGTGAATTAGTGACACTTACTGAGGAGGAGGATAGACTAATCTGGCTGTTGTCACCCTCCCGACAATTTACAGTGAAATCATTTTACTCTGCAATGCAAACTCTTGGCAAGGTGCCATACAGGTTTATGTGGAAAGTAAAAATTCCACTGCGAGTTAAAACTTTTCTCTGGCTTATCTTGAAAAAAAGTATCCTGACAAGAGATGTCCTACTAAAAAGAGGAGGGGTTTGTGAGAAAACCTGTCTATTTTGCGGACAGGAAGAAAGCATAAATCATCTCTTCTTTACTTGTCCGCTGGCTAGATATGTTTGGAACGTGGTTAGTGTTGCTACTGGGTTTAATTGTCAGTTTTCAGATGCGGATTTTTGTTTAACAAGTTGGCTCAAGGGTTTTAGCAAGAAAATGAGAGGTGAAGTTGCGGTGGGTGTAGCAGCGGTCATGTGGGGGATCTGGAAAACTCGAAATTTAGCTTGTTTTGAAAAAAAAATGGCCGTCAGAACCCGTTGACGTTATACGTAACATCTGTTTCTGGATTGATTGGTGGGCAAATCTACAGGTATCGGAGGACGCAAAACAGGAACTGCAAATGGGCGCAAGGCTGCTGGGACGAGTCGCGGATGAAGTCTTCAAGGGCGCTCGAGGCTGGGCATCATGGAGGGCGCGGCTGGAAGGATGATAGCTTCCGTGCTTTGGCTGGGCGTAGCTAGTTTGTTAGATTGCTCCTGTAGTCTTTCTTTCAATTGCTGCTGTAGCGAAAATTGGATTGCTTATGTTCTGGTGTGCTTGAGGTGGTCGTAGCGTTTTGGTGGATCCTGTAGCAACTGTTTTCTATTAATGGAAAACGGGGTGAACCCCTTAAATTCAAAAAAAATATCTTGCAAAGTAATAGAAATATTGCTTTGTACACGCAATGGATGAATCTATTTCAACTTACCAACTAGTTGGATGTCGGTGTTATCAATCAACCATTGAGCACCGTCCTCCATGAAGCCAACATAACTTGCATCAAACTCCTTCTTCCACATAAGCTGTCTGCATTAAAATAATCTTCTTGTTTGAGATATTTCATACTTCAGCATACTACATCGTGTTATTAAATAGTAACTCATCAAATACGTCATACCCATTTATAAATGTTGTATTAGCAAAAGTAAATCAAATGAGCCAACATCATATATTCCATATACAACTACATAAGATCCATAAAAATAAATATAAAACAGGATGGTAATTTAAACTTATTGTTTCATACTGCATTAACAAAAATATGTTTATTTGGAATGTTTAATTTGTCTCCAAACCATGCGAACAAAGTAGACATCATTAAGCGTAGGGAAATATTGACAAACTATTTGGGTATGCTCATCTCTTTTCAAATGAAATTTAAATGTGATGCATAAAATTGCATTTTAAGAGGAATAAGTCTTGAATGTTTAATTCTGAGTGGATTCGTAGGTGAAAACAACAGTTGTCAACTAGTGAGAAACTATGATGAAACCATATCATAAGCATCCAACGACATGAAAATTTAAAGAAATTGACCCTCACATCATTTTAAAGAAACTTGCATAAATTTTCTGGACAACGGTGATCACAAGATCACACAATTAAGAAATGATATAAGATGTAATTCCTAGAGTTAAGACATTCTTCTAATTAAAGGGGATAGATTCCGACTTGAGATTTTGTTTTTGGTGAAAATGCTTCACCGCATAATTAATTAAGGTCGAACAACTTATGCTTAATTGCACCGTCCATTTTATTACTTGGGTAAATTGAGTATAAACTCTTGTTGCATGCATATTATGGAGTCATTACCGATCAGTGTTTAAGGTTCGAAAGAGAACACGCCGAACTCCTTTAGGAATATGCAAAGATTCCATAATATCAGCTGCAAAAAAATTATTTGTTCATGAATATATACGCACATACATTACATATCATTGATATTTATGAAATAGAATTTGACGCAGCAAAACCAATGTTACATGATATGACAATATCATTTATTTATTTTATAGTTGAAAAGGAGAGACAATTGTTCCTACATGTACTTTATCAGTATTCTTGCTCGTGCTATTAATCTGGACAAATAACTATATGTAAATACAAATCGACTTAATTAGGACCAGAAACATCAGTAAAATTCTTCACAATCTAGAAGCACAATTTATAATTAATACATGAATATGTACACTTAAAATATTGTTCAAGGAAAAACATTCCCCGAAATTGAAGAAATGGGTGGTCATTTTTTGCACGTGAAAATTGAAAAAGAAAACATAAGTAAGAGTGAGTTGATAGTTTGGAAAAACCTAAATTTCTCAGTCTAAGGGCCTATTTTCTTTTAGGGATTCCAAAAATACAATAATATAAATAATTGCAAGATTGCAATAGAATGCCCACTTGATTTCTACAAGATTTTGTTAACTGGACCATACGAAAAATAAAGTAAACTTTCCACGAGATTTGAGTGGGTAAAAAATCTCCACGAAATGTTGTGCAAATGAATCATTAGAAGATACAACATATTTCAACTATACAAATAAAACCCCATACAAAAATCCTGAGGACATAAAAAAGTTCTGTGTGTGAATCTTTTGGATCGAAGAGGCCCTAAAACCATTTTGTGGTGTTTCCCTGCTGTGTGAGCAATTATCGGTGGTGGTAGCTGCTTAAATTAGTACAGAAAGTTGGGTTCATATTTGAAACCAAATGGCAACTCGGTGAGATTCGTTTCCTAATTCGACTTTCGAAATTCAGAGTTCAGACATAGAAGATGAAGAATATGCTAGCGTGTCAGCTTAATATCAAGCTGATGTTTGTAGTTGCAGATGAAGAATATGGGACTCTCTGCAATTTACCTGTTATGTTGCTATTCCTTGGAACATCAACCAAGAGCGCTGGTCCTGCACGCCGGATTACAAGTCTTGCAGGTTAAAAAGTGTTCTTGTGAGCTACCTAGCCAGTGATTTGGAGTCAAAGTTAAGAAGAAAGTGCGTACCGTTGAGGACCGCGAGATCGAGCGTGTCGACGTCGAAGCCGGCGTCGTAGTAGTGCTCGAAGACGTGGCCCGGCGCGTCGACGTGGGTGCCGGAGTGCGCCGTGAGGCGGAGCTCGGAGAAGTTGGCGATGTCGGAGCCGTTGCGCATGGACCGCGCCAGCCGCAGGAACCCGGGCGTGCCCTCCGCCGACTCGAACGCCGGCATGTCCTCCCGGTAGTAGTGGCTGATGTCCAGGATCCGCCCGCCGTCGAACTCCTCGCGCCTATCCGGCACGGCCACCGGCGCGACCGCTGCCTCCCCCTTCAGGCCGCACGTAGGCTCGGCGTCGGCGCCGTAGCCAGGGTACGCCGGTTCGCTGGAGGCCACGGCGGTGGCGCCGATGAGTAGCAGGAGGAAGAAGACGGGAAGGAGCTCCATGGACATGGGGTGTTTGCTTCTACACACGCGGCCTGTCAATGGGAACGAGAGGTACCTGTATACCGATCATTGGTTGGTGATGGAGAGAGGGACAGGAAGTCTTCCATTTCGTCACGCCGATCGATCGTCTCATCTTAGAAAATGTGCAACAGTAGTTCAAAAAAGTGCAATTGCATTTTTCTGGGTAATTTGCACTTTTCTGTCAAAAAAAAGTGCAGTTGCATTTTTCTCTAAACTGTTGTTACACTTTTCTAAAATATGATCGAGACTAAGGAAAAACCAGTCAGCTGAGACTTAGTAAATGTGAAAAAGATATTTGGGGATTGTACTGAATATATAAACAAGAAGAAAAGGACAAACCGAAATTATTTTCGAGACTATGTAGTGATCAAGTTTGACTGTGTTGTTACTGGACGAAGCCTTTTTTTTTTTTTTTTGAGGAATTGTTTTTTCCTGAAAAGTCGGCAGGAGTACTGCCCATTCGGGAAGAAAAATTACAAAGTGTTACAAAACAGATCACATAGTTGGGTTTAGAGTTTAGACAGAGCTAAGTCTCAATGAGGCGGCTGTGTGCATCACTTTAATGCAGAGGCCGGGGATTCACACCCCCTTTTCTAAAAAAAAAGTCTCAGTGAGCAGCACCTCACTTGCCCAATCGTTTCTTCAGAAATGTTGATGATACACGTAGTTGTTCACTTGCCCAAATCATACCTTTCTCAATCATCAATATATGGATTCTCTTTCCGATTAGAAACCGAGACACTCAGACATTCAACCAATATTTTAGTACAAGATTGATGACCCATGAGACACATATTATAATCGTTGTTACTTTAATAAAAACTCGTGTGATGAAAAATTAAGTATACTTTAGTAAGGGGCTCTACACGTAAACAACGGTACAAAGAATTCCAAAGGTAATAAAAATTACAAAAAAGTCTTCGGACCATCTAGCGACGACTACAAACACTGAAGCGAGCCGAAGGCGCGCCGCCATCCTCACCCCTCCCACACTGGAGCAGGGTAAAACTTGTCGTAGTAGAGCTTGTTGTAGTAGAAAGACACGAAGTCGTCGTGCTAAGGCCCCGAGAGACCAGCGCACCAGAGCAGTAACCATCGCCAATGATGAGAATTGTAGATCGGAATAGCCAGACCTGTAACCACACGAACGAACACGAAAACGGACTGGATCCCAGAGAACCACCGGACACACGCCTCCACTAACGCTAGGCACACCACCAGAGCGAGGATAGGACGGGAAGGACCTTATTCTGGCTTCAAGATGTAGCCGCCGCCTCACCATTTCGAAGAAGACACTGAATAAAGCAAAGGACGGGAACCCTCCCACCGACGAGAGGCCGTGAACCGCCACACCTCCAAGGCCTTAAGGCCACCAGAGGTGGAGCGGACCGGCGGTGTCGCCGGCAAGGGGGACGGAACCCTACATGTTTTTAAAATCGCTCACGATCGCCTCTCTCTCCTCCTCATGTACCGTTTCATGAGTTCATCTTACACGTAATGACTCATTGACTCAACATAGATTGTTTGTCACATATGTCTCATCGAACCCCAAACACACGTAGCTCCTATTTAAGAAAAACATTTACCTACTCATACAAATGTCTCTCAGTAAGAAGTTAAGAGCCACTTGCGATAGACGGTTTCTGGTAATAGTTGGTTATGTTTAAGAACACAAAACATGTGATTCTTACTTAGAAGAGGCTGATTTGAACAATCGGGCATATTTTCATGTTGGTGGGGATCGATACGAACTTTGTCCCCTCATTTACATTCTCCTTGCAATTTCGCCGCCTTCACCTCATCACATTCATGTGACAACACCTTCTCTTTTTACCTGGCGATGATGATGCCATCAATGCCGTTAGGATGGGTCAGAAGAGGAGGCCAACGCGTCGTGACCATTTTGACCTCCTCCAAGGAGAAGAGATGGCCACCACCACCTCTGTCGATGCAATAACCACCATTTCCACGTCCTTTCTGGTTTCTCACCTTGAAGGATGTTGTTGTCATGCCGTTGTTGACATGTCATGTCCACCATCTTGTTCTCTTCGGGATCAGGAGATAACTAACTAGGGGTCACTCTAGGCATCATTACATATGTGACTATGGTTTTCAGGTGCATAGATATAAACATATGTACTTAGGTAAGTAAACAATATTTTTACCAGTGTCCAATGACACGCATAAGTCCTTTGATGTTCTGGTTAACTGAAATTTGAGGCTTCACGATTAGTAGTCAGTATTTATCTCACGCCTGCAGATAAGCTCTATAAAAAAGAGAGTCCATGACTCTAGAAATGCACTTTTTAAATGGAACGAGGTAGATGTTTTAATAGCATTTTCAATTCGACAATGCTATATCGTGTAGTTATACTAAAATGGGATTAATCGAGCACGAGAAATTGATGGCACGTCGATTTTGATAAACGTTAACATGGCTCACCTTCCTGATTTTCTTTTTTCACATGACTCAACTTCATAATGACATGACCATTCTATGTCAAACAAAATGAACGGGAGATGTTGTGAATGGGCAAGGATAGGCTGACTTTCCAAGACTTTGACTCACCGACACCTGAGACTGACCCATGTGGGGTCGATATGTCAGTCACTCAAATTCAGCAAATCCAACCGTTTGTGAAGTACTCTCTCCATTCCTAAATATAATATGTCTTACGTATTTCACATGTTGACTAGGTGTGTACTGAAATTAGGAGTGAACATACACACTAGGGCTCCTTTGATTCAAAGGATAGGAAGAGTGTAGGAATAGGAATCCTATAGGATTAGAATTGCATGGCTAATTGAATCATATGGGAAGAGCAAGTTCCTTTGATTGTGGTGAAGTAATTTTTTCATGAGGTTGGAGCTCATGTTATTTTTCAACAAAATTTACACTAAAAGATTCCTATGAGATTTTTCCTACAGGATATTAGGATTTGATCACGTGAATCAAACGGCATCCGAAGGAAAAAATCTCACAAGATTTCAATTCTATACAAATCCTTTATCCTTTATAAATCTTATGAATCAAATGAGCCCTAAAACGTGTCTATGATACGTGTGAATATGGAAAAATATACTGTAATGCCTCGTTTGGATGTTTGCATCGGGGCTAGATATTGACATTTAGTCTCACCGACACATGAGACTGACCCGAGGAAGAAAAAGACCCTGGGGTTAGGGTTAGCACGAATCTTGGCACGTTGATGAATGGTGGATGAGCGAGGAAGGCGATGATGTCAGCCGCTAAGCAAGTTCTCAGTCGACTGAGCCCTAGCAAAACCGTATGTTTATGCTCCGTTTGGATGTTTGCATTGGGAGGCTAGATATTATATTGGGATGAATGTTCAATACACAGGATATTGATACTGAGACTAAATGTCAATATCTAGCCCCGATGCAAACATCCAAACAAGGCATTACAGTATATTTTTCCATATTCACACGTATCATAGACACGTTAACGTTTTAGGGCTCATTTGATTCATAAGATTTATAAAGGATAAAGGATTTGTATAGAATTGAAATCTTATGAGATTTTTTCCTTCAGATGTCGTTTGATTCACATGATCAAATCCTAATATCATGTAGGAAAAAATCTCATAGGAATCTTTTAGTGTCAGGTAGGGATGGTGTGGGTCCCACATGTCAGGTAGGGGTGGTGTGTGTCCCACATGTCAGTTCGGGTGGGTACGGGACCCACATGTCAGTTCGGGTGGATGCGGGACCCACATGTCAGGTAGGGTGGGTGCGGGTCCCACATATCAGGCAGCACGAGTGCGGGACCCACATGTCACGGCGGGCTGGGACCCACATGTCAGGACGGAGCTAGGCCCACATGTCAAGTTAGTCAAAGTTAAGTCAATTCTTGTGCTGCTGCTGACAATGGGTCCTACCTGTCAGAGTGACATGTAAGAAAAAATGACACTGACACATAGGCGAGACGACTGAGTTGGCTGTCCAGTCAGAGTGACATGTAAGCGAAAATGCCACCTAATCACTGACACGTGTGAGAGACTGCTGAGTTGACTGTCAACTCGCACGCTAAGAAAAAGGTCGTAGGCTCTTGCTATCTGCATTATGACCAATCCGTGTAAGGAGGCTATGACCTTTCACACAAATTTGGTCGTTATTTTTGCTACTTTAGACCCCCCAGACCAGCGTATGACCAAATTGTCCAAAATGGTCATAGATTTGTGACCAATTTTTTCAGGGTCATTATCAAAAGGTCATAGCATAGCATATTTCTTGTAGTGGGCGCCAAGCTGAGCCGGAGCCGCCGCAGCCGCGGCTGGCCGCAGCGGAGGCGAGGAGTGACTTAACTGGGGGGTGCAGGGGTGCGGGGTCGCCGGAGAAGAAGGGGCGGGGCTTAGAGGGACGGCCGGGGCGGCGGCAGAGCGACGGAGGAGGAGATCGGGTCAGGGCGGGGCGGCGAGGCCGCCTTCTGTTTCACGAGCGAGGAGAGCGACGGGTTTCGCGAGGGTGCGAGCGAGGAAACTTTCCGTGCCTTTCCGAGGCTCAACCCTCGGAAAGTTTCGGCCCGGGCGGACATCTACAGCGGGCTGCGCGTGGAATTGGTCTAAGTTTCCAGGCCAAAATTCCCTAGCCAGTCCAAACGGTGGAATTTGGACCCAATTTCAGATTCCCCAATTCCAGGTCAACTTTCCTACATCCAAACGCAGTGTAAGTTAGTTCTGAGTCGACTGTGCCACCTAAACCATATTATAGGGGAGTACTACTCAACTCAATGGAGTCGCACGAATCTTGACGCGACCAGCAACACACACAACAGGCATTCCACAAAATCAAGGGCAAAAAAGGCAGACAAAACCCCGTCATCCCCTCTTCTCCTCCGTTTATTCCGTTTCCCCCAAATCTGCAACCCAAAACCCTCGCGGCCACCCCACCCCACCTCCGGCGGCGGCGGCGTCCGGCGGCCAAGCCCAAGCGGAATGGACCGCCCAGCGGCCGGCGCGTCGTACCAGAGGTTCCCGCGCGTGAAGATCCGCGAGCTCAAGGACGACTACGCCAAGTTCGAGCTGCGCGACACGGACGCGAGCATGGCCAACGCGCTCCGCCGCGTCATGATCGCCGAGGTGCCCACCGTCGCCATCGACCTCGTCGAGATCGAGAGCAACTCCTCCGTCCTCAACGACGAGTTCCTCGCGCACCGCCTCGGCCTCATCCCGCTCACCTCCTCCGCCGCCATGGGCATGCGCTTCTCGCGCGACTGCGACGCCTGCGACGGGGACGGGTCCTGCGAGTACTGCTCCGTCGAGTTCCACCTCGCCGCGCGCGCCACCGACTCCGGACAGACGCTCGAGGTCACATCCACCAAGGACCTCCGCTCCATGGACCCCAAGGTCTGCCCCGTCGACCAGGCGAGGGAGTACCAGCAGGCCCTAGGCAACATCGACCCCTACGACACCGACCCCGCAGCAGACCACAGGCAAGAACCATTTTGACCCCATTGTTGTGTTAATCTTCACTATTTCTTACTTCTTAACTGCAAGATCCGTAGATGCATCAAAATGTGGGGTCTTGTTGTCTGCATTATCTGAAACATCATGCTTGTTGTCGTATTTTTAGATAATTTATTTGTTAATTTGTATCAAAAGGCCAAAATTCTACTATCCCAAGCTTGCTCATGTGGCATGTGCACATTTTTCTATTCGAAATCAACATTCTGTTACTAGCAGCACAAGTAATTCAAGCATGCTCAACCAGGTCTAAATTTCAGATTGAAGACTTTATGCACGCCACAATTGCTTATAGGTTCAGTTACTAGGAGGCCTTACCCTAACTACCTCAAAATAATAGCTTTTAACACAGATAACTCTATATGCTTTCAGTGTCTTGAAATTTCTATGACATGAATGAATGAAAATATATTCGTCTCATTGTACAACATCCTTAAGTGATGTCATGATGAAGATGTAGGTTTATATTTAGTTGAAGCAACATTGTGCCGTTGTGTTCCAGTGAATGCTCTTTTGATTTATGTTTCTACTATATTTGAACTAAATCAGCATTTCCTAGTATCAGTATTGCTACCTATATCTGAAGGTGGCATATACTTGCTAACGTTGAAATTTGGCATACCAATGCAGTAGACCTTTTTCTTTGTGGAAGTGTCAGATCTGTCATGTGATAAACTAACATTTCAAAAGATCATGTATGTAAACATCTGAATAACTTTGTAGACTGTGTAAAGCCTCCTTGAACACTTTGTTATTAGTACATATAGTTCTTTAAATCACACTGTGGAACTCTCCGAGGAGAAATTCTGCACCATCAGGCTACAACGATTTGACAATTCTATTCATGATCTCTTTCATGGCATGTAGAGAAGCCATAGATCACTTGTTTTAATTCATTATTTGCCTCATTCAAACGCTCGAGTTAAAGCCTCCCAAAACTTGTGTGGACTGAATATTATAAACTATTTATCCTTGTTGGAAAAGATACCTTTCTGTGTTTTATAGTATATTGTCGTTATTAGGGCATCCCTTTACCAAGACAAATTATTTACTTTAGACCTATAAAAAAGGGCAGCCCCGGTGCAGTAGCTCCCGCTTGCGCAGGGTCCGGGGAAGGGTCCGACCACTTTGGGTCTTTAGTACGCAGCCATTTACTTTAGACCTATGATATTTAGAAAAGATGTGCACAATGAAAGAGGGCTTAAAAGGGAGATAGAAAAGAAACGACCATGCAAATAAACGAATTTGATGGCTACAGAGTAGAGCCTACGCTGTATGTGTCTTCTGCAATGATGTTATATCTACTCTTATCTTACCCTATTTTCAATCCCCTCATCATTCCATGGTGTTCATCCATATATTGTTAAGTTTATCTGCGTATAATCTGCTCATGTTTCCCTTTCCTATTAACGTATGCAGATTGTAATGCTTATGTTGGGAATCCCAATATATAGGTCACATGTATCTTTCCTTCTCTTCCACACTAAGTTCACCAATTTATTATCATTTCTGATCAATTAATGAAAGAAAACTAGAAAAGAAAGATACTCCATTTTTTGTGCACTCTTCTTTTCCCCTACTATGCATGAAAGTAAAACTGAGCATGTAGCATGCTAATTGTACATATTAATGTAATCTGCGCCATGCTTGCTAGCTGCAGCATCTTTAGGAGGGGGAGATAAAGCTTGCCTCTCAAGTTAGTTTCTACATATTAAGAGTTTGTAGCCCTTGAGGATTAGATTGGTTTCCTTGTAGGTTGGATGTAAATTTAACTCTATGATTATGACAGTCTGCTTTCTTTCTGACATTGTCCTGTCTTATTATGTGCTCTTAAATGCACGTGTACTCTATTAATTTTATTCCGTAATTTTTTTGATATTATATGTAGCACTTAGTGGATATCTAGATTAAGTAGGTCCAAAGGATTAATAGCAGAAAGCTTCTCTTATATGCGCAGAGCATGTGTCGTTGATATGTTTTGCTGCTAACACAATGACATTAGCTATCTTATTATACGTGTCCATTTTTTGTCTAATTTGTTCGGTGGCATCTGCTAGTACCTCTTTGAATTTATCTTTAAGCTGCCTGTAAGCATAGTCTCTTGTTGAACCAATGCTTATTGGTAGTAAGCTTATAATTATAACAATTGTAATACTATTTAATATCTGATTTCAGGGGCATACTAATTGTAAAGCTGCGTCGTGGGCAAGAGCTGCGTCTTCGAGCAATTGCAAGGAAGGGGATCGGAAAGGACCATGCTAAATGGTCCCCAGCTGCTACTGTGACCTTCATGTATGAGCCTGATATACGTATTAATGAGGAACTCATGGAGACACTTACACTTGAGGAAAAAACAAGCTGGGTGGAGAGCAGCCCTACAAAAGTATTTGACATTGATCCTAACACACAACAGGTCAGCTTGTTTTTAGTACTTCCTCGATTCTTTCTTTCCATGATACCATCAACTAATTCTTTGAGTTTTACATTTTGTTCCTACGCTAGTCCTATTTGTTTGCTTGTTTGGGGGAAACTATACCTATATTCAGCATACTTCTTACAGTAGTTGTCGAATAATTTCACAGTCCACACCACAACTATGATGTTAATATGTTATACATTGTTCATGGATTACTTGGATAGTAGTCAATATTGACTGATGCTGCAATCCGCCACTATAGTGTTGTAGGCACTTCATTGTAATGCAGCACCTGCTTTTTTCTATTTAGTGCTTGCTACATACTTATATCTGCTATCTATTTCTTTGTCTGTTGGAATTAA
Source organism: Poa pratensis (assembly GCA_947311845.1). Classification (NCBI taxonomy): domain Eukaryota; kingdom Viridiplantae; phylum Streptophyta; class Magnoliopsida; order Poales; family Poaceae; genus Poa; species Poa pratensis. The sequence goes on along the minus strand of CAMZMU010000083.1, from coordinate 34,724,100 downwards.
ATTACTGTCAGATAATTGTGTTTTTTGGTCTGGTTGACATCGATACTTGTCGAGTATAAGATGAGCGGATGGGTGGCCAAAGTTGAATGTGTCAAACCCTAACTCGTACTTTTTTCTATTGGTATAGATTGTGCTATTCAACACTATAATGTTAGCTTGACCACATATTCTTTTGAATATACCCTATGCATGTCATGCATCCGGTTAAATCTGTTAAGTAACAGAGCAAGAATTTGTTGTCTTGAACCCTTGATATATTTAGTAGTAACATGTGACTGCACAGCTGTGTTTTCTGTTACCACTTTTTGTTTCAATTCCTGATGGACATACTGCAAATTTGTGCTGTCCTCAGTGCTGACTGAACTCATGGATTGACACTTAGTATGAAGTATGAACCTTGGTCCACAACAGAATAACTTGGGTAGGAATAGGATAAAGGTCCGAAAACCAGGGATAGGGTACCCAACAACCGGCGGCAGGGCTTGTCCCGGACATGGAAGAGAGGCTCTGATGCTTACTAGAGCTTTATTGTTTGATTAATTAAATGTGTCACATGCTAGTCCTGGTCCACTAGTAGGATCTCGATTCATACTCAAAATTGAACCAGAATTCTACCGTCCTACTTCAACTCAAATCTTGCTAATTTAACAAGACTATTTCAATAGACCCAGCCGTATCTAACAGAAGATCTCCCATTGGCTTGTGCAGCCACAGCCACGGCTATAAAATTACACCTTCTTTTGCCAGATGGCACGTCCTCATGTTGTTAGCCACTTAGACAGCGTCCAATGACGACGCAGGCATTGACGACCTGACTTGGGTGAGTTACCTGCATGAACTAGTGACTCAGACGTCAAACATGGAGATAACCATGGTCTCTTCCTTCTTTTGTCTTCCCTCCTATCTATGTTCCATGGAGAGAACCATGTTCTCTTCCTTCTTTTGTGTTCCCTCCTTATCTATGTTCTTACTTCTTTGCCTTCTTCAGTTCATCTGATTCCCTTTCCTAGCACGTACTTCCTTGCTGCAGAAGTACAACATGCCATGACAGAGAGATTAATATTATTCCTGGCTTTCAATGTAAACAGAAGCCCGCACAGGCGCATTGGGTAGCTAGTGCACACATCCTTGTTCGTGTAAGTATGCTTCTGCGTACTCAGGGGCAGAGCCAGGAATATTGCTCAAGGGGGGCCAAACATGGTAATCATCCATGGGGTGTGTGTGGGTGTGGGTGGGTGGGTGTGTGTGTGGGGGGGGGGGGGGGTCATTTTCTCTGAAAATCGTTTATCATGGTATAGGGGAGTTAGCTCTGAGACAAAATTATTACCGAACTTGGTCCACAACAGGATAATTGGGTGGGAAAAGATTAAAAGACCTGGATAGGGCACTCAGCCCTCAACATTCGGTTCTAGAGCTCGTAACTGATGTAGAGGAAATGCTCTGGGGCTCTCTTCCAGTCAGATAAGGATTCAAACTCAACTCAGAACCAAAGCAGGAACTTAACTCAATTGGAATCTTCTGAAATTAATTACTCTTTCTAATAGACCCAGACATATGTCCATGACCAGCAAGGATACATACTATTGTCTTCATTTTGTTTCTTAAACCCCCTATCTCTAACATAACCTATACATTGCCATTACGGACATGCCTATCTCCTACTACCTTGTGTGCACACGATCATAATACACTTCTCATGAGTCAACCAGAAGAGACACACAAAAGATTGGCAGTTCAAATTTTTTCTTCTCTAGAGGGTCAGAGCACAAAATTACAGCAAGTCAGCAACCACAGCAGCATATGCAAACCCATGCTAGTTATTGTGAAAGACATTCGTAAGCTCTCAAGAGCACTACTAGCTAAAGCTTCCATTTCCTGAATGCCTTCTTCTAGCATTTCTTTGTCGGGGAGAACTATCCCATCATCATCCAGACCGCTTGCACCGTTTGCAGCCACTAATTGGAGATGAAACTACTACACCATATAAACAGCCCCTTTCACTCTAAGGTGATAGGTGCACTTGAGGCCCAACGACAAACATACGCCTGGCAATATGAATGATATGTTACTCTGTGAGTACATGGCCCCTTGGAAGTCTTAACTGCGAACATAGAACAAAATTACACCTGCCACATTTTGTGCATATGTGATATGATGATAGATGGCAAACAATATAACATCATCAGATGCTATCGTTTCTAATATATTGTTTTGTATAGATTATGTATAATATGATCATGGGCAGGGGAATGGATTTACACTGTTTGTGAACTCGAGGAATGGCTATTTAAGAATCCATCACACTGGACCTTTCTATTGCCTTGGCGGGATCAATAAACCATGTTATGCATGAATGCAGATGTCTTGGGGCTAGTGGTCCATGGCTTTATATGAGCATATCTTGAGGAACTTATGCCGCCCTGTGCCTTGTGTTAATTTTTAGTTATGTTTTTTCATACACTTTGCATGCTCCGTTCTAAAAGAGTGATCAAAGCGGTAAATGCCATCCGCCAGACTCTATTTTTGCATAAAACAGTAAATGTTATTGAATGCTTATTTTTAATGATGTTTCCCAACTATATTTTTGTTGACACCGTTGTATTTTACATTCATATATGTACATGAAAATTCAGCCATGGAGCTGGTTGTTTATAATAGTATACTGGAATAGGTTTGTTAGGATTGGCCGCTAGTTTTATGTGTGGCTAGTTGGCCTGGACTTGTAAGGAAAACTTCTGTTTTTTTTAACATATAGATTTCTACACCATAGGGGATTTCCCCTACGGTGAACTGTTCAAAAAGAAAAGTGCCCAACATTTGATTCTGCTGTCACATGTGCAATTTTGTTGCATGTAATGTAAGAAGTCCTTGATGTTGAGCAGGTCTAACTTTGTGTGACCTGATCAGGTGGTGGTTGTGGATCCAGAGGCATATACATATGACGAGGAGGTGATCAAGAAAGCAGAGGCCATGGGGAAGCCAGGACTGATAGAGATCAACGCCAAGGAGGACAGCTTTGTGTTCACGGTGGAGACGACGGGCGCCATCACAGCCTATGAGTTGATTATGAATGCTATCACGGTGTTGAGGCAGAAGTTGGATGCTGTTCGCCTGCAAGACGATGACGCCGACTTGGTGAGCTTGGTGCCCACCTCGTCGGAGGCTAACCTAACCACTTCTCTCTCTGGACGGCTGTATCTTCCTTTGGTATGTAGGCTTATCTAACTAGTCGTCGGGTGTTTGTTGGTGGCAAGACGTGATGCCTCCTTTGGATCTTCAAATGGATGCCCCAAGTAGCAAGTTTCTAATCATCGTGTACCCCTTGTGTTTGTGTGCTGGAACTGTGTAGGTGCCCCAAACTAAGAAAACCCGTGGACACACACGCACACACGGCAGGAGCTAGCTCCACTGTTGAACGAACGGATCGCTGGTAATGTTGTCTGCTATGATTGCTTTGGTTTCCAGAGTGATTGGTGGCGGATACGGTGTTGGTGACTTGAATGCAGAGTTATTTGCAGGTCTCCCCAGATTCACATGTACGCTGAAACGCATTGCTTTGTTGGGATTAATGTAGTACCGGCTTGTGAGTTGAATGCTGGGCAGTCGCAGTACGACTGTACTGTGCTCCAATCGATCCACGGTTTGTTTGTTAGATTGGCAGACGTGCTGCTGAAAACGATGATGCCTGGATCTGCTGCCTCTGGCTTGATGGACGGACGTACCGTGAGGTTTGGCGATTACTCCCAGTTAATGCTCATGTCTCCTCTAGGGTTTAGTAGTAGCATCACCTTCTGTGGTACGGCGCCGGCCTACCTTGCCCTAAGGGGAGCTTTGCCCAGGGGGTACATACTCTACGTGGGTGCGTATAGCTGGCTGGAGGTCTCTACGCGTCTACGGATTGAATGGAAGTGTCGCACAGATTGTTTTGTTTAGCTTGGCTGCACTTACCACTACGGTCCCGGTGGCTGTCCTGTTCGCTTGTGAAGCCAGTAGGTATCCTAGCTCATTGGTTCTTGAACCTTGTTTTGCTGTCCGTTTTTGTTGCCGCCTTCTTTTCCAGCGTAGGTTATTTGTACGGGCGCCATTGTTGTGCCAGCCATGCCGCGGGTCACGAGCGGTGAGTTTTTAGCTATCTCGTTTTGGGGCTAGATGCGACATTAACATCGATGATTTCACCCACCTTTTGCAGACAGACAGGTCTCCAGTTGTTTTTCTGTAAACGAAACTGTAGGCCTGATTGGTTGCTGTAAAGGTAAAAACTGTGTGCCTGGTAGGATAGGACGCCTGAATATGTTTCCTGAGGTGGAGTGCACGGTACTACAGTTGCAAGTGACCTTCGTTAATAGCTCGATGATGAAGTTGATTTGACAGTCTCTGTGATCGAATTAGTCCTCCAATTGTAAGTAACCTTCGTTAATAGCTCGATGATGATGATAGATCAGCTAATATCCAGGCCCCTTAATTAGACAAGAAGTTTGATTTGACATTATCTGTGGTCGAATTCGTTGTTGATGTACTACTAGTGTCTGTTTCCTATCAGTGTATGATTTGGATCCTCTCAAACGCGCGCATCGATCGGTGGCATTTAACTAGTACTCCCTAGCAAGTGTCAGACGCTATGAATGCGAGAATCCGGTAGCATTAGAGGTGCTGATTCCTCTAGATACGGATGTTGGGGGTGGCTCTTCTCTTCTCTCCCTTGCGCACGAGCAACAGGAAAAACCCTATACCGCATCGCAACTGTTTCGGTTACCGAGAGCTAGGAAAGATGCACACCAATCATCCAAGCTACAGGCACGCATGCACGCACCAAGAGGAGACCAATGGTGGAACTTGGATTGACCCATCAATTCAAGGATCATCATGCTGCTCCACCTCCACCACGACGACACTCAATGGAATCCACCATTCATCGCCTTTGCATTGCATTGGCTTCTGAGAGCATCTCCACTCGTGACGACCAAATAACATAAGAGCATCTCCACCGGGGTCTCTAAATTCGTGTCCGACACCCCCCAATTGGGTGTCGGACATGTGTCCGTCCAAGTAAAGCGTGCAGCACACAGCGGCACACTCCAAAGGCAACACCCCAACTTTTTTTCATCTAACCACATCGGTGGTTGTTCTTGCATTTCAATAAGAATTCAAATATAGAAATAGTATAAATTATTAGAACACAAGTGCGGTGGTTCTTGCTAAGTTCAAATACGAATGCAAAGTTCAAACACGAATTCAAGTTTAAAACATGACATGTCAAACCGGCGCCGCCTGATTTGCTTTGAGAGCCCACAAGTGCGTCACGAGGTCATCGTGCAGATGCGTGTGCCTTGTTCCATCACGAATTTCCCGATGTATGGCAAGAAATTCTGAATACTGCGTCGGCACGCCCGGCTATGGATGGTCCATAGGCCCCTGGAAATCGAACACCTCATTGACCAGTTGCTTCCTCGTATCTCGCTCGCTCTCAATGATCATGTTGTGCATGATAACGCAAGCACTCATGATCTCACACATTTGATCTAGCGACCATGATAGAATAGCGCCCATGACCATCTCATTCTCGTCGTCGTCGGCCGCAAGGGCGGTATCCTCCGCCATCATGGAAAAACATGAATTCGTCGTCGCTATCCATAGCCTATTGAACGAAATAAAGCAATGAAAAAAGGCCACAAATGAACAATCAATGAAATGAGCCTATGAACGAATGGTCGAACAGCTTGCGTGCGGGTCGGGAGATAGGAAGAGGCATACCAGACTGAATTAGCTGCGCCGGCGCAAGACGAGGTCAGAGACCGGCGGGCAGCCACGGCAAGCAGGCATGCGTGAGCGCTGCGGTTTGGCCCCCGAGGTGCGAATCAAGAATGCGACGACGAGAGTGGCGGCGATGGTGTGAATCGCCGGCGAGAGGAAAAAGAGGGACAGGGTGGGGAGCGACTGAATAAGGTCACGCCGACATTGTGTGTATGACGGGTGGGGGCGGCCTGTCAGAGGGCATGTCCGCTCCATGTCCGGCATCTCCGAGAGGGTGTCCAAACTTGGGGCCCTTTCGAGGCTACCGGACACGATTTCACTCGGAACGAGCACTTAGGGGTGCCGCTGTGGACGTTTTTTGGTGTCCGAACCCTCATTGGTCCTTTGGCAGGTCATTTGGAAGGTCTGGAGAGACCAGATGATATTGGGGCCGTTCGGGCGAGCTGCTGCTCCACCTCCACCTCTACGACACTCAAATACTCGATGGCTATCTACCATCCATCCATCCATCGCCTTTGCATTGCATGGGGCTCCTGATCGACCTGCTGCTGCTCTCGCACACGCAAAGCCTGCATGACGTGCCATGGGGTTTCACCCTACCACATTTATTCAGTGCAACCAAATATATATTCTTCCTCATTTTGTTTCATCAATTAATTCATTTGCGCTCGCGCTTGCACAAGGGAAGAATGTCCTGCCATGTACTACCCGGTAGCAGCTTATTGAAAGCTACGGCTGCTGCAACAGGCGCTCCTTCCATGTGGTTGTCTTATTATTCAATGCGAAGCTGGGCCACGTAGTAGTATGGGACAGACGAAATAACTGTACCGATTAATGAATGATAGTTTCACTTGTGTACTGTTAATTTTTTTCATCTTCGCATAAACTCCCTTTTTAACTCTCTGTATAGATAGAACTGGTCACGTCACACTTAGTTTGCAAGATTTTTTTAAAACACACGAGTAGAAATGCATAAAAGAGGTTGTCCGCCATGATATTATCTTTAACAAACAAATGGGTCGTCAACAGGATGTTATACTGGATTCACATGTGGCTTTACCTTCTCCCAGCTGACCAACGGGGTCCTATGGATACTGGGTGCACTTGTCCGACGACGGTCATTGGGCCTATCTTCAGCCAGGGTGGTAGCACCATACCAGGATATTAGATGCTTAGTGCTTCTATCTTTGGCTGGTTGATTTTCATGTTTACTTTGTGTGATCTGTGAGGTGTTCTCGGCTACATTATCTACTGTTATGACTTATAATAACTACGCAATCAAGGAAAGCTGTGTGCATCGTTCTGATATAGATGTCGGTGCACTGCTCCCTTTTCGGGGAAAAGCTTGCACTAGAATCTTCCAAAATTTCCCCAAAAAGCCTGTTCTGCGTGTCCCCTGCTACAGTAGAGACAGGCGACTCGAGGCGACTCGAAGGTTCTCGGTCTCGCCGGCGATTCCGCCGCTCCCCTCTGCCTCCGGTCGCCGTTCTGGCACCGTGAGGTGGGGGGGAGCTCCGGCATCCGTCCGTGCGTGTAGATAGGTCCTTTAGCTAGGTGTGCGTGCCTCCTGGCGTCGTCGAAGACGGCGGCGATGGCGTCGGATGCTGGGGAGGTCGTGAAGGTGTTCCGTCGGGTGCGTCTCTTCGCCTGTGCTTCTCTGGCCGGCCGTGGCGGCGAGGGGAGGAGCTGGGGGAGTTCGGCGACCTATTTTGGTGGTTGGTGGTTCTGGTGCTTTCCTCTGCTGTTCCTGCTCCGGTCGGCCGTGGTGGCGGGGGAGAGGCTGCTGGAGGTGGATGGGTGTTGGTGGTGGTGGTCCTGGGTGTCGGCGGGGCGGCTGGATGATGGGTGGTGGCTGGGAGCGGGCGCTGTGGCCGTGGTCGTTCAGCGTTCTTCAGTTCCGTCGCGCGGCGGCGGACGGCTCCTGCGGCTATCTACAAGGTGTGGTGGTGCTCTGCTTCCGGCGGCGTGCGGTACGGCGTCTCCGGCGAGACCTAGGCTCTTGGGGATCGACGAGGATCCGATTGTGATCTTCCCAGGCGGATCAGGGTGCTCCGTGCAAATTTCTGGGTTCCTTTGAAATTTCTTTGTTTCCTTCGGACCTAGCTGTAATTTGTACTGAGTTTCCTATTTTATAAATAGGATCCTTCCTCAAAAAAAAAAAAGAATCTTCCAAAATTCTTATCAAATTGGTTTGGATCAAAGAAGTCCTTAATCTACCAGCTGAATCTGCTTTAATTGGAGTATGCGGTATAGCAATAGAATTTGATGTGCAACTTCAGTTCACGGGTCTTTGCACATTTTCTACCACAAGACAGGACGTGAAGCCAGGCAACAAATTCGAAGGCTACATTTAAGAACACATCCCATTCTCATGAACAACACACATTACTACTAGCAAATGTACTCGCAAGGTAGGTTCGCAAACCCGTTTCTCCATTGCTGCCGCCATCATTGTGTCTTGCTAACGCTCACATTTTGCAGATGACCAGATGTAGTTCATCAATCAATCCAGGGGAAATACTACATTCGATGAACAACTTGGACTGTGCGTATGATGGCTTTCAATGTCTGTCTCCGGCCCCGTACGTAGATTTAAATGCTCAGATCAGCTCGAGTGCCTTGATGTATCTGCTGCACGACTCATCACATCCAATCTGCGTGACTGCGTACGCATTGTTCATCACATATACTGTACATGCTACTTGTTCTCATGGGAATTTTATTACTCCTACCAAGAAGAAGATCCTGTTGCCGCATTCAGTTGTTGAGTTTTCAGTCGCCGCCTTCAACGGCGGTGAGCCGGCCGTCGTGTTGCCTTTAGCAGGGCTGTGTCGCGGCGAGGGGAGGAGAGCCGGCGTCAAAAAGGAGAGCACTAAGATTGCCATCATGTCATTCCCCAATTATTAGTTTCTTTGGCCCATACACTTTGCTCTGAACTGGACTTGTCAAAGCAAAGCAAATAAAAGGAAAGTAAACTCAAATGGAAAACATCATGTTCCATGTTCCGCCCGAAGGGAACGATGAATACGAGGCTAGTGCATTGTGGATGCGGTCGCTTGGAACGAAAATAACAACGAGTTAATATGAAAAGCCTCAAAGTGTGCTACAAAATTTTGACGACCAAAATACTACCACAGTTGTGGGCGGCACGCTTTGCCCAGGAAAATAAAACATATATGACCCGAGGACGAAGAGTCTAACTGCATAGTTCAGGGATTTTCTCAATAACAACAAAAAGGTTCAGGCATGGAGCTAGGAAAAATCACTTGGGAGACCATCATACATCCAAATGGTAACTCCGGAAAGTGCAAACGGAGCTCGGGCTCCATGTAGCTCGTTTAAAAAAATAAATCAAAATCGATGTTTTTTAGTTTCAAAAATTTAGAAACAAAAATCCTACATGTAGGTAGTGTCGAGATCTACAAGTGTGCACATTTTCAATCCAAAATACATATTGGTCTAGGCTACACAACAAAGACAAATCGAGAAAAATTCAAAAAAAATTAAAGTGTGTACCATTCATGACCTAGATCTACCCATTTGTCATCTTTGCCTATTCTAAAATATAACGAATTTGAGTTGACATTTTGAACACTTGTAGATCATATCACTATCTACATTTGGGATTTGTTCACGAATTTTTGAAACTTAAAATGTATTTTTTTCAAAAAAAAAAAACGAGCTACATGGAGTTCGGGTTACAAAAACAGCTCGCTCGTAGTAACACACCGTATAATGTTTTAATCGGTACGGTCAACAATTGCATGAACATTTTGGACATGTGTTTCCAGGGATTTTGAAAACACAAGAATGGGATAGTAAAGTATGCGCAAAATAGAGGGTTGAAGAAAACACATGATTCCGTATACACGAGTCTAAGTATTATTGTTCGTATATATGAATATGAAAAAAAGAGATCTACGAGCCTCTTTGATTCAAAGGATTCCATAGGAATTTTGGTGGTTTTGAATCATTAAGCATCTTTCCTATGATAGTTGTTTAATTCATAGGATCGAATCCCATTGGAAATTTTCCTAAGGAGTCATTTACACTAGATTTTATAGGAAATCTACCTTCCACTCAAATCTCCTTCTCAAAATCCTATGTTTTTCCATGATGGAATCAAATAAATTATGGAGCATATGAAGTCTTGTACAATTAGAGTGGGCATGACACTAAGATAAAAAGATTTTTTATGTAGATTGTAAATTTCTTGTCATTTGAAATTGAGATTAAAAAAATTCTCTATGATTTTCTTTACTCCATCCCTTTGAACCAAATGGATGAATAGTACCATCCTAGGAAAAATTTATATTCCTGTTTTCACCTTTATATAAACTGAACAAGCCCTTAGATTAATAACATGAGAAATCATTGGTGTGAGTTGAACCCAAAAGTTCCATCTTCGCTATGTTCCTGCATAGTGTGTCAACCATGATAGTGACAAGCCGAAAATGAGACTATTTCTTTTATTTAAGCACTACTTCCTAGTTGAAAATGAGACTATCATCTGGCCTCTTTTCTTTAAAAACCTGACATTTTTTCTAATTTAATTTCTTATTTTTATTGACCGGCTCTATAAAATATTACAATTTTCAAAAACCATGGTATCCTATTAACTATCGTTATCTGAAGTATTGGAAAAGGTGTTCCAACCCTCTTTTTTCATCTAAAACCGAGAAATGAGAGAGAAAAATGAAGTATTCCTTACCAAGGCAGTAAATAGCATGATGTTGATATATCTTTGTTTAAAAAAATTTAAGATTCCAAATAGAGGCTAAATAAAAAATGATTTTTTTCCGATCAACAACGGACAAGCAAAAAGCAAAAGATGCCATATATATAGTTCTGTCCATAACCCTTGGAGGTATTTATATGTTTAATTCTGTGCAATACATTTTTATTTCATAAACCAGTTGGGGACTTGAATACACCAGATGATAACAAGCACATTGCATAAGAGCATATCAAATAATACAATTTACATATGCAAACATAGAATTCACATCATTTTATATTCATTGATGATTACTCTAAGCAATCTTGTTTCGACATCAAGTACCAAGCATGCACAATTTGTTAAATTTTGACTTGCTGGATAATTTTGACAACGAAAAAAGAAGTAAAGAATAATGTCATTGGTTCAATTTATTCTCTTAATTTTTCTATAACAATTGTTGCATCTATATATAAAATGTTACCAGATAATAAAGAACATTGTTAGGAGTTTTTTAGAGGAAATGGGCCACCCACCGGCTTCATTTTTACATAAGTTAATTTTGGGCACACACATACGACATGGACAACTATAAGCATGTGTTTTTAAGATTTTTTTACAATCAAAATGCTTTTTTGTAGCGAGTGTAGATGCGCCCGAGCTACAAGCAAAAAATGCTTCGATCCTACGTGATTTAATCCTAAAAATATTTGAGTGGATGTTTAATTTTTTGTGAAATTTAGCAATGCAATCCATCAAAATCTGGGTAGTACAACTGCATTGATGTTTTTGATAAAAAAAATCTCAAGGATTTGAATTGTATAAATATCCGACAATCCAAAGAAAAAGGTCTCTAATTAAACCATTGGAAGGCTGTGTAGTTCAAATGTTTATCTGAAATAGTAAAAACAGCTTTGTGACACCCGAGCACACACGTGCTCCGCTTTCGATTTATTTTTGAAAATGGTTCCTTGAAGTAAAAAAAAAATCATTTTTCCTAGTGAATAGGTATACATGGTCTGCATATGTGTGCAAAGTTTTGGTAAGAAAAAACCCCTGCTTCTCGGTTAACAAGTTGCATTGCTAAAGTTTTTCTGCATATGTGTGCAGAGTTTTTGAAAGTTTTTCTAAGGTCTAGATATTTTCTAATAACAGGGTTTGGTTAACAAGGAAGACGGTATGAAGTCTTATAACGTTTGCAATATGTTTGTCATATAAAACTTGGTGTACGGGTTGATATTCTTGTTTGCTTACATAACCTTGCTAGCCAAAACTCTGTACTGAGAGGGAATGCTTCTCGTGCATCCAAATCCTTGAGCCAAAATCCATGCCATTTGTGTCCACCATAACTACCTATATGTGGTATTTCCTTGCCACTCCAAGTAAATTTTTCATGTGCTACCTTTAAATTATTCAAAATGTTATTATTCCCTTTTTGTGTCAATGTTTACTAGCTCATGAGGAATTAGTGTGGTTATTCTTTATTCTATTTATCGAGTGGACTTTTACACCTAGACTAGTGGCATATACATCCGCTTATCCAATAACTTGCAAAAAGAGCTGGCAACGGGGTGCCCAGTCCCAATTAATTACAATTTTAACCAATTAATTCTCTTCACACTTTTGCCCTGATTCATCAGTAAGCAATGACAAACAGTGAAATACCTGAATGTGTGTAAACCAAAGAGAAAGAGGGATGATCTGCCTTGCTGGTAGAAATAATGTCCTTCATGGGAGCCGCTCTTAAAAGTCCGTTCGACAGGTAGAATACTGTTCTCACCCGCTACCATTCGTTGACAATTAACAAACACCTCTCAAAAATAGATACTCCTCCATGGTATGTGATTGATGAAAGGCACCCGAGGATTCGGTTAGCCATGGCTTGTGTTAGCAAGGTTGGGAGGAGTATCAAATATTTTATGCAATCTCTATATGCTTTCAAAAACTTAAAAGCTCTAGCACATGATTTAATCCCTGCTTCCCTCTGCGAAGGGTCTTTCTTTTACTTTTATGTTGAGTCAGTTTTCCTATTCTTTCTGTCTTCCACAAGCAAACACTAGTGTCAACTTTGTTACAACATGCGTTATATGCAATGTATTGGACTTGTTATACTATTTTGTGTTGACAATATCCATGAGATAAATATGTTGAAAGTTGAAGCAAATGCTGAAACTAAATTCTTCCTTTGTGTTGATTAAATACCTTTTTGTTAGAAACTATTGCTTTATGAGTTAACACTTATGCAAAACTGTTTGATGCTTGTCTCGAAAGTACTATTCGTGAAAACGTTTAGCTTGTGTGATTCATTGTTTACTCATTATCTATTTGGTAGCAAATTATAGACCATTGACTTGGATCACTTCATTCATTTATATGCGCCTTGCAATATTATTTGATCAAGATAATATTATTTGATCAAGATTATGATAGTAGCATGTCACTTCAAAAATTATTTTGTTTTTATCGTTTACCTACTCGAGGACGAGTAGGAACTAAGCTTGGGGATGCTGATACGTCTCAAACGTATCTATAATTTTTGATGTTCCATGCATGTTTTATATTAATTGCCACATGTTTTGTATACACTTTATATCATTTTTATACATTTTCTGGGACTAACCTATTAACAAGATGCCACAGTGACAGTTCATGTTTTCTGCTGTTTTTGTATTCCAGAAAAGCTAGTCTGGAAATATTCTCGGAATTGGACGAAAATTTACGGAGGCCCCTATTTTACCAGAAGACTCCATGGGCCAGAAGGACAAGTCCGGGGGAGGCCCGAGGGCCCCACACGTGGGCAGGGCGCAGCCAGGAATCTCCAGGCGCCCTAGGGTGGTGTCGTCTCCTCGTGCACCGCCTCGCGACGCCCTTTGGACTATATATTGCCCCTGACCTAAAACTCACGGAACAATTGACGAAACTCCCGAATACATCTCCGTGCTCCGCCGCCACGAAACTTCGTTTCGGGGGTCAGAAGGTCCTGTTCCGGCACCCTGCCGGGACGGGGATTGACCCCCGGAGCCTTCTCCATCGACGCCACCGCCTCCATCATGCTCCGTGAGTAGTTCCCCCATGGACTACGGGTTCTAGCTGTATCTAGTTGGTACTCTCTCTCCCATGTACTTCAATATAATGATCTCATGAGTTGCCTTACATGATTGAGATTCATATGATGTAATCGGTGTTGTGTTTGTTGGGATCCGATGAATATTGAATACTATGTCAAGTTGATTATCAATCTATCTTATATGTTATTTAAGATCTTGCATGCTCTCCGGTACTTGTGGTTGCCTTGATCAAGTAGTTGCCTGTATCTCCAAGAGAGAGTATTTATGCTAGATAGTGGGTTCATGCCTCCATTTAACCTGGGACAGTGACAGAAAGTTCTAAGGTTGCGGATGTGCTGTTGCCACTAGGGATAACCTAACAATGCTATGTCCATGGTCATATGTATTTGTTTACATTACGCACTTTACTTAATGCAATTATCCGTTGCTTGCAACTTAATACCAACGGGGAACTCGGATGACAACCCGGCGGTGGATTATTAGTCATAGACGCTGTTGGATAACGGTCTATGTATTATGTCGTAATGCCCAATTAAATATCATAGTAGTCATCATGTCATATATATGCATTGTCATGCGCTCAATATTCTGTCAATTGCCCAACTGTAATTTGTTCACCCAACACTTGTTATTGGAGAGTTACCACTAGTGTAGATAGCTGGGAACCCCGGTCCATCTGTCATCATCATTGCTTTCCCGTCAACTCCACACAAGCAACTATTTTCTGGTGCCATTGTCTCTGTGCTACTGTTACTATTGCTCTCATATTACTGCTGCTTTCACATCACCCCTGTTGCTAGTGCTTTCTCAGGTGTGGTGGAATTGACAACTCCGCTGCTAAGGCTTATAAGTATTCTTTGTCTCCCCTTGTGTCGAATCAATAAATTTGGGTTTTAATTCCCTCGAAGACTGTTGCGATCCCCTATACTTGTGGGTTATCAGGCTACGGAAAAATAACAAACATATGGCTGTCTAGAAGAATATAATACTCTTTTATCCTGAAATCTGTCTTTTTCTATATCCAAAATATAGCATGTCTTTAAACAAAACTTGTGGCATACGTACAAAATGCGTGTATGTACTTGTATTTTTTTATAAATAACCCAGAAATACCATTTTTTTAAATAACGAGTACAATTGTGCTCCGCATCCACAACGAGTTTTCGTGAAGTTGGTACAATACTTTAGGCAGCTCCAACGCGTCGATCCAAACAAACATGTTTTTTGTCCTTTTCTGTCCGTTTGGGACGCCAGGCGGACAACGTCCGGCCCATTTCCGGCCTTTTCTGGCCAGTGTACCCAACGCTTCGGACCCATTTGGTCCGCCATGCCTGTTTTCTTACCTAAATTTGCATTTGATTTCATTACAACAAACACATAAAACGAGTACATAATTTATAGCAAACATTTTATTTTAAAGATAGATTTTAACTAATTTTAGGTTAACAGTAGGTCCTTCCGGTTACGGCCGATGGAGATCCGGGCAATTTTAACAAAATTGGCCGCGTGTGGGTGGCGCTAGGCTCGCGCCTATCTTGCCGGTACGGACTTCCTGGCTATTCCAGCGGCAGGACCGTCTACGGGGAGGACTAGCTGGCTCCTCCAGCCGTCCCCGTTTATTGCTAGGGTTTAAGTAGTTGCGCCAGCTAGTTTAACAAAATTGGCCACGCGTAGTATACGGCGCTGCCGGCGGTTGCACGCCTTCATGGGGAGCGGCGGGAGCACCGGCCCCGTTCACGGCCTCGTGCGAACGCTTGCGGCGGAGGGCACGACCCGCGGACAGTGACGCACGGGCCGCCTGCGCCATCTGGGTAGACTTCTTCTGAAGCCCGCGTACAAGCTTGGCTCCCCGGGCTCGATTGGCGTGGAAGGACTCGAAGGAAGCATGGATGGCCTCCTGCAGCTACGGGTCGCCGCGGCCCTATACGATCTTATCTACGAGGCGATGTGGGGGTCGCGGCGGATCCATCTCGGTGGCCGGGGACCGCCGGCGGCCATATAAAGACCTTCACCACCGCATTTAAGCCGGTCGTTGGCCGGTGGGTGGCCGTTCGGTGAGCCTGACTAGCGGGTTAAGGGAGTCCTGGGGGAGGACACGGGGCAGACACAAGTCGCATATGCGCGTGTCCGCGCCGACATAAAGTTGGCTTAAATTTGTGCCAGAAATGGGTCCATACGGACAGAAAAACGGACCAAAATCCAAATGTGTCGGCGCGTGGACTGTGACTTTTCTCCAAACGGACATTTTCGGATGGAAACGGACCAAACGGATCGCGTTGGAGTTGCCCTTGTATCTCTCTCTCTCCAAATCTCCTTGGTTCTACGTTTGAACGGGCTGCAATGGAGCCACCGCTTGACGTGCTTCGTCCTGTAGTGTAGGGTGGAGAGAGAGACGCGATCTTTTTCCCCTGTTTTCCGGCTGAGAGCGACTTGTGTGTATGATTTTGTTTGTTCCATGCAATTGCAGGTCGTTTTCTCTACTCTACCCTTTTGCAGAGAGAGAGAGAGAGAGAGACCTTTGGCAGTTTGGCAGGGTCACGACTTGCTACACCTTTTTACATTCACACTGTGCCCCGTCACTGCTTTGACATGTGGTTTGTGATCACGAGATTGTTCGCAGTTTAGATCGTCCAAATTAGGTCCAAGATCCGACTAGAGCTCTGTTTTTAACGAACACCCCAAGTCAATGTGCTAAGACTTGGGTAACCCCTTTCTCCACGAGTAGAGAGACTATTTGGTTGCTCTTGTCCTCTGCTTCTTGTTTGGACTAACTAGGCGGACATATACCTAAGCAAAAACAATGTCTGTCGGCGCGCTTGACAAAGCAAAAACAACGATGATTATTCACTTGCTCATGACCATATACTCCAACTAGCATTGATCGGGATGTACTTGCACTTTGTTTCCTGGTGGAGGGAGCAGCTAGAGCCATGACCACACGCAGGTGAGATCGAAGCATGGTCCATGGCATTGGCGTGCACATCAACAAGCAAGCAAGCAGTCTGGCCCTGGGGCTTGGCTCACTAGCTCCAGTACAGGCCGCCATGCATTGCATTGCATAGGGAGACTCTTGTTTTTCTTGCATGTAGCAGGCAAGGGTGGGGAGGAAGAGGAGTGAATCCAGTATCATCGTTGCCGCTCGAGTGCCGGCCACAGGTTCGTTGGTGCATGCCAACTCGAAATATTTGTTTTATTTTATTTTAAGCACTGTTTCCTAGTTGCAAGCAAGACCACCCTAGCCTCCTAGCAACATGCCATCCACTTTGGCACTTGGTCTCTTGTCCTTTCCCCTCTTCTTTTGTTTTTGCCACCTAGTCACCCTCCCTCCCCCTCTTCTTTTCTTTTAAAATGTCACCTTTTCACTTTTCTTGTTTTTTTCTATTTTAACTTCTTATTTACTTTTTGTTGACTGGGCTGCACCGTTTGTATAACAACTACTATGTCACATCAAAATTTATGGAATTTGATCACATGGAATTCGGTCCAAATAATATATCTCTCGGTCGTAAACAAACTTCAAAAATAGTCGAGGGAGTACGGGCAACCTCAACGAGTCGACACATTTTGTCTATGCTGTGTCTGTGTTTGTTCGATAATTCGGGCGGGAAAAAAAGAGGTAGCACAAATGGACCAGAGGGGGCGGACACGTACAGGTCAACCCATACATGTGGGCGAGCGGACACGTCTGCTTCGTGTCCGCCCTAGCTCGGCTATTAGTCTCACAACGGCTAACCCGTCCTTTTAAGGGGCACCGGCTATTAGCCCGGCTATTTGTCCCCGCGTGATTTGCACGTCAGGCGCCATCCACACAGGTAGGATCTCCACCGCCCCCACTGGAGGAGGACAATGACCGGCTACTCCACCGCCACCACCGAGAGGAAGACGAGGAGTAGTAACCCTATATTCTGTAATCTATTTGATCTAGGATCAAATATGTGGCCTATAAATTTATAAACTTTGGACCTCAAATTTAGAAATTTCTTCCAATTATAAAAACTGCCAGGACGGGTCAAATGTGTTGCCCCGTTGGGTGCACTGGCCAGTAAATACTGGAAATGAGCCGGGTGCATATCCATCTGACCAACCAAATAGACAAAAATCGAACACATTCCGTGTCCATTGGAGATGCCCTAAAATATTAGTATATCATATTATATTATTCATGGATTTCGTTTTCTTATGGAGAGCATCAATCACTAAAACAACACCTGTTCGAACATTATTTTGACCAAATATTTGCTTTTGCGTTTCCCCTAGATGTAGGGGTGTAGGGCCCTGTGTACTTGACATGTAGGCACATCATGCTGGTAGGTCAGGATTTTCATTTTGGAGAAAGCAAAGTACTGCCCCCTGTGGCCTGTGCTGTGCCCACTTCTTGCTGCATGCATGCCCTGCTCTCGCTGCCTATCTTTTTCAGTTTTCACCTCTTTCCTCACTAGTGTAGTCACTTGTTGTCTGTTCCTTCCACCCCCCACCACAGGACAAAACAGAAAAAAAGCTGCAGGGCTCTTTTATTACTTACCAACATTGTTAGTATTTTTTTTGCTTCTTGCTTGTTTATAAAAAACAATGTGGGACCCACCTACATGCTTCTAAATGTGCGTAAAGATACAAAGCCTCAGCTGTGACTTGGATTACCAAATGGTGATTGGACTTGTTATGCCACGGAAGCAGGTAATGACAAACAAATGATTTGTGGGGGTGGTTGGAAAGGTCGAGGGAAGCAGCACATGCGGAGAGGACTTGTGTGTGTCCTCTGCTCCTTGCCTTGGAAATGTGGAGGGAAGCACGTTTTATGGGCTGTAAGGGCACCTCCAACGGCCCAGCGCATATGGACATGCGTTGTCCTAATCTGTCCTTCCGGACAGAGGAGCCCCTCCAACGGCCCGGCGCAAAGGGACAACTGTCCGCGCGGACAGGTTTTCGGCCCCAAACCTGGCCCAAGTTTGGTCCAGGTTTGGGGGAGAAAACGGACAGCCAGACGGTCCGCCCTTGTCCTCCCTTGTCCGCGCCTGGCCCAGTGGCCAGCCACAGATTCCCCCTTCCCACACAAACCCTCTCCCTCTCCCACCCTCCGCCGCCGGCCACGATGGAGGACGGACTCTCGGCGGCCACGGCCGCAGCCGGCGCCGCCCTGTTGACGGTGAAGAAGGAGCGGTTGCCGGCGTCCGACAAGAGGGCAGAGCGGAGGGAGAAGAAGCGGGCGAAGGACGCCGCGGCCGCCGCGGCCGTCTTGGCCGCCGCCGAGAAGGAGCGGATGGCCGCCATCGAGGCCCGCGCTGCGGCCGACGTCATAGCCACTCAGGCCGCGGCCCGGGCGGTGCTTCTCCTCGGCGGCCTCATTCCCGCCGCTGTCCCCGCTGTCGTGGCCTCGGCGGCGAGTTCGGCCTCGTCCGCCAAAGGGAAGCCGCCAAGGTCAGCGTCCCTCGTTCTCTCTACGGCCTCGCTGGCGGTGCCCGCGGCTGTCCCCGCGGCTGGCGTATCGCGGCTCGGGTCCCGCGAGGCGTCACCGGAGATGGGCACACATGTCCCCGCAGGCCCTGCGGCGCCCCCCATCGACCTCAACATCACGCCGGCCGCCAGCGGCAAGCCGAAGAGCCGGTCAATGTTGAAGGCGGGCAGCATACCCGACCCTCGGGTGCTCGATTTTGATGAGACGCCCATGACATCGTCCAACCCGGCCTTCTTCGACGAGGTCGGCAATGACGAATGTTTCATGGACGACATGATGTTCACCGGCCCAAACTTCATCAACACCGAAGACCCCGAGACACAAGACCCAACCGGCCTTGGTGAGACACAACCCGAAGGTGAGACACAAGCCGAGCGTGTCTCAATTGACGATGAGCCTCTCGACTTTGATGAGGAGCACGCCAACCTCGTCGCCAACCTCAAGAAGAGGAATGCCCGCACGACGTCGTACACGGACATGGAGGATAAAGTCCTTTGTGAGACGTGGATGACGGTGAGCCAAAATGCCACCGTTGGTGCTCAACAAAAGGGCTCGACGTTTTGGATTCGGGTTCACAAGCACTTCCATGAGACAAGAAAGTTGCGTCCCTACCAAATTGAGAGTGATCGGAATGAGGGGTCTCTTAGCAAGAGATGGTCACACATTCAAACCGAATGTAGCAAATTTCAAGCCTCCTATGATCGTATGAAGGCCCGGAAGGTGAGTGGGGTTGGCATTGATGTCCTTGGGTTTCAAGCAATGGACTTCTTCAAGAAGGTGTACAAGACCAAGTTCAACTTGGTGCATTGTTGGGAGATGATCAAGGGATGCCCCAAGTGGATCGAGCTATACAACTCTTTGAAGAAAGGGTCGAAGAAAAGGGCGAATGAAGATGATGAAGAGGTTCAACTCGGCCAAGATGAAAATGGCCGGGCGGTGCGGCCGAGAGGACACAAGGCCACGGCCCAAGATGCCAAGCGCGAGGAAGCCGCGGCCAAATTGGAGGCAACGTTGAAGGGATTGCTCGAAAACAAGGAGTCCTCCATCACCGCAAGGTATGTCGAGAAACGCAAAGATAAGGAGGAGGCCATGGCATGCTATGTTGCAATGCAAAATAAGAAGCTTGAGATAGAAGCCAACCGAATCAAGAACGAGGCGGAGCGCAACAAGCTCGCGGTGATGGCCGAGGAGAACCGGATCATGATGGCCGACTTGACCACCATGGACCCGGAGACAAGAGCTTGGGTGCTCAAGAAGCAAAAGATCATTCGTGAGCGTGGTGATATTTGATTTGCATCTTGTTTATTTGTCAAACTAATTTCTATCGTTTGCTATTTATGTGTATTTTGAACTTTGGCTCATTTGAACTATGTCTATTTGAATGTTTGAATGTTTGAATATTTGTATCCATATTAATATTTGAATGTTTGTATCCATATTTGTTTCAAATGTGTGCAAATGTGCTGTCCCAGGACAGAGGCGGCCGGCCGTTGGGGGCACCTCCACCCCAAAAGGGACAGAGGCCCAAAATCTGTCCGCGGTCCGCCCAAAGCGGACTGAATCGGTCCGCTTTGGCTGTCCGGATGCGCTGGGCCGTTGGAGGTGCCCTAACAGAAAGAGTAGGACTTGGAGGGAAAAAAGGCGCTTGATCAGGAAACCTAGTGCCAATCAACGCACATCATGGGAACAATGGTCAAGGCATTGGTCCTCTCATGTATTTTTCAACTATGGTGCGTCGGTAGAATGTCCTTGACGCAACGTTGTAATGTTTCTGGCCATGCATTTTTCTTAAAAGCCTGTTTTGGGTCATCTTTGCGAATGAGATGCTCGTATTTGAGAATTCTGTCAATTTCTATCAAAAACTAGTTGAATTTGGCGTGCCGTCACGGCACACCCTTGATGTTTTTTTGTGTGTAGTATATATATTTATTGTTAGCCAAAAATGTTAGCTAATTGGTATGTTGGAACATGTTTTTATTTTGTCATGAATAAGCAGCATTTTTTGTGTGCATTTCGGATATATTGTATATAATATTCAAATATTCAGTGGATTGAATGGTCAAACATGTTTACATTTCGACGTTAATATTTAAGTGTAATCAGGAAAATCCATTTGA
Source organism: Poa pratensis (assembly GCA_947311845.1). Taxonomy (NCBI): domain Eukaryota; kingdom Viridiplantae; phylum Streptophyta; class Magnoliopsida; order Poales; family Poaceae; genus Poa; species Poa pratensis. The sequence continues at coordinate 34,702,995 of CAMZMU010000083.1, read as the reverse complement.
ATTTGATTCTACATTTGCGGAAAGTTCGTTCGTACGGTGTCGAAGTATTTGGCCAAAATGAAATGTTGTAATATTTTTGTAATTGCTATGAGTATATGTTTTCTTTTTCTTTTTCTTGAGCATTTGTGTTATATTTTGTGGAACATCGGAATATCAAGCAATTGGAAATGTCTGAAAATGTTGGTATGTTGACTTAAATAGTTCACTTTTTTTTGTGAGCATGTTGGTACATCTAAAATCGAAATGGCTGGAAAATGTTTCTATTTTTTATCAGTAGTTAGTTGAAGTCCATATGTGGGAAACACACATTTATTCAATTGAATTTCATATAATTAGAGGGAGTGCATATTACTTCCAAATGTTTACCAAATTGAAATGTTTAATTTGAGATCACAGCTAGAGGAAGTGCATTATGTGAGCATTTATTATATGTAACTCCACGTAATTAGAGGAAGGGAGTTTGTTGTGTTAGTGTTCATATATTTGCCATATTTGTGAATACTTGGAGAAGAAACTTTGTTTTTTTTTGGTTTTCCAAATGCTCAGATTTGGAGGTCATTAAAGATTTGTAAGTTTTAAATTTTGATTTGTTTGTAAGATGGCACAAATAGTGAAAGTTTTTTTTTGTATGTTAATGTTGATATATTTGTCGTATTTGTGAATACGGTGGTGGGAGAAATTTAAATTTGAAGCTGTGCAATGCCATTTTTTGGAAGGCATTTTTTTTTGGAATTTTCGAATTTGAATTTCGGCAATCTGGCACGTAATGTTAGCATTTTTTGCGTGTAGTTATGTTGCTATGTTTTCATATTTTTTTTGGATGAGTATATTTGAATAGAAATTTCTTGCTGAATTAATATATTTATTTTTCTTGGTGGATTTTGAAGGCATTTGAATGTTTTAAATACTATTTTTTGTAATTTGGTCACATTCAATAAGTAGTCAATTCAGCACTTAGTACTGTTGCAGAATTATCTAAATACCGTAAAACAATACGTCTAAAGTGTTATAAATTCTGTTAAGCATGTTCTATTTAGAATTTGATTTGTAGTTTCAATATATTGGTTTGGGATTTTTTTAACAGTTGTTTCCTAATATTTACATTTGTGGTACTTTTATGTTAATATTTTGAACCCATGATATAAATGGGTATCTGTATGTTGAATTTTTTTTTGGCAATCGTTTTTTGATGAATCTTTTCAATTTTTTCTGGTGGATATAGTCGAAGCTACTGATTTCGCGGCATTTAGTAGTTTCGCAAAATGGTTCAAATATCGTAAAACAATATGTATAAAGTGTTTTAAATTATGTAAATCATGTTATATTTTAGAACTTGGTTTCCAAACATAGTGGCTTGGGAAATAATTGTAGAACAACTATTTCTCGATATTTACAATTGTGGTATTTTTATTTTGATTTATTTAAGCTCATGGTATAGATGGGTACTTGTATTTAAATGATTTAGCAAACTCTATTTAAGTAGGATGGTTTGTACCAAAAAAAAAATTTCGGTCTATCATATTGAATGATATTACTGATGTTATTTCTGCTGATTTTATTTGACTATAGAAGAAATTTGTGAAATACATATTTTTGAAATGTCGTAAAAGTGTGAGCTGCAAATATTTAGCAAATTTGTGCCATAAGCAGTGAGCAATTTTTTTACGTGCATGTTCATATATTTGAAATATTTGTAAATATTGTCATGGTAAAAAGTTAAATTTGGAAATGCCCACAGCAAAAAGTGGTTAAGAATCATATTGAATGATATTACTGATGTTATTTCTGCTGATTTTATTTGACTATAGAAGAAATTTGTGAAATACATATTTTTGAAATGTCGTAAAAGTGTGAGCTGCAAATATTTAGCAAATTTGTGGCATAAGCAGTGAGCATTTTTTTACGTGCATGTTCATATATTTGTCATATTTGTAAATACTGTCGTGGCAAAAAGTTAAATTTGGAAATGCCCGCAGCAAAAAGTGGTTCAGAATTGAATGTATTGAATTTTTTTTTAAAAATAACATTTGTAAGTATATGAAATTTTTACATTGTTAATAGTGAGAAAACATTCGTACGTGATTTCTTCTGTACGGTTTTTAAATGCTAAGGTTTGGAAGGCAGGTTTTTTCCCCATACTTGTGAATACCGCGGTGTAAATAATTGAAATTTGGAGGTGTGGACATTCGGAAGGTTTTCAGACTTTAATATGTTCAAATATGGTTTAATTTTGCCATATTTTTTTTATCTAGCACCATATTCAGAAGAAGCCATATTTGTGAGTATCGTAGTGTAAATAATTGAAATTTGGAGATGTGAACATTCAGAAGGTTTTCGGATTTTAATATGTTCAAATATGGTCCAATTTTGCTGTAATTTTCTTATTTAGCACCATATTGAGGGGAAGTATATTATGGTTATGTAGAAATGTTAACCAATGTGAGCAGTAATTTAAATTTGGAAATGGACGTATCCAAGAATATTTTTAGTGTTGGAAATTGTTGCAATTTAAAAAAAAACGCACGCTTGAAAATGGTTCAGATTTCGAAGTTTGTTCAAACTGTAAAATTTTGCAGATAAGGTTTTTTTTAGTTAGTAAAATGATTAGATTTGGAAGACATTTAAAAATTTAAAGTATCCAAATTTGAAATTTCGTCGTATGTCGTAAGTAATTAGCATTTAATTTTATGATCACTCTGATATATCAATGGATATATTTAAAGTCACTGATTTTGCAGCATTTAGTACAGTTTGAAAAATGTTCAAACACCATAGAACAATACCTATGAAGCGTTTTAAATTATCTAAAGCATGTTCTATTCTATTTTTGTGTTTTTTTTCCAAAAGGAAAATGCAAAATTCATATTTTGTAAGATGGCGTGAAGGTGTCAAATGAGTCTTTACGCATTATTTGAAAAAGTTAAGATTTGAAATAGTTTTGGAAAGGTCATAAAGTATTTGAAATGAGTAGTTTGATTTTTTACAAATTGTTAGAAATTGGTCTGAATTTATTTGGAGTTGTATTTGGAAAGGTTTAAAAGATTAAAAAAAACAGAACAGAAAGTAAGGGGAAAAAAAGGACGTGCGGGCTGCACAGCAGGCTGGGCTGCACAGCAGGCAGGCCAGCCCAGCAGCCGGCCCGTCCCCGCAGCCCAGCCCACCGTGAAGTCACGATGACGCCACCGGGGCCCGGAGCGACCGCGGCGGTGCCGTCGACGCCGGCGGCGCGCTACCGCGAGGCGGGACGCGCGGGCGCGCGCGTTCGACGCGCCTTGACGCGAGGAGGCCGGGAGAGGCGGCGCCGCTGCTTTAAGGACGCCGGAGCGTCGCCGGCGACGGCTGAAAGCGGCGGAGGACCCGAGCGCCGCGGCAACGAATCCGGCGAGCCACGGCCGTCCCTGGACGCGATCCGCGGGGAGGAGGTGGAGGGCGGCGCGGCGGAGCGTTCCGTGGCCGTGGATTTGGCTGGAGAGGCGCGAGGCGGCGGCGATGAGCGGCGGCGGCGGCGGCGACCCGCGGCGTCGCGGGAGGGAGAGAGGAAGAAGGAGGGAGACCGTGTTCTGCAGACGTTTTTGCAAAAAAGTCCCTGTAGTTTCCGGAATTCACGGTTAGGTCCTTGCGGGCGTTTTCTTCTCGTGAAACTGTGGACTGCGGGTTTGTTTTCTGGGTTTGTTAAGGGGTTTTTTGCAAATCCGTCACGGATGCGTTCTCTGAGACGTGCGATCGGCAGCGGACGGCCGGGATCGATTACTGTAGAACACTGTAGATTCTTTTCCTCAAAGAAGTAGATCACAAGCGGAGATGCTTTTCGGCTTACAACATCAATCTGAAAGCTACCCATTCTTTTCGGCTTACTTGGGAAATTTGGAAAGAGCGGAATGCGAGGGTTTTCAACAACATTTTCACAATGCCCTCCATTCTTTTTCAACGCATCAAAAGCGAGAGTAGGAACTGGATCCTAGCGGGGGCCAAGGGCTTGGCTGAGATTTGCGAGTAATTCGTTTGTGTGTTGCGTTGTCGGCCTCCGGTGTTGCCGGGATGCCTTTTTAATTTGTTCGGCCTCGGCCGTGTACTCGCCTTTGCTCCTTCTTTATCAATATAAAAGGCAAAGCTTTTGGCTTGTTTCTAAAAAATCTGAAAGCTACCAACCATACAGGTTACAAAAACAACGCAAAGGTCATGCCTTGGCCAAAACGAGCATCAAGGTCACGTCTCGACCGACGTCGATCTCCTCCAAATAACGACCACTCCATCACAACTCTTAAAAAGTCATCACCATGAGTTTGTGAAGAAGATGCAGACGCTCCTCGACAGCGCCTCCATAGAGGGAATAGCGCCGACGTGCGCCACATTGTCGGCACCGACCAAACACGAGCAAAACTTTCATTTAGTGTGACACATACCTGTAATCTCTGTCCAATGAGCCTTGGCACAACAAACCGTATGTGCAGCTTCGCTCTGCCACCATCACAACACTTCGTCGTCTCGCTAAAACATCGTGGTTCATCGGCCCCACCGCGCAGGCACACGTCCACCCAGCTTGCCGCCAGGCACCACCGGCACGATCACCGAGCGCTCACATCGCGCCAGGGCCAACACATCACGGTTCTCACTTCACAGTAGTTGCGGCGCCGCCGACACCACCACGTTGCCAGGCAGTCACCCCCACACCACCTGCAACCACGAACCTAGTCTCACAAGCCCATCTAGGCTAGGATGGTCCTGGGTGAATCGAAGCTATCGGCCATTTGTGCCAAACTCACTGTGGGAGAACCGCAACACCTTGCCAACGAAACCCGTGGGATTTCACTATTGTCATCGCAAGAAAGGGGAACCACCACCTTCAAGGAAAGGCCCCGCCACCGCCGTTGCCGCTCGGGCTTCGTGGCGGTGACCTTCGACGATGGCGAGGGGAGGGGTAGGGTAGGGAGGGGTGGAAGCGTCGTCGGCGTGGTTGCCCCCCGTGTCACCTAGGGTTAAGCGGTGGTTTTATAGAGAACAGTAAGTTTGAAAAAAAAAACATGTGACTATCATGCATCGTCTAATTGAGTACTTGAGCAAAATTTTGTCTTAGTGACAAACACATCTTTTTTCCTCTGCACAAGATTGATTGTGAAGATCTTAATACAAGTCGCTCATGGCAAAGTTTATCTTGCTTTTTTTCGTGGGGGCAAATAGCAAAGTTTCAGCATACACTTTATCTCGGTATCCTTTGTGTTTTTCGTACATGCTCTTGTGCCGCGCTCCCAAGAGACAAAAAAAACCTTGCTTATGTGTTGCAGTGCATGACAATGTGCTTAATTAGCAGAAGATGCCAGGGAGAGGGGGACAGGGTGACACTCACTCACTCTCCTAGCTTTGATGCGTGTAGTCTTTGGAGGAAAGGAAGTGAAAGGATCGATAGCAGGGACCCCGGCCTCGACACTGTGATGAGGAGCAAAATCGAGGTCAAAGCCTACAAAAGTCCAAGCAGGAGACTACCTTCGATTAAAGCGCTTTGCAATTCGAATAGTTTTAGGCGGCTTTGGTTAGCGTCGGAATTGTTTTACGGTTGCTTTGGCACCTTCTGATCGAGTATGTTCGTAGATTGCAAGCGACGTCGTCCTCACACGTTTGCCCATTCCCGATGCCCGGGTCAATTTTCTCTCCCAACTCAGCATTTTTTTGGTAGATTTTGCTCTTACCATACCATATTGCCGGGTAGGGTGTGTCTACTTAGTACTTAGAGGTGGGGTGTGTCTAGCAGAATTCAAATGTCATGGCGCATTCAAATCCGCTGGAATTAGTAACATGTAATAAAATTTGTTTGGTTGCACCGTACGAAAAACGAATAAACTTTTCTGAACGATTATCTATGTACTACGGTTGTCATATGAACAATATAGATTTTCCGTAAGTTTGGACACATCGAATTTTTAGTTGCATGTAATGTAGGCAGTAGAAAAAAAATGTTATGGTTTTATGTCCTACAAACCAAACAATGTCCGCGTGGAAAACTACTACATAATGGGATACTCCAAAATTTCATATGAAATACTTTTGTAGTCTGGATGATGTTTTGGTAAAATAATTCAGAGATCAGTCCTCATGCATTTTGCTAAAATAGATATTTCAAAATGTCAAAACATTCTATAAATGCATACCTATATATGGTTTGGAGAAACCTCTTTTGTAGTCCGGATGATGTTTTGGTGGTGATTAGAGTGTTGCTGGTGCGAGGGATTGATCACTGTAGCAGGGTCTTTTTCTCTTTTTATTTTCTCTTTTGGCTGTGTACGTATGATTTCTTCGGGCATCATGTTCGCGCAGAGGATGGGCGTACTTTATATCTTTGCGATATTAATATATTCGCTTTGTGGGAAATAATGTGTCCATGAGTTTCATGGAAAAGGAAAATTTTCTATGACATGAGCAATAAGACAAATTTGGCGCTCCGTCTTTTTAGAACTCATTTTTCTCTGAAAACACCAGGTGTCCTTTGTTAAGAAAATCGATGCAGACATATCAAACACAACATTTAGATTGTAAACAAAATTTTAAAAACGTCAATTAACTGTTCACACCGAGAGTAGATGCACCTAGGTGCCGAAACGCCGCCCTTACGTGATATATACAACTTATGTTGCAAACACTATACTTTGTTGTGTGTTATATTGAACTCAACACATAGCTTTTTGTTTGATTTGTTAATACCGGTTCTATGAGCAAAGGTGGGAGAGCTGAATACCTTCTGTCTCCTTTTGTCGCAAATATGCATGCTCAAGCTCGAAGTGAAAACGAAGAAGTGATGGCAAGGGCATGTTTGATTCAAAGTACTTAATAGTAATTTCAACGGGTTGAAATCCTTATGAATCTATATTGGTTGTTTTATTTGTAGGATTGAATCCTATAAGTTGTTTCCTAAGTACTCCTTTGCACTAATTTCATATCAAATTTTGCATCCACTTAATAAACCTTTTTGAAAGACTCCTTTGATTCATTGGATAGAATCATATAAGTTGTTTCCTAAGTACTCCTTTTTTCACCTGCCTCCAAACTGGACCTGCGCACAAGTACATGGAGTTGCAATGCATTCTCCCTTACCCCTTGTGCATAAGCTAACAAATGAAACAACTTCAATGAAGCAATATATACAATGTAAACATTTTAAAATAATACCCAGATACATATGTAAGGTAACCACACAGGTGCATGAAGTTGCGATGCATTTTACCCCGCTAAAATTTATCGATGTCCTTCTATATCCATAAAATTTTACTTTTGCCATGGGAAAATATGCTAACACTACTAGCAAGTAATTTTAAAAAGTAAATTAAGAGTCTGGATTAGACTTTCTTTGAGGTAGGCTATGTTATTTTCCTTTTCTATTCCTAAGAATTCACTTTTCTCTGAAAGCAAGGATTCATTTTTCCAAAAAAAATACTCCCTCCGATCCATATTAATGGACTCAACTTTATCTAGATACGGATGTATCTAGTTAAGTGTTTAGACTAGATGCATCCGTATCTAGACAATGTTGAGACCATTAATATGGATCGGAGGGAGTACGTAAATTTTGATGTTGCATCAACTGAACTTTGTAGTGATAAAAATGTCCGTAAAATAATCAAAATAACTGCAAGGACTAAAGTGGGAGACCGCTTACACGAGACATAAAGCGGGACAAAGTATTTATCTTAAGACCAAATCCATCACCCTAATCATCAGCGGATAATTTAGCATGTCTTGCTGCAATGCTGCGTGCGGTTATCATTGTGAGCTCCAAACGCATCCAAACCCTTTGGATTGCGATGTGATCTTCTCCATTATTCTCTCATTCCATGCAGGACATGCCTCTCCCTCTTTCTTTGCCTTTAAAAGTTCATCTCTTCCGACGGAACTAGTAGTACTGGAATACTCTAGTCAGACAGTGTATCGTCTCACTTGTCTTTACGCGCCAAGCCTGGGAGTTTCCCGTCCTTTTTCTTTCTCTCCACTTTTTTATTTATACATGCAGAATTTTCTAGCCTTTTTCTTTTTATAAATCCTTTTTAGGGGACCTTTTTTTGTGTGCATGAAAGAACGAATATGTCTACACCAAAAGAAGAGTAATAAAAAAAATGCTCACCTATCTCGTCCTTTCTTCTTTCGTTAACAGTGACCTTTTTGTGTGGAGGCAGACGCTGGTCCACCAAGGAATTAGAATGAGTAAAAGTCAAATCCATATTGCACCATGCCAAGGCCGATAAGTCATCCAATCGCCCTTTCACTTTTCTTGCCTTGCTACTTTTTCCACGGTTGCATTCACATGTTAGTATATGATGATTCATGCTATCATGTTTTGTATTCTGATTGATTTCGAACATATCTACTCTGTATGTGTAGATGTTGTTTTGCAATGATGTGTGAGCTGATCAATAGTTTGGCAATCAATTTGGCTCTACGTTGAGACATTTCCCTCGTGCTTTCATTAACCACCATGGCACATGAACACAGACATCCCCATCAGATTTAATGCCAACGGAGTAGTAGCAAAAATCAAGGGTTCATCATCAAAAGCGAACAAGTACGGAGGGTTTATCCACATTTATTTAGATTAAAAATGAGAAGCAGCCACGGGGACATCAATGCAGATAGATGTCGAGCTCATGGGAAGTGGGGAATTGCATTCATGGCGCCATTGCAGGGAGGGAGCAAAGCTGGAGATGGAGCAAACTTGCCCTGTCAGTCAGCTTGCCCCTCATCCATGTCATGAGAATGCTACTGCAATGGCGGCTTAATCTCCCAGCCTCCTCCCCCTAACAAGATCCTGTCATTTTCCAACTGCATTGCGATAAGGAAGCAAAACTACAGCTTTTCTTTTCTTCGCCTTCCTTGCTGGCTTCTCATAGCAGATCGCCGGTTTGTTGTTGTTGTTCTAGGGCGAGCGATCGGGCCATAGGTAGGTAGCTAGGCCGGCGCCGCCGATCCGTGCCATCTAAGGCCAGGCGTCGCGGCTCTCCTCGTCTGGTGGAAGCATCGCCGTGGCGGCGGCACGCTTGAGCGGCCGGCCGGGGGGCTCTGGGGAGGACGACACGGAGACGCAGCCTGGCCACGCGGTGGTGGCCGCGCCGAACCGTGAGTCCGCGCTGCTGGTCGAGCTCTCGCAGCTGAAGTAGGCCGCCGCGCCGATCACGCCGCTCGGGCTCAGCGGCGGCGAGTGTAGCCGCGGCGCCCGCTTGCGCTTATTATTGTCAACCACGAAGCCCATGAAGGCCGCCGCCTCCCCGGAGAGGATCTTGGCGCACTCCGCCACCTCGTCCTGCGGGCACACGTCCATCAGTCGAGCACAAGGATGGCATTGGCACGAACGAGTATACGACAAGCCAGCAAATAACTACGCCAACGGCCAACGGCAAGGTGCTGACCTTGGGGGCATTGATGAGTGCCAGGAGCTCGCCGTCGTCGCTGCCGAAGCCGGCCGTCGCGAGCAATGCCGCGGCGGCCCACGCCGACGGGCGGTGCCGAGGCCACCTCCAATCTGCCACGCGCGCAGAGTCAGAACACGCTCGATCCGAGTAACGACAGCATAAAGATCGAGTCTTGTATACTCAATGCACGGGCGGGAAAGAGCCAAGAACACACCTGCCATTACGGCGAGCAGGACGCTGTCGCACTGGTGCAGGCGCGCGGGCTCGGCGGCGAGGACGGGGTGGAGGAAGGAGAAGGGCGTGACGGGGTGCATCCGCCAGGCGAGCGCGTTGAGCACGAGGAACTCCATCCGGCGCACCGTCTTGGCTTCGAACATGAAGGCGTCGCCGGCGGTCTCGGCGGCGAGGAGCTGGAGGTCGAGGAGCTCCGGCACGCACGTCTCCTCCACCTTGGCGGCGAGCGCCACGCAGGCGACGGCGGCGAGCCGCGCCATCCACGGCTGGTCCCCGAGCTGCAGCGCGCCGCCGCCCAGGAAGCACCGGTCGAGGTAGGCCGTGGCGAGCGCGGCCGTGAGGGCGGAGAAGCCCAGCCGCGCCGTCGCGCGCGTCGCCCACCCGACCGCCGCCTCCCGCCCCGCATTGCCGCCGTACCGGTCGCCGCCCTCCAGCACCGCCTCCTCCTTCCCCCTGCACGCCTCGAACAGCGCCGGCAGCTCGTCGTCAAGACCCACCGCCGGCTGCTGCTGCTGCTCCGGCCACACCTCCACCGCCGGTTCTTGGAACAGGTCGTCGAGGTGCTCCTCCGAGCAGTAGAGCGAGTCGGCGAAGAGCGCGGCGAACGCCATGGTTGGATACAGCTGTGAGGTGGTTTCTTGGCTATGGCGAGCTCGCTCAGGGCGAGGAGGGGAAGGAAGAGGAGAGCGTCTCCCCTCCCATGGCCGTGGCGAGGTGAGCTAGCCGGTTGGCTTTAACTGCACCGTAGCTTGGTTGGCTGCTTTTGGTGGCCTCGAGCAGTGGGAGGGAGGGAGGCGTGGTGTGGGGAGTGATGAGCGCAGCACAAATGGGATAGGAGGGAAAGGGTGGAGAGGTTTTATTGGGGTTCGGGAGGAAGACGAAGAGAGAGAGCGGCAGCAGCAGCTTCTTTATTGCTGGCTCGGCTCGGCTGTGCTATACGGTAGTTTGCGTGCAGCGTGCAGGCAGAGAGAGGCAGAGACGGACGGAGACGAGCCAGAAGCTGGTCGTCTCCCCTCTCGTTTCACTGTAGCGGGAGGGCGATTTGTGAATCCACCGGGTCGATCCACCTCCGCGCCGTCGATCCGTCGGATCCCTCGCCCTCCGGCGGCCGCCTCGGCGGCGGGAGGGTGGGGGATCCCCGCCTCGCGTGTGTATATGTGGTAGGTTCTTCTGGGGCAGCCGGCGGCACCGTGGAGGAGGGGGTGTCGCGGGCGAGGTTTTTGTTGCAGGTGCTTCTCCTCTCCGGCGGCGGCGCTCGTGGAGCTCCGGGCCGGCGCGCCTGCTCCCCTGGCACCCGCGGATCGGTGGATCCGCGCCGTGCCTCGATCCACTGCCAGATCCAGCGACGGTCTCCGTCCTGGCGGTGGATTCGCTCGGAACCTGGAGCTCGCCGGGATCCACGGCTTCGTCCAGCGGCGGCTCCGAAGATGACTCCGGCAAGGAGGTGTAGATGGGACAGGGGGGCGCTCGCCCCGGCCGTTCATCGATTCAAGCTCCGCCGCGGCGCGGCGGGCGGGCACGGCGGCGTCTCTCATAGGGCAAAAGCATCCCTGACTGCGGCAAGAAGGAAGGTGGTCGTCTTCGTCTCCGACACCGGCGAGGCCGGTGCTCCCGTTGCTTCTGGTTTCGTTTCCTCCCTCGTATTGTACGTCTTCTGTTCTTCCGTGTACTTTGTGTATGTGGTTGTTTTGGTGAATATATGAGGAAGTTGGATGTGTCAAAAAAAAAAAGAGACGGACGGAGACGAAGATGGGTTGGTTTGATTTTTTGCGGGAGGTTTCCTTCCCTCGCTCGGGCGTTCAACTTTTGGGGGCACTGCAGCGAGCAGTGCTGTCTTTTCTCGCTCGCTTGTCATGGAGATGGACCCTGCCTCCTCGCAGGGATGCTTGCCGCCGTGCCAGCTTTCGTACTGAAAAAACAAAAGAAACTTCAATTCACCGGCATATTCCAAGCGAAAGATTTTTTTTCAAGGCAAAATGCACCTGCCGGCATATCGGCTCCCGGCCGTCCGATCCACTTGTGAGATGCAAATTTGTGAACATATGCAACAAATTGTTGTTTGGGAGTAGCAAATCATTTGAGAACCAACATATGTGGCTCACACAGGCAACATCAAAGAAACAAGTTTGTGGGCTTGGAAAAATCGCCTCGAGCATATGTACATAAATCATTGCAACATGTTTTATGTGTACACAACAAAAAAAATACACAGATACAACGTGTCGAAACACCCTTTACAACATCGAAAGGTTCCAACAAACTTAATGACATCAACCTTCGACCATGGAGGAACTCACATCACGATGGTAGTGCGAGCTGCCTCCAGCGGGCCGGTGCGGCAGAGGCACTTGAGGAGAGATGGTGAAGGGATCATTCGTGTAATATATTATGATGCAATGTGATGGTATTCATTTTAAACAGTGTGTACTAGCGATTTTATTTAGTGACAAGCACAGTAAGCACATAGATCGGCACCTTTCAAATGTGAGGTCACTATATATGTTATCAGAGCAATGTGTTGACCGTAGTTTAGTGACCCTAAGTTTGGGTTAGAAATGGGAAAAGGAATTTAGGATTAAAAAATTATTTTATTCAACTCTCTAAAAAGAAAATTTCTGCATTTTATAGTTTCTCGTGATCTCATCCACTATTACCTTATACAATATCTCCCCTTATTTAAGATGAGTTATACTGGCGGTACAACTCAATTTGTACGAGAACAAGGAAGATGAACACGAGAAGATTGACTCTACGTCTCGACTACACAACACTCAAAAATACCTCAAGAAAGATGAAGAGGAACTTGAATCACTCAAGAAAGAAATAGTCTAGACCACCACTTTAATCCTTTATTAGACCATCTATGTCAGGATGGTATATTGATCATACCAAATATTGCGGTATGGAAATACTATATTGTTTGTTGTATGTGTTTGAACCATGTTGCTTGATGTGATGAATGCTTGTTAGATATTGTTTGCATGATGAATTGTCTTGATCTGCTGTCTATGGGTGGATTCTTTCTTAGATCTTCTATCTATACTCATCTTTGCTAAGCCCAAACAAATCTATCCCCGACGTGACAATAATGAGGAAAATGACAACAACCCCGAGATGATACTTGCAATGCAGCGGCTATTAGATGCCCACACACAGTTGACTCAAAACCTAGCGAAGAAAAACAACAACGGTTTACCCTAGGGAATGCAACAACTGTTAGATACCCAGACTCAAATATGATGTCTCGGAATATGGCCAACAATGAACTATGGAAACATGGGATTAAAAGAAGAAGTTTCAGAACAATCTCGAGCCTGCAAAGGAATAGGGCACACATCCAAGGAACATCATGAACAGTGGCCACAATGTGATGCAAGCTATCCAGGTGAGGAGTACCGAACAGTTCCCGTTACTAGTTTCCTATGCAAAGGAATTGACCACATCCCTGCTTAGTGCCACCTCTATCTTAAGGTGCAACAAGTGAATAAGTTAGTCAAGGATAAGATGCACCAAGCTCTCAATAAGATCTCAGAAGAGGCAAGAACCACGACTAATGACGAAGCCAGGCTCAATACTCAGAAAAATGCATCAATTGCCACCAAAATGTGTTGTTATTCATGTGAACAAGAAGGTCAATTTTCTTGAGATTGCTCCATCTAACGAAACCGTTGAGGTAGAATATGAAAAACAAGAATTAAAGGATTATGTTGTCATTGGAAAGAACTACAAAGAAGATAAATATAAGTCACATCACTTGTTTCTCGTGCAAAAATGAAGGACGTTATGCTAATGATTGTCTAGAGAAGAAACTTGAGAACACCCACAAAAAAATCAAACAAAAGGGACCTCAGCCAAATCAAATGCTTCAAATGCGGAGACTAGGGACATTATGTTGATAAATTTTCATGAGAGGCAACTCCAAACCCGCCCCAACAACTTTCACAAGAAGGACATCGGCCCAGTGGGGTGTTTCACGTGTAAGAAGTTGGGACACTACTCATGGAATTGCCCTGAGAAGAAGAATGGCAAAATGTAAGACCCAACCTATTCTATAGGGGGCCGGTGACCCTTGACAACTGAACCACTGATACGTCTCCAACGTATCAATAATTTCTGATGTTTCATGCTTGTTTTATGTATCATTGTCACATGTTTTATATGCATTATATACCATTATTATACATTTTCTGGGACTAACCTATTAACAAGATGCCACAGTGCCAGTTCCTGTTTTCTGCTGTTTTTGGTTCCAGAAAAGCTGTTTGGGCAATATTCTCGGAATTCGACGAAACAAAAGCCAAACCTCCTATTTTTCGAGGGACACACGGAGCCAGAAGGGCAAGCCAGGGGGAGGCCCACGGCCTCCAAACCACACGCTCGCGCGGCTAGGCCCACAGGCGCGCCGGGAGGTGAGGAGGGAGCCCAGGACCTCCGCCGACATCGCCCCTTCGCCTATATATTGCCTCAGACGCGAAAACCCTAAAATACCAAGTCATATTCCACGAAGAGTTCCGCAGCGCCGCCGCCATCGACGACAAGTTTCGGGGGACAGAAGTCTCTGTTCGGCACGCCGCCGGGACGGGGAATTGCCCCCGGAGCCATCTCCATCGACTCCACCGCCATCTTCATCGCCGCTGCTGACTCCCATGATGAGGAGGGAGTAGTTCTCCCCCGAGGCTGAGGGCTCTACCGGTAGCTATGTGGTTCATCTCTCTCTCCATGGTGTGATCTTTATGTGATCATGTGTATTGCTAGTATCGCGAATACATTAATAATGTTTATGCTACTCAAGTGATTTTGTCTAGTTTCTGGAGTCATTGTGACAACACGGTATCAAGGTGACAGTGTGGGTACTTGTGTGACTCTATGAATAATTTAGACATTTATCATGGCTTATTCTTGGGAATTGTGGTGTTTGTTTACTCAGACTTTGAGGTGTGCTCTTGCAGCCCTACGCATAGTACTCTTGCTTCATCAAGAAGGAGAATAATCCCGAGTAGTATTTACTTGTGTTCAGTTGTGCTAATCTAGTTGAATATGTAGATGTTACTCTTTATCTATTATGCACTCTAGAGGTTACTTTAATATGAACTCCGGTACTCTCCACGGTGTAAAGGTGACAGTGTGTGCACCGTGTGTGATTCCTTTATGACGTTGTGGCGCTTGTTTACTCCGGCTTGAGGTGTGCTTTTGTAGCCCTACACAATGAATGGTGTTTGTTATCCAACAAGAGAGTGTTTAAGAGTAGCTTTTACTTATTCAGTTATGAGATCATTGTTGAGAGTGTCCACTAGTGAAAGTATGATCCCTAGGCCTTGTTTCTAAGCATTGAAACACCGTTTACAACAAGTTCTGCTACATGTTTGCTTGCTGCCATCTTTATTTCAGATTGCAGTTACTACTTATAATCATCCCTATCACTTGTATTTCACTATCTCTTCGCCGAACTAGTGCACCTATACATCTGACAAGTGTATTGGGTGTGTTGGGGACACAAGAGACTTCTTGTATCTTAATTGCAGGGTTGCTTGAGAGGAATATCTTTGACCTCTACCTCCCTGAGTTCGATAAACCTTGGGTGATTCACTTAAGGGAAACTTGCTGCTGTTCTACAAACCTCTGCTCTTGGAGGCCCAACACTGTCTACAAGAATAGAAGCACACGTAGACATCAAGCTATTTTCTGGCGCCGTTGCCGGGGAGGTAAGTGTTGGAAGGTATCTCCTTTAGATTCTGCAATTATTTCTTTTTGTTTCTTGTTTTTATTTTCACTAGTTAGGCTTAATGGAAAACAACAAAAAAATTAGAGATCTTTATGAACTTTATATTGAATTAGGACATGATGCTTTTGAAGAGAAAATTAAAAAACCTATGGAAAATTATTTGCATGATGGTAGCAATGTTATTACTATAAATGCTTTGAACACCATTATTGCTAATGCTATGCAAAGCTCTAAGCTTGGGGAAGCTGGTTTTGATGAATATGATATTTTTAGTCCCCCAAGTTTTGAGGAGAAAATTTTCTTTGATGATACTTTGCCTCCAATTTATGATGATTATAATGATAGTGGTATTTTGGTGCCACCTACTATGGAGGATAAAGTTTATTATGATTATACTATGCCTGCAATTTATGATGAATACAATGATGGTTGTGATAGTTTTACTCTCACTATTACTAATAAAATTGATTATGCTTATGTGGAGAGTAATGATACTTTATGCATGTGGATCATGATAAGAATGCTTTATGTGATAGCTATATTGTTGAGTTTATTCATGATGCCACTGAAAATTATTTTGAGAGAGGAAAGTATGGTTATAGAAATCTTCATGTTACTAAATTTCTTCTCTTTATGATGAAGGTTTTGAGCTTTCTCTTGATTTGCTTTTATTTGCTGGGTACTTTAAGACCTACTGGTCCTTATGAGAGAGGGAGACATGTTTCATATATCACAATAATATTAAGTCTTCTCTCTTTATGTTGAAATTTTTGAAGTTGCACTTGTTTTGCTTCTATGCTAGTCACTTTGCTTCATTGATTTGTTTTCTTACAAGACTCCTATGCATAGAAGAGTGTTAGATTTAAACATGTTTTATATATGCTTCTTGATGCTCTCTTATTCAACTCTCATCATATGAGCATCATAAAAATCACTATGCCTAGCTAAAAGGCTTTAAAGAAAAGCGCTTATGGGAGACAACCCATTGTTTTTATTTCTGTTATTTTTTTTTCTTTGAGTCAAGGTGTTTGTTACTTCTGTAGCAACTCCTTTGTATCTTTATTTTATTGCATTGTTGTGCCAAGTAAAGTTTTATTGAAAGTTGATGCAAGATTTGGATTTCTGCGCAGAGACAGATTTTTAGCTGTCACGATTTGAGCTTCTCCTGCAGAAAATTCGAAAAATTCTGTAAAAAATCACGCATCTTCCTCAGATATGTACGCAACTTTCATTAATGGACCAGTTCCATCTGAGCAACTTAAGTGCCTCGAAAAAATTCGTCTTCAGACTGTTCTGTTTTTGACAGATTCTGCCTTTTGTTTTGCATTCGCTCTTTTACGATGTTTGTGTGGATTTCTTTGCTCCACAAAGCATTGGTGGCTGTAGCTAATGTCCAGAAGCTTTGGGAATGATTGTATCATTACAGAATATGAGAATTTTTGATTATGCACTAACCCTCTAATGAGAACTGTTTGAGTTTGGTGTGAAGGAAGTTTTCAAGGATCAAGCGAGAAGGGTGATATTATGTGATCAAGAAGAGTGAAAAGCTAAGCTTGGGGATGCCCCCGTGGTTCATCCCCAACCATATTCAGAGAGACTCAAGCGTCTAAGCTTGGGGATGCCCAAGGCATCCCCTTCTTCATCAACAACTTATCAGGTCATCTCTAGTGAAACTATATTTTAATTCTTTCACATCTTATGCGCTTTACTTGGAGCGTCTGTGTGCTTTTATTTTTGTTTTGTTTGAATAAATTCGGATCCTAGCAATCCTTGTGTGGAGAGAGACACGCTCCGCTTTTTCATGTGAATACTCATGTTCTTCACTTATATTTGTTGAGTATTCTTAACTAGCTACTGCAGTGCTTTTAGCTCCTGTTTTTCATGCATCTCTTTGAGCTGTTAGCACGTGTTTATAAATACTCTCTTGCTGCATTATATTATCATTTGGAGAGTTTATGTTTAAGTAAGTTGTTTGGTGTTTGCTTGGAAGAAAGAAAATGCTGCATGTGGTAGTGGTATGAAAACTTGCATAATCTTGTAGATCATTGAAACTTTGATAACTTGATTCTTTGCAAATGTTTTGAGATATTTAGATGGTAAAGCTTGCTGGTTAATTAAGTTAAAATCATTAGTGGATTGTTGTCTTTAAGCTTGTACCGTACTACAAACTCTAAAATTGTTGAAGGTGTAGTTGGACTTGATAGCTTTCCATGTCTGAAAGTTCATTGTAATAACTAAGTTGTGCTGAAGGTCGAGGGATCTAACGGGGTACTTGTACCGCCGTGAACGGCCCTTCTTGGAGTGAATTTTAATCATGCTCTTAATGTTGAACCTGCTAGTTGTTTGCAATAAACTTGTGAGTTCTTTTTGACTAATGTTAAGCTACGGTTTTTGGCACTTCCACCATCCATATTTGCTAGCCTCTTCGGTGCTGTGCATTGCCTTCTGCTCACATTGAGAGTTGTGCATACTTCGCCAGTACATCCAACCCCGTGGGAGGACTTCCTCTTGTTCTCCTACACATAAGCCATACATCTTCCTCAAAACAGCCACCATACCTACCTACCACAGCATTTCCATAGCTGTTCCGAGATATATTGCCATGCAACTTCCATTTACATTACATGACTTGTTGTCATTCATCACTTATATATTGCTTTGCATGATTCTATACAGCTGATGTGTGGTTTACCCATGTTACGCTAGATCATTGCATATCCTGCTACACTGGCAGAGGCATACAGTTTTATACATCATGTTTTGTTCATTATGAGTTATTTGTACCAAAAAGTTGTTGTCATATTAGAGTGTTGCCCCTGAAAGTGAAAAGAGCCATGGAGGCCATCGAAAAGAGAAACAGAAAAAAAAAAAAAAAAAAAAAAAAAAAAAGAATAAAGAAAAAGGGGGCAACATTACTATCCTTTATCCACACTTGTGCTCATGTTTAGCACCTGCAGTATTCATAGTCATCATTTGTGCTCATGTTTAGCACCTATACTCCATGTGAGAGAGTTTTCATGTTCTACTTGTATAACTATGTGGGGAATTTACACTATAGAACTTGGGTTGTATATTCCAATGATGAGCTTCCTCAAAAGTGCTCTAGGTCTTCATGAGCAACCAAGTTGGATGCACCCCCACTAGTTCCATTGGAGAGCTTTCATACACATATAGCTCTATGTGCATCCGTTGCATGGCAATCACTACTCCTTACATAGCTTCGATTATAAGACTTCCTCTTGTCTAATGATCACTTATAGCTTTGTGAGACTTTCTTCCATTGGCCTTCCAAACCCCCATTAATGTTCTCTTTGCCATAACATCCTGGTGCCAATACCAAATGCTTGCGCTCACCGGTTGAGTAGACTTCGAAACAGTTGATTCATGACGTTCATGTTTATGTTTACTTGGCTGAATCCTTCTATGTTATGAAAATTTGCTTGATGCTTGGATTGAAGGATAGAACTCCTATGCTGGATACTTAAACCATCTTTAATGAACGGTTTCATGTCTTTAAAGCAATAGTTCATGAAAACTTTTAGCTTGTTTGACTCTTGCTTTATTATCTCTTATATCAACTATAGACATTTGCTTTGAATGATTTGATCTCAGCTCACATGCCTTACATTATTATTGATCAAGATTATGTGGTAGCATGTCACCTCAGAAATTATTTTGTTTTTATCGTTTACCTACTCGAGGACGAGTAGGAACTAAGCTTGGGGATGCTTGATACGTCTCCAACGTATCTATAATTTCTGATGTTTCATGCTTGTTTTATGTATCATTGTCACATGTTTTATATGCATTATATACATTATTATACATTTTCTGGGACTAACCTATTAACAAGATGCCACAGTGCCAGTTCCTGTTTTCTGCTGTTTTTGGTTCCAGAAAAGCTGTTCGGGCAATATTCTCGGAATTCGACGAAACAAAAGCCAAACCTCCTATTTTTCCGAGGGACACACGGAGCCAGAAGGGCAAGCCAGGGGGAGGCCCACGGCCTCCAAACCACACGCTCGCGCGGCTGGGCCCACAGGCGCGCCGGGAGGTGAGGAGGGAGCCCAGGACCTCCGCCGACATCGCCCCTTCGCCTATATATTGCCTCAGACGCGAAAACCCTAAAAACCAAGTCATATTCCACGAAGAGTTCCGCAGCGCCGCCGCCATCGACGACAAGTTTCGGGGGACAGAAGTCTCTGTTCCGGCACGCCGCCGGGACGGGGAATTGCCCCCGGAGTCATCTCCATCGACACCACCGCCATCTTCATCGCCGCTGCTGACTCCCATGATGAGGAGGGAGTAGTTCTCCCCCGAGGCTGAGGGCTCTACCGGTAGCTATGTGGTTCATCTCTCTCTCCCATGGTGTGATCTTTATGTGATCATGTGTATTGCTAGTATCGCTGAATACATTAATAATGTTTATGCTACTCAAGTGATTTTGTCTAGTTTCTGGAGTCATTGTGACAACACGGTATCAAGGTGACAGTGTGGGTACTTGTGTGACTCTATGAATAA
Source organism: Poa pratensis (assembly GCA_947311845.1). NCBI lineage: Eukaryota > Viridiplantae > Streptophyta > Magnoliopsida > Poales > Poaceae > Poa > Poa pratensis. The sequence goes on along the minus strand of CAMZMU010000083.1, from coordinate 34,683,129 downwards.
TTTAGACATTTATCATGGCTTATTCTTGGGAATTGTGGTGTTTGTTTACTCAGACTTTGAGGTGTGCTTTGCAGCCCTACGCATAGTACTCTTGCTTCATCAAGAAGGAGAATAATCCCGAGTAGTATTTACTTGTGTTCAGTTGTGCTAATCTAGTTGAATATGTAGATGTTACTCTTTATCTATTATGCACTCTAGAGGTTACTTTAATATGAACTCCGGTACTCTCCACGGTGTAAAGGTGACAGTGTGTGCACCGTGTGTGACTCCTTTATGACGTTGTGGCGCTTGTTTACTCCGGCTTGAGGTGTGCTTTTGTAGCCCTACACAATGAATGGTGTTTGTTATCCAACAAGAGAGTGTTTAAGAGTAGCTTTTACTTATTCAGTTATGAGATCATTGTTGAGAGTGTCCACTAGTGAAAGTATGATCCCTAGGCCTTGTTTCTAAGCATTGAAACACCGTTTACAACAAGTTCTGCTACATGTTTGCTTGCTGCCATCTTTATTTCAGATTGCAGTTACTACTTATAATCATCCCTATCACTTGTATTTCACTATCTCTTCGCCGAACTAGTGCACCTATACATCTGACAAGTGTATTGGGTGTGTTGGGGACACAAGAGACTTCTTGTATCTTAATTGCAGGTTGCTTGAGAGGAATATCTTTGACCTCTACCTCCCTGAGTTCGATAAACCTTGGGTGATTCACTTAAGGGAAACTTGCTGCTGTTCTACAAACCTCTGCTCTTGGAGGCCCAACACTGTCTACAAGAATAGAAGCACACGTAGACATCAACCACCACTAAGGGAAGACATAATTCTTCACTGAAAAGTGTCCAATACGAAATAAAACTTGTGCAAGTGTATCCAGGAATAATATTTACGGAGTAAGATGTATGAGTAGTCGATTCACATATGTAATGACAAAAAGTTATGGTAAGGAATAAAACTTTTATGATTACTATTAATGTCAAACCATGGTGAAAAATACAATTTGATGTGAAGATTGATCTACAAGTAAAAATGGATATGTAGGATTGAAGTTTTATGAGCTATGATGGCATGGAGTGCCTACTAAACAAAGAAGAATCACTGAAAATCTACAACTTGTGAGCTGATGTTCTATAAGAATTTCGCAATCCAATACTTTTGAAGAATCGACAGTTCAACTTTGTTTTGTCTCCTGCGTTGGATAAATGGGATTCAATTTTGAATCTCAGTTTGTGCCCATCGAAACTTCCTAAAGAAAACACCCTAAAAACTGAGTCACATTACTCCGCGAACACACCACAAAGAATGAAGTCACTCGGTGCTGCCACTCCGACTTGCCGAGGGGGGTGCTGCAATAACCAAGAGCAGGCTCATGGTCGAGTATGTTCTAGACGTGTAGTTGACATGGTCTTCAAGATTTAAAAATTCAGCATTGTAGTATGTGTATAGAAACAAAGAAAAACTCTAGAAATACTTTCAAGACATTCGATTTTCTTATATGAATATTAAAAGTGAAGGGTTATCCAAAACACCACTTATTTAGAGGCAATACTACTTGGACTTAAACAATCAAACACTTATCGGCTCTAGAAGCTTGGTTTCATTATGTTAGCATGGCAATGACGAGTTACAAGAAGCATAGATAGAGTACATCATAGTACATTTGACCAGCATGTAAAACCCGACTGATCTGATCTGTACCGAGGTGAGGGAGAGGCATATGTGACGCTGCCAGCCAGGACATGGGTCAGGCTGAGGCCGTTGAACTGCACGCGGGTCGAAACCTAACACATTTCTATTGCAGCTGCGTGCCTAGACTGCCAATAACAGCGTGCTTCTGCCATGCCCATGTCCCCTCCTTGCTAGTCAAACAAGATAGTACAGAGTAGGGGATTTCAATGAGACATCAATTGCCCCTCGAAACAACAGAGTTAGTTTCAAATGGTCAGATCAGAATGACATTTTGTGTGTGGCGACTTGTGTATACTATCCGTATATGTGTAGCGGGCAAATGCCGATAAAGTATTCCGCTGATGAAGCTTGGAGACTATATATTAGTGACATGTAAGTATGTATCTGAATTCTCATGCATCGGGTCACCCATAAAATCAATATGCCGATGATAGACATGATGAGTTAGACTGATTAATATGGAACTCCTCATGTCAGGTGTTCCACAATTTTATCCACCGGCAGCCGACTCGCAATGTGCGGGTTTGTCGTCATATACAAGTGAAGTTGGATACTCCGATGGTCATTGAAAGATCAAAATAGGAGAGAAACTCCGGATATCGGTTACAAGTGGGATCTTTGTCGCAACATCGTTGCTACACCATGTACTACGATCTAGGCAACACAATACCGACTACATGCACCATATTTTTGGCATGGTCTCGTTACCTGAAAAGTTAAAAATTTAAGAAAACAATTAAAAGAAGAGGCACCAGAGAGTCATGACTTAATGATGTGAGTGTTGATAAGATATTGTAGTGCTATGGTTTCTTTTGATATAATCTCACATTTTTAATCAAAACTAGCACAATGTATGTGGTTCGCTACGGAACAAACACTATTTTTCATGAACCAGGCGACAATGTAACTTGTTGCTTGTGAGGCTATGCGATTGACAAAGCGAGCAAGACGGGTTTCTCAAGATACAGCCTAGTGCCGCAAGTGTCCTTGATGCTGGAGTGTTGATGTAATGTGTTCTTTTTATTTGTGTAGAAAGCCAAACATACATGAGTAGCGTCCAGGTTGCAAGGTAAAATATTCGACAACAAGACATGAACATGTTTCAATTTGTTACAATATGTAGCTTAAAATCGTGGAGTACAGAGTAAAAGATTGTCGACTGAACTATTAACCACAATAGCAGAATATAAAACTGAAGGCGGTATTGCCTATTGCGTACTCAGTTTTTCGTAGTACAGAGCAAGTGGTCAAAGGGCTCTTGTGGAGTGAAAGTGCTCGCCATCAAATCGCCAGGTTTTGCATATGTAACTGGTTGGTGCAGCCTTCCACTGTGCCGCTTAACCTGTACCAAATATAATGGTCGATTCGTATGCTCCGAAGCAGTCAATCAAGTTGTAGATGCCTTTTAGATGAGTTCTGTAGATACTCAATGGCAAATAGAGCGCAGTATAATACATAATGGGCAAGTATCGTGATACTATTGGTTTCCTTAAATTTAGGCACAAATCCACTGTAATAAAGATTTTTTCTGAACAGCGCAAACTAACAAGTAACAAAAATTGACCATGACGCAAAATAGTACCAGTTTAGCATGAAAAATATGCCCGTGCGTTGCTACGGGAAAATCATTAAAAAAGTCTTCTCGCCGGATAAATACACGAAACCAGTTTCTTCTTGAGTGACAAAACTTGTAATCCGCCTTCTAGAGCGAAATCGTGCAAATCAGGTTATTCCTACAATTTGTGCAAAGAGAATGTCGCAAAGCACATATTACTTTAATAGTATTTACTATTCAGCCCAACCCTCACCATTTTAGGGTAAACCTTCTAGCCTACTGCTATAATTTCTCATAACCAATACCATCTGCTTGATTCCAAAGTAAACCTGCTAAATGTTTCAAAGAGTGGCAGGGTGACATATGTAAAGCTGTTCAGTCCATAGTCCACACTCCACGGCGTTAAAAACGAGACCAACTAGAACTAGCACTTGGTGGCATATTATTATAGAAGAAGTGCTCTTAGTGAGAATTTCAGGAAATTCGTCCCCGATGGGGATCGAACTCAGATCGCTGGGTACGCACCGCGACAACTACCACTAGGCTTCTGCCTCGTTCTCCGCGACGTTTAGTGCACACAACATTTTAGCCAATAGTCGAAAATTATCATGAAACACAATCCTTGGTATTCTACTGATCCAATGTATTGAAGTGAAAAGTTCACGAACCAAGTATGATGTCCGATGAAAGAAAAATATTCTAAGATATAAAGACGAGCTAACACTGACGAATCATGCTTCAGGAAGTGTAAATGTCGTTTAACACTTAGATAATCACATATATGCGTGGGCCTCCATAATGCAGCAACCCTTGCAAACACAATAATTTTTGTCCATAGCCATAATCAACAATCCATAAGAAACTGAAAAATGAGAGTTGCATGAATTCCATTATGTTTTTGTTTGCCATAATCAATGGAACGTAGCTGAACATGAAGTTCTGAGTATAGTTTTTTTTTGCGAAACACAGTACAACGAATAAACTGTAACTTTTCTGCTACAAGAGAATCCGCAACCACCACCGTCCTTGGCCGTAGACTTGTTCTTCACCTCAAATTTTTTATTGCAAATCTTTCTCGTGTTCCCATGCCAGGTAAGTGTTTTAGCTAAATGAACATGAAGCGAGCCCAGCCATTGCATTGTAGTCCCGACATCCTTGCGATCATTGCATTATCTCGTGAGCCATATACCGCTCATTTTTAACGAAACTGGACGGTAAAAAACATGAAGATGAGCCGTTGGGTACATGCGGTGCAGGAGAGGAAGCTTTTAGCTGAAGTCAACGGTTGACACACTTGAGGACGTACCACCATGGCGGGAACCAAAAGCGGCGGGCATGCAGTGCCGACTGCCGGTAAACTGCAACTATATTGCAATCACGAGGGTGGAGTGAGCTGAATTATTTGGTGAGACGCAGACGCACAGGAGGTTCACAAGGATATGTTGGATTTTTTTCCCTTTTTGCGAATGGTAAAATATATGCATTAAGCCATTAACCGTGAGGTTTACAATCGTTTAGGCATAGAGAGGGGAATCAGCTGGTCCTGTCCCTAACCACACAACAGTAGTAGAAGGTCGGATCCTACGTATTTCTTTTTCAAGGATATGCCATGAAATAATATCAGGGTTAATAAAAGAAGGGCCAAGAGGCCAAGATTATATCGCGGGCTGGCACAGACGCCGAGCGTGCACTCACGCTGCCAAGCAGTTACAACTCGACACCTACTACTCGACAAACCTCCACAGCTCAGCCCCACCAATAATTTCTTACCATGCGTGTTAAATCATCACAAACTGACGTTTGCATCTTAAAACTCCCGCAGCATATGAGTGCAATGCTTGTGCAGCAGACTTGAGCAACATATCATGCCCTCAAGTGTGGCCTCAAGTGTGGGTAAAGCGGACAATCCATCCTCGACCAACAAGAACATAAATAGAGAAAGGTGATCACCATGTCATAGCCCTCGCAGCGGTACAAAACAGATTCAAGAGGGCGCCATTGAATTTAACCACGTATCTCACTGCGGAGACATGCTGCATAGTTGAGCAAAACCCAACGTTTGCATCATTTGCTTCAAGAATCCCTAGTCGACCCTCTCATATGCCTTTGAGAGATCTAGTTTGTATGTACAAAAATTATTTTTTAGTTCTTTTTCTTGTTGTATGAAGTGGAGACATTCAAAGGCTAGTAAGACAGTGTCCGTAAGTAAACGTCCTTGCAAAAATACACTTGCTCTTCTCGTATAATAACTCTCATAATTGATCTTAGACAGTTCACCAAAACTTTCCGAGACCTTGAGAGAAATAAGGCGATCGGGAGGCGATCCCATCTGCGCTCGACTACACCGGCCGCCACCGGTCCCTGCCTCCTCCGTTGGCCACTCCGGCGACGCGAGGAGGTGGGGACCATGGCGCTTCGGCGCCGGCCTGTAGTTAGGGTTTGCCTAGTGTTTTCTTGGGGTGCCGTTGGGGTGGTGGGAGCGGCACCCGGGCAAATAAATATGCCTCAACTCCACTCCCACACCGGCGGCGACCTTCACGGCGACGCCTCGGAGTTGATGGCAACGTGTGCTGCTTGGTCCTTCAGATCGGCAGCTTGGTCTTCTCGCCGTTCTTCAGATCTGGCGAGATCAGTTTCTCGTTGTGTTGCTGGCGTTCGTGGTTATTCGCGACGACGCTGGCGGCCGGGGCGAGGTGGTTCTTCTGGAGCGAGGATGTTGGTCCGGAGGTGGTGGATCTGCCGTTCCTCGGTCGACATGCCACAGCGACATGTGCCTTGCTGCGTGCAGCGGGCCTGTTCATCGACTCACAAAGCCTCGTTGGCGATGGTGCTTTCTCGGATCTTGCAATGGTGGAGGCTCGGCGTCTTTTCCGGCGTTCGCCTCGGCGCTAGAATTGGGCGACGGCCGCTCGCTACGGTGGTTGCAGGAAACCCTAGGGATCGTTTTGTATTTCTCGATCTTTTAGGTTTTTATCTGCAAATTCAGGATAATCATTTTATCCAGTTTGTCTTTTAGTTTCCATATATGTTGCTTATTGTAACTTGATTTTCGTTTAATGAAATATGTGGTTGCTCTCAAAAAAAAAAAACTTTCCGAGACCACTTTGTAAACAACAATGTATAAGATTATTCGGTGAAAATCTATCATTTTTTGTTGTCTCCGATTGAGTGCGAGTCTAAATTTTCGTGTTAATGATTATGGGCATTGCACATACACATTTGTATTGTTGTAATTGCGCAAAAAACGACTGCCAAGCGCCGACCAAATATTTCCAGGCTATATGAACGCCGTTATTTATTTGGTTGTGCAAATGGGCCTTCTCGATTGGAAAATTTGGGGCCTTGCTTTTGGGCCTTCGCATGGAGCTAGGAAGAAAACAGAAGATGCATATCCAAGGCCCAGAATTAGAAGACGCTGGAAAATTAAAAACAACAACCGGAATTGGATCGGGTATTGAACCCGACGTGAATCGAACACGCAGCCTTCTGATCTGGAGTCAGACGCGCTACCATTGCGCCACGGATCCGGCATTGATGTTTCCTCTTATCACCATGTTAAATAACGTACACACGACGATAACCAAAATCTTGGAGAAATCATTCTGGAGGGGACGGTTTTTTCCAACGTCCGCGTCTATCAGACGAAGATTTTGATTTAACGCGAAACCTTATTTGTACATTGTGTGACGGAATTTGATGTATCTGCTGAGTCAGTGATGCCTTCAAATATGCAGGAGACTCGGCACTCTCATATGTAGTACCTGTGATGGTGTGAAGTTGTGAACGTTTGCTTCTACCTTGCAAATGCGTTGACTGTGTAATTTAGAGATTCACTTTTCACCAGATTTTTTCCCCCATTTTTTTTGGCAGCAAAACCGGAGGTTCTTTCCGGCGAATCCATTGCCACCAGAGATGGCATACAGTATAACTTATATAGCTGGGCCTTCTTCTATGTCCATTAGTCATTTCAGCCCGCCAGGGTGAGTGAGCAGGATGATCGATTTGTGTGCGACACTGGGCCACTTCTTTTGGGTTTATGCTTATGCAAAACCGGTTTCTGGATTCCGGTGGGGAGAAACTGTTGTGGGGAGAAACTACAAGAAACTGATAGGAGACTTCTTTTGAGCTTATAAAGTTTTGGCTTATTTGTTGTGTTAGTCATGAAATGTCTCTAATACCCCTAAATTTGATATGTGCCTTAAATAAAATGATGATATCTTACATACGCTATTTTTTGGTAGTGATTTCGGAATTACAATATCTTTCTCGCTTCTACATACATGCATTTTGGAATAGGCATACATCATAAAATTTTGTTTGACCACAAGTTATCATATTGAAGTTGACTGAAAAACAAATAATCACACAAGATTAGCCACGAAAGAGATGCATTCCCTTCTGACATTCCAACAAACAAGTGCAGTGCAAAATGTGGATGGTGAAACGTGCTAGCAGGAGGTTGAGCAGGAGGTCAACAGCGAGCTACTGGACGAACAGCAATTCGTCGGCGAGGTCCCTAGTCGGCAGCCATTGCGGAGGTCGAGCACACACCTCGTCGACGGGCAGCACCGCGCCGAGCGCTAGTGGCGGCGTCGCTGGGTTCCGGCCGAGCTAGCTTGAGGTCGTCGCCGGTCGGAGACGAGGACGTGGGGTGGAGAGGAGGGCGGCGTGGGTGGACAGGAGGGTGACGGAGGCTGCATAGGGCGGGGCGGCGGCGGCGTGTGGTGCTGCCGAGCTGGACAAGACGAAGCTCGCCCTGGTGCGGACGAGCACGAGAAGATGCTGGCGGCGTTGATGCGGAAGAGCTCGAGGTGCTGATGCGGGCTTGGTGCGGACAAACTCGAGGAGAAGCAGTCGGCGTTGATGCGGAAGGGCTCGAGTTGCTTCTGCCGGCCTTGGTGCGGACGAACTCGAGGAGAAGCTACCGGCGACCGACGGGGTGAAGCAGAGCCAGGGTGGGCGAAGCAGAGGCGGAACGGCGGAATCCGGCGGTGGAATGGAGAGATCCAGCGGTGGGCTACCGGGATCCGGCGGCGGCGGGGGTGGAAGGCGGCGGCGGCGGTACTACGTGGGCAGGGCGGCGACGGATGGGGAGAGGAAGGAGAAGGTCGGGGATGGGTGCGGGTCAATTTTCTTTTTCTTTTCGCGAGGACGTTCGGTTCACTGCGACTCGGGCCTCGCGGTGGCAATCGTCCGTAATTTCGCTCAACAAGATGTCCATTTGCCGAAAACGGTTCGCGTCTTTGCTTAGAAGCTCGGGAAACTCCGCAAAAACGAGTCGAGGGCTGCTTCTAGGTTCCTTCACGAATCGAGTTTTACGGTGGAAATAAGCGAGCGAGAAACTGGAGGGTTCTTTTGGGCTTCTGCGGTATGGAGCCCAGAAGCAGCCCCAGAAGCCCAAAAGAAGGGGCCCACTGCGAGGGAGCGAACCGAGGCAGTCAGGCAGTGTTTTTTTTCCCCTCGGAATGGGCATAGCCCTGCCTCTACATCATCAGAGCGATACACACATTCATTTTTATTTCATAATTTTAGTTTAAAAATGTCTATTACAACTCAAAGATAGCCCAAAGTTGCTACATGAATCAATCAAAAAAAAAAAAAAACGCAACACGTCTACACATCTTGCAAATATGTAGCCAGACTGGTTGAAAATAGCTCAGACAATCGCCATCATTCGGATACATCCTACATACATAAACTCTTGCTGCTCTGGTGGTAAGAGGAGGGACCACATATGGATCTAATATGTAGCCGATGAACAACCTGCAAAAAGTGAGGAACTGCAACCTTGTTAAAAACCACATCATTTTTAAAATTTCACAGTGCCCCAAGTCAATGCGAATACGGGTTTTAGTATGTTTCTCCACCACATGTAACCAGTCACTAAACATATTAGCCACACTTCGTAGGCGGTGAAATATTGAACGTAAAACGCAGGAGTCTATAAATATTACGTGTGAAAAAACAAGATATAAACAAGTCAGGCAGTGGAGTCTGCGTACCAATTCACGGGAAGCTGGGGATAACCTCAGAAAGTTCAGATCAGCAGTTTCTTTCGAGTGGATTACAGCGACAAATCTCGTGAACCTTTTGATTTTGTTTCGGTGATAAGGACTTGTATTGCACGTGCTACTGTATTTATGTATGCCGTAAATTCATCGGCTAATACTGTATAGAAAATGAACTATGATGGGTAGTTGGGTACCTAGTAGATGATGCTATTCCTCCTCACGATCGCCACACTGCACAGCATAGATCAGCGGAAACCATGGCGAATTCAGCAAAACGAGCAGATCACCGGAGCATCTTCGCACCTCTCGCAACGTGAATGCCATGTTTAGTTCCTCATACCCCCTCTCGGAGTCTCGGAAGACTAGCTGGTCATGTTCAAGCTAGTTCTTAATTTGATTAATCTAAATCAAGTGGCGCTGCGAACAATAAGAAAACTCGGTTGGCCGGCGCTTTGGTTGATTTGATTGCTTGGTTAAATAGGAGAAAGATGATGCATAGCCGGAGCCTCGATGGTCTCGCGTGATTCGATTCGGCCGTGATCTCCGGCGGCGGCGGCAGCCAGGTCGGTGATCTGCTCGCGACATCCCACGCAATGTAATGTATGATATTAGGGTCATCCAAATGTTTGGTCCATGTACCTTCGACCTTCGTACGCAACATGCCTTACTGAAGCTCATTTCGATATATAGTACTCTCTCCGTTTTTTAATATAAGATGTTTTAACTTTTGTCCACATACACATGTGCACAAATGTATGTAGACACATTTTTGTGTGTATGTTCACTCATTTTAGTGTGCATATAGACAACATGTGTAGCACCTAAAACATCTTATATTAAAAAACGGAGGGAGTACTACTGTAAAGATTACTAGCCTGTACTATCTCTTAGTACATAATTCAGTAAACTGTTATATTTCAAGGAGAACAAATTAAAGAAAATCATCATCTGCAAACAGCATGTTCCTATCGGCCCACAAATCGAACACACCACCAGAATCGTACGTTGATGGCACTCTCGATCGGCCCACAGATTTAAATTTTCAATGCGTAGTTCAGTGAGTCAACCATTGTATTACTTGCCCCACGCGTTGCAGCTCCAAACAAGAACATTGAAGGGCACCTAACACTCTACGTTAGCCCTTCGAGACGCGACTCTGAAGTATGATCACACGAGTGTCCATACCATGCGACCCCACTGCGAAGATGGGCAGGCAACCTGGAACAATCTGTCGTTTTGGTCATATGTGCTCAAATTAAGCCACCTTAAATTGGTTCTTAGTTATATATTCGGACAAAGCTGCAAATCCGTTGCTCAAGAGTCAACAACATCCTGCAATTGCAACGGCGTGTCGTACGTAAAATTTAAAATTTTGCATGTAAAGTGTGTCGCCCAGAAACTAAAGTCCTAAATCCGCCATCTCAAAATGTTGCTTTGCAACCTAGATGGAATGAGTGTAAAATCTGTTTTTTTAGTATCCTCTCGTCGTGTAGCTATTAAAGGTGGCATGTAAATTATATCATACTCCAATCATTACTAATATCTTTGACAATCCCTTAAGGAGTTTTAATTGTAATTTCATGACTTTAACTGTAGTAACAACTGATGACTTCTGTTGGTCATGCCAACTTTCTAGAAATGATGTTTTTACATAAGAGGAAAATATATTTTCATGTGCGAGTAATGATCTACTCAATCGAATGTTAAGGCAACTCCAACGATATCCCTCAAATGTTTTGCTTCTGTCTGTTTGGTCATGACAGCCAAACAGTCCCCAACGACACTCCCAAACTGACAGTTTGTCCACGGGCAGTCCGTTTGGGCCCAACCTTGTCCTAAGTTCGGGGTCGGTTTGGGGCTAAAAGAACTGTGTCCGTTGTGTGCTTGTCAGTCTCTCGTGCCGGCAGTTGATACGTCTAAAGCGTATCTATAATTTTTGATTGTTTCATGCTACTTTTATGCTTTTGACACTTGTTTTTTATATTAAGTTTATGATTTATTTGGACTAACCTATTAATAGTTGCAAAAGTGCACAATGTTCTTGTTTTACACTTTGATTGGTAGGAATTATCAAAAATGCAAAAGGAAACATTGTTGGAGTCGAATTGTGACTTTCCTGAAATCTGTCTGCAAACTGTTTTCGGAGATTGTCACGTACGGGGCTGAAGACGACGTCAAATGGAAAACATCTAGTCGCGAAAGTGATGTTAAATTTCCACCAATCGTCGTGGACTAGTGGATCGTCCAAATTGAAGTTCGGACGCTCCAGATATTCCCGTTTTACTGAAGGCAAAATATATGATTACGGAAATCCGAAAGATTATGACGTGATTGACTCCAACTCTTACCAAACTTGGGGGTTTCGGCCAAGCCACGACTTTGGAGACTCATGGGGGCTGAGAGAAGACCCTAGGAAGGTTCTAAAGGTGCCCAAGAGCCCTTGGATCAAAGGGGTATCTATCAGAGGGCCAAAGATGATCGTCCCAGCTTATATAACGAGAGGAAACCCTATTTTTTGGAGGAGCCACCCATTGTCACGATTTTGTAGGCACCAAGTTTTGCCTTCCCCATGGACCTCATCTCCATGGGGGGAGGGCTCCCTACAGCACCAAGAAGCCATGGAGGAAGGGGGCTAAGGGGCGGCGCATCCCCTTGATGGCCGGCGGCGCAAGAGGAGCCCCCTGCGCCATCGCCGGCCGTCCTGCGCTCCTCGTTGCCCTCTTCCTTGTCTTCACCGCCATCTCCATCGCCATCTCCATGTATCTACAACGGTCCACTCTCTCACAAACCTCTGTAATCCCCTAAGTAAACACGGTGTTTTGATGGTACAATTGTTTCTAGATGATCTATACTATGTTTGCGTAGATCTTTTTGTCCTATGGTGAAATGGTTGAATATCTTTGGTTAATTCGAGTTGTATGTTGATATGGTACAGTCCTATGGTGACCATTATATTTATGCGTGCATGGATCATCATCATAGGGTTTGTAGTACGTGTAGAGGAAGGGGAAAGTTCCGCCGGAGCAGCAAGCACCGCTCGTCGGCGGCTCAGCATGCACCTCGTCGGCAACATAATTGAAAGTATAGAGATGATAATCTAGAGGGGTGAATAGGTTTTACAAATTTTACCTTTCTTTTCACAAGTTTTTAACTACGCGGATAAATAATGTGAGCCTAACAACTAAGTGATAAATCCCTATATGATATAATAATATACTTCAATCTCAATGTCCATCATAAAGATAAATACACAAATAAAGAGTTGGGAGAGAAATAACCAATCCACACAGAGACGAAGATATAACCCCGGTGTTCGCTTCCTTGGGAGGAAATTATGTCATCATCGGAGAGATGCGGGATACCATGAAGGATACCGAACGCCACGAAGTTTCACATTCTTCTCCTTGATCCTCCCCCATGAAGTACAATACATATGGTAGGGGCTTAACTATTTACTGGAAGTAACAACTAAATACTTTATAAAAAATCTTGCATTACAAAACAAAAGTTATGTTATAGGTTCTCTATCCTTTTTTTTTTGTATTTGTGACTATTTTCACAACAATTTCATAAAAAAGGTCAAAATCTCACACAATTAAATGACCATATAAGAGCCTTAATGCACCTTGATTCTTGATATTCCCTCCATCAAAGTTTATAAGGCATAATACGAAATCCAGGAAATCTCAAGAGTTAGGCGCAATTTAGACAATTAATGCTCAATTAGAGGAGCGGATGCCCCCACCCAGAAAATACCCTTATTGGGCAATTAGCAATAAGCTACTCCCTGCATTTATATTTGCCACCGATCTCTACCAAAATAAGGCACAAAACGTGATAATTAATGCGACATTGTTGTTTCCTTCGCCCTATAGCCATTCACCTAGGTTCCAAAGAATTACTCCCTTCGTTCCAATTTGGAACGGAGGGAGTATAAATTATGGCATATAAACTGTGATGGAGGGAGTACAACTTAGATACATCCAAATCTAGACAAATGTAAGTCATCTAATTTGGAACGGAGGGAGTATAAATTATGGCATATAAACTGTGATGGAGGGAGTACAACTTCTCCAATTCTTTAACACACCTTTGATATCATCTAAGGACTCGTATTCGCTGACTTTGCCAGGGCTCAACGTCACCTGACTTTGAGTCCCTGGCAAGTGGGCCCACTGTGGGTGGGGTCCACATGTCAGCCACAAAGTCACCGACTCCCCCACGTCAGCGAATCCCGAGCGATCATCTAAGGGGGGTGACTTGGCAGCGAACAGCTAATGCGTGATTAAGATAGAGTAAGCACTTGTCATCCCAACAACATCAACTGGTTCTATCCTTACCAGCAGCCACACCGGATCCCTCATCTAACGCTACCAGACATAGCTCAGTCACAGAGAATCCTGTCCAATCTCTCTCCCCCATCTTCCTTCCCCAGCCCCAAGAACCCATCTTCCCATCAGTCCACCATCACTCCTCCATCGATGCCCCTGCCCTCCTCCCTGTCCACCCTCCGCTCATGCCACTGCGTCTGCCTCCACACCCCCTCTCCCCGCCCTCCCCAGCCGCTCCCCACTTCCTCGCCATTCCCGACGATCCCAGCTCCCGCCCCTAGGCCGCAAGGCCGCTACCCCGATCCGATCCGTCCTCCCCGCCACGCAGACCGCCGGATGTGCTAGCCGGGACCCTGCCTGCTTCACTTCCGCGCGTGGATTCGTCGCTGACCACCCCCGCGCGCGCGCTTCCTCTCGCTTCGCCCCCATGGACGGCGTCCAGAGCTTAGCGCAGTCCTTGGGAGTCGGCGACGGTGGCCGGAACAACCTCTTCCGCACCCTCGGGCCGGCGCTCTTCATCTCGATCGGGTACATCGACCTCGGCAAGTGGGTCACCACCATAGATGCTGGCTCCCGCTTCGGCTACGACCTCGTGCTGCTCGTGCTGCTCTTCAACTTCTCCGCCGTCCTCTGCCAGTACCTCTCCATATGCATCGGCATGGTCACCACCAAGAATCTTGCCCAGGTAACCAACTACCACTTTGCTCACTTCCTCCTCCTTGCTGTGGCAAGTTTAGTCAACAGCTCTAGCAACTTGCCATGGATTGCCTACAGTGATCTACAGTAAGATACAGTAGCTCCCATCTCATCAAAGTTCCTTTTTTTAAGACAAACAGTAACATTTCGTTACCCGGCCTCAACAGTCTACAAAAATGTTCTTACAAACTGAAAGATAAAGCTGGTGTTAACAGTCTACAGAAACATGAGCCAAAAAACCCCAGAAAAAGCATTAACCAGGGCTGCACGCATGCAGTAACGACCAACCATATGCCCCAAAGTTCCTCCTTTTCTTTTCCTTTTACTTGCAGAGAATTCAGTTCTTTCTTAAAATTCTCAGCTATATTCATCATATTCTTTGTGTGGAGTGGAAGTTTGACATTTTCTTGTTGTGATACTTTTACATGAACATAAAGGTATGTGTCCAGGAGTACAGTCAGCCAATATGTGTTGGCCTCGGTGTTCAGGCATTATTGTCCTTGCTAACTGCAGAAGTTACCATGGTATGTCTAGGCACTTTACAGTTCACACGGATCTATGTTCTGTCACTGCTTCAGTCTGGAACATGTATTTACCCATGTCATATATGCATTAACTTGTATCTTGATGCTATGATGGTGATGTTTGGCTATTTCAGATTTCAGGCATAGCAATGGGGTTCAACCTTGTATTCGAATACGATGACATTGTCACAGGCATATGGTTTGCAAGTGTTGCAGTTAATCTGCTACCATATGCTATCTCCCATCTGGTAAGTCTTTAAGAAAAACTACACCATACAAGGAACCTTCTCAAGTTCTTATGTACATCTGCTGCATTCTAGGACAAGAAGATGGCTGGAACATTAAATGCCTGCATAGCGGGTGTCGCACTCGTTTGCTTTGTGCTTGGTTTATTGGTCAGTCAACCAAAAGTTCCTCTCGATATGGATGTGATGTTCCCCAAGTTGAGTGGTGAAAGTGCCTATTCCCTCATGGCACTTCTGGGTGGAAATGTAATAGCGCACAACTTCTATGTCCATTCATCATTTGTACAGGTAAGTACTTCCCATGTTTCTTGTTCATGATTAGTTATATCATTTGGTGCCCTTAGGTTCTTAGAACTTGAGATAGTGTAATAGCGCACAAATTCTATGTTCATTTATGATTATTCAGCTAGTTTAGTGCATTTGAAGTTGCATTTGGTGCCCTTAGCTTTTTAAAACTTGTCGTCCAGTTCCATCACTAGTATTGGTCTGTGTTGAAACTTGTAGGTTTGGAATGTGTTTAGTATGGTGTTTACGACCTTCCATGTTTTCGTCACTCAAGTTATGCTACTGACAGTACTAAATACATTTTTGTTTTTTGTTTTGAGAAGCGTACTGAATACATAATAGGACAAACTGTTGGACTATTTAGTGTTCTGGTTTCATGTTGACAGCACCTTATCTTCTACTGAAGGTTGTTAGATGTGTTATGCCAATTTGGCCCATTGTAGGGCTTGGATACACCTTCCTTCTGATAATTTGATGAAGTGACTTTATGCGCTCTCATTCATAGCAGTCATCAATCTTTCAGTATTTGCCGTATGAACTCCAAGGCTTAAAGTTACATACTTCTTCACGAAGGTTCATAATTGATACCAACATAGGTTTAATACGCTAAAGTTATGTGGTTATGTGCCAAATGCTTAACAGGGAATATATAAACTATCTTCTCGCTTTCTAAAAAACCTTATGTTCTTTCTACCTTGCATGAAATGAAATGAAAAATGCAATTTGAAAGATTGTAGTGTCACGAAAAAATGGTTGGATTTCCCGCTTAAATATGATAGTTAAGCACACTAGCATTCTTCAGTTTGCCCCTTTCTATGTGGTTATGAGGTCTCGGAAATCCATCAAGTTTTTTGGTATTTTAGTATTTACAAATAACTATAGAGCACACCAAGTGTTTGCACTGCACTTCTACGCTTCTACGCAATGGAGTAGTGATTTAATTAACCAGTCCATTTTTCTTGACTTGTTTTCTGTCTGTACCTTATCTTATGTTAATTTGAATATCATCTGTGCAGGCTCAGAAAAGATCTCCTGTTACACTCGGGGCCTTATTTCATGACCACCTTGTTTCTATCTTATTTATTTTTTCTGGGGTTTTTCTTGTGAATTATGTTCTCATCAGCTCAGCAGCAGTTGGATCCGGTGATACACTGCTCCTGACCTTTCAAGATGTTGTAGAGCTGATGAACCAGGTCCGTGTCTGCCTTCCTTTCTGTAGTTTCTACTTATTTCTCAAGTTATTTTCCAGCGTTGCTGCCTATCTGTATGTGGTGACGTTTAAATCTAAAATAATAATAATGCAATACTGCCCGCCTTCCTTTCTGTAGTTTCTACTGATTTCTCAAGTTATTTTCCAGCGTTGCTGCCTATCTGTATGCGGTGACGTTTAAATCTAAAATAATAATAATGCAATACTGCCCTTAAGTTCTGTATCTGACATGTCTCCCCTTTCTCCCGTATTGTATTACTTGAGTTATATTTCATATTATCTTTTTTGGTTTCAGTTCCGCATTGAAGTTCCATCTTGAGTTTCTCTGAATTTTTTGTTCTGCAGATATTCATGAATCCTGCAGCACCGGTTGTGTTCTTACTGGTTCTTCTCCTTTCGAGCCACATCATCTCGTTGTCATCTATTGTTGGTAGCCATGCAATTGTAGAGAATTTCTTTGGTGTAAACCTTTCTCTTTCTGCACACCATCTGCTTCTCAAGGTTGTTGCCATCATTCCTACTATCTACTATGCGAAGATAGCGGGCTCAGAAGCAATATATCAGTTACTTATCATCTGTCCAGTCATCCAGGCCATGCTCCTTCCTTCGTCTGTTATACCTGTTTTCCGTGTTGCCTCGTCAAGATCATTAATGGGCAGTTACAGAATATCTTCATCTGTTGAAATATTGGCCTTCCTTGCATTTCTGCTTGTGCTATTTACAAATATCATTTTTATGGCGGAAATCCTGTTTGGTGATAGCACCTGGACAAACAACATGAAAGGCAACACTGGGAGCCCTGTGGTACTTCCATATACTCTCATAGTCCTAATTTCGTGTATATCTATTACTTTTACACTGTTCCTGGCTGTTACTCCACTAAAGTCTGCAAGCAATGAAGCCGAAAATCTGGAGTTGTCTATGCACTCTGAGAGAGAACCATTTGGCAGTACTCATCATAGAGAAGAATTTTCTCTGGAGGATGTTGCCCATGAAGAAGTTCAAAGGCCTTCTACTGATGCTCTCAGGGATCCAATGGAAAGTCATCCTAAATCAGCGTTGGAGCATACTGAAAGTTTTGACACCACTGTAGAGTCTGATCATGACACTCAGCAATCAACTGCTTATACAGCGAGTACTCCTAAAGCTCAACCCTCACCACCTGTCTACCATGAAGATCCAAAACCAGTTTGTGTGGCTGATTGGACAGAGTCAATACCAAAGGTTTCTACCCCCACTGCAGTAGAACATATTAATACAGAGAACATAAACGTGAAGAGCACAACTGGAAAAGATGTTGAAGTAGTGGCAGAGGTTTGCACAGACAAGGATAATGTTGCCCCACGTAATTTGGAATATGAGAAGTCTGCTGAAGGCAGAGTACCTTTCAATCCTGACGGTCCACCATCTCTTACTTTCAGCAGGGGAAAAGACACTGATGCTGGCAATGGTAGTGGCAGCCTCTCGACACTTTCTGGTTTGGGCCGTGCTGCAAGAAGGCAGTTAGCAGCAACTCTTGATGAGTTCTGGGGGCACCTTTTTGATTATCACGGTAAAATTACACAAGAAGCTAATGATAAAAGGTACAATTTTCTGCTTGGACTGGACTTGAAAACAGCTAGTTCCACTGTGAGGGCAGATCACCAAACCGCTGAAGCTTCAAAGAGCCCCTTGATGAGAGATGCGATGCGAGGATCACCTACCTCACTGAACTCGTGGGACTCCATGTCACGTGATAAGGAAATCCGTAGTCTAGACTGGAATTCTGGACATCAGATGAGTGCAATGGGTTCACCAAGCTGGTCTCAGAGCATGAATTTACCATATACAGACATTTCGAGTCAAAACAGCAGCTTACTCGAGCAAAATGCAAAATATTATTCCAATTTCAATGTGCCATCTTACTCTGATAATCAGTTCTACCAGCCTGCTACCATTCATGGGTATGAGCTGGCATCTTATTTGAAAGGGATGAATGCAAGTAGAAGTCAGTACTCCAACATTCCCCTGGACCCACGACGAGTTCCTAGATCTTCTGAGTATTTTCCTAACTATGCAGCCTCTGCTTTGGATGCCCGTAGCCAAAATGTGCGGGCTTCATTGGGAGCCAACTCTTTGCAAAGCCCAACGATGAACCGCTTAAATGCAGCAGTGGAGAGACCCTATTATGATTCTAACTCTGTTGAAGAAAGTGAAAGCGTTGGCGCATACTCAAAGAAGTATCACAGTTCACCTGACATATCTGCACTAATTGCTGCAAGCAGAAAGGCTTTGTTGAATGAAGCAAATTTGGGCGGTGCTGCTGGAAATCAGTCATACCTAAGTAAGCTAGCATCTGAGAGATCACAATACGTGGACCCGACAGCCAGGTCTAATGCTCAAGTTGCGTTTAATGAGAGCCCACAGCATAACCTCCAGAGGAATGTCCTATCTATGCAGTTGGGTATGAACCCCAACACTAAATCCCTTTGGGCTCAACAACCGTTTGAACAGTTGTTCGGTGTGTCAAGTGCAGAATTGAACAAAAGTGAGGTGAACACTGGCCAGAGATCCAGTGGCATCACGAATGATGATTCTTACACAGAATGTGAGGCAGAACTTCTTCAATCTCTCAGAGGTTGCATCATGAAGATCTTGAAAGTGGAAGGATCAGGATGGCTCTTCAGGCAAAATGGTGGTTGCGATGAAAATTTGATTGATCAAGTTGCAGCATTTGAGAGATTGTCACAAGAACCAACTGGGAGTCAGATGTCAGCTGATCTTCGGCGTTCACCTTCTGACAAAAGCTCACAGCCACTTAGAAGGAACGATGAGCGAGCTGCCAATTGCATGCATGGACTACCAAACTGTGGTGAAACTTGTGTTTGGCAGGGTAGCCTGGTTGTTAGTTTTGGTGTTTGGTGCATCCGTCGGGTACTGGACCTGTCCCTTGTGGAAAGTAGACCAGAACTTTGGGGGAAGTACACTTATGTTCTGAACCGTCTTCAGGTGATCCTTTTGTCTCATCTATTTGCAGCAAACATGTATTTTACCAGTAAATGGCTACCCACTTAAAGAAGGATCCATATATTGGTTGCTCCATCAATGTAGCAAAGGTTATAAACACCTTGACTGCATACTTTTATAACTGATCTCACTTCTACAGTATTGAGTTTACTTGAAATGCCAGTTAGTTTGAACCAAACAAAATTGAGATAAATAATTTACTAATTTGCTATGCTGCACGTACTGTTTCATGATGCAAATATAGTGTTATGCATTGCCTTCGTATACATTGGAAATTTAAATTGTATCTCACAAGTGAAAAGAACTTGTGTCAACTCTTTAACTGTGAACGAGGCCTTTCCCTTGCTTTTATTCCTTAAAAAAAACATAAATAGGTTCAGTTGCTCAGTTGTATTGGCAGCTAGATTTTGCTGTGGTGGGCAACTGGGCATGCAACTCTTACTTGAATTCAATGTTGCTTGCTTATTTGCTGATCTTATACTTGATTTATGTAGGGAATCCTTGAACCCGCTTTTTCCAAGCCCCGAAAATCTCTCACCGGTGTGCATGTCTTCAAGTAGTAGGTCCGGTTGCCAGGCCCATTTCTGGCACCTTCACCACTTCAGCTGTGATCCTGGAGACGATCAAGGATGTGGAGCAGGCCATCTCAGGACGCAAGGGTCGAAGCGGAACAGCAGCAGGAGACGTAGCTTTTCCCAAAGGGAAGGAGAACCTGGCTTCTGTGCTCAAGCGATACAAGCGTAGGCTGTCGAGCAAGCCACCTGCTGGACAATAGCGCGTCACCCACCGGTCATGATGTTTTTACTTGTTTTGTAGGGTTCCTGGCGCTGTTCTACTAGACAGGGTGCCATTTCCTGCTTCTCAAGCCTTTAGTTGTTTTTTCGTTGCACAACGTTGTTAGGGTCTGAGGGAGCTCCTTGACCTTTTTGGGCCCTTTGGTTTTTTGCATGTGATGTTCGATAGAGGGGCCAAGAATGAAGAGTAACCAACCATGTTTGCCGTGACCGCGGCGTGTGAAAGAAATGCGACCCTGCTGGGATCAGCACTGTAAAGTCCACCACTGTAACTCAACTGGACTAGTTTTTTGCTTTTTTGGCCTTGTGTGCCCTATGTGAACTCTGTAGAAAGGTTACAGGCAATGTTCATGTGAAGTTTGAGTTGTGTATTGTGTTCATGCGATGCTTCTAGCATCACGTGCAGTGGAGTCCCGTGGCAGGATATTTTCCTTGCTGCTTCCACTTTGTGTTCTGTTTAGACTCTTTGATGATCTATATCTACTTTTTGCTTTTTTCTCTCTTTGGTGATTGGTCCTATTAAACCAAATATGATATTTATGCATACATGCTCGTGTGATTTATTGGAGTTTTCAGGGGCGAATCAAGCAATGCCGCATACTTAAAAGAAAGGTGTTAGATAACATAATATAGTCTTTTATGCTTTTGGTTTTGGCTTATTGTGAGTTTTAGTGCCAACAATATTTTAACACGAGTATGTGGTCGGAATAGAATCTGAGTTTGCTCCTCTTCAAATTAGATTTATATTTATGATACCAAAGATGCTTAATTATTTTCTCTTCATTCTTGAAGCATAGCGAACATAAAAAACAAGTCAATCTTTTCACTTTCATATTGTGGAATTCTATGATTAATTAGGTTACAACTAGACTAAAATTTCCTAATTAATAGTTTGTAACTTTGGATCAATGTAGGAAGATACTAATTAGTAATTAGCTAGTATGAGTTTCCTAATCGATATAACAAAGAGAGAAGCCAACCCCTTCTATGGGGCACCCGAACCCCCTTATATAGGAGCTGGGAGGTCGGTTTACATGGTGAGGTCCAATCCGGCGTGGAGCCGGTAGGGTCCACCTGATTGGTCATCTACAGGGCCAGGTCGGCTGACGCCCCGAACAGTGGCTGTGGCACTTCATGACATCAGCCACGCTGGTCAGCGGGCAATCCGCCTCCTTTATGTCTTGTCAGCATGGGTGGCCAGGTACGACCCACTGTTCACGTCATAGACTTTGGGGACACGGCAAGGTACCGTGCCCATACTGTTTTGTCTTCTTGTCTTTGTTGCTTCCGTGGACTTCTGGAGGGCCGGCTGGCGATGGCCAGCCGACAAGTTCTGGGTCGTCGGCTGAGGGTTCAGCCGGCGGGACCCAACCGGTGAATGTTTTTTCGAGTCTTTGGGTATCCAGGGATGATTCCCCTCACAGTAGTCCCGGAGCCCGAGGAGGTTACATTAGGTCTGAAGGTTGTGACTCGCATTGCCGTGTCGCCGGGTTTGATACTCGGATAACTGAGTCGTCGTGGACGGCAAGCGGCATCCACACTGCCCTGGAGATAACAGCAACAAGGTGCCCAATACTCCCGGACAACGTGCCCAATACTCCCAGCGGCGGCTAAGCAGGCGGCAACAATCAAGTTGAAACGAGCGCTCTAATCATAAAGCTCAATCTTTTTTAAAGGGGAAAATTTGCTCATGAAGAGCGTTATTTTGTGCCCTTTGCCCAAACATACTAAACTTTTATGTCTTACAATTACAATTTCATGGTCATTTTCTGTAACACACCGCACGGACTAAAACGGATATGTTGATCTTTGTGCATGATTTGTAAGTTAAAGGGTGAAAAGTAGTGATGCTGCCCATCGAACTGAAGCATATGTTGTTGCCCTTCAAAACTAGAGCATGTGCTGTTATTCTGTGCTAGTTTAACTGAATCACGTTATGTTATTTTGTGCTAGTTGACCTGAACATAAGCCATGTTGGACGTGCTTGTTATTTGGACGTATGTTTCGAGAGGGGCGTTTTGGTGCCCGAGCACATATGCTCCCGAAATCTGGGCCACGCGTTGAGATTTGTTTCATGTGCGTTGTCGGCATGTGAGAGGTCTTGGTAAAAACTCTGAACACGCGGAGAAAAACAACCACCCCTTCGGCGCAGTGGGCCATGTTGGGACGGTGGTTTCACGCGTGCGCCGCCACGGCCTTCCAGAAGGGCGACCTGCTGCCCCTCCGGCGCTACCTTTCGGGCGAGGGCGACGGCGCGAGACACCTCCTCATCAGGCCGCGCAGCACGCGACGCCCGGGCGGACGACGAGGTGCCCGTGCGGCCGAGGCGACGGCGCGCGGCACGCGACGCCCGGGCGGACGACGAGGTGCCGATAGCAGAGGATGAGGGGATACAGAAGACCTGATGTATCTGTTGCGTGCGGTGGCAGAAAAATCTGGCGGCGCTGATCCGTGGATTTCCTCGACTCCAGTGGCAGGAGTGCACGGATCCGGCGAGCGCCTCGTTGTCTCCAGCGGGCGGAGGTAGTGGATCCAGTATCTCACTCGACTCCAGCGTGTGCAATTTGCTTGCTCTGCTCCTCCTTTTCAATTCATTTGCTCTGCCCCTCTTCTCCTTGGAGTCCTCTTTTCAATCTGCCACGAAACAATTGATTTGGTGCTCGTTGTAGATATTTTGAATGCCAGCGGGTTCTCCAAGGACTCCTTTCCCTCGCCGTCGCCCTCGCCGGCACCGGCTGCGCCACCGCTGGAAGCGGTGTCCTCCTACACCGGTGCCTCCGGTGTCGGTGGCGACGACGAGTGCGTAGGCTGCGAAGACACATCTTGAGCACGCCGCGGCGTCGGCGCGCGTCGCGGGCACAGGCGGCTTCCGCTGCGCGCAAGAGGCGGCCGTGTCGCGGCGCTGGTCCTGCAACCGCTTCGCCGCCGGCGACGGCGACCTCCGGCCGGGGTCGCGCCGCGGCGAGGGTGACGCGCGCCCGCCAGGAGCAGTCCCGCCTGGCGAGCCTGGCGAGCCTGGGCTCGCCGGTCGCGGCTCCCCGCCTGCACCTAGGCGGCTTCGACGGGGCTTGTTCCAAGGGTGTGCGGGGAGCCGGGGACCTCGTGATCTTCGTTTCTGTGTTGGCGTGTTTCCTCGTCGGCGGTTGACGGGCGGAGCGACGGGCGCCGAGGCTGCTATGCGCAAGGAATTGCAGGGATTTTTCCTTTCGATATGGATTTTGTTTTTTCTGGAGTACATACAGCGGTCTTCGGGTGGGTTCTAGATTGCATCTGCGTGATTGGCAGCTGTTACTATTTACTGAACACATGGATTTCTTTCTCAAAAGAAAAACAAGTGTGGGCTTTTTTTTGAAAAAGCTGCATTTTATTAATTAACAAGCATCCATACAGAGAGTTTGCCTAATACAAGCTGGAGTAGAATAGGAAACAACACGCGAAGCAGCAAACTCACAAGACCTAGCTAAAATATGTGCAGCAACATTGGCCGAACGCCTGACATGCTGAAAAAAGACTGAAGAAAAGCCAGCAGCAAGACGCTTGATATCAGCCACCACAACGCCCACTTCAGACCTGTCATTATTTGATGAATTTATTCGCTGAATCAGAGAGAGACAGTCCGAAGCGAACACCACGGAGGCGAATCCTTCCTCGCGAGCGAGAGACACTGCGCCACAAAGCGCCCAACTTTCAGCTAGTTCTGGCGACACGATCCCATTGAGTGGCTCGGTGCAAGCAACCAAGCAATCCCCATTGTGGTTCCGGATCAGAATACCAACACCCACTTTATGCAGATTTGAGAAGACGGCTGCGTCAAGATTAACAAGGACTGAACCTGGCGGCGGCGGAGACCATCTGATCGATGAACTAGATGACTCACGACTATGCCCTGTACCAGTCTTAAGAGTATGCAGCAGAACCAACTCAACATAAGCATAAATTTTGAGAGCAAGACGATGTGGATGGATATCACCTTCATTATTTCTGGCCGCATTCCTCGCTTCCCAAATATGCCAAACAGTGATTGCCAATATAGTACGCTGCTGTGATGAGGCTCTGTCCATGAAATCGAACAACCACTGCTTTGGTGAGCGGAAGTTTTTGCGACACAGGTGGATATCAAACTGCTCTTTGATCTGGCTCCATACCTCAGACGCAAACTGACAAAACAGTAGGCAATGCTCAACACTTTCATCTCTACCACAATGCACACAAGCAGGATTTGCAGGGATATTTCGATTACGTAATTGAAGACCGGATGGAAGGCAGTCATGTGCAAACCTCCAGAGCACAATATTCATCTTGGCAGGGGCCTTGATTGCCCATATTGCCTTCCAGTATTTCTCCTCAGTTGCCATATTTGACGGCAAGCCATGGCCGGACACACTGTGTGTTGAAAGGAAATCCGAATATCGAGCCAAATTATAAGCTGAACGGACAGTGTACAATCCATATCGATTGTGAGGCCAATACACAAAATCCTCTCCATCATTTCGACTAATATGAGTTTGTAATATGAGTTCCGCCGTCTCCACTGGGAAGAAAGCTCTAACATTTTCTTCGTTCCATGAACCTTGTCCATCAGCCATAAGGCAACACACCTTTGCATCTTCCGGAATTGGAGAGAGAGGTTGCAGCATGTGTGGTGGCAGTCCAGGAATCCAGTGATCTTTCAAGATCTTTACTTGTTGGCCATTCGAAATTCCCCATCTAACACCAGCCCTAACAAGATCCCGACCAAAAAGAATACTTCTCCAGGTGTATGATGATGATCTTGGCTTGGGCGCATCCCAGAAGTGACAGTTGGGAAAATATCGCCCCTTAAGAACACGAGCACAGAGAGAATCCGGCTCAGTAAGAAGTCTCCAACATTGCCTACCAAGCATAGCTTGGTTGAAGAGCGAGAAGTCTCGAAAACCCAGTCCACCAAGAGATTTTGGTGTGGATAACCATTCCCATGATCGCCAATGGAGCTTCCTCTTGCCATCTTCTCTACCCCACCAATAATCAGCAACAGCTTGCCTCATCCTCTCGCAAATAGCAACCGGGATTCGAAAACAGCTCATAATATATGTCGGAATGGCCTGAACAACAGATTTCAGTAACACTTCTTTTCCTGCCCGAGAAGGAGGTCTATCCGACAAAGTAATGATGCGCTGCCAGACTTTGTCATTTAGAAACTTGAAAGTCGTAACTGGCGACCTGCCCACATTAGTAGGCATCCCAAGATATTTATCATGGAATGCCTCATTAGTAACACCCAGAATTTGCATTACCTTCTCCTTAGTCTCAATGCAGCAATGAGAGCCAAAGTACACAGATGACTTTTCAAGATTTACTTTCTGGCCTGAACCATCACAATATAAATGTAGAGCCTCTTTCAGGGAGTGAACACTTCGTTGATCACTTCTAGCAAAGAAGATGCTATCGTCGGCGAAAAGGAGGTGTGAAATAGGAGGGCCTTGGCGGCCATTTTTAATACCTTGTAGTTCACCACACAACTCCTTGTGCAAAAGCACACTAGACAAGCCTTCTGTGCATAGAAGGAACAAGTAAGGGCTGATTGGATCTCCCTGTCGGATGCCCCTTGTCGGAATCACAGGATTTGTGAGTTCTCTGTTCACCCGAACAGCATACCGCACCGAAGTTACACATCTCATCACTGTGTTGATCCACTCCGGCGCAAAACCAAGTTTACTCAAGCATCCATGTAAATAGGTCCACTCAACGCGGTCATAAGCTTTTGTCATGTCGATCTTCAAGGCAAAGTATGGTCTCTTTGATCGTTGTCGTCGAATTGTATGGAGACACTCGAATGCAATCAGAGCGTTGTCAGTAATTAATCTTCCTGGAACAAAAGCACTTTGATGTTGAGATATGATTGTCGGCAAAATAATCTTGAGCCTATTCGCCAAGACTTTCGAAGCTATCTTATAAAGAACATTGCATAGGCTTATCGGTCGGAAATTGTTTAGATGTTTTGGCCTCGCAGACTTTGGAATTAGGACAATCACAGAGTCACAAAAACCATCAGGAATTGGTGTTCCATTCAAGAAGCCTCTGACAGCATGGCAAATATCTTCCTTTAAGAACTCCCAATGATTCTGGTAGAAAAGAGCTGGGAAACCATCAGGTCCCGGCGCTTTCGTTGGACCCATTTGAAACAGAGCAAATTTAATTTCATCATCCGTATAAGGCTTGCACAGGTCAGCATTCATGGAGTCATTTACTTTACACGGGATAGAATGAAGAACTGTATCCAGAGAGGCACATGGTTCAGTAGTAAACAGGCTTTCATAGAAAATTTGCACCATACCTTTGATCTCCTCCTGATTTACCGTAATTGAGCCATCATCACGTGACAGAGAATGAATTCTATTTGTACGCCGTCGCGCTGATGCGCGAGCATGAAAAAAGGCTGTGTTTCGGTCCCCTTCACGGAGCCAGTCCACCCGGGAGCGTTGCCTAGCCATTATTTCTTCTCGCTCAAAAAGTTCACATAATTGTTTCTCCAAAGAGCGCTCCTCCAAAATAGCTGCATCCGAGAGATGGGTCGACCGTAGACATTTGAGTCTCCTTTCCAATTTACGTATATTGGATCTGACTGAACCAAAGGATTCTCTGCCCCATTGTTTAAGACAGCCAGCCACTCGATTCAGATTGGACCAGGTAGATTGCAGCGATAAAGGAGACTCATCTCTTCCTACCGCCCAAGCTCTCTCTAAAACTTCCCTGTAGTCAGGAGCTCTCAGCCACATAGCTTCAAATTTGAAACTTTGCTGCAGAGGAGGAGGCTTATAAGGAGTCTTTCCCCTGTCATAAGGAATATCGCCCTTGTTTAGAGCAATATGGACAGCATAGTGATCAGAGGAAGTGGTGATCACATTCTCTACCAGACAAACGTCATATAGATTAGCAAACTCCACATTAGCTACTGCTCGGTCTAATCGGGCCTTGACATGGCGGTGAGGGTCTTGACGGTTGGACCAAGTAAATTTAGGACCAGAAAAGCCCAAATCGGCGAGGCCGCAGTCTGCCAAACACTGCTGGAAGTCATTGACCTGCCTATCTGTCCTATTTCGGATGCCTTGATGCTCATCATGGCGCAACACCTCATTAAAATCCCCACAGCAGATCCATGGACCGTCCCACTGTGCTCGCATAAAACGGAGGAAATCCCAAAATTGGCATCTATTTTCTGTTCTTGGTTCTCCGTACACGAAAGTTGCCCTCCAGACTGGACCTTGTTCAGGTTTGACATGAACGTCGATGCATTTGTCATTGAAGGCTTTCAGAGAAACATTGACTGAAGATAGCCAAAACAGACACAGTCCTCCACTTTGTCCCTCACTGCTGACAGCGAATGAGTTGGAAAAACCCAGAGACCACATGAAGTTCCTCACTCTTGTGTCTCTCATCTTTGTCTCAGATAAGAAAAGAAGGGATGGACGATAGGTCTGCAATAGCCAACGCAGTTCTCCGACAGTGGCATTCGTCCCCAAACCTCGACAATTCCAGCAGAGAATTCCCAACCCTCCAATATTCGGACACTGGTGGCAGTCCAAGTTTGTCATTCCACCTTGATGTCTCCTGATGGTTCGTATCTGCCTGAACTTATGAGCCCGGAGGAGCGGCGATAACCCCGGTGACAAGCTTGGCAATACCGCGATAAGCGGCACGACGCAGAGAGAGGACCGCGGCTCAGTCGCGCAGATATCGGCGGCAGACGGTGGACAGGGGATCTCGATTGGGGAGGAAAATATGGCGGGAGATGCCTCGAAGGATGAGCAGAGGAGTGGCAGGGTCAGGACGGAGGCGCTGGTCCCGGCCAGGCTACATCGGCTCGATCGGTGATTCGAGGTTGAGCTTTGTTGCGTGTCTGACTTTGCTTCTTGTTTCCAGATGATTAAGAGCCTGCCTCAGCAGATCCCCAAATAAGCTTGGAAGAATTAGATCAAATGCTCTGTGAAGGTGCGGATCAGGACAGACTTTGAAGGAATCGCACGTATGGATCTAACACAGGTTGCGTAACCAAGATCCTCTCTAGATTTGGGGAAGTTTGGGCCTGTGGAGGAAGCTAGATGAAAAAGAAAAAATTGACTCGGAGGAATGGATCAGGGGCTAGAGAGATATGTAGGGAGTTGAATCAGAGAGGGGATCTAACTTAGGGAGAGATCGGAAGGGAAGAATCAAGAGGAGGAAGACGGCATTTCGCCATTCGCCACATGGGACAAAGTCCGAGTTGAGGTGAAATAAACAAGTGTGGGCTTGATGTATACGCCGTGATGCATTGGGGAGCTGGTGGAACAGTGTGGAAGAAACCTGTTGCAGTACTTTCCGTCTATATCCGTCTGTTCCTGAAGCGTTTGACGGCACCGTGCTCATTTAATAGGGGACAGCAAGTGGGCCAACGTCGGAAATTACTGTGGTAAAAAAATCTGAATGGTTGTGAGCAGCACAGATCTCAACGAGTTTCTAAGGTCAAGATATAGGGAGCACGTGTGCTCGGGCGCCAAATCGAATTTCTGGTATGTTTCCTGCTATTTTCATGTGCTTTGTTGGACGTGAATGCAATGTCGTCCATTGGAGGTGCGTGTTATGTTTGCCCTGATATATGGACGTGGTAGCAATGTCGTCCTGCAATGTTTTCTCATCTTGAACTGTCCACGTTTGTGTCTAAACCCTGTTGTGTGTTGTTGTTTATCGTGGAGAAGGGTTTCGTTATGAAGCACCAGAAAAAAGAATGGACGGAAGTTGCATAAATGGGGTCGGTCATGAAGCAGAACTTTCGTCCGTTATTCTTGTGCCAACATTTGAAACTAGCAAAAAAAGGTTTGATCAAGGATTTAAAATGGTCAAATCATGCACAAAGAACAACCTTTCTGTTTTAGTCTGTGCGGTGTGATACAACAAATGACCACGAAATTGTAATGGTACTCAGCAAAGGTATGAAAATTTAGTGATTGGCAAAGGACACGAAATAATGGCGTCCAGTAGAAAATTTTGCCCTTTTAAAGCGATAAAGCTTAACCGGTCTCTCTCATGGCCGCCCATCGTGAAGTCGCTATATGCATTGCTGCGCTTTACGCGCTCTGATTACTTTTTTTTCAGGGGAACGCGCTCTGATTACATTTTTCTGAGGGAACCCGGCGATCTTTATTACTCAATCACATGAGGTGCAGATATTACATCGGGAGAGTTGATAAGCCTCAGGTTTGACGGCCAAAATCAATAGCTAAAGAGGAACGAGCTAGGGAGTGGGCATGGGAATTGGACTCCCTTCGCTCATGTACAAAACGAATCGATTCAAAACCCTGCATTCGCATCTTGATCTCTCGGATGATAGTGCCATAGCTCGCCGAAGTGCCAGAATTAATGGCCTTTATAACCTCTAGGCAATCTGAAGCAATCACAACTTTCTGGATATTCAGATCAAGTGCTAATGCCAAAGCCTCCCTGCACGCAAGTGCATCTAATGTCGCTGGATCAGCAATGCCTGAAATAGCCAGAGCTGAGGCACCTGAATACACCCCATCTGTTGATTTGCATCTCTGCAAATAGCAGCAACAACGCCTCTAGCCTCCTGTTTGGAAACTGCATCATAAATATTCACCTTCATATACCCCATCGGAGAGGGAATCCATCTAGGCACCGGGTTGTCAGTAGCTCCCACTGTTCGGCCTTGAGGATGGTTGACAGTAACAGTCTTTGCAAGGTCCAGTTAATCAATAAACCTGTTAATTAATGCATAGGTTGAGAGTGGATTATGACACACATCTTCATAAATGGCCTTCCTCCTAGCCCACCATATTGCCAAAGGGTTACTGCAACTCTCACAAAGTCCCCATGCGTTAAAGATTCAGTTAGAAAAAAGAGCCATTTCTTAGCATTGGAGCATTGGTTCGTGGTCATATATATGCTCGAGTAATTCTTCATCTAGGAGAGCCCAAACGCATCTATAGGAGTTGCAATCCAGCAGCGAGTGTCGCCAATCGTCTGCACCAGCCTGGCAGAGTCCGCACACCGCGGTTGGTGCCATATTTCTGTTCCAACGTACGGAGCCTGTTGGTATGGAATTGTGAGCTCAGCGCCAGAGGAAAACTTTGATCTTGCCCAACACTTTAGTTTTCCACAACGAACACCACTCCTTCTGCTCTGAATTTGCCGAAGAACTCGACTGACGCCCCTAACCAATCTTCGTGGATTTCCTTTGTGATTCCTAGGAGACGATAGCATGATCTGGCTGAAAAATTCCCGTTTTTTTCAAAGTGCCACGCCCACCAGTCCTCAACCGCAACAGTGAATGCTTTTTATGGTTTGAATGTCCATGGGCAAGAAGTGTTGGAGCAACACCTCTTCACGCCACATCTGGTCGAATGATCTATTAACTCTGAGACCATCAAGGGAGGCCGATTGCTGATAGCAGCTATAGGTTTCAGTCTAGTGTCACGCGGTAGCCAATTGTGGTTCCAAATGCTTGTTGACAACCCATCTCCAATACGTCTAATGAGCCCCAGCTTCAACGCCATCGCGGCCTTCTAGAATTGATCTCCATACCATAAAGGGACAAGACCCTAGAGTAGCTGTCATAATATCTCCGTCCTAGAAATAAAAAAATCTCGAAATTCGAGCACTGAGTGAGTCCGGCTCTTAAGCCTCCGGGCGGGCTGAACCTGGGTAAGTCCCCGTGTCTCTATGTTGTTCGTCGGAGCTTGCTCGACTAGGACGATCTCACCTTCACCCGGAAGCCGACGTTCGTAAGCCTCCTTCATGACCGTGCCGAACCAACTAAAAGGGGTATCGAGTATCCCGGTATCCGTGCATCCTGACACGGCATCTGACGCGTCAGGTAAGGGGTGCAAGCGCTTTGATCATCTGCTTCATCGTCTTCAAGTTTTCGTCTTCGTCGAGATCTCCGTTGGTCTCTCCCTCGGTATCGTCATCAAGATCTGCTACAACTACACACTGAAAAAAACGGACCTTGGCCGTTCCTTTCTCCCGTCTACAGTCGAGAGGGGCGACTTTGTGAGCACACCTCGTCTCCCCACCTCGCTCGCCGGCGATCTGTGGATTCCTCCGCCTCCGGCGGCCGCTTCGGCGGCGGGAGGTTGGGGAATCCACGGATCCCGGCTTGTATATAGTGTAGGGGTAGGTAGGGTACCGGCCGGCGGCGTCTTGGAGGTGGTGAAGCTGCCGGTGTGGAGTTTGGTGTCGGCGCGTTCCTCCTCCGGCGGCGGCGCTCTTCGGAGCTTCTTCGTCACGCGTTCGACTTCCTCGAGTTCGGCGGTCCGCGGATCTGGCGAGCTCGCAGTGCCCCGTCCAGATTCGACTAGGCGGCGGATCCGTTGTATGAAGTTGATGATGAAGGTGATATGGCGATGCTTCGCGTCGTCGGCGACGTTTCCAGGCGTAGGATCTTCGGGTCCGGTGAGTTGAGGAGCAGCGGCAGCGGCACGCCACCGACAGCGTCTGTTCGTCGGCCTCGACGGGATCCAGCAGGACCACTTTGTTTTTTGACCTTTTCTATGGATCTTTCTGTAAAAACGAAGTTTTAATGTATCACCTTTATTCCCGCAAAAAAAAAAAGATCTGCTACAACTACTTTTCCGTCGTCAAGACCAACTTTGTCTTCAGCGACCTCAGCGTCAAAGCAAGGCCATCTCGAGAACTCAGAGATCCTTTGTGGGCCAGCGTGCTTCACGTCTCTGGATCGCCGGGGGCTGAACGACGCTCTGGCCGCGGTACGGGCGTTGCTCTCATTTCCCCCGGGGCGTCGGTCAGCTGCAATCCGCGTGCGCAGGCATGGGTCACTAGCTTGGCCAGTCTAGTTGACTATGCCTACCGGTGTCATGCTTCGTCGAGTTTCACCACGACTGCTTGTGACGTCTCCACCGACCTCGCCCTCGCCCTCGCCGTCGAGCACCAGGCATCGCCCGATGAGGGAACTGGGTAGACATCTCCAGTCGCGGCGTCCAAATGGACGTCCAAAGGCCTTTCGGACAGGTTCTTTGGGCGCCGTCCGGACTGCCATTCGTCTTTGGGCGCCCTTGCTCCCCACTCGCGGCGCCCAAATCGTCTAGCCAAAAAAAAAAATTCGAGCGTGTGATGGAGTAGCCGGCTCGTCGGCCTCCTCGTTTTGCAAATTCAAATTACAAACGGCTAGAAATTCAGAGTTATAGCCACACTCGGCCACAATGCCAGAGTTTCGGCCACACTGGGCCATCAAAATACACTACGCCAAAATACGCCTGGAGATGTCGTTGCCCGACGTCTTCTTGTCACCGCCGCCGGTCTAGATGCAGTCACCGGGCTGGGGCACGTAGCCCTCGCCGGACTGGGTCATGTCGGGGTCATCGTCGACCTGGCCGTGGCCCTGGTTGCCGCCGATCTCGGGCGTAACGTTGCCGCCGGTCTCGAGCGGAATGAGCCCAATCTCTCGCAGGATCGCGGCGCGGTACATGTTGTGCACCGCCCTCGCAAGCGGGTCCATGTTACAGATGTCGGTCGTCAAGATCATGAAGTCCTGACTCCGCTTCTTGACGGCGGCTTTCTTCTGCTCGAGGTCGATCTTGACGTCGGCCTTGTGCATCAAGGTCGCCCACCTTGCGTTGTTCTCATCGCGCCTCAAGCTAAAGTTGGAGCAGACATCGGCGAGGACTTTGTCAATGGACGACTGCACTTTGTCCGTCTTTGCCGCCGCTGCCAAGGCCGCTTTCGCCTTCTTGTTCCCGGTCGGCGCGGCCGTTCTTGTTCAAAGTCCTCCGGTGCGCCTTCCATTTCTCACAATTTTGGTGAAGTTTGTAGCAATGCATCAATCAGAAGTCTTTCTCCTTGTTGAGGGTTTTGTACAACACAAGGGCGTCGATGATCTACAACAAAGCAAACCGACGACGATCACAATTGGACTAAGCAAACAACACAACAAGGGAATCGCAAGCTGGCGGTCACCTGATCCGACGGGCCCTTCCCACTCTACTTCCGATCGAGGATGTTCTCATGGCAGCCGTGGAACTTGTTGACGAGGCGTTGAACGATGCGCCACCTATGCTCGATGGCGCCTTGGCCGCGCACCATGTTTACCTTGTAGTAGTCCTTGGTGAACCGACGCTCGTCGAACTCTGTCTTGATTCTCTCCCAGTACGCGGTGCTTGACTGGTTTGTGCCGGTGATCACGCCGGTAGTAATGGCCTTCCATGATTCGACCATGCACTCGTCCTCCTTGGACGTCCAAACTATGCCGCGACTGCCCTTCTTCTTTGCCGCCGTGTGCTCGCCGGCCACAGTCTCGGTCACCACCCCTCCTCGTCGACCTCGTCGTCGTCCTCATCCTCTCGTAGTACAGCTCATCCTCGTCGAACTCGTCGTCGTCATCCGCCGCCCGGGCGCCATCGTTGATTAAGTCGGCCATGATATGGTCGTTCTCCTACACACAAAACACAACGCCGGTAGTCACGACTCGCCTATGCACACGTCTATTCTACATACCATGAATCCATAACATGGCTTCATACCTGTATGGGATCCGTGAGATCGGGGGTAATTCCGTTGATCACATGGGAGGCGCCGGCGTCGAATGAAAGGCTTCGACCGGTCTGGGCGTTCGTCTGGACGGCGGGTTGTCTCTGCATCGCCGGTGAATTCAGATCGACGGGGTGGTTTAGATCGAGCCCACAAGAAGGGAAGATGACGTTGGGGTCGAAGCCGCCGTGATCCTGGCTGTCGCCGTACTCGGGGGAGAACCTGGAGCGAGGCGTGCCAGCGGCGCTGTCGACGAAGAAGGAGGAACTCGACGGCGAGCCGCCAACCTTGCATCGCAGAGGGGCGCTGCTCTCTTGGCTTCCTCCCAAGGCGAAGGCTTGGTTCAAGGCGGCGACAGTCTTGTTCATGGCGGTGATTGATACGTCCATTTCGCATCACTATTTTATAGCATAATTTACTGTTATTCAATGATATATTTCATATTAAGAGGAGTTACTTATGTTATTTTGTCTTATTTTGCATGTTTGATGATCATTGGATAATTAACTGCCGGAGTCAGATTTCAGCTGGAAAAAGCAACGTCAAGGCACTATATTTCTGGAGCACTAAAAATATTTCCGAGAAGACAGATGTTCCTATTTTATCAGAAGATGGACTAAGCCAAAAGGGGAGGCTGAGATGGGCCAGGAGGGGCCCACACCACCCCTGGGCGCGGGGCCCACCTTGGCCGCGCCCTGGCCAGGTGTGGTGCCCCTGGCCCACCTCAGGCGCTCCCCCTTCGCGTACTTCATCCCCCAGAAACCCTAAGACACGGGGAGTCCGTGAGAAAATATTCCGCCGCCTCCACGAGGCGGAAACCACAGAGAGAGAGAAAAGCTCTCCGGCAGGGAGAAATCTGCCGGGGAAATTCCTTCCCGGAGGGGGAGATCATCGCCATCCTCATCGTCATCGCGCTGGACTTCATCGGGATCATCATCATCATCATCTCCACCGCCATCACCACCATCACCGCTGCACCATCTCGTTCCGCTGTAACATCTAGGGCTATACTTTGTTTAGTTCATAGGGGAAACTCTCCCGGTGTTAATTACTCCTTGTGGTTGATGCTATTGAGTTTTATCGGTGAATTAAAGTATATGTTCAGATCGTTATCCATCATTATATCACCTCTGATCATGATCCATATGATGTCTCGTGAGTAGTTCGATTAGTTCTTGAGGACATGGGAGAAGTCACGCTGTTAGTAGTGGAATTATGTTGAGTAATATTTAATGGTTTGATATTTAAGTTGTGGTGTTATTCTTCTAGTGGTGTCGTGTGAACGTCGACTACATGACACTTCACCTTTATGGGCCTAGAGGAGTGCATTGTGTATTTGGTTGCTAATTGTGGGGTTGCCGGAGTGACAGAAACCTAAACCCCCGTTAGTATACCGGTGCACAAGGGAGCGTAGGATCTCAGAGTTTAAGGCTGTGGTTAGATTTATCTTAATTACTTTCTTGTAACTGCGGATGCTTGCAAGAGGTATAATCACAAGTATGTATTAGTCCAAGTAAGGGCGGTGCATTAGCATAGGTTCACCCACACAACACTTATCAAAACAATAAGATTAATCAACTATGTGAAGCGAAAGCACTTGACTAGAATCCCGTGTGTCCTCAAGAACATTTTGTCATCATAAGTAAACCAACCGGCTTGTCCTTTGCTCTAAAAAGGATTGGGCCACTTGCTGCAATTATTATTACTGTCTTTTACTTACTCGCATTTTATTTACCTGCTATATCAAAAACCCCTAAAAACTTGTCTGCTAGCATTTACAGTGAAACCTTTACCGAAACTCCTTGTCAGCACCTTCTGCTCCTCGTTGGGTTCGACACTCTTATTTATCGAAAGTACTACGATACACCCCCTATACTTGTGGGTCATCAAGACTATTTTCTGGCGCCGTTGCCGGGGAGTGAAGCGCTATTGGTAAGTGGAATTGGTAAGGAAACTTTTACTGTAGGTGCTATTTTTATTTCTGCTTGCTACTTTATTTTATCATGGAGAGATCTCCATTTGAATCCCTGTTTGGAAATACTACTACCACTGCTAAGGTAGTAGAAGAGGAACCACCTGATCAAGTAATTCCATTTAAAATACCTATGAAAATTGTTGAACGAGTTACGAATAACCGCTATGCAGGAGATGGAACTGTCCCTCCTGGGGATCATTTGCTATTTATTCATGAATTATGCGAGTTGTTCAAGTGTGCAGGTATTTCAATGGAAGAGGTCAAGAAGAAATTGTTTTCTATATCGTTGACTGGTAAAGCTGCAAAATGGTATAGGATGCTGAAAAATGGGCGTTCTATTGGCTGGGAGGAGATTGTGCCTCTCTTTTATTCTAAATTTTATCCTCCTAGTGAAATTCATCAAGATCGGAATCATATATATAATTTTTGGCCTCATGATGGAGAAAGTATTGCCCAAGCGTGGGGGAGATTGAAATCATTAATGCTCAAATGCCCCATTCATGAGCTTCCTGGTAATGTTGTTATTGATAACTTCTATGCAAGGCTTTCTCTTCAAGATAAAACTCTATTGGATACCTCTTGTGCTGGATCATTTACGCGTAATAAAGAGGAAGTTAAATGGGACCTTCTTGATCGGATTGAGGAAAATACTGAAGGATGGGAGAACGACAAAGGTAGAGAATCAGGTATAAAGCATGATTACGAATGCATTAAAACTTTTATGAATACTGATAATTTTCGTAATCTCTATGATATGTATGGTCTTGATTCTCAAGTTATTGCAAACTGTTACAAGGCTTTTGCCTCTTATCTTGATGTTCCTAAAGAAAGTTGCAATAAGTATCATTTGCCTTACAAAGATAATACTAATTCTGCCAATATTAAAAACATTGAAGTTCATACAGTTGATCGTATCTTGCCAGAACCTTATATTGAGAAACCACCTTTTCCTGTTAAAATTAGGGAACATTCTATCATAGCTAGTGTGGTTAATAAAAGTGCAAAGAAAGCTTTAGAACCTGCTGAACAAATAGCGGTAGAACCCACAATAGCAATAGTAAAGGATTTGGTAACTGAAAATGTAGAAGGAGGACATATTATCTTTTGTGAAGATGCCTCTAATATTGTTTCACATCCCAGTAGAGCTAGGAAAACAAGTGTTCCTGTGCTTTCAGTCAAAATAGGAGAACATTGCTATTATGGTTTATGTGATATTGGTGCAAGTTCTAGCGCTATTCCTTTTGATCTTTATAAAGAAATTATGCATGAAATTGGTCCTTGCGAACTTGAGGAGATTGATGTGGTTATTCAGCTTGCTAATAGAGAAACTATCTCCCAATTGGTATTGTGAGAGATGTTGAAGTTTTATGTGGTAAGACTAAATACCCTGCTGATTTTCTAGTACTTGGTTCTGTTGCTAGTAAAGCGTGTCCCATTATTTTTGGTAGGCCTTTCTTGAATACATGTGGTGCCATTATAGATTGTAAGAAAGAGAAAATTTACACTAAATTTAATGGAGAATCTTATGAGTTTAATTTCTCTAA
This sequence comes from Poa pratensis, assembly GCA_947311845.1. Taxonomy (NCBI): domain Eukaryota; kingdom Viridiplantae; phylum Streptophyta; class Magnoliopsida; order Poales; family Poaceae; genus Poa; species Poa pratensis. The sequence goes on along the minus strand of CAMZMU010000083.1, from coordinate 34,645,753 downwards.
GTTTGGTAAACAACTTTATGAAACTGAATTACCTAATGAGAATTTTCAAGTTGAACAACTTGCTTCTATTGCTGTTGCTCCTAACAATGCCTTGCAGCAATTCATGGAGGAACACGAAAGTGAAGTATTTATGGAGGAGAGGAATGAGATTGACAATGCCTTTCTTCGTCAACCACCAATACTTAAGCATAATTTGCCTGTGGAAGATTTGGGTACCTCAGCGCCTCCTAAGGAAGATCCTGTCTTCGATTTAAAACCGTTACCTGATAATCTTAAGTATGTTTATCTTGATGAAAGGAAAGTATATCCTGCTATTATTAGTTCTAAACTTTCAGGTAATGAAGAAGCAAGGTTATTAGAAGTACTAAAGAAACATCGAGGAGCTATGGGATACACTTTGGATGATTTAAAGGGGATTTCTCCTACTATATGTCAACATGCCATCAACATTGAACCCGATGCAAAACCTGTTGTTGAGCATCAGCGTCGCTTGATCCCTAAGATGAAAGAAGTGGTAAGAAATGAGGTATTAAAACTTCTTGATGCTGGTATAATTTATCCTATTGCTGATAGTAGATGGGTAAGTCCTGTGCATTGTGTCCCTAAGAAAGGAGGAGTTACTGTTGTACCAAATGAAAATGATGAACTTATTCCTCAAAGAGTAGTAGTGGGATATAGGATGTGCATTGATTTTAGAAAGGTCAATAAAGTAACTAAGAAAGATCATTATCCTTTGCCTTTTATTGATCAAATGTTAGAAAGGTTGTCTAAGAAAACCCATTTTTGTTTCCTTGATGGTTATTCTGGATTCTCACAAATTGCTGTTAAAGCACAAGATCAAGAGAAAACAACTTTTACTTGTCCTTATGGAACTTATGCTTATAGACGTATGCCTTTTGGTTTGTGTAATGCTCCTGCTACGTTCCAAAGATGCATGTCTGCTATTTTTCATGGTTTTTGTGAGAAATTGTGGAAGTATTCATGGACGATTTTTCCGTCTACGGAACTTCCTTTGATAATTGCTTGCACAATCTTGATAAAGTTTTGCAGAGATGTGAGGAGACAAATCTTGTTCTTAATTGGGAGAAATGTCATTTCATGGTTAATGAAGGAATTGTCCTAGGGCACAAAATTTCTGAAAGAGGTATTGAAGTGGACAGAGCTAAGTTGAAGCAATCGAGAAAATGCCCTGTCCAAGGGATGTGAAAGGTATCCGTAGTATTCTCGGTCATGCCGGTTTTTATAGGAGGTTTATTAAAGATTTCTCTAAAATTTCAAAACCCCTCACTAATCTTCTTCAAAAAGATGTACCTTTTGTTTTTGATGATGATTGCAAGGAAGCTTTTGAAACTCTAAAAAAGCTTTAATCACAGCTCCTGTTGTTCAACCTCCTGATTGGACTTTACCTTTTGAAATAATGTGTGATGCTAGTGATTTTGCTGTAGGAGCTGTTCTTGGACAGCGGGTAGACAAGAAGTTAAATGTTATTCATTATGCTAGTAAAACACTTGATGCCGCTCAAAAGAATTATGCTACTACTGAAAAGGAATTTTTAGCAGTTGTTTTTGCTTGTGATAAATTTAGACCTTATATTGTTGATTCAAAAGTTACTATTCACACTGATCATGCTGCTATTAGATACCTTATGGAAAAGAAAGATGCTAAGCCTAGGTTCATAAGATGGGTACTTTTACTGCAAGAATTTGATTTACATATCGTAGATAGGAAAGGTGCTGAAAATCCTGTTGCTGATAATTTGTCTAGATTAGAAAACATTTCAGATGATCCTATACCTGTTAATGATAGTTTTCCAAATGAACAATTGGCTGCGATAAAGGTAAGCTCACGCGAAAGTCCTTGGTATGCTGATTATGCTAATTTTATTGTTGCCAAGTATTTGCCTCCGACCTTTACAGCTCAGCAAAGAAGAAAGTTCTTTTATGATTTGAGGCATTATTTTTGGGATGACCCACATTTGTATAAAGAAGGAGTAGATGGCATTATGCGAAGATGTGTTCCTGAGTATGAACAGAAAGAAATATTGAGCAAATGCCATGGAAGTGCTTATGGAGGACATCACGCTGGAGATAGAACTGCGCAAAAGGTTCTACAATCAGGTTTTTATTGGCCTACCCTTTTTAGAGATGCTAGAAAATTTGTTTTATCATGTGATGAATGTCAAAGAGTAGGTAACATTAGTAGACGTAATGAAATGCCTATGAATTATTCTCTTGTTATTGAACCTTTCGACTGTTGGGGATTTGACTTTATGGGTCCTTTTCCTTCCTCAAATGGTTATACTCACATACTTGTTGCTGTTGATTATGTTACTAAATGGGTAGAAGCTATACCAACTTCTAGTGCTGATGGTGAGACATCATTAAAAATGCTTAAAGATATTATCTTCCCTAGGTTTGGTGTGCCTAGATATCTCATGACTGATGGGGTTCTCATTTTATTCATGGTGCTTTTAGAAAAACTTAGCTAAGTATGATGTTAATCATAGAATTGCTTCACCATATCATCCCAAACAAGTGGTCAAGTAGAATTGTCAAATAGAGAGATTAAGTCTATTTTGCAAAAGACTGTTAATAAATCTAGAAAAAATTGGTCTAAAAAGCTTAACGATGCTTTGTGGGCTTATAGAACTGCTTATAAAAATCCTATGGGAATGTCTCCTTACAAAATGGTTTATGGAAAAGCTTGTCATTTGCCTTAGAATTAGAACATAAAGCCTATTGGGCGGTGAAAGAACTTAATAGAGACTTTAAACTTGCCGGTAAAAAGAGATTGCTTAATTTGAATTCTTTAGATGAATGGAGAAATGCAGCTTATGAAAATGCTAGGCTCTTTAAAGAGAAAGTTAAGCAATGGCATGATAGAAGAATTCTTAAGAGAGAATTTAACGTAGGTGAAAAAGTTTTATTGTATAGGTCTCGTCTCAGATTTTTTGCAGGAAAATTACTTTCAAAATGGGAAGGACCTTATATCATTGAGGAGGTCTATCGCTCAGGTGCGATTAAAATCAATTCACTAGATGGGGACAGACCACAAGTGGTTAATGGTCAAAGACTCAAGCATTACATTTCTGGAGATTCTTATAATGAAGATGTTGATTTATCAAAGTGGTAACTCCAGAGGATTTTATAAAAAGTCAAATTCAGACAACTGCAAAAGCTGATTTGGAATAGGTAACAGTTTCGGTAAGAAAAAGTTCGCGATTTACTTTTCAACCTAAATATTTATTGTTTTTACATAATATGGAAAATTATGAGTCGGAAAAGGGTAGGAAACGGTGCCCGAGGGCACCACACCACCCCTGGGCGCGGGCCCCACCCTGGCCGCGCCGTGGGTGCGTGTGGGCACCTCGGAGCCCGTCTCCGACCCCGTTTCGTCCTGTACCTTCCTTTTGTCGTAAAACTTTTTGCTATATAATCACCCGGATCTCCCGAGGTCCGTATATCGTGTTTTCGTCGAGTTTTGGTTTCGAGCTGTTTTCTGCCAGGAACTATTTCGGATTTAGAGCGCCATGGTCTTCTCCAACGACAACGAGAGCAAGGAGGCGTGGAGGACATCATGGACCAGAGGATCGAGGAGGAGGTCAAGAGCGAAACCGATGATGAAGTAGAGGAAGACTCAACTCCACGTCCTCGCGCTACTATTGCAAGCATCGGGGTGACTGCCAACCCTTTCAATCCTGTGAAGAACCTGAACATGGGTGGTGAGGCATCGCGTCATGCCTTTGCACCCAAGACACTCGCCTCAAACTCCAGTAACCCTTTCCATACCCTCATCCATAAGTATCAATTTGAGAGAGTTCCGGAGATGGAGTTGCCTACTTGTTGGGATATAGATCGATCTAACAATGCAGGAAAAGAAAGCCCTAAGTCCAGTGAGAAGTGGGGAAACAATTCCAAGAGCTGGGATCACCTTCTGACCAGTTCATGAACCGCATCGAACACAATTCGGAGATGATCCGCATCCTCACATACAAGATAGATGAATTGAAGGATTTGGTCGAGAAGCTCATTAGGGAGTCGCCACCAAGAGATCAAGCCTAAATCGTCAAGGGGTAATGGCACTCCCTTGGCTTGTTCCAAGCTTGGGGGAGTGCCCAGTATCATCTTTATCCTTTCGTTTTTATAATTTCGTGGTCATATCATGAGTAGAGAAGTTATCTTATAAGATGGTTTGCGATGTGGAGTGTCAATCCTTTAGTTATCCATGTATCCGTTGGTTTGAGTGTGTCTTGTTCAGAATATTAATGAGAAGTTCCACCTTTACTTTCGGTACATTTTATTTTAGCCTGCAATCTTCTTTATGTGCTGATCTTGCCATTAGTATTGACGCCACTTTTGGGTACATTAAGTAAATTATATTAGTTGTGGCAAACTTAGTATTGGTCATTAGTAGCAATACCATGAAAACTTAAGTAGAAGGAGGGAATTACATGCAAAAATATTATCCCTTTATCTTTCTTTCTTGCTAGCCAATAAGATTAGTATTCTTTGAGTTAAAACATTTGTGCTTACAGGGAAGATAGCATGGTTGCTTCTATTATATATATATTTGTGTGTATCCCCCAACTTTTATGCTTGCTACATGACCTTGCTAGCCTTAACCACCGTACTGAGAGGGAATGCTTCTCGTGCATCCAAATCCTTGAACCAAACCCATGCCATTTGTGTCCACCATAACTTCCTATATGTGGTATTTCTTTGCCACTCCAAGTAAATTTTTCATGTGCTACCTTTAAATTATTCAAAATGTTATTATTCCCTTTTGTGTCAATGTTTACTAGCTCATGAGGAAGTAGTGTGGTTATCCTTTATTCTACTTGTCAAACAGACTTTACACCTGGACTAGTGGCATATACATCCGCTTATCCAATAACTTGCAAAAAGAGCTGGCAACGGGTGCCCAGTCCCAATTAATTACAACTTTAACCTTAATTCTCTTCACACTTTTGCCCTGATTATCAGTAAGCATGACAAACAGTGAAATATCTGTGTGTAAACCAAAGAGAAAGAGGGATGATCTGCCTTGCTGGTAGAAATAACGTCCTTCATGGGAGCCGCTCTTAAAAGTCTGTTTGACAGGGAGAATACTGTTTTCACCCGCTACCATTCGTTGACAATTAACAAACACCCCTTAAAACTTAATTTTTGCTCTCTATATGATTTCAAAAACTTAAAAGCTCTAGCACATGACTTAATCCCTGCTTCCCTCTGCGAAGGGCCTTTCTTTTACTTTTCATGTTGAGTCAGTACACCTATTTCCTTCTTCCTTGAGCAAGCATTTGAGTTGTTGTGATTCAACCATATATATCATTAATATTGTCAATCATGTTCTTTATCCTTCTTGTCTTAGCACAAAGACTTTTGCCTCTAAGAATATAGCTTTGCAAGTTATCAATGACTGTAAAGAAGGTGTGATAATTGAGTGTGGAAGTTCTGCAATATAAGCTCTAATATAAAGACTCCTTTCGAAAGATAAGTATTGATTGCTTATTGTTCTATGACCAAGAATGAAGTGTGCCATTACTAATCTATAATTTCCTTCGTGTATTTTTATTGTGGTTGTTTCACTACTCATGTTCAAGTTAGGTTATATGAAGAGTAGTTGCTGTTTAAAATGAGTGTGTTGTTTAGTAATTACTGATGCTTCTTGTCCGTATTCTTTATTATCGACGCTTCACTCCATAAACTTTTGTTCTAGTTTACTGAGCTCAGCTTTCGCTTGGGGACAAGCGAGGTCTAAGCTTGGGGGGGTTGATACGTCCATTTTGCATCACTATTTTATAGCATAATTTACTGTTATTCAATGATATATTTCATATTAAGAGGAGTTACTTATGTTATTTTGTCTTATTTTGCATGTTTGATGATCATTGGATAATTAACTGCCGGAGTCAGATTTCAGCTGGAAAAAGCAACGTCAAGGCACTATATTTCTGGAGCACTAAAAATATTTCCGAGAAGACAGATGTTCCTATTTTATCAGAAGATGGACTAAGCCAAAAGGGGAGGCTGAGATGGGCCAGGAGGGGCCCACACCACCCCTGGGCGCGGGGCCCACCTTGGCCGCGCCCTGGCCAGGTGTGGTGCCCCTGGCCCACCTCAGGCGCTCCCCCTTCGCGTACTTCATCCCCCAGAAACCCTAAGACACGGGGAGTCCGTGAGAAAATATTCCGCCGCCTCCACGAGGCGGAAACACAGAGAGAGAAAAAGCTCTCCGGCAGGGAGAAATCTGCCGGGGAAATTCCTTCCCGGAGGGGGAGATCATCGCCATCCTCATCGTCATCGCGCTGGACTTCATCGGGATCATCATCATCATCATCTCCACCGCCATCACCACCATCACCGCTGCACCATCTCGTTCCGCTGTAACATCTAGGGCTATACTTTGTTTAGTTCATAGGGGAAACTCTCCCGGTGTTAATTACTCCTTGTGGTTGATGCTATTGAGTTTTATCGGTGAATTAAAGTATATGTTCAGATCGTTATCCATCATTATATCACCTCTGATCATGATCCATATGATGTCTCGTGAGTAGTTCGATTAGTTCTTGAGGACATGGGAGAAGTCACGCTGTTAGTAGTGGAATTATGTTGAGTAATATTTAATGGTTTGATATTTAAGTTGTGGTGCTATTCTTCTAGTGGTGTCGTGTGAACGTCGACTACATGACACTTCACCTTTATGGGCCTAGAGGAGTGCATTGTGTATTTGGTTGCTAATTGTGGGGTTGCCGGAGTGACAGAAACCTAAACCCCCGTTAGTATACCGGTGCACAAGGGAGCGTAGGATCTCAGAGTTTAAGGCTGTGGTTAGATTTATCTTAATTACTTTCTTGTAACTGCGGATGCTTGCAAGAGGTATAATCACAAGTATGTATTAGTCCAAGTAAGGGCGGTGCATTAGCATAGGTTCACCCACACAACACTTATCAAAACAATGAAGATTAATCAACTATGTGAAGCGAAAGCACTTGACTAGAATCCCGTGTGTCCTCAAGAACATTTTGTCATCATAAGTAAACCAACCGGCTTGTCCTTTGCTCTAAAAAGGATTGGGCCACTGCTGCAATTATTATTACTGTCTTTTACTTACTCGCATTTTATTTACCTGCTATATCAAAAACCCCTAAAAACTTGTCTGCTAGCATTTACAGTGAAACCTTTACCGAAACTCCTTGTCAGCACCTTCTGCTCCTCGTTGGGTTCGACACTCTTATTTATCGAAAGTACTACGATACACCCCCTATACTTGTGGGTCATCAGTGATGTTCTTCGCCGTCAATGTCGCCGGGGCGGGTCGAGCAGATTCCGAGCTTGCTGCTTCACACGGCGCCCACCACGGCTCTGCGTCTCCAATCGGCGCCGAAGTACGTCGAGGTCCCAATCATGATCCGACATCCCCTCCGGCTTCTCCTTGGGTGGGGGGGGGGGGGGCTTGCGCTGCTTGCTAACGCCCAGCGTCTTCCCCGCCGCCTTCGTTCTCGCCGCTGCTACCTTCCCCTTCTCCTTGGGTACCTTGGGCACGGGCGGCGGCGCCATGGAAACCGAGACGGCGCGGCGCCAGGGTTTTTCTTTTGGCGGGAGGGATGGCGGGAGAGATGGCGGGACAAATGGGATTTGGGGGAGAAATTGGGGGGAAGCCGGTATTTATTGCGATTGCCGTCTCACTGACAGGCGTGGCCCACGCGTCGGAGGTAGACGTGGCATCGTGTTTCGTTCCGTCCGGGGCCGCCCGAAGCCTCACCAAGTTGAGGGTGTTGTAGCGCCCCGACCCGACTGCTATACAGTGATACTGTGTCCCCGGTTATCCGATAACACCAGACACACTATCAAAGCATAATAGAGAGATCAAGACTTGTGGAACAACTGGCACATCACAGACTCTACGACACAAATCATTATAGTTCAACTCTTATAATAGAGAAAGATAGCAAATGACAACCAGAGGTCACATACCCAACATTACAACAAGCGGAAGCAAATTAAGTTGTTCTAAACAATAAGATCCAGATTATGGCCTAAGAGGCCTACAAATAAACATCACAGCGCCAGCTGTTCCAGGATGTCCCAAGCTGCCACCTGGGAACCCCAGACTACTCGTCGACGTCCACAAAGAACCCACCTTCGAGGTCGGTGAAGTCCTCCTCTGAAACAAAACAAACGACGTTGAGTTCGACGAACTCGCAAGATTATATATAGAGCCTTAGCTCGATGAGGCTTTCAAAGTTATATGGCTGTTTTGCATAAAGCTGATTTTATTTATGAAAAACATAACTCAAAGGCATCGACTATTCAGAATATTTTCAAAAGGGTAAGAAGTGACTCTTTCTCTTTTGATCACCTTTCTCATCAACAACCATCATCACTGTACCTGTTCATCAAAGGCACCTCCCCGAATCACCCTCGAGGAAGCTCACCTTACAATCTTGAGTGGTACCTCTAGTACCCAGTTTTTAACCATTCCGTTAAAGTTATTCTATGGTCTTATCGTCTTTTCCCAAGTTGTCCGTAACCGTGGACACGGCTTTTCGAAAAGATTTAACCTTGCAGGGGTGCACTGTGTTTACCTTCGGTACCGCCCGGCTCATTGCCTACACGTAGCTCTCTTCCGGGGAAAGCCGGCTGAGTGGGAACGGTTACAACCTTTACCTCGCTTGAGACTAACCCAGGATCATCAGTGGCGGTAGGACAAGGGGTACCTCCAGCACCCTGTCCCGCGGCCACTTATTTTCCTGACACCACCATCCTCATCTCAGTCTTGGCCACCATCCTCAACGCACGCGCAAATGGAAAGCCAAACTAGTGGACCCTCGGCTAGTCCGCCACAAGTTAGTCGGTCGACGAGGGATCCATATACCCCACCGAAAGGAAGCGCGCTCATTCTTGGTTCAAGAGGTAAAGAACTCGCACCTAGGCGGCGAGAGTGAGACAAAACACCACCATACCGAAGTGGCCTCTCATCCCCACCTTTAAGCATCTTATTACCTGTCACCACAAATTCTCCACCATCATCTGTACATCTCATCACCTGTTTCCAACCATGAAATATCCACCGGACTGCTAAGCATTTTAACTAAGCATGGCTAAGCATCAACACTGCATAGTTAAGTATTTCAGGCTAACAGTACAATCCTATGGATAATGGGAGGGGAAACAGGTAATTGGCATCGGAATCTTAATGCAACTATAGGATACTCTAATCCAAGCAAATTGACATTTGGAACCGCATGCAATATTATAGTGGAGAAAATATTTGCGGAAAATAGGATAAGATATGCTTAGAGGGGGGGGGGGGTTACGCTTGCCTTGTTGAGTGGAGTAGTCAAACTGCTCGTCGGAGTAATGATGCTCAACTCCGGACTCGTGATCTACCAGAGAGCAAACAACACTGGGAAGCAGAAACAACAATCAACACATGGCAATGGTGCAATGCATACAAAAATGATGATATGACATTTTAATGCACCGACTTATTATTAGCTATCCGACAAATTAAATGGGGCGAGAAACAATACTCGATGAGAGAGGAGTACACCCCATATTTATCTTAATGATTCTCCTAGCGTCCGGAAGTACATTGCGGGTACGGTGATCAAATATGCATGATAGTTAGTCTAGTGTGTTGTTCACAAAATTTCCGGACAATTGGGTATCACGAACACATTTTAATGAAGTCCCGAGGAAATACAAGTTATTACCCTTTTATTTCCTCTTTTAAATATGCTTGGTTATTAGTTAAATCAAACAACACTGGAATTATTTGACCAATTAAAAGTTTTTGCATTTTACTCTCCCTCTTTTTAATTCATGTCCTTTACAATCTATGTTTAAGCAACAATGGAAATCTTAGCCAAAATAGAAGGAAAAAGAAGAAACAGAATCAGTTTTGGTTGCTGGACAAAAATCGGAAAATCCGAAATTTCCTCATTCGGAAAATCCGACTGAAGGAACAGACTAAATTTCGGCTAAGGACTGGGAACTCTCGGCACTGATGTTCTCCGGAACATCCGATTTTCTCTGACTCGGAAATTCCGATCGCCGGCGATGGTGAAGAATTTGGCTAAGGACCAAACACAATCTTGCACTGGTTTGAATCGGAATATCCGAGTTCTTCGGTTCCGGATTATCCGAACGCAAGAGGAAGCACGGCGACGCACGGCGGCGTGGGGTGCTCCGGCGACACAGGGCGGGAGAGGGAGAGTGGAGGCACTGGGGAGGTTCACACACTCACCCTGGACATGGCAGAGAAGACGGTGAGGTCGGAGGAGGCGTGCCTGCGATGAATTCGTCCGCGGCGGCTCGTGAACGGCGGCGGCGAAGTGGTGGACGGCCACGTCGATTCACGGCCTCCTTCGCCGATTCCTTCGGCGGAGAAGAGGAGGGCGACACGGCAAAGCTTTCGGCGGTCTCCGTTTCACTCGAGGCGAGCTCAAACCGCGGCGGCGACGACGACCATGGTGGCTCGGGTGCGCGCTCGTGGGGAGAGAAGAGGGGAACGAGGGAGCAGGTGAGAGGGGAGCGAGGGGGAGCAGGTGAGGTCGTGGTGTCGTGGGGGTGCTCTCCTCGTCGCGGAAGGCAGGGCAGAGGGGGCCCGGCGCTGCACTGCCACGGCGACGGCATGGGAGCACGGCGCGCTGTGGCGACAGTGCTCGAGGAGAGAGATGACCGTTTCACGAAAAACCCCCTGGAACTTTTAAGTTCATCACAACCAGGTCCTTTTCCCTTAAAAAAAACCTTTTAAAACCAGCAGCTTCAGTGATTTAATTGAGGCACCAAAACATTTTCAAAAATTATGAAATAATTTGGGTGGCCTTTTTATACCATGAGGAAGCTCCACAAAATTTGGCGCCCCAAAATAAAATGTTTTGGACAACATTTGTTTAGAGAGGTGGAAAATGGCATTTTGCTAATTTTCAAAATGTTGCTCCTTTAACAATTTGGAGCAAGTGCAAAATATTGTTTTGGAGCTCTTGGAACTTCCTTGACAAATAGGAGATGTCAAAGTAATTTTAGTTTGCAAGATTGAGTGCCTTCGTTGTTTTGAAAATGGTTGAATCAAAATTAGCATTTGTTTGAAGTGGTGCCAAACCACAACAATTCCCTAGCAACACCACAATTCCCTAGCAACAACAACAATTCCCTAGCACAATTCCCTAGCAACAACAACATGATGCAATGAACACAAAAGTGGAAAATTTACACTGGTTTTTAGGTTCTCAAGCTGCTGTTACAAATCTACCCCCCTTACAGGAATCTCGTCCCGAGATTCTAAGAGTGCGAAAGAAGTCGGGATACTCCTCACGTAGACTAGACTCTCTTTCCCAAGTTGCTTCTCCTCGGAATGGTGAGACCACTGAACTTTGAGGAACTTGGTAGTCTTGTTCGGGTCTTCCTTTCGGCTTCATCCAGACACGGATAGGATGCTCGCGATAAGTGAGGTCTTCCTGAGATCTAGCTCTTCATGATTGACCATGGATAGGATCTTTAAACACCGGCGAAGTTGGGAGACATGAAACACATCATGTACATTTGGGAATTTGACCGGTAACTCCAATTGATAAGAAAGATCTCCTCGCTTGGCCAGAACGGTGAAAGGGCCAACATAGCGAGGTGCCAATTTCCCTTTGATTCCGAAGCGGCGAACGCCACGAAGGGGAGAGACGCGGAGATAAGCTTTATCACCAATTTCATAGTGAATTTCCTGATGGTGCTTATCATAGTAGCTCTTCTGCCTAGACTGAGCAATCTTCAGATTCTCCTTATGATTCTAACCTTCTCCTCAGCTTCATTGATCACATCCGGACCAAAGAGTGCTCTCTCTCCGGTCTCGGACCAATTTAGAGGAGTGCGGCATTTTCTTCCATAAAGAGCCTCAAAGGGAGCCATGCCCAGACTAGCTTGATAGCTATTGTTGTAGGAGAATCCGCGAAAGGAAGGTACTTTTCCCAACCCTTGCCAAAAGAGATTACACATGCCCGAAGCATGTCTTCCAACACTTGGTTCACTCTTTCGGTCTGACCATCAGTTTGGGATGGTAAGCGGTACTGAAGTTGAGACGGGACCCCATAGCAGTTTGGAAACTCTGCCAAAACTTGGATACAAAGATACTTCCACGGTCCGATATGATCCTCAGAGGGACCCCATGCAATGGAACAATACGAGCCAAATATAAGTCAGCAGTTGACTTGCCCGTATATCATCACGGACTGGTAGGAAGTGAGCAACCTTGGAAAGACGATCAATGATTACCCAATTGCATTGTTGCCCTTTTGAGATCTAGGAAACCCGGTGATGAAGTCCATACCAATTTCATCCCATTTCCACTCGGGAACTGCAATAGGGCGGAGAGTGCCGGCAGGCCTTTGATGTTCAGCCTTTACCCGTCGACATGTGTCACATTCAGCAACATACTTGGCGATTTCTCGTTTCATACGAGTCCACCAGAATTGTGGTCGAAGGTCTTGGTACATTTGGTACTACCGGGATGAATAGAGAGAGGTGATTCATGAGCTTCTTGGAGATGAGCTCCCTCAAATTCCGGTTCTTTGGCACCACTAGACGGTCACCAAAATAAACAACTCCGGATTCATCTTCCGAAACATTTGGCCTTGCCACTAGCAATGTTCTTCTTGATATTCAGATACCCTCATCCAGCTTCTGAGCATCCTTAATCTGGTCTACAAGAGTAGCTTTGATCTCCAGATTTGCAAGGTAGCCGGAGGGAACAATTTCCAGGTTCAAACGGGCAAACTCTTCATGAAGAGCAGGTTGGCCTTTTCAATCATCAGATTGTTGCAATAGGACTTCCGACTTAGCGCGTCAGCCACGACGTTTGCTTTGCCGGGTTGATAGTTCAGACTCACATTATAGTCCTGATTAACTCCAACCAACGCCTTTGCCTGAGATTTAAATCCGGCTGGGTGAAGAGGTACTTCAGACTCTTGTGATCCGAGAAATCTCGCAACGGTTACCAAACAGGTATGGTCTCCATTGCTTCAAAGCATAGACCACGCGGCAAGTTCTAGATCATGAGTTGGGTAGTTGTGCTCATGCGGCTTCAATTGGCGAGAAGCATACGCCACCACATGGCCATCTTGCATCAATACACAACCCAAGCCTTGTAGAGAGGCGTCACAGAAGACGACGAAATCCTTGCTCGTGTCCGGCAGGACAAGCACAGGAGCGGAGTGAGTTTGGCTTTCAGTGTTTTGAAGCTCTCTTCAGCTTCGGCCGACCATACAACTTTTTATCCTTCTTGAGAAGGTCAGTCAGGGCCTTGGCTATCTTGGAGAAACCTTCGATGAATCGGCGGTAATAACCCGCCAATCCGAGAAAGCTTCGAATGTCCTTGACTGACATTGGAGTTTTCCAATCCAAATGGACTGAATCTTGTCAGGAATGACAGCCACACCATTAGCGGATATCACATGACCAAGGAAGACAAGTTTATCCAACCAAAACTCACACTTGGAGAACTTGGCATAGACGGTGTTCACGAAGCCGTGTCAGAACCAACCGAAGGTGTTCATCATGCTCTTCGTCGGTTTTAGAATAGATAAGGATGTCATCGATGTAAATGACGACAAACTTGTCAAGATAATCCATGAAGATGGAGTTCATGAGCCTCATGAAAGTAGCCGGGCATTGTGAGACCAAAGGACATGACGGTATACTCATATGAGCCATAACGAGTAACAAATGCCGTCTTTGGAATATCCTCCTTTCTGATTTTTATCTGATGGTATCCTGACCTCAGATCCATCTTGGAGAATACCGTTGCACCAGCTAACTGATCCAACAGATCATTGATGCGAGGAATAGGATACTTGTTCTTGATTGTCACCGCATTCAACGGTCGATAGTCAGAGACTAGACGAGGCACGGTAGAATCCCTCTTCTTGACAAAGAGTACCGGACAACCCCAAGGTGAACTGCTAGGCTGGATGAACTCCTTAGCTAACAGCTGATCAATTTGCTCTTTCAACAGAGCCAACTCTTCCACCGGCATACGGTAGGGCTTCTTGGAAATTGGAGCTGTACCGGGAAGTAGATCTATGACAAACTCCACACTTCGGTCAGGAGGCATGCCAGGCAATTCTTCCGGGAACACATCCGGGAAGTCACACACCACGTGTATGTCCTGGATTTCAGGAGGGGTTTCGCCTTCCATAAAGCAAAGAAGGATCTCAGGTGAGTTGGGTATGACTGAGATGGAGGTCTTGACAGTGCAGACCAATACTTCACACTTTCACCAGAAGAATTGGTCACGGTGACGGTCTTGGCAGCACAGTCGAGATTAGCCCGGTATTTAGCTAGCCAGTTCATGCCCAATATGACATCAATGCCATTTGACCTCAGAGCTACCAAAGCGAAAGGAAAAGAGTAGTAACCGATAGTAATCTGAACTCAGGAGTAACCCCATCGGTTTGCCATTTGGAGCCAGGGTGGAGATCTCCAAGGGACGGCTCATTTTCTCAAACGGTATTTTGTGGTCTTTTGCAAAAGCTATGGATATGAATGAATGCGATGCTCCAGAATCAAACAAAACTGTAGCAAGATTGTTGTTGATTCGTAACTCACCCATAAGAACGCCGGGGTCATCTTCAGCTTCTTCAACAGAGACGTGGTTCAGGCGACCACGCACAATAGGTCCAGCCTTGCCAGCTGGAGTGGCAGGGGCTCGTGCAGGAGTTATCGCGAGAGGTGCCTTCTGGGGGCACTCCCTGGAGTAGTGGCCAGCCTGGCCACAGGTGTAGCAAGTGACTCCAGGTGGAGCAGGTAGCATAGGACGGTACCCACTCCCGCCTACCCCAAGTGTCGAAGTAGTGGGGCGCGGAGGGGTGGCCTGTATCCTGCTGCTCTTGGCATGAATGCAGCACGAGGTACGGCGCTGTAGGGACAAACACCCTGCGCTTCTTGCTCTCAGAACCCGAGGAACTCTGGTGGTCCCCGTGTGCGGGCCTCTTGGAAGCCTCAAGTTCCTTTCTTCCTTGCTCAAGAGTGAAAGCCTGGTTGAACAGCTCCTGGTAGGTCTGGAACCTGAAGGGAAGCAACTCATAGCGAGCTGCGGAGTCAGACCCTTGCGGAACAGCTCTTGCTTGTCAGCATCATTGGTCACGTCCCTTGGGGCGTAACGAGAGAGATGGTTGAACTCACGACCATAAGTGCGGAGGTCCATCCGTCCCTGTTGCAAATCCAGGAACTCCCTCCTCTTCAAGTCCATGATCGGCTGGGGAATGTACTCCGCACGGAAGGCAGTGCGAAATCAGCCCAGTGAAGACATGGTTGGCTGGAAACAAAGCCACATGGCTCTCCCACCAACAGCCAGCTGCACCAACCAGAGGTAGGTGGCAAAGTTGACTTGCTCCGCCAATGGGACATGAAGCGCGGAGAACTTGCGCTCCAAAGCACGAAGCCAATCATCAGCTTCCAGTGGCTCCTTAGCATCAGCAAAGTGGGTGGCTGCGAGCGCAGGAACTCGTGAGAGTGTTACTCGTTCCTCCGTGCATTCTGCTGCACCAACTGCTCAAGCAAGCGCTCATTGCGCCCACGGTTCTCCTCAATGGCCATCAAGACCTCAGCCATCGAGGGTGGGGCGGCAGATCATCCTCATCATCATTGTGGTTACCGCGACCACCACGGCCTCCACGACCTCCTCGAGCCATTCTGGAGATTTGACAATGACACGTTAGTATCTTTCTCCGAATGGTCGAACAATAGCATTAGCGTCTACACAAGTACACAGACTAGGGACGATAATACTTTGCGAGAAGGAAACAACAAGATAGAACTTGGGTCAAAGATCAGCATCATGTGCTACTAGTGAGAGTTAAGAAATCACAACTTAACACACTCTAGTTGACACAATCCGGGACCTTATGTTCAAGTCCGTGGGTTAAAACCCAAAGAAAGGATCAAATGATTTGACTTGGTAGAAACATCTGAGTTGATTTGGGATTGCAACGCAGCGGGAGCAACTGGACACATAACACTAAAGGTCGAACCCAACCCCGTTTCTAATCATTTTGAAGTAACAGACGAGGAGTAAAACCTTTAAACTCAAATCGAGGTAAGATTGCTCCGAGATTAGAGGGTAACCAGATAAGGAGTAAAAAGAATCCTAAGATGGTTTTCACAACTCATTTTTAGGTTAAAATATTTTCACAAACACTAGACTCAACATCGACCAGTAGAAGGGTTTCCTACAGGCAGTACTGCTCTGATACCAACTTGTAGCGCCCCGACCCGACTGCTATACAGTGATACTGTGTCCCCGGTTATCCGATACCACCAGACACACTATCAAAGCATAATAGAGAGATCAAGACTTGTGGAACAACTGGCACATCACAGACTCTACGACACAAATCATATAGTTCAACTCTTATAATAGAGAAAGATAGCAAATGACAACCAGAGGTCACAGACCCAACATTACAACAAGCGGAAGCAAATTAAGTTGTTCTAAACAACAAGATCCAGATTATGGCCTAAGAGGCCTAAATAAACATCACAGCGCCAGCTGTTCCAGGATGTCCCAAGCTGCCACCTGGGAACCCCAGACTACTCGTCGACGTCCACAAAGAACCCACCTTCGAGGTCGGTGAAGTCCTCCTCTGAAACAAAACAAACGACGTTGAGTTCGACGAACTCGCAAGATTATATATAGAGCTTAGCTCGATGAGGCTTTCAAAGTTATATGGCTGTTTTGCATAAAGCTGATTTTATTTATGAAAACATAACTCAAAGGCATCGACTATCAGAATATTTTCAAAAGGGGTAAGAAGTGACTCTTTCTCTTTGATCACCTTTCTCATCAACAACCATCATCACTGTACCTGTTCATCAAAGGCACCTCCCCGAATCACCCTCGAGGAAGCTCACCTTACAATCTTGAGTGGTACCTCTAGTACCCAGTTTTTAATCATTCCGTTAAAGTTATTCTATGGTCTTATCGTCCTTTCCCAAGTTGTCCGTAACCGTGGACACGGCTTTTCGAAAAGATTTAACCCTGCAGGGGTGCACTGTGTTTACCTTCGGTACCGCCGGCTCATTGCCTACACGTAGCTCTCTTCCGGGGAAAGCCGGCTGAGTGGGAACGGTTACAACCTTTACCTCGCTTGAGACTAACCCAGGATCATCAGTGGCGGTAGGACAAGGGGTACCTCCAGCACCCTGTCCCGCGGCCACTTATTTTCCTGACACCACCATCCTCATCTCAGTCTTGGCCACCATCCTCAACGCACGCGCAAATGGAAAGCCAAACTAGAGGACCCTCGGCTAGTCCGCCACAAGTTAGTCGGTCGACGAGGGCTCCATATACCCCACCGAAAGGAAGAGCGCTCATTCTTGGTTCAAGAGGTAAAGAACTCGCACCTAGGCGGCGAGAGTGAGACAAAACACCACCATACCGAAGTGGCCTCTCATCCCCACCTTTAAGCATCTTATTACCTGTCACCACAAATTCTCCACCATCATCTGTACATCTCATCACCTGTTTCCAACCATGAAATATCCACCGGACTGCTAAGCATTTTAACTAAGCATGGCTAAGCATCAACACTGCATAGTTAAGTATTTCAGGCTAACAGTACAATCCTATGGATAATGGAGGGGAAACAGTAATTGGCATCGGAATCTTAATGCAACTATAGGATACTCTAATCCAAGCAAATTGACATTTGGAACCGCATGCAATATTATAGTGGAGAAAATATTTGCGGAAAATAGGATAAGATATGCTCAGAGGGGGGGGGGGTTACGCTTGCCTTGTTGAGCGGAGTAGTCAAACTGCTCGTCGGAGTAATGATGCTCAACTCCGGACTCGTGATCTACCGGAGAGCAAACAACACCGGAAAGCAGAAACAACAATCAACACATGGCAATGGTGCAATGCATACAAAAATGATGATATGACATTTTAATGCACCGACTTATTATTAGCTATCCGACAAATTAAATGGGGCGAGAAACAATACTCGAGGAGAGAGGAGTACACCCCATATTTATCTTAATGATTCTCCTAGCGTCCGGAAGTACATTGCGGGTACGGTGATCAAATATGCATGACAGTTAGTCTAGTGTGTTGTTCACAAAATTTCCGGACAATTGGGTATCACGAACACATTTTAATGAAGTCCCGAGGAAATACAAGTTATTACCCTTTTATTTCCTCTTTTAAATATGCTTGGTTATTAGTTAAATCAAACAACACTGGAATTATTTGACCAATTAAAAGTTTTTGCATTTTACTCTCCCTCTTTTTAATTCATGTCCTTTACAATCTATGTTTAAGCAACAATGGAAATCTTAGCCAAATTAGAAGAAAAAAGAAGAAACAGAATCAGTTTTGGTTGCTGGACAAAAATCGGAAAATCCGAAATTTCCTCATTCGGAAAATCCGACTGAAGGAACAGACTAAATTTCGGCTAAGGACTGGGAACTCTCGGCACTGATGTTCTTCGGAACATCCGATTTTCTCTGACTCGGAAATTCCGATCGCCGGCGATGGTGAAGAATTTGGCTAAGGACCAAACACAATCTCGCACTGGTTTGAATCGGAATATCCGAGTTCTTCGGTTCCGGATTATCCGAACGCAAGAGGAAGCACGGCGACGCACGGCGGCGTGGGGTGCTCCGGCGACACAGGGCGGGAGAGGGAGAGTGGAGGCACTGGGGAGGTTCACACACTCACCCTGTACACGGCAGAGAAGACGGCGAGGTCGGAGGAGGCGTGCCTGCGACGAATTCATCCGCGGCGGCGAAGTGGTGGACGGCCACGTCGATTCACGGCCTCCTTCGCCGATTTCTTCGGCGGAGAAGAGGAGGGCGACACGGCAAAGCTTCCGGCGGTCTCCGTTTCGCTCGAGGCGAGCTCAAACCGCGGCGGCGACGACGACCATGGCGGCTCGAGTGCGCGCTCGTGGGGAGAGAAGAGGGGAACGAGGGAGCAGGTGAGAGGGGAGCGAGGGGGAGCAGGTGAGGTCGTGGTGTCGTGGGGGTGCTCTCCTCGTCGCGGAAGGCAGGGCAGAGGGGGCCCGGCGCTGCACTGCCACGGCGACGGCATGGGAGCACGGCGCGCTGTGGCGACAGTGCTCGAGGAGAGAGATGACCGTTTCACGAAAAACCCCTGGAACTTTTAAGTTCATCACAACCAGGTCCTTTTCCCTTAAAAAAAAACCTTTTAAAACCAGCAGCTTCAGTGATTTAATTAAGGCACCAAAACATTTTCAAAAATTATGAAATAATTTGGGTGGCCTTTTTATACCATGAGGAAGCTCCACAAAATTTGGCGCCCCAAAATAAAATGTTTTGGACAACATTTGTTTAGAGAGGGTGGAAAATGGCATTTTGCTAATTTTCAAAATGTTGCTCCTTTAACAATTTGGAGCAAGTGCAAAATATTGTTTTGGAGCTCTTGGAACTTCCTTGACAAATATGAGAAGTCAAAGTAATTTCAGTTTGCAAGATTGAGTGCCTTCGTTGTTTTGAAAAAAAATGGTTGAATCAAAATTAGCATCTTGTTTGAAGTGGTGCCAAACCACAACAATTCCCTAGCAACACCAACAATTCCCTAGCAACAACAACAATTCCCTAGCACAATTCCCTAGCAACAACAACATGATGCAATGAACACAAAAGTGGAAAATTTACACCGGTTTTTAGGTTCTCAAGCTTCGGGCTGTTACAGGTGTGGACTGGGCGTGCCGGATACAAAACTGGGCCGCGCCGGACCCAAAACCCGTTTGGGCGGCGCGAGTGGGAGCGAAAACCTTTCTGGCACGCCCCAAAGGGCTTTGGGCGGCCGTTTGGGCGCCCTGAGTGGAGATGCTCTTAGGGCGTATGCCCCCGACGATGTATCCGAGATCCCCATCTGCTGGAGCAAGAGCCCGGCGAGATGATCCATGTGGATCAAATTCCACCTAGAGAACGGAGGGACGTGTCCATGATCAGTTCCTTCCACACTAACGTGCGCAACTTCAAGATGCACGGAAAGCTGAGTACCCGATGGATCGATACCCTAGAACTGTGGAAGGTGGCAAACAAGTGTGCACTCTCCAAGGAGATCAATGAGCTTCCCATGGTGTGGCTCTCCACGAAGGCTCGTTAAAGCAACGCCACGTTGGGCACATGTGTAGCCGCGAGGGAAATCCTCCAGAAGGATTCGTGATGGAAAAGCCACTAGAAGAAATCCTTCCATAGACCACGGTTTTCCACGGCGACCGTTGTGTATAGTCGCTATCGGCTAAGAAATTTCGTGTTTTTTTTATTTTCGTGGTCGTTGGCATCAACGACCATGAATTCCCAAAAGCGTTGTCTAGGGCACCTATAGCCCACGATCTTCACGAATTTTTGTGGTTAGAAGCTACGTTTTCGATTGCGTGTTCGATTTTTGACTCGGATCGACACCCCTCGCTCGTATAACGATCGATTGACACCCCTCGCTCTCGTATAACGAATTAACGATCGATCGACACCCCTCACGCTCATATAACGATCGACACCCCGCGCTCATATCAAGATCGAGGCTGCCTGTTTTTTCGGTTGCTCCGTTACTCGAAGGCTGCGCGCGATTATGTTTTAGCCGGTGAGTCCACCATGTCAGTGACTCAGAATACTGTTGATCGATTCTTGCCCACATTTTTATCACGTTGCTCCGTTGCGTGCGATGTTGTTGTAGCCGCTGGCTCCACCATGTCAGTGACTCATTATCCTGTTGATTGATTCTTGCTCATTTTTTTATTATGTTGCTCCATTGCGTACTATGCTGTTGTAGCCGATGGCTCCACCATGTCAGTGACTTAGGACACTCTTGATCGATTCTTGCCCACTTTTTTTATCCCGTTGCTCCATTGCGTGCAATGTTGTTGTATCCGCTGGCTCCACCATGTCAGTGACTCAGCACACTGTTGATCTATTCTTGCTGACTTTCTTTGCGGTTGCTCCGTTGCGTGCGATGCTATCGTAGCCGCTGACTCCACCATGTCAGTGACTCGGGATACTGTCGATCGATTCTTTTGCACTTTTTTGTTCCGTTGCTCCATTCATGCGATGTTGTTGTAGCCGCTTGCTCCACCATGTTAGTGAGTCAGGATACTGTTGATCGATTCTTGTGCACTTTTTTTGTTCCGTTGCTCCGTTCGTGCGATACTGTTGTAGCCGCTTGCTCCACCATGTCAGTGAGTCAGGATATTGTTGATCGATTCTTGCCCACTTTTTTATTCCGTTGCTCCGTTGTGTGCGATGCTGTTGTAGCCGCTGGCTCCACCATGTCAGTGACTCAGGAAACTATTGATCGATTTTGCCCCACTTTTTTATTCCATTTCTCATGTTGTTATAGCCGCTGGCTCCACCAAGTCAGTGTCTGAGATACTCCTGATCGATTCTAGCCGACTTTTTTTCTTCATTTGCTCCCGTTGCTTGAAGGTTGCGCGATGTGGTCTAGCTAGTAGGTTCTGACTGTCGGCCTCTCTCTTCAGAATCGTGTGTGTGGTCCAGAGTTTCCTTCTCCGGTGAGGTCGGCCTTCTTCTCTAGCTTCTCGTCCCTGTCTTCTCCGACCGAACCGTGACCCTCGTCTTGCTCGTCTCCGGCTACTGTGCTGATAACATGTCGCGTCAGCGCGATAACGTGCGCTACAACGTCAAATAGGAATTGCCCTAATTACTCTCCTCATGGCTGGCCATCATGAGGTACATCCTCCAGTTTTGTATACAAGGCCACTATCTTAATTCCTAGATACTAAGGAAACAAAGCCAACTATTAAATAACATGATTAATTATACAGAAAACCTCTTGTGTTCCGTGTAAATTAGTATGTTGTATGTGGTGCCTCTTTCTCTATGGTTACATGTAAACTTACATTAATGAGTACTACTGTACAAGGTAAAATTCTAATCAGTTCTTCTCCGACCTTGTATTAAAAAACAGAGGGAGCTGACATAATTTTTTTTTTAGAAAAGGGTTGTCCCGGCCTCTGCATCGAGTGATGCACACATCCATTTATTAAAGAGTGTACGAGTATAAATCCCGTTTACATCTCAGATACCACAAAGGATTGAGACAAGCCTCATCCGACAAAATGAAACAAAAAACAACTACTGAAGTCGGCTAATATGTTGCCACGTATGTCGGAAGAAAAACTCATGTGCCACCATCAGGAGTCGTGTGCATCCAGCCACCATAAGGTCCCGCTGATCCAAAGGAAGCAGGAAAGCCCATAACTGGATCCAGTGCACCGCCGAGTGAATAACCTTTAAGACATGAAAAATTTCTTTCCTGTTAAACACAATATTGTTCCTACAATTCCATATGGACCAACAAATAGCCGAGACGCCTATACGAATCCTATTTTTTGGTCTTTTTGTCCATTCCATTCAACCAATTTCCAAACATATTTTTGACATTGGTAGGAGGGGGAATATTGTAGGTACAAAACACCACACGCCACACAAGTTTTGCAAAAGGGCAAGAGATAAATAAATGTTCTATCGTTTCGGTATTCCCACAAAAGGAACATCGCGAACACCCCTGCCAATTCTTCCTAGCAAGATTATCTTTTGTAAGCAAGACTTTTCTATGAAGGAACCACATAAATACTTTTATTTTCAAAGGTATTTTAAGTTTCTAAAGATATTTTTGCAAAAATCTAGTATGTCCATTCATAAGATCCTCATACATAGATTTAACTGTAAAAAGACCATTCTGTGTCAATTTCCAGTGCAAACAATCTGGAGCATCAGACAGCGTAACTTGCATAAGCCTAAGGCAAAGATGAGACCACATCTCCCACTTATCCCCAACAAGAGCCCTCCTAAACCCGAGATTTATTGGGGGCGTACTATGTAGCACATCATGAATCGAAACATTTTGTTGCTGCACAATGTTGTATAAAACAGGGTATTGGTCTTTTAAAGGAGAATTACCTAACCAAGTATCCTCCCAAAATCTTGTACTTTGCCCGTTACCCACTTTAAAAATCTATCAAAAAAATCTTTTTTAACGCGCATTAGACCCTTCCAGAAAGGAGAATCTGTAGGTTGTGCTTCAACTTGAGCTAAAGTCTTACTATGAAGATATTTATTATTTAGCAACTCCTGCCACACCCCTTCTTCATTCAAAAGTTTAAACATCCACTTACCGAGCAAACATTTATTCTTTAGCTCGAGCACTTCTACCCCCAAACCTCCCTGGTCTTTTGGTCGGCAAATGATATTCCATTTAGTTAGCCTATATTTTCGTTTATTCTCATCACTCTGCCAAAAGAAACGAGATCTATAAAAGTCCAATCTTTTCCTTACCCCTTTTGATATTTCAAGAAAGGATAACATGAACATCGGAAGACTTGTTAATACCGAATTAACAAGGACCAACCTGTCCCCATAGGACAACATCTTGCCCTTCCAACATCCCAGTTTGCCTTCGAAGCGGCTTTCCACAGGATGCCACTCAGCGTTCTGAAGCTTCCTATAGTGAATCGGAACCCCAAGATACTTGAAAGGTAAAGAACCAGACTCGCATCCACAGATCTGTTTATGCTGCTCCTCTACCTCTTTAGCCTTCCCAAAACAAAAAATCTCACTCTTGTGAAAATTTATTTTGAGTCCCGATAATTGTTCGAAAATAGAGAGGATGAGTTTCATATTGACCGCTTTATCAAGATCATGCTCCATGAATAATATAGTATCATCGGCGTACTGTAAAATAGATAGTCCACCTTCTACTAAATGTGGTATAAGACCATCTATTTGACTATCTTCCTTCGCCCTTGCGATCAAAATGGCTAGCATATCCGCCACTACATTAAACAACATTGGAGATAAAGGATCCCCTGTCGGAGCCCTTTTTTTGTTTGGAAATAGTGACCAAAGTCATCATTAACCCGAATGCCTACACTTCCTCCTTGAACAAATTGCGTAATCCAATTGCACCATTCTTGTGCAAATCCCTTCATACGCAAAGCTTGTTGAAGAAAAGGCCATTTAACCTTATCATATGCCTTCTCAAAATCAATTTTAAAAATAACGCCATCCATTTTCTTTTTCTGGAGTTCATGAATAGTTTCATGAAGGATAACCACGGCCTATAAAATGTGTCTCCCTGGCATGAAAGCCGACTGCATCGGCCTAATAATTTTTTGCACAATTTCGGTAATACGATTAGTATCTACTTTTGTGAAAATTTTGAAACTCACATATTGCTGATCTTGGTTAGTAAGCCCATTTAGATGTTCACCTCTTAGAGAAATATACATGAGAAACTGCCTGTGGTAGGATGATTAGGAGGATGGTTGTACCCCAGCCCACCAGTGTCAAACCTGGTTTGACACTTGTGTTTCTCATTTAGACGGAATACTCTTCAGTGGGAGACGACGTTCCCATCGACAGCGAGACGTCTGTGGTGATTTCGTCGATCTCAAAACTCGATCCACCGGCTCAGTATTTCAGAGGTGCTCATAGGAGTAAGGTGTGCATGCGTTCATAGGGATGAGTATGTGCATGTATATGTGAGTAGGATGATTAGGAGGATGGTTGTACCCCAGCCCACCAGTGTCAAACCTGGTTTGACACTTGTGTTTCTCATTTAGACGGAATACTCTTCAGTGGGAGACGACGTTCCCATCGACAGCGAGACGTCTGTGGTGATTTCGTCGATCTCAAAACTCGATCCACCGGCTCAGTATTTCAGAGGTGCTCATAGGAGTAAGGTGTGCATGCGTTCATAGGGATGAGTATGTGCATGTATATGTGAGCGTATTCGTTTATACTATGCTTTGCAAAACAAAACAAATATACGTACACTGCTAAAAAAAAGGAAAGAGAAAGAGAAATACCTACACGTGCTAATGGATTTGTACTACTCCGTAGTTACGATTGAACATCAATGACGAATTACACCAAGGTTCAGCGTGCACCATGTATTTTTCCCTCAAACTGGGTTGATATTAGGATTACAAGAAGCAAAAAGCCACTGGAGTCTGGAGGTGAACATTTTTGCTTCAATGCAAGCTATTTTGTGAAATCTGAAAATGTTGCTCTGATCAAAGCTTGGGGTCGCCATGCACTAGAGGAGAGCAGGCGAGCAGCCCCAGTCACGCAAACGCATTCACAGAAGAGAAAGTCAACCGGGGGTAGAGCGGCCGTTTCCTGTGGCAAGTAGTTCAAATTTTTTTTAACAAAGTAGTTCCACTTTAATGTTTATCATGCAAACTATCAACTCCAACTTGGGAAAATCCTGAAAGGCATCAAAACATTCAATCAGATCTCAGCCTAATTTGGCAGTAAGCTGATCACCAACTGTCAACAGTCCTCTGGTAGGAATACTGATCGTAGCTCTTGGCCATACCAAATACATTACGAGAAAATTTAACCTCTTGTGCGAACTTTGTCCCGAATCACTTAGAAACAAGAAGAATTGGACATTGCATCCAAAAAAACCTGGACAACGACATCTTTCACTAGTTTGAAGTTTCTTGTCAAAAGATGACACCTTTCACATGGCATACCAAACATAGGCTCAAGGAGACGATGAAATCTCAGATTTCCGCCTCTGTTTGTGCTGTTTCTTTCTGTAAGCACTCAAACACTTGTGGTACGAGAAATCCTCCATATCGCCGTTTGTTCTAACCACAAAGAGACATCTGGACCTCCTGAACTCAGGATGCTTGCCAACCTACAAACATGAACACTGCACAAGTTAGGAAATGTCCACAAAATTTACAATCACTTCCTGTAAGGTAGCAATCAATTTTCATACTCACAAACGGATGGGTATTATAGTGTTTTCACTTCGACCCCGTGAGGTGAAACAGTGGCACTGTCAGAATGGCAAAATAACAGTTGGTATGAACTTGAAATACAGACAATATGTTATGTATCTACCTAAAAGCTGCAACTCCTAATTTTAAAGGCCAGGTCAGACCAGTGATTCGACTGGATAAACCATAAAAAAGCTGCAGAGACGATTGACAGACTTAATGTTCCAGACTGTTAGTACTGTGGTATACCATTTATGAAGCAAGGGATAGTCACCACATACATACTGTGGGATGAATATTGTCATCATATCCATACATGGAAGCCAAGGCAAATCTGTATGAGTGTCATAAAAACTGGCACCATATGATCTAGTATCATTTCTTAATGCCAGTAAATAATCAGATTTTTTACTAAACTATTACAGGATTAAAGAAGCCATTAACGGAATAAAAATAAAAGACGACATTCTCCTGAAAGTATAGATGAACTTATATTTGGGAGTGAGTCTAGTGTTGTAAATATAAAAGTCCTTTATCTCCCCATGCAAGAAAAAATGAGGTGGTTGTGTTAGTTACTTGATACTGAGCACTTGAGTTCAGAGCAAGCAGCATCATGGCTGTTCTGGAACATTTTCCAGATATAGCCACGTCCAACTAGTACGGTTTCCAAAAACAAAACAAAAAAAACAGGGGAATGATCGAGACTCGAAACTGTAGTTCTCATTTGTTATGCTCGACGGAGGTCCTCCTTATGAACAAAAAGTACGGCACAAACTTAGCTTCTGAGGTATTTTAATAACAAGTAAATGATTATCTCCTTAAGAAAATTTATTTAACAATACAAGCTTGGCAAAGAAGAAATAAAAATCGGTGGGAACAATCGAATAACAGAAGAGAAAATTAGATTTGTTTGAGGGTCTCGTCTCTTTCTTATTAAATGGAGTGATCACCCAAACTCACCATAATAGCTTCAAGTCCACAACCAATCTTGTCTTCCGAACGAGGGTGGTAAGCAAGAACCTTTTCTACGATAACCTTTTCGTCATCCGGACTTAACAAGGCACCATCTCCATATCTGTTATAACAGAACGCAATCAGATAGACAATAAAATATGATCACAACAGTTGCAAACTGCAAGAATACATAAAAACCTACTATATAACTGTCTTTTGTGTTAGCTGCACCAGTTTATTTTTGAAAGACTTCCTGCATTGGATTAAGACAAGGTGAGGCCCAAGGACTTCGCTGGCTATAACACAACCAATCGGATAAATACGTTGCAGGAAGACGGGAATTACAACATTGCCCTCCAAGAAACATGTCTGGGAAAACTCACAGACAAGTTACAACACGAGACACATATCCATCTCCGGGAACCACCGGATGGAAGGATGAGGAAGCCTACTACTGCTGATGGAAGGAAGAGACACCACTCACCATCTCAGTATGATTGCCGCAGGCGTGTGGTTGCCAAAGAGAAGTGGACACCATTAAGCATGATGCATAAGATACCTCGCCACCAGCAGCAATGCAGGTGAACGAAAAACAGGGATTTTATTGAAAAAAAAAGGAAGAAGAAGAAGAGACTGGCAACACTGAATCACTAGGATAGGATGACAAAGGGTACACCAGATCGAGGACAAGCAGCCTTCCTCTCCGGAGCAAAAAAATCTGGTCAGAATGCCACATTGATGGCTAATATCACAGTACATAAGGTGAACTGCCCCCTTCTCCTTTCTGTATGTTATGGCGGGCAGAGAAGAGGGGAGAAATGGCGGTGAGATTGGAAATGAATACATTCATCTTCTATTCATCATTCATTCAACCAACAAACATCTCAGCTCAGCCATATACCATAACAACCTTGTTGAAGCAACCCTTCTTGGATATTCCAGTCCCAATCCAATATCGTTATAGACAATACTGAACCTGTCAAAGTGGCATTCTAGTTTTCCAGTTACTTAGTTGGACGGCGCAATAAGAAAATATATATCACAAAATACTTCGATAATCCTACATATTCTAGTCCAGTGAAGAATTTATAGTATTTAGTAGTTGTTTAAGCACAATATAGGAAATTGAAGCTAGCAGCCATCTGCCTGCTGAAATTACCAGGGTAGTTTACTCCACTCTTTACTTATGATTACTCCTTGCTACAAATCACACGCACGTGTAAATGTTGCCCAATTTCTCAAGCAATCCTGATTACAATAGTTCGCATCATTTCGCGACGCTATGAAAACTGTGCGTGTTAAATGTGCACGGCGATTGAAAATTCCGTATGTCTGCTTACCACTGTTCGAGCTTCCTATTCATTGCAACAAGGAGAGGAACCAATAGCTGACCTGCCGGAATGGAGGATGTCCTTGACAAGTTCCACGACGGGCTGGACTTCACGGTGGATCTCCGCCTCGGCCTCCTCCCGCGGCTCTTCGAAGGTCCCTGGAGCGGAGGGCTCGTTGTCGGCGGGGAGGCTGCAGAATAGGCGGTCGCGGCTAGATAGCGCCGGAGATGTGGTAGAGGGCGGGAGGCCGCCGCGGAGGAGGCGCGTGGCAGCTCGGGCGAGGGCGGCGGCCAAGGCCATGGCTTCTTCAGCAGCTGCAGAGTCGGAAGCGTCAGACAAGAGAGGAAGAAGGGTTTCTTGTTGTTCCTTTCTTGTTTGGGTTTTAGCTGATCTGGAGGAAATACATGGGCCTAGGCCTTTTCTCTTGATGGAATGGCCTGGGGCGCGTTTGGTAGCCTGCAACCAGCCGGGCCAGGCCCGCTGGCTGCAGAAACGGGCTGCGCGTTTGGTTGCCTGCAGCCCAAATTTTGCACAGCGCGCTTCTTAAAGTAGCCTTGGGGCAGGTCCTGGAGGAACGGCCGAATCGGCCGTTTCCAGAGAGCCTGGCCCGTTGTTTTCCTCCCTCGCTCCAACAGTTACGTTGGATCTGGTTCCTCTCACTCTCCTTAATCTCACTTCATCTTCTTCCTTCCAATCCTTCATAGATTGCTCGGTTCAAAAAAAGCTGTACACCAAAATGATGCACTTTGATATTGCGGTTCCATTCTGACGATCAGTTCGAGCTTTCGTTAACCGTGCTATCATAATTTCGTGTTCTTGTTCGAAACTTTTTTGGCCGAATTTTGAAGATCTTGTCGCACACAGTTGATCGTTTTCGATTTCTTTTGAGGAGCAGCTTCATCTCGTCATGCCGCACAACTATCGTGTTGTAAGTTTTGCGTTTCGATGCTTATAGATGGGTAGATCTGGGGATGCGTATTTAGACTGTTCGTGTCACCGTCTTCTTCAACCTCTGATCTGAGGATGGGTAGATATGAACTGTTCTTGATGTTTTTTTCAACCTCCGCTCTTCCTCTTCGTCGTCGAGGTATGATGCTGCCATGCCGTGGCTTTGCCGTCGAGCTCTGCAACCACCATGCCGTCGAGCTCTGCAACCACCATGTCGTCTCCTCACTGTTCAGCTCCGCCGCCATGCCGTCTCCTCGCTGCCGCCATGCGTCCAGCTCCGCCGCCGCCGCTCGAGCCGTCGTCATGGTCGCCGCTCGCGGATAGGCTACCTCCGTCATACTCGTGCTCGTCATGGTCGCCGCTCGAGCCGTCGTCATACTCGTTGTTCTGCTGCTGAGGTAAGTACACCTTGGTGAGGCTTAACATAGCCGTAAACACAAGCATCTTGTTTGGTTGTCCTGCATGAACTGATGCCACGTTTTTTGCTGCAGCCTACCAAACTAACCACTGTTTTCAGCTCAAGGCTCATATGTGCTGGGCAGTGCCCTCTAGAGCCTGCCCGAGGTGAGCCGCGAAATGGCTCCAGCCTACCAAACAGCCCCCTGACGTTCTACACGCGATTCTCTGGGTGACACTCACATACACGTAACACGTGCATATATTAACTTTATATACATATACACAATTACTCTACTGTTTTTTTTAGGATCTAGACGGACGTTCTGCCATTCGATTAGATAGAAAGCAAATACCCGTTGCAAGGGGCTCTCAAGAAGGGATAGAAAATAGGGCAGAAGACCAAAAAGAAAAAGATAGAACCTGGCATACATCTACTCGACTTGGCCTCCGGTATCATCCGTGAAGGCATAGACCCTCGCCTCAATCTCATCCCTCACGAGGCACACCATGTACACAGCAAGAAGAGGTGTTTTCGGGAATACCCTTGTGTTAGGCTCCCTCCATACCCCCACAAGGCACACTCTATCTTATGAACACCTCCGAAACACTAAACCGGCAGGTCAAATCTTAAGATACATCTCACTGTCGACTTGCTTCTTCATTGTTTCATTGGTACGAGCATCTCCAACAACTTACTTAAATTTGCACGGACAACCCATAAACAGAAACAAAAATACGGGAATTTACACGAAGACACGCTCCGGCATAACGTCGATGACCCATATTTTTCTACTAGGTACCCATATTTGACACACAAATCTACAATGTCAATAAAGTTGATCCCACTGCGTGCATTTAATTTGCAAGATGCTTTTACAATGAGCCATTCCTAGTATATTTAAAGCTGGCCCGAATCGCGGCCTCACCGCGCTCCAGCAACTGTAGCAACTACAGTGTGCTACAGTGTTGAATAGCGATCGATCCCGTCCGTCCGCTGCCGATCGCACGTCGCAGAGAACGCGTCCGTGATGGATTTACAAAAAAACCCTTAACAAACCCAGAAAACAAACCCGCAGTCCACAGTTTCACGGGAAGAAAACGCGCGAAGGACCTAATCGTAAATTTCGAAAACGACAGGGACTTTCTTGCAAAAACGTCTGCAGAACACGTTCTTCCTCCTTCTTCCTCTCTCCCTTCCGCGACGCCGCGGGTCACCGCCGTCGCCGCCGCTCATCGACGCCGCCTCGCGCCTCTCCGGCCAAATCCACGGCCACAGAAGGCTTCGCCGCGCCGCCCTCCACCTCCTCCCCGCGGATCGCGTCCCGGGACGGCCGTGGCCCGCCGGATTTGCCGCCGCCGTGCTCCGGCTCCTTCCGCCGCGTCCGTGCTCGCCGGCAGCGTCCCCGGCGACTATATGGTCCGGGGCGCCGCTCTCTGCCTCCCCGCGACGCCCTCGCGCGGAATCGCGCCACCCCGGCCCGCCCGCGTGCTTCTTTGCACGATCTCGAGCTCGGCAGAGCCGGCCGCGCCGGGCGCGTCGTCCGCCGCCGGGTGACGTCATCCGTCGGCGTCACCGCGGGGCCCGCCAGTATTTTCATTATAAATTACAGAAAATTGAATAAAATTGTAAATTCAATAAATTTTGCTCTGTAACTCAGAAAAAAATGGTCAATATACCAAAATGTTTAGAAAAATGCAAACTATCTATTTGTATCAAATCCATACATGTCTAAACAACTATTAATCGCGTACATTTACGATAACGAAATAACCATTTAAGAATTATGGAGTGTTTCCAAATGCATGATCTCCATATTTAACTTTCAACCTCAACACGTTTAAATTTCAACCTCAACACGTTTAAACATGTCATGGCACTTATATTGTATGTGCATTGCATTATGCCATGAGTTGAATGTTGTTCTTTCTTTCCGACAGAGTCCGTCCACAACATACGAAAAAAATTCAAATTTTTACCAAATTTTCATGCTTACCATATGAAAGTTACAACCAAAAAAAAATTATACACATTTCAGATTTCCAAATTGTTGAGGAAAAAAATACAACTCTTAAAAACACTAGCATGCTCACATTTTAATTTGCTAACAAATTTGGAACTATGCTAAAATATATCAAACTTCTCACAAACAAAATAAAATCGACACAGCTAACCATTCCAACTTGCTAAAAAAAGGAAATACTCTAAAATATATCAACATTTCCAACGATTCATGCTAAACATTTTTTAAATATGTTAAAATACATAAAAATGCTCGAGGAAAAGAAAAAAAGGCAGCAAGTTTACAATTTCCAAATTACTACCGCGGTTTACTCCGCCGCGTCCATGGTCGCCGACGGCCGCTCCGGCAATCAAATGACGTGCCGCGCCGCCCATTCGCCTCGCCGCGACGCCTGCCAGCGGATCCGCACGCTCCCAGCCCCTCGCGCGTGCTCCACCGCGCGAGCGCGAGCTCGGCAGCCGCGTCCGTCGCTGGCAGGTGACGTTGCATGATAACGTCATCTCGGGCCCACCTGTCAGCTTCCCAGATTTTTTAAAAAAATGCAAAAAAAAATGTAAATTAGAAAAAATCATATCTTTTAATCCGTAACTCAAAAAAATACAAGTAATATACCAAAATTTGCAGAAAAATTAAGCCTTTACAACTAACACATCTCTATGCATAATTAAACAACTGTAAAAATTTTTTACTTACAACAACTAACTAAACCTTTTTATATTCATTATGAACATTCTGGAAAAAAACGTCTTAACAAATATCCATTCCAAATACATTATAGACTTTCCAAAATTATTTCAAAACTTAAATTTTACACAATACTTATATTTTACAACTTTCTTTCTAACTGAAATAAAAAAACATGAAAAATAATATCAACAACTTCATGCAAAATATAGCAGAATGATCACAAAAAAAAAATTTAAACACCGCCTATTTATTTATTATGACCAAAATTAAAATTCTAGATCTTCAAATTCCTCACAAACTTGCCAACATACAATATTTTATTCTTAAAAAGTCAAGTTTCTGACAGTTGGTTCTCTTTTCCTTCAACAATATTCAAAAAAATAAAAAACTTTCAAACTAACTTGCTTTTAAAATTTCAAAAATTCAAAATACGCCCTCTAATTATAGATCGAACTTACCGAATTCTCATACGATTAACTCACTCAGATAATGAAGTCCAAATATATATTTATGACAAAATTTTAAAATTTAATTTCAAGATGCCTTCAAAAACCAAACATTCGAAAAACGTAATATATATTGTAAGGGATGCAATTTAATTTCAAGATGTCTTTGAAAACCAATCATTCAAAAAACGTAATATATATTGTAAGGAACGCCGAAAATGTTGCCATGCTCTAATATTTAGATGAAGTTTAGGTCCACAAAACAAACTACCTAATTATAAATTTCTCATGCATTTCTCCCAATCTCAATTAAATTTTGCCACTAAAATGCAAACATGTAATTTTGAATACTCAAATTTTGTCACCATTCAGAGGTAATTGAAATGCAAAACAAATCACCAAGGGCGTGTCGTGAACAAATTCAAAGAAACACCAAATGTTACAAGATCAATATCTTCATGCCTATCCACCACAAAAATATCGACAACATTTCAGAATGATCAAAAAAATACCTGCCAACTTTTACTGATAAAATGCAAACATATTCAACATTTCAGATTCATACGCATTTAAAAACAAACTAAATACATTTCCTCTAAATATGTGAAGTTAGAAATAATATGTACTCACATAATACATTTCCTTTACTTATGGAGTTCAATTACATACTTATGACAAAATAGATACATATTTCACCAAATTAATTAGCTAAATCAAATCTGCATAACTCTACAAATGTAACCACATTCGAATTTGAATTTTACGACATGAACACAACATACTTGACCAAATTCAAATTCAAATAGATGAAGTTGAATTTCACAAAACAAACTCCCTAATTATGAAATTCATTTCGACAAATGATCTTTCGCACCCATTATTGACTTGAATTACAAATTGACAAACAGACATAAACATTTTTAAACCTTCCAACTTGCTTTAAGATTGGACATACTCTAATATATATCAGATTTTTTTTTCCTTTTCAAAAACAATTTGAGGAACTGTTAAACTTCCAACATGTGGGCCTACCCTTTTTAAGCAAATTAGAAACAAAAATTGTAGAGGTAAACTTCTTCTTCCAAAAATCAAAACGTTTAAATATAAACAATTTTTGAGCACATACATTTCCAAAAACAAAGTTTCTTCCCCAAGTATTCACAAATATGGCAAATATATGAACACTAACACAACAAACTCCCTTCCTCTAATTACGTGGAGTTACATATAATAAATGCTCACATAATGCACTTCCTCTGGCTGTGATCTCAAATTAAACATTTCAATTCAGTAAACATTTTGAAGTAATATGTACTCCCTCTAATTATATGAAATTCAATTGAATAAATGCGTGTTTCCCACATATGGACTTCAACTAACTACTGATAGAAAAATAGAAACATTTTCCAGCCATTTCGATTTTAGATGTACCAACATGCTCACAAAAAAAAAGTAAACTATTTAAGTCAACATACCAACATTTTCAGACATTTCCAATTGCTTGATATTCCGATGTTCCACAAAATATAACACAAATGCTCAAAAAAAAGAAAAAAAACATATACTCATAGAAAATTACAAAAATATTACAACATTTCATTTTGGCCAAATACTTCGACACCGTACGAACGAACTTTCCACAAATGTAGAATCAAATTCAAATGGATTTTCTTGATTACACTTAAATATTAACGTCGAAATGCAAACATGTTTGACCATTTTAATCCACTGAATATTTGAATATTACATACAATATATCCGAAATGCACAAAAAAAATGCTACCTATTCATTACAAAATAAAAACATGTTCCAACATACCAATTTAGCTAACATTTTTGGCCAACAAGAAATATATATACTGCACACAAAAAAAACATCAAGGGCGTGCCGTGACGGCACGCCAAATTCAACTAGTATCACCTGATAATCGGAGTTATTTGATTAAATTTATACGTACTAGATTTTCTATTAAGGTCACATTTAACAGTTCGACCCAAGTTTCATTAGCCTGCCCTGGGCAGTCGATCCTTCTAAGAAACCAAACGAGGACATCCTCTTCGTGTCCCCACTATCACCGCATTCACAACCCACTTCTTTTTATTGTTCTGCAAATGTATTCCCTTCAAATTCTAATTGATTGGAAGTTGTAGTGTTGCCGATGCATTACATACTCTCCCTTCCGTACGACTTTCCATCTCCACTAGCACCTTTGCACGACGCCTTGCTCTCAAGCAACGATGCCGCCATCGAAGTGTACACGGTTCGCCACCAGGCAACATCAGAGCCACAACCCACAGGTCTTACCAAAGTCGGCACCACCCGATATATCCTGAGAGAGATGCTATGAGATATGCAAGTGATAAAATAAAGTGGCAAAACTTAGATGTGGATAACACTAAATATTTTCACCTTGTTGCTAACGGTAAACATAGATGGAAAAAGGATTTCCAAATTGAACAAGACAAAGGAACAACTGTTGGTGAACAAACTTTAAGAGTGTACATTACAGAATACTATAAGAACTTGTTTGGGACACTAGCTCAAAATAACTTATTTATTTTACAATCTAAAACTCTGATATCACACAACTTTTAGCAGAAGAGAACATTATTCTCACACTGTTTTCAGTGATGAGAAGGAAGTGTACGGAGCTATAACACAAATAGAAAAGAATAAAGCGTCTAGACGAGGCGGGTTTTCCGCCGAGTTCTGTCAAAAGTTTTAGGAAATTTTAATGGGATATTTGATGTCCATGATTGTTAAGTTTTAGCAAGGGGAGTTGTCGTTTTTCCATCTAAATTTCGGCACCATCACCCTTCTCCCCGAAAAGAAAATACTTTTCAAATACAACAATATCGTCCCATATGTCCACTGAATGTGAGCTTTAATTTTTTACAAAGTTTGGAACAACCGCATAACTAGTATAGCATATAAAATTGTTCGACCAACTTAAACGACCTTTATGCCCGGTCAACACATACTAGAAGGGGTAATAGTTCTTCATGAGACGATACATGAAGTCCATAGGAAGAAAATGGATGACATTGTTCTCAAAACAGATATTAAGAAAGCTTATGACTAAGTAAAATGACCCTTTTACACTAAGTGTAATAAGTGTTACATATGAAGGGTCTTGAGCCTAAGTGGTGTGATTGGATTAATCAATTTCTCCATCAAGGGAGTGTTGCTAGTAAGGTAAATGATGACATTGCTCATTATTTTCATACTCCAAAAGGTTTGCGACAAGGAGATCCCATATTGTTGCGTATATGTTGACGATCTTAATTGGTAGGGCAAAAGAAGATGGTCTAGTAGAGGACCTCATCCCTCATCTAGTTGAGGGTGGAGTATCTATACTTCAATACACTCATGATACAATTATTTTCATGGAACATGGTCCTGAGAAAGCCTTGAACATGAAATTAATTTATATATTTTTGAACAACTATTTAGGCTGAAGATAAATTTCCATAAGAGTGAAATCTTCTGCTTTAATGAAGCAAAAGATGTTGAAGAACAGTATAAAAAATTGGGTGTGGGTCAGGATCACCTCCTTTTAGATATTTGGGGGTCACTATTCATTTTCCCAAACTAAGAAATGGAGAATGGAAACTTGTGGAAGACCCTTTTGAAAAACGGTGGGTTGACGGATGGGAAAATTGTTATCGTTGGGCGATCGCCTTGTTCTTGTTAATTTAGTGCTTACTAGTATGTTAACTTTCATGATGCCTTTTATGGAAATAACGATAGGGAAATAGAAGATTCTAAATGTTTTTGGGTTGAGATTCTTTTGGCAGAGAGATGACCAAGAAAGAAGTATAGACTAAGTGGAACATCATCAGTCGACCTAGAGTTCAAGGCGGTCTAGGAGTGGAGGTATTATATATAAAAACTTAAAAAGTAAATGTTTACTCAGTAAGTGGAGGTAAAATCAATACCAGCAGACTCTCCTTTCTAGAAAGGCTTAATGAGAGTTAAAGAGGAATTATTTTCTTGGGGTTACTTTGAAGTTGGAAATGGGCTGAACACTTAGTTTTGGGAGGACATTTGGTTAGGTGATTCGCCACACTCACCCACCAGTATCCATCTCTCTATAACATTATACAACAAAAAGAACTTTCGGTGGCAAGTGTTTTGTCAGGTTCCCCTCTAAATATAGCTTTTAGAAAGACCCTGGGAATAAATGGACGAGTTGGTTACATTTAGTGCAATGGTTGATAGATATTGTTTTGTTAGAAAACTAGAACGACACCCCGCGCATTGCAGCGGATATCTCTT
The DNA here is from genome assembly GCA_947311845.1 of Poa pratensis. Classification (NCBI taxonomy): domain Eukaryota; kingdom Viridiplantae; phylum Streptophyta; class Magnoliopsida; order Poales; family Poaceae; genus Poa; species Poa pratensis. The sequence goes on along the minus strand of CAMZMU010000083.1, from coordinate 34,608,914 downwards.
TATAAATTTAATAAAATGTATGAGATCTGAAGTTGACAAAGAAATATGCAAGATTTAGTTAATCATGGCAGTCAAGAGGCTAATTTTTTATACATCGAATGTATGTGTGGATAAAAACAGATGATGTGGATGCTTACATGTAGAGATACAAAATAATTAATGAATGTTAGTGGAATGACATGGACAATTGATTGGCTAAAAGAGTGAGTGATGTGAATAACTTGCATGTGAAGATAGAAAAATATTAATTACACTTAGTGGCATTTTGCTTTATAAGAAGTATAGATTAGTACGTCTTCAATTGGAGGTTAACATTGCTAGGTACTTTTACGGTCAAGTCTATGTATTTCCACTTAATAAACAGTCACGCAAGATTTCTTTGCAAGTATATTTGGAAAATGAAGGTCCCACCATGTGGTTCCTTCATGTGAAGTTTGAGTTGTATGGAGTCCTGTGTCAGGATGTTCCCCCCGTTGTTTTTTCACTTTGTGCTGTGTTCTGTTTGTACTCTTGCTTTATAACGGCATCATGCTTTCTTTTCTTTGTGATTAGTTTTACCGAACAAAATACGTTTTTTATGCCTGATGACAGGTTGATGTCTGGTTTATTGGAGTGTTTGGTTCATGTTTATGCGACCATCCTTGAGGAATAAATATGCTCCTCTCCTTTCTATTTTGTTCATCCTTTTCCCCTTGTGTATTACCACCAAGGTTCAGTTTGCACCATGTTTGTACTTACGTCTCAAACTGGGATAATACTTCGTTTACCAGGAAAAAAATACTGGGGGTCGAGGGAGTTGTCCATTTTGGTTTGGTGCAAGCAATACAAAAATTCTGAAAATGTTGATTTGATAATCAGAACTAGCCTTATATGGGTTATGGCAGTGCGCTTCCATGCACACGAGTAGAATGGCCACTCCCCGTGGTAAGTTATTTCATTTTATAATCAGAACTAGCCTTATATGGCAGTGAACTTACACACTGTCAAGTCCATTTGATCGGGTCAATACTGAAATACATTACGTGACTGAGAAACGCATGCATATGAAATCACTTATAAATTTTGTCCCAGATCATTTTGCAACATAAGAAAACACTTGGACAATGACATCTTTCACCTGACAGACAAAATGTAGGCTAAAGGAGACTATGGGATTGAAGATTTTGGGCTACGAAAGTCAGCATCATGCAAAATATTCTCTACTTGGGAGGAGGATGAAAAAGTGTTGACCACTTCTGTCCGAGATGTTTAGCTATAAACCTATCTGCATGGGATGGATAGGCCCTTTCGACGTATGCCCTGAGACACTTGCGGTACGAGAAATCCTCCAAATCGCCATTTGTTCTAACCAGAATGAGGCATCTGGTCGTCTTGAATTCAGGATGCTTGTTAACCTACAAACATGAGCACTGCACACGTAAGGAAATGTCCACAAAATTTACACCTCCAAGGATCACTTGTCCTAAGGTAGCAATAATTTTTCATACTCAGAAACGGATTGGTATTTTAGTGTTGAGACAATGTATTTTTTATGTACCTAGAAAGTTGTATCTCCTAATCTTAAAGGCCGGGTCAGACCAGCAGTTCGACGGACAAAACCAGTACCCAAACTGTAGGGAGGAATCATTAAGTAAACTACAGAATCTAACTGTTAGTACTGTGGTGTACCATTCATCTTTTTCGATAAAGAGCGCTTTTATTAAACTAAACGTTTGCATCAAGGTGATACAAGAAAAAACTGGTAACCATTTATTAAGCAACGAATAACCACCGTGGGAGGAATATTGCATCATCATATCCGTACATGGAAGCTAGGAAAATGTGTATTAATGTCATAAAAACTGGCTCCATGTGATCTAGAATCATTTCTTAATGTCATTTAATAAGCAGATTTTTTTTACCAAACTATTAAAAGATAAAAGAAGCCATTAACGAAATAAAAATAACATACAAAAATTTAGTGGAAATATGGATAAACTTATATTTGGGAACGAGACTAGTGTTTTGAGTATAAAAGGTCCTTTATCTCCCCCAAAAAGAAATCATATGATTAGACATGCACTTTGCAGCTTAGTGGTCAGCTTGCTAAATGAGGTGGTTGTGTTAGTTACTTGATACTGAGCACTTCAGTTCAGAGCAAGCAGCACCATAGCTGTTCTGGAACATCAACTTGCACATTTTCCAGATTGAGCCACAAGAGAAGTCTAACTAGTAAGTTCTCCAAAAACAACAAAAGAAAAACAGGGGAATGATCAAGACTCGAAACTGTAGTTCTCATTTGTTATGCTCGATGGAGGTCCTACTTACGAACAAAAAGTACTGCATGAACTTAGCTTCTGAGATATTTTAACAAGAAGCCAATGGTAATCTCTTTAAGAAAACATATTCAATAATACAAGCTTGGCAAAAAAGAAATAAAAATCGGTGGGAACAATAGAAGAACAGAAGATAAAATTAGATTTGTTTGACGGCCTCATCTCTTTCTTATTAAATGGTGTGATCACCCAAACTCACCATAATAGCTTGAAGTCCACAACCAATCTTGTCGTCCGAACGAGGGTGGTAAGCAAGGATCTTTTCTACTATAACCTTTTCGTCATCCGGACTTAACAAGGCACCATCTCCATATCTGTTATAACAGAACACAATCAGATAGACAATAAAATATGATTACAACAGTACATCTTGCAAACTGCAAGAATTATAGTACATAAAAAAACTACTATATAACTGTCTTTTGTGTTAGCTGCACCATTTTATTTTTGAAAGATTTCCTGCAAGATTTACATACAGTTATCTTACAATTACTCTTTGGCCCGAGCGAAGGAGCGAGCCAATTCCTCTGTTCCGGTAGAGACAAACAGACCCGTGCCATGGATTTGATGAAGCTTGAAAGGACTCCCCTTTTTCAAAGCCAAAGATAAGAAGCATTCGGGTGACAACCGCAATCCTTGTATATCAACCCAATTACCGGAGGGACGAAGAACTAAAAGTTGGCCTGACGCCCGAAAAGAACTTGTTTGTTTTGGTGGAAGCATCAGTACCTATCTTTAGAGGAATCCTGATAACAGCAGTTCACATCCTTTCGCTACGTTATGAAAAATGTGCACGGCGATTGAAAAATCCGTATATCTGTTTACCACTGTTCGAGCTTCCTATTCATTGCAACAAGGAGAGGAAAAAATAGCGGACCTTCTGGAGTGGAGGATGCCCTTGACATGTTTCACGGCGGGCTCGATGTCGCGGAGGATCTTCGCCTCGGCCTCCTCCCACGGTTCCTCCACGGCCGCCGGAGCGGAGGGCTCGATGTCGCGGAGGATCTTCGCCTCGGCCTCCTCCACGCCCCCCGTAGCGGAGGGCTCGTTGTCGGCGGGGAGGCTGGAGAATAGGCGTCTGGATAGCGCCGGAGAAGTGGCAGACGGCGGGAGGCCGCCGCGGAGGAGGCGCGTGGCAACTCGGGCGAGGGCGGCGGCCATGGCCATGGCTTCTTCAGCAGCTGACAAAAGAGGAAGGGTTTCTTGTGTTCCATTCTTGTTTAGGTTTTAGCTTTGTTTTTTTCAGATCAGAGTGATCAGGAGGAAGTACATGGGCCTGGGCTTTGTCTCTTGATGGAATGGTGTGACGTTCTACACGTTTTTTTTTTGAACGTCTGGTTTGGTCTCGTGTCATTGGCTCATTGCTTCTTCACTGTTTCATCGGTACGAGCACTCACCAATGCACTTTCAAATGGCTAAAATACCTCCCACCTAATGAAGATGCTAACTCTATACCTAGCGGGAACTTAGAAAAACGAAACGTGGCTTTCTGCCAAATGACATGGCGGGAAGTCCGCCAACCCAGATGGCGGAAAGTGGCGCTGCCTGGCGTAAAAGGCGTTGTCTGGTTTAGCGGCTATAGCACTTTTTGCCGGTCCATATGGGGGGAAGTGACTTTCCGCCATCTCACTTGGCGGAAGGACACGTGTCACTTTTCTAACTACCCGGCTAGGGGTAGATTTAGCATTTTCATTACGTGGGGTATTTTTAGCGAATCCAAAGTGGATGTGAGGAGGCCCAATGCAATGTTAGAAACAGCTGTTCCAGTTGTTCATGCCGTCTCCAGAAATTCGGGGCCCGGTGCAAAATGAAAAATGGGGCCCTAATGTTTTTTAAATCCAAGATATAAGTAAAACATACGTAATATTTGTATAATGCAATATGTGTCGTTTCATAAAACATTTAAAAATATATCAAGTATCAATGCAAAAAGAGTAGAGATAGCACTGAAAGAGTAAACTAGCCTCATGTTCTATTGAAAAACATTATCTATCAGGTATTTATTGGAGTGAAATATCCAATTATGCATTCATTATTTATCTTCCACAAGACAACAATTTTAACTAGTATTGTGGCCAATCCTAATTCATTGTCTTAGATAAATTCCCCCACACCGAGTAATTCATCATTTTATGTTTGCAAGAATAACAACTATACAGTAACAATTTTCAATAGCATTTAGCAGGTTAGCAGCTTGCCGTCACCTAACCAAGCACTTCCCTAGTTCTCTAAAAACATGAACCTTACTGAATTATAACGACGAAATTCGACAAGATTTATATTATCGTGGCTACTAACTGATGGACACGCAATAATTTCTACTCATAAGCTGATTAATCATTCAGTTAGGAGATTCTGTGCATGCGCACCTGCTTCCGGCCCGGATAGGACGTAGTAGGCAGCCGAGACTCTCCCTTGGGGCTGGCCGGCGGAGATGACGACGTCGTCGCGGTGGAAGGCGCGGAACCGCGGCATCGTCGTACATGGCTCGAGCCTAAAACTAATCCCTAATCTGCCTTTGGGCCTGTGGCTATTTGCAGTCCAAGCTCACTCACAGCAGACCACGCCTCAGACTCGCGTTAAGTAATTCCCTCGAAATTGGAAGGATTGGCCTGCTATTTGGAAACTGACTAGGACATGGGCTGCGCATAGGCAGAATTCAGTGCAAGATGCAGACATGGGCGCCTGGATTTGGGGCCCCAAAATTTTGGGGGCCCTGTGCGATCACCCAGGTCGCACTGCTGAAAGTGCATTTGCCCTCATGTATGGTTTTGTAATTAATGACAATCTCTATGGACTAATGCTTGCATTGAGCTATCCTTGTAGGGCTTGTCCATTGGCAATGCTTGAACACCATGTGTTGGTATCAAGATTGAAAGAAGAAAATAAAGTGATGACCAAAGTGATATTCAAGGTGTGATCCACACAAATGGTCATCTAGAGTTGAGCTTATTGCAAGTGTGGCTTGGAAAAGAAGATTGAGTGAACTTTCATGTTTATTTCCAAGTCATCATATATATTAAGAGAAGAAGATGAAGTGCAAGTTCAAGAGAAGCATCTCGAAGAAATCCTATGCTTGAAGCTTGTCACCCATTTGGAGATAATGGTCAAGTGAAGATGTGCCTAAGAGAGGCTCTACCATATTGGTGTATGGGGGAGCGATATGTGAGTCTTCACCAAGCAAAGCGCAATCAAGAAAGGTGGCCCACTTGAAGAGGTCAAGATCGTCATCATCTAGCTCAAGTGGAATGCGCAAGGCAAAGATATGATCTTGATAGGGTTTCTATTTTACCGGTCTCATGGTGTTAGTGGAAGACCGGGTTATAGGATAGACGACGTACTATCAAGAGCTCTCAAGTGAGTAACTTGATCGCATCTTTGTGGAGAGCTCAAACCTTTGCATACTTGGCATATCATCTTTCTTGGTTCTTATTTGGCTTTTATCCATGTGAGGATTTAGAGCTTGTGTTCATCTCCATACCAAGCTCTATTTCATCAAAAACGGATTTTATATGCATATCTTGTGTCGTTTTTTATGTTGGAGGTTTTACCGGTTTGTCTTTTATAGAGAGGTCTTAACTTTCCTCATTTGGTCTCCTCCTCACATGATGGACTATGATGTTTCTCTGCATGATCTTGTAAAGCTCTTCGTTACGATTCCAACGAGCCCAAGATCACCGAAATCGGAGTCCGGATGAAAAAGTTCTTGCAGTTTTTTTTGCTGTTTCTGTCAGTTTTCAGAAAATCGGATATTCCGGTCCTTCTGGAAATATCCGGTTGGAAATATCCGATGACCATCAGAAGGTTTCAACAGTTGCGTGGCTCTCTGGTTTGGGCGGAAATTCCGGTTCAAACTTGAGCCGGAATATCCGGCCCCCTGTTTTTCCTGCAACGGCTCTATTTCGTGGGGTCCTATAAAAGCCCCCTTCTTTCCCAAAGGGATAGCTCTTAAGCATGAAAAAGCCCCCATTGTTGACCTTCTTGAGCTTGGATTTCTCTCTATTCCTCCATGATTCTTGCCTCTAATTAGAGGGAAAAGAGAGAGGAGATCTAGATCTATATTTTCACCAATCCATCTCTCCTCTAAGCGAGGGGAACCCTTTGGATCTAGATCTTGGAGTTCCATTTGTTTTTTTACGGGCAAAACAGTGGGAAAAAATCCCACTGCAACTTGAGTTCTTCATTGTTCTTCCTCTCTTCTCCCCCCATCATTAGTTGCTTTTGGTGGGATTTGGGAGTGAAGGACTTGAGCACTTCTTGTGTTCTTGCCATTGCATTTGGTGCATCGGTTTGCTCTCTCCATGAGGATTCGTGAAAGTGAAAGTTTGTGAGCTTGTTACTCTTGGGTCGTTGGACCCTAGACGGTTCGTGGTGCTTGGGAGCTCCCAATCCAGTTGTGGGTTGTGCCTCAAGATTGTTGTAAAGGCTCCGGATTCCGCCTTGAAGGATTCCGATAGTGGAAGGTGAACCGAGCTTTTGTGCGAGGTTCATCGGAGAATAGGGTGAGGCCATTTGTGCGTTTGAGTTTGAAACTCACACCCCTCCAACGAGACGTACTCCCCTAAAAAGGAGAACTCGGGAATACATCATCGTCTCGCGTGCCTCGGTTATTTCTATACCCGAGCTCTTTACTTATGCACTCTACATTGTGATAGCCTTCGTGCTTGAAGTATTATATCTCGCTATCACCTTGTTGCTTGTCTTGCTTAGCATAAGTTGTTGGTGCACATAGTTGAGCCTAGAATATTTAGGTTGTTGGCTTGTTAAATTAAACACCTAGTTTTATTCCGCATTTATCAAGCCTAAACCGGAAAAGTTTTAATCGCCTATTCACCCCCTCTAGGCGTCATCCTTGTCCTTTCAACTGCCCCGTCGACGTGCCTGGTAAGAAGACTCCTTACGAAAGCAGATTCAAACCTTGTTCCCTGTTCCTCGGGCTTAGTTAGCATTTTTCGATGAAATACACCTTTGTCGTGTGATGTATGTTGAGAGTGTGAATGGAGGCATTTGTAATAAAATCCAAACATGGTGCCAACTCCAACACGTCCCCATTTGGTATCGTTTGTGTCTAGGTTTTTGTCCGGCAGGAAGAGGGCGACAGAGTGTCCGCTCATCGGATTGTGCTTGGCATCGAAGCGGAGCTCCCACACGGGCGATGACCAGTCGATGTTGAGGTGCGCGCTCCTCCTCCTTCATTGTCGTCCACCACATCGGATGCGGGAGTCAGCATTGAAACCCACTCGATCGGGGTTCATATGCCACTCGTGAGGAAGGTGGCGGACCCGTTGTGTCGTATGGTACGCGGTCACGATCCGCAACCTTGCCCCTATTGAGAGAGTTCCAACATCGTTGTTCAAGAAGATCATTGCCATTCTAATTTATTATTTAGAGTCCCCAATATCACTAGGGGCCTCCGAAAATCATACTAGACATGCATCAAGTAATATCTTTTTTTTACGTGAGTAATCTCATATTTTGGTTGATGGCTATATTTCGCAAGTCATAAACATAGAGATGTCCAAACTAATAATGTGGACACATGTCATGAATATGGGTTCGTGAAAGGACAAGGATGTCGCCTAAAGGGGGGTGAATAGGCGATTAAAACTTTTCCGGTTAGGCTTGAATAAATGCGGAATAAAACTAGGTGTTTAATTTATCAAGCCAACAACCTAAATAAAATAGGCTCACCTATGTGCACCAACAACTTATGCTAAGGAAGACAAGTAACAAGGTGATAGCAATAGAATACTTCAAGCATGAAGGCATCACAATGTAAAGTGCATAAGTAAAGAGCTCGGGTATAGAAATAACCGAGGCACGCGGAGACGAGGATGTATTCCCGAGTTCCTCCTTTTTAGGGGAGTACGTCTCGTTGGAGAGGTGTGAGCCACCACAACAGGTTGGTCTCAATGCCACATCAGGCTTCACCTTCTTCTCCGATGAACCGCACCACAAAAGGTTTGGTTCACCTTCAACTATTGACTTCTTTTTGGGCGGAAATCGAGTCCCTTACAACAAGCTTGGGGCACACATCCACAACTTAATTGGAGGCTCCCAAATGACCACAAAAGGTCCCGAGTGACCACAAAAGGTCTCAACCACCACAAAGGCGTCTAGGGTCCAATGACCCAAGAGTAACAAGCTCACAAACTTTCAACTTCCACGAATCCTCGTGGAGAGCACAAACCGATGCACCAAATGCAATGGCAAGAACACAAGAAGTGCTCAAGTCCTTCGCTCCCAAATCTTACCAAAAGCAACTAATGCTTATGGGGAGAAGAGAGGAAGAACAAAGGTGGAGAAACACCAAGAACTCCAAGATCAAGATCTACTAGGTTCCCCTCACTTAGAGGAGAGATGGATTGGTGGAAATGTAGATCTAGATCTCCTCTCTATGCAAGAATCATGGGAGGAATTGAGAGAGGGCAAGCTTTCCAAGCTCAACAATGGTGGGAGAGAGAGAGAGAAATTCGTGCTTGGAAGAGCTAGTCGCATTGGGGAAGAAGGGGGCCTTTTATAGGTCCCCAAAAAAGAGCCGTTGCAGAAAAACTTACACCGAAGACTCCGGTCTGGCAGACCGGATACTCCGGTCCAAAAACTGGTCCGGACAAACCGGCTGGACCGGAGACTCCAGACAGTCTCCGGAGATCCTCCGGACCGAGGTACCGTAGCTCTCCCCACCTGTGACACACGATGAAAATCGGCAGTCCAGAGAGAGGCCGGAAACTTTGGTGCCCTGAGACCGGAGACTCCGGTTGAGGCACACCAGAGACTCCGGCCCTGGCACACCGGACACTCCGGCCTGGAAAACCAGCATCAGCTCAGCAAAACTGAAAACCCAATAACTTTGTCGTTCGAACTCCAAATCAGGTGAGACCAATTTTGTTGAAAAGGTAACGACAAGAGCTTTCCTACAAAAATAAGGACCATAAATAGAGTTAAGTTACCACACATGGGAAGTGTGGAACTTTCCTCAAGGATAAACCGATAATATTTTCAACACGAAAACGCAACAAGTTTTCCATACAAGATCCATTTTCGAATAACTTGGGCTTGTCATGAAGATCATGACAAGCACCAAAACCCAACAAGGAGAAAAGCCAAGTAAGAACCAAGAAATATGATATGCCAAGTATGCAAAGGTTTGAGCTCTCCACAAAGATGCGATCAAGTTACTCACTTGAGAGCCCCTCTTGATAGTACGCCGTCTATCTTTAACCCGATCTCCCACTAACACCATGAGACCGGTAAAATAGAAACCCTATCACGATCATACATTTGCCTTGCGCATTCCACTTGAGCTAGATGATGACGATCTTGATCTTTTCAAGTGGACCACCTTTCTTGATTACGCTTTAGCTTGGTGAAGACTCACATATCGCTCTCCCATACACCAATATGGGAGAGTCTCTCTTAGGCACATCTTCATTTGACCAAAATCTCCAAATGGGTGACAAGTTTCAAGCATAGGATTTTTCGAGATGCTTCTCTTGAACTTGCACTTCATCTTCTTTTCCAAGCCACACTTGCAATAAGCTCAACTCTAGATGACCATTTGTGTGGATCACACCTTGAATATTACTTTGGTAATCACTTCCTCTTCTTCTTTCAATCTAGATACCAACACATGGTGTTCAAGCATTGCCAATGGACAAGCCCTACAAGGATAGCTCAATGCAACCATTAGTCCATATAGATTGTCATTAATTACCAAAACCACACATGAGGGCACATGCACTTTCAGTTCGACTGACCCAACTTGAGACATAGCGATAACATGCATAGTTCTCTCTGCACGCTGTACTTAGACCCGAGATTGTCACATGTAGTTGAGATGTAATCGAACCATTTTGGGCCCTTCAAATGCTACACTATAACAATATAGTCATAAATACAACTTTGGGTTATTCATGAAACATGATGCGATGCATGCTCACTCAACATAGGATTTGTCCCTCTGTACACGATAGATCTCTAGCCACTCAACTGACCGGATCCAAAAATGTATGAACGCGGTACATAACATTAAGATTAAGAGTTAATCTGGTATGTGATTTTCGAATCACATGATCAACAAAGAGTGTTCGGCTCAGAGCTAGTCCAAATATCATGAGGCAAAGCGAATACATGTCTTGACATGGTGATAGTTGGTCTGACATGATATTTATTCACGTTTGGGAGTTGTCACGTTTTGCTAAAAGTCGGTACTACCACGTCATGTGAAATCGTGCGTCGACATATAGGATCACATACTTAAAGTGTTGGAAGTCTAATTCGGATCAAATCCAACTGGAGTTGGGCATGAAGGTCTAACAGGGCTCTAACGTAGACGCCCATTATAGAAGTTTATATAAAGGTGAGGGCCTATGTGTTTCCAGGTTACTCATTTGATTCCACCCTCCACCGCATCTACTGATTCTCACTCCTAGTTGTCCGCGCGGATCTAACCGTCTGGCGTGCGGCACTTCTACTATGTACGTGTAGATAGCATAGAGATGATACATGATATCATAGATGCGATATGTGTAGGGGGGAGGCAGGGGACCAGCCAGTGCCATGCCCCCGAAGAATCTAAAATCATTTGTATATTACAGATTTTAGATTTTGTTTGCATTCTCTTTGTTTGGCCCCCTTAATATGAAATTTTCTTGATTCCTGCCTCCGTCCCTATACGTGTAGATACAAATAGAGGCGGTACAACTGTACCGATGGGAGGGCACGAGAGGAGCTGTCAATGGGTGCGACGTGGATGAGTAGGTTGCACGACTACCCTGTCGGACACGCTTCACCGATTCGGTACCTGTGTCTAGTGGTAATTTTGTAATCTATAACCGTAACAATCTTTGGTGATCTTTTGTTGATACCGTTCTACAAAGCTTACCCTTAAAATCAGTACGTCACATCTACGTGCTTGCCACTTTGAATGGACATATTTAGTTTTAGGAGTTGTCTACTTTTGAACAAAGACAACTTACTGAATAACCGCAGTGTAAACCGAATGGACTACGAATTGACCATCTTTGGTAGGTGCAAGCACATGGTGGAAAATGACACAAGGAAACTGTCATCCTGGTTGTTTTAGCTTAGGAAGGTGTTGACCAGACATCTCAAAGTTGGTGAAATACTTAGTCAGGTATATATATATGTAATCACTTAAGCCTAGTAGGCCATGAAATTGTCCTAGCTAAAGCCTAATCGCTAACAAGGTCTTCTTCCTTGATTCACATAGGGGTGGGCATAAAAACCGAAGACCGAAAACCGAAACCGAAAAGACCGAGACCGAAACCGAAATGATCGAGACCGAAAAGACCGTTAGAAATTTGGGTAGCAAATTAGAAAAGACCGAAATTAGATTAGAAATTCGGGTATCACTTATACATAACCCGAATAGACCGAAAAACCGATTTTATTTTATTTTGAGTGAATTACGTACGGAAGCAGCCGAATTTGTGTGCCAGCCCAGCTTATGTGTACATCTACTTTATAGTCCCAACTACTAAACCAACCATACCATCTAGTCTCTAGGCTCAACAACTGGGTATCTCAACCCAGCGTATAGTAGATTCTCCTGTGCATGAGAGACCAGTCATTCGCTTCCCACTTTCCCATTCTCGGGCGCCAATTCCGCTTCTTGAGCCCTATATTTTGGTCTATTTGGTCATGACCGAAGACCGGACCGAATAGACCGAAGACCGAAGAACAGAAAACCGACAAGACCGAATTTATTACGGGTATCATTTCTGGATGACCGAAATTGTTAAAGACCGGAAAGACCGAACCGAACTAATCAAAAAGACCGAACGCCCACCCTAGATTCACAGAAAAAAGAAGCTCGAAACTCTCATCCATGGCGGCAAGGCGACACACAAGACATCGGGGGACAATGGGGTACTATGTGTTCTTGATGTATGTTAGGTAGTCACATGACCCATCATACTCGTAGTTCACCATGATTGATGTAGCCACGACTTTAAATACCTTTGTGAGGAATCCGCGGGTGGAGGCATCGATGAGGTATCAAGTGGTGAGGACATACAAACTAAGAGGAAAACATAACTAACATCAAGAACGACCTGGGTCTCTTGGATTGCATGAGTTCCTCGTAAATCCCAAGCCCATACATTACAAGGTATGCAAAAGCAAATATATGGTCTCAAAATCGCCACACTGTTAACACTATCCTCCAAGTTTTCCGTTTGTGTATTTGGTAGTGCACCTATTCACTATGCTCATGTACAAGAGTCCATCTCATGTGGATATATATACACGGCTCCTCGAAACCATTATTGCGCCCTTATATGGTTGTAAATGTACAACAACCATCCTAAGTGTCTTTCATGGCTATCTTTATTCGAGTCACTTGCCTCATGCTTCATCTAGCTACCAGTAATATAGTAACATGAAGTAGTGCAGCTGGGAGGAAGCATATATTACATTTTTTTGTAGGGGGAAAGCACGTATTACATCTTGCAGGAAATTCAAAAATGAAATCAGAGCCCCCCAACCCACTGAGCCAAAAACATCCTCTCGCCTTTTGTCCCTTGCTAAAGTGCAGAGCAGGCGATAAGAAGGCGACTCCGGTTTCCCCACCTCGCCGCCGGCCAGGCCGGTGGTTCCCTCCCTCTCCGCCTGCCGCCTCGGCGGCGGGAGAGTGGGGAACCCCGGTTCTGCGTTTCCGGCTTGTAGTTTGTAGATTAGGTGTGTGTGCCCTGCCGACGGCGTCGAAGACGGTGGCGATGGCGTCGGCGAGCTGGGCGTGGTCCTTCCCCTCCTTTCCCCGTTCCGGCCTCGTCGCCGGGGAGGTCGTGAAGGTTCGTCGGGTGCGCTCCTCCGTCTGTGCTTCTCCAGCCGGCCGTGGTGGCGAGGGGAGAAGCTGGTGGTTGTGGGCGGTCCGCTTTTGTTGGTGGTGGTGCAGGTGGTCCTTTTCGACGTGTGTGCTCCGGTCGGCCTTGGTGGCGAGGGGAGCGGCGTCTAGAGGTGGTTGGGTGCTGTTGGAGGTGGGCCTGGGCGGCGCGAGGCGGCTGGAAGATGGGTGGAAGCGGGGAGCTGGCGCTGTGGCCGTGTGCGTTCAACGCGTCTCAGTTCCGTCGCGCGGCGGCGGACGGCTCCTGCGGTCGACTACAAGGTGTGGCGGTACTCGTTTCCTGGCGGCAGGTGGTACGGCGTCTCCGGCGGCGGCTAGGTTCTTGGGGATCGGCTTTGGATCCGATTGTAGTTTCTTCAGGTGGCTCGGGGTGCTTTGTGCAAATTTGTGGGTCCTTTTGTAATTTCCTTTTTCTTTTGGACCTGCTTGTAATTTGTGCTGAGCTCCTGAATATATGCGTCGGATCCTCCTCAAAAAAAAAAATGAAATGAGGTGCATCTTTGGCCGAGAGCAACAGCAAGGATGAGCCGTGCTACAACCCGTGAATGTTTTTTTTTGCGAATGTGGCGAGCTTGTTGTTTGTCACAGACAGAGCCCAACGGCTGGAGGTATTGAGGTGCCGGGCCAGTAGGTTTTGCGGCCTCGCGCGACGCGCTTCCAGGTAGAACCAAAACACATACATACCGTGACCTTGAATTGTCTCGCGTGCCAATGTATTATGCTGTAGTACTATGTGTAAAAAACTAGTCCCATATCGTGGAATGAATGGATAATGCAGCCCACTTTTTCACCGAGTGTCATGTGCAACTATTGGACTGAGTCTATGTAGGTACCATGAAGAGTGTGGGATGATTTTAATCTCATTCATGGTAGTGGTTTCAGTGGCATTGGTACAGGTCTATAGGGTTACGTGTAGAAATTTAATATAAAGATATGCATCACTCCATGATACCAAATCTAAAACTTACAAACACCGTTGTGAAAGATGGCGTTTGTCAATGACGATGTCGGTGAAGATTGATGAAGATTCTCACGTCCACGCCGAGAAGTGAGAATGTTACCTCCACCCTCCACGACATCTACCGCTTTTTCTCACTCCCTAGTTGTCCGCGTGGATCTAACGGTCTGGCTTGCGACACTTGTACTATGTACGTGTAGATACCATAGAGATGATACATGTAGATATCATAGATGCAGTAGGTGTAGAGAGGAGGCATAGTGACTAGCCGGTGCCATGCCCTTTAAGAATATGAAATCCTTTGTATATTTCAGATTTTGTTTGCATTCTCTTTGTTTGCCCCCTAAACATGAAATTTTCTTGATTCCTGCCTCGGTCTCTGTACGCGTAGATACAATAGAGGCGGTGCAACTGTACCGATGGGAGGGCACGCGAGGAGCAGTCAATGGGTGCAACTGTACTGGAATTGACCATCTTTGGTACTAGTACTACATGTTTCCATCTAAATAAAGTAGTACTGAAGTACTAGTCTGGTAATTGCACTAGACCGCTAGTATTAGCGACAAATTGCAAGTCACCGAGACGGCAAAGGTGAAAAAAGAAAGAAAATTCTCGTACCCCACACCCACAGGGAGAGCACTTAACCGGATTTAATCACCCTTTGCGTCCGTAGCATCCCTTCCCCATTCCTTCCTTCCGTCCTCAATCTCCCACCCAACTCCAACCCCTCCATTCCTCCGCCCCGTAGATCCGCGCCTCATGGGCCAGTGCCCCTCCGTCCCCGGCCACACCCACCACCGCAAGCCTCCTCCTCCGCCGTGTCCCGCCGCGCAGGCGCCGTCGCCTCGTTCCTCCGATGCCGCCGCCGCCGCCGAGGACGCCGCGGCGGCGGACTACACCGCGGACCTCCCGGAGGAGCTCCTGGCCGTGGTCTTCGGGCTCCTCGGCTCGGGGGACCGCAAGCGCTGCTCCCTCGTATCCCGCCGCTGGCTCGCCGCCGAGGCGGCCTCGCGCCTCCGCCTCGCCCTCGACGCGCGGGCCCCGCTCCTCGCGGCCGCCCCGGGGCTCCTCGACCGCTTCTCCGCCGTCTCCAAGCTCGCGCTCAAGTGCGACCGCCGCGCCGAGAGCGTCGGCGACCCGGCCCTCGTGCTCGTCGCGCGCCGCCTCGGCCCGGGCCTGCGCCGCCTCAAGCTCCGCTCCCTCCGCGCCGTCACCGACGTCGGCGTCGACGCGCTCGCCTCCGCCGCCGTGAACCTCCGCAAGCTCTCCGTCGGCTCGTGCGCCTTCGGCGCCAAGGGGATCGAGGCGGTCCTCCGGTCCTGCACGCAGCTCGAGGAGCTCTCCCTCAAGCGGCTCCGCGGACTCGCCAACTCGGACCCATCGCCGTGTCTGGCCCTCGTCTCCAGTCTCTCTCCATCAAAGAGCTCTACAACGGGCAGTGCTTCTCGTGCTTAATCACCCAGTCCCCCAACCTCAGAACGCTCAAGATCATCCGGTGCTCCGGCGATTGGGACCCGGTTCTCCAGGCGATCCCCAAGGGTGCCTTGCTGGCTGAGCTCCATCTCGAGAAGCTGCAGGTCAGCGACCTTGGCGTGGCTGCACTTTCTGGGCTGGAGGTCCTCTACCTTGCCAAAGCGCCGGAGGTCACTGATGTCGGGTTGGCGGCGCTCGCCACCAAGTCGCCACGCCTGCGCAAGCTTCATGTCGATGGATGGAAGGCGAATCGGATCGGCGACCGTGGGCTTGCAACCGTGGCGCGGAAATGTGCTGCTTTGCAGGAATTGGTCCTCATTGGCGTGAATTTGACATCAGTGAGTCTTGAACTGATCGTTGCCAACTGTCCCACGCTTGAGCGGCTTGCGCTTTGTGGATCCGACACATTTGGGGATGCGGAAATCTCATGTGTGGCGACTAAGTGCGCTTCTCTGCGGAAGCTGTGCATCAAGGCATGCCCTGTTTCTGATGCTGGAATGGATAAGCTCGCTGCAGGCTGCCCGCGCCTTGTCAAGGTGAAGGTGAAGAAGTGCCGCGGGGTGACGTTCGAGTGTGCCGAGCGGCTTCGTGCTAGTCGGAATGGAGCCCTTGCTGTGAATTTTGACACGCCAGGCGGCGCTGGTGAATTGCAAGATGCTAGGAGTGTTGATGAGAGTGGCGTACTGGATAATGCTGGGAGCGATGTGGTACAAGATGATTTTGATGATCAGATAGGGGTGCCCGACCTTTTGTGCGGGACCAGTGGCAGGCCATCAGGGTGGAAAGCACGGATGGGCACCTTGATCTCAAGGAGCTTGTCGGTTTCCAAGTTTCGGAGGCGTCTGCGTGGGAGCTCCTATAACTCATGAGTCACAAGAATTGTGTGCTATGGTTGCTCCTTTAGCCCTTTGATTCTTTTATGTTTGTTACATTATTTGATTGTTGTTGTTCGTTGTGATCGATGTTTTGGTCTTTCTGAATTGTACCATGCTGTTCTTGATTGCTGATGGATAATTCAGTGTATGTTCCCTTCTAGTTTGTGTAGAGTGCGCTTATTATTTTATCTTGCTCTTTGTAGTAGCGCAGCGGAGATCCATGTGATCGCACAATGTAATCTCTTAAAAGGATATTTTTGGATTGAAAAATATGATATGAGAAGCTAGCAATATGTTCAACTTTCTGTCATAGTTCTGCATGCTGGTATCCATGGACTTCAAAGGCAAGGTGCTTATTGACCTGGAAATATTGATGATCAGAAATGAACAATACATACATATAGTTGATCAGCTGCGACTTAAGATATTTAAGAGAAGTGCCTTTCAATAGATTTTTTTTGGCCAACAGTATGTCAACTTCGTGTCATAGTTTTGCTGGTAACTATGATCTCAAATGTTACTCTGAAATATATGGACCTAGAAATAGTAATGATCAGAAATCAATAATCTATACATAATACTGCAGCTGATACTATGATTCCGAAAAGAAGTGCCTTCTGGGTCAATCAACGTTTGGAAAGTCATCTAGAACTCTTGTATTTTTCTTTTTAGTTACTCATTAAGTATGTAAAAACTGAGCGGAGATGGAATCCTCTCTACATAGCCTATACATGAGCTGTCAATTTTTTTGTGTGGAGAAGGCCTGGTGCCTCATCTTCCCATTCTCATTTGGGATGTTTGACAACATGCTGGAAACAATTTATGTTATGTCCAGTTTCTGAGTTGAGTTATTGATCATTGATGCTAGTAATCTAGCATACAGTAGTATTGCACATTGTTTAGCATGATGTAGCTGAAGTAACTCCATCCAACTGATAGAACCTGTATACTTATCAAGTTTGTGCCTTTTCTATGTACAGCCAGACTGAAAAAATAATCAAGTTGTAGCAGAGCCAGTTTCCTGGAACTGCAGTTATGGAAATTGTTCTAGCTCGCTTCAGATTGCCGTCAACCTTATTTTCCCCCTTTTTGCTGGAGTTTGCTACTCATTTTCTTTCCTGATGAAACCGTGTCGGACCGGAGTTATTGGGGCCATGATACGCTGCCTGTCAATTTTCATCTGTGTTTCTATGGAGAACTATTCCTCTGCACTGATTCGTTGACATGGACCTGAGTGGTTTCTGAAGTTTCTCCAATCTGTGCTGCCTCCCCTTTTGTCATGACCCAATAGGCACGGTGTTTGGAAAGCGGAATATTTCTTGATCGTGCATGTAGAATGTTGAACGAGGTGAAATGGAGCAACTGTCCAGTTCTCTAAATGTTTGGCCGGCAGTTGACTTTGAACCTGACCAGTAGCAGCAGACAGCGAATCCCTACTGATTCAACAGCTAAGCTTTCTTGAAGATGCATGGCTGTAGCTTTCCCTGGTCAAAAATACAATTATCTTTTTATGGGTAGCACTACTTGACTACTTCAATCTGTGGGCGTGGTTGTTTACTTGTTTTGCTATTCTGGCTTAGGACATTCTTGTGATTCTACGTCGATTCATGTCCCTACCTGATCAAGATCAAGAGTGTGTAAAAGTAGAAACATTAGCGCCAAAGTTTGTGTTTTTTTGTGGTAGAACGTTTGCTCAGCATCACTTGAGGTCTTGACTCCGCCCTCTCGATGAGGACCCCGCTTTCTTAGCCACCTCTTGGTTGGTTTTGTTGTTGCTGCTGCTCTTCGTGCTCGATATTTGAGCTGTTTGTTTGGATGTACCGGTTCAAAGGAGAGTGGCCCGTAGTTATTTTGTTTGTATGATTAAGTTCTTTTCTTGAGGGTCTGTTCTTAATCTTTCTAGTCCCAAATTTGATTCGGCTCAAATTTGCATTATTAACACCCCCAGAAGATTGATGATTGCGCGACACTGCGAGCATAAACATGATTGAAGCCAGAGAAGACGCAGCAAAACATGGATGGAGGTGCTTTGGCACCTCAGTGCACATGGTGTCACTGACTGAATGTAAATTGAACTAATTGGATTGCTAAAAAAGGGAATATGGATGACACTGCATCACATCAATAATTATTCCTGGCTATGACTACGCAACAAGATTGCCTGGAAACCGGTGGCAGCAAGCATTTCTGTTTGGCGTTGCATCGGGCACATTTTTCGCTGTGGGCGGCCCACTGCCAGTAAAATATAACGATGGGCCTTCCTGGGCATGGTGGCGTGCCGTTTAATCCAATCAGGACGATCAGACCGTTCCGGATTTTACAGTTGCTTGTGCTCCCACCTCGGTAGAATACAACAAAGAAGAAGATGTCTACCAAGGTAAACTTGTTGAATAAAATACATCAAAAGTAAAACTTAAAATATCCTAAATACATCAAGGTAAACTTTTCTAATCAATTAGTTATGGTTTTGTTAATCCTAAATCGACTGAAATTGTGTCATGTCTAAGTCGATTTCCAAATATTGTAACTTCAGTTTAGTGGGAACTGCACGCAACTTGCATTGGGTCGTTTCGGATTTAGCGTTGTTTATGCGTAAAGCTCGATGGGATACAAGATAGATGCGTAAAGGGTAAGGCTACACTTCCCTCGCTATGTATTGATGACTGGTGATAATTTTGCTATAAACTTGGCAAATTATACCACTTGGCTTAAAATAAAAGAGTGATTAGAAAACATATCATTTAACTTGAGATGTCTTACTAATAAAAGCACCGCCTGCGGCTAAATCTAGCAAGGTTCCAAACATATTATTTAATCCTTCATAAAAAGCATGAAGCATCACCCAATCTCTACCATGTGAAGGACATCTTCTGAGCATAGTTTAAATTCTTTTTCAAGCTAATGCAACATGTCCATTATAATTTTGATTTAAGGTCATGATATTATTCCTTATTTGTTATATCTTAGAAGGAAGGTATTATATAGCTATAAAACTTTCATTGCATGCATAGTTTAAAAAATCGGACCGGTGACCGAACAGGTGAACGTCGTGGTTCGTCGGTCGGACCCCTGATGCCGGTTCAGCTGCCGGTTTTTAGATATATTCATTTATTATTTTCAATGCTGCAGCAAAAAAAGCAAGTATAAAAATATGGTTCCCTTCTGTAAACATCAAGTCGGCTTGGGGTAGTTGGTTGCGTGCGCTGGTACAACTTGTACTAGTGGAATCGGCGCGGCGCACGCCGCGCCCTTGATGCTAATTGTTTGTGACGAATTATTTTTTTGCTTTGGTTGCATAATATATTTTGCAAGTAGAGTGGTAGCTTTGATTTGTACAAAATTGGAGGTGCAACAATGTATAATGTAGTCCGTGTGAACAACGACGAATTTGTAGATCATAAGAAAATAATCGTTGGCAAAGTTGTTCTTGTATTTCAATTGAAAATGATAAAGGTCCGGATCGCTCAGGCACTGTTCACAACTGTAGCAGCTACAGTGCCCCCCAGCGCGGGCAGAGCCTCAAAATCTTCCCCCTTTACATATAGGGGTAAAGTGCCTATATTTGAGATGCAATTAAATTTTAAAATATTCAAATTTCAGAATTTTATCATATGCCACAAATAAGCAACATTTTGTTGTGTCCATGGTGATATATTTGTTATATTTTTCCCGCCCGCACCCCTGGCGTCAATTTTATTGAAGTTGTACTTAATAAATAATCTCTTTCAGGCAACAAAAAAGGCAAGTAATGAAACAGTATAATCAGATGGTATATTATAAGCATAGTAGAATTGTCAAAACATAACTCCTAGTATCTTCAATGACCGGTGTTCGATGAAATTATAAAAGAGGAACAATACAACACAACCCACTGGGAAAGGTCAAGGCAGAAAATGTAAAATGCAATCAACAAAACGGAATTGAGTACATATTCTCATCAAAAGAAACAATTAGCTGCAACGTCCTTGTACTCATCTCCATACCCCCAAAATAATGAATTACATGCTCGAGTCGTGGTTCTGCTCAAGTAAATAGACCATTCCTAGTAAATCACATCATGAATTTCGTCGCACAAGTGATTTTACTATCTAGAGTATATTGGCTAGCCGGAAATTTGAAGATTTTTTCCCTCATCCTCCATGAAGCTGAAGCATCATCCTGAAACATAATCAGACATGAAGGCATATGCAAATATATCAGGTGAAATAGAGATAGCAATTTACCATTTCGCAATTTTCTAGTTTGCTTATTTTTCTTTTGCTTTTATTTACCTTTTGTAAATATTTTGCATATAATCAACCAAAAAATTACAGCAGAGACCTATTGTTTCCAAAAAAAGGAAAATCATAGATGGTCTGCAAAAAGCGGCAGATCAGTTATTACCTAAAAGAAACATTGTCACTTTACTATTAGGCAATGTTGGGGATATCGCTTATCGGGAACTTATCGGTCGACCCAAGATAAGGGATAAATCGGCCGGTTTATCGGCATATCGGCCGGTTTATCGCCATATCGGCAGGTTTATCGCCCAATTTATCTTATCGGTCAGACACCGATAAGAGATAAATCGGACGATAAATCGGAATATATCTTGAACAGTGCTATTAGGTATCCGGGAACCACAAATTAAGGGCCGAGGGATCTTACTCTTTATTGTTTCAGGTAGGACGCTTCTCTGGGGTAAGATATTGACGACAACGTCTGATTCATTAGAGATTTACATGTTATGTTGTTCTGCATTTTAAGTGTTGCTTACTGTTCCAAGTATGTTAAAACATCCTACGGGAAAGATTACTATCAAGAGGGCAACCGTGTATACAGTGAATGCGACGACCTGAATGTCAAGCCACTTGAAGTGTCGGTGCGCCTTTTGTACGGACTAATTGCTAGAACTTCTTATGAATATCTCGCATGATCCTTCAGCTCAGAAACTGAAATGAGCCTGCTATGGAGTAGTTATCCCTGTGATTAGATGTGAAATCCCTTTGCTTGCTTATTCATTTATGCAACTTTCTGTTGAAGAGAAATTAGACGAAAATACTTTGAGTTTCAACAACATAGATAACTTATAAACCTTGAGTAAAAAAATTGATTGGTTTATTTCTTAGTAACCATCAGGCCAAACTGTTCACATGTCTGAATGATCAGAGTATCAGCCAACTGATGTATAAGAAACTATAAGCCACATCTTTGAAAATGGCAAGTACTTATAAATCAAATCAATAAGGTAATGTTCAAAAGGAGTAGTAAGACCACACACTTGTACAAAAAATGTTACATCACATAAAAAAGAAGATGAAACAAACCTTTGGTTACTTCTGAATTCTTAGCAGACAATTTGAAAGAATGGAAATACTAAGCAGCTCCTTAGGTTGATAATCTTAAATTAAATTATCTTCCATCTATTTGTTGGTTGCTAAAATTCTGCTAATGAAGAGATACACAACAATGATACGTGGAATCATTGCACATGAACATATATTACTCTATGTAGCAAACGAACAAAGGATTAGCATGTCGAATTTAAATTTGTTCAGACATGAGTTGGTAATTCTATCAAAATAATTTCAGACATTGGTAGTATGTTCAAACAAATATAAGATAGTTTTATTCAAAGAGATATAACATACTTGGGTCTTTAGATCAAGGTTGATGCCGCCTCTCCAATAACGGCAGCCCCTGTAGAAATCAAGTCTGTTGTGCAAGAAAGGATAATATATCACTGTCTTTTATTAGCTCAAAAACATGTGTTCAGGGCGGTGACTTTATGTTCGTGTGTGCGTGTGATGTACTTGTCGTTGTATTTTTTTGTCGATGTCTTCCCTATGGTCGCAAAATAGAAAAGAAAAAATAATGCACATGTTCTTACTTGGAACACGACAGGAAACCCATATAATGCTATAAATTTTAGGCTTATATACATTGGCTGAAATCCACAATGCCCAAGCAGCAATTTTCTTACACCCACCAACAACAATTACAAACTGAAATATCTGTCAGCCGTAAAGTGGTAACAATGTCCCCAATTGGCTCATAGGGGACCAACCGTATTATGTAAATAATACTAAATCGTAGCATTACTGAACTGAAATTCCCCTATTCTGCAACTCTGCATCTATATACGTCCGCCTCTCCAATTGCTAGCAGTAGCTCGGCAACCTCTTCATGTTTACGGATCAATGCAGTAAAGGGCAAAAAGAAAATCACGGCCACACATATATCTAGAACCAACTCGGAAGAAGAGAGCACCGTACATACCTTGCCTGTACATCCAGAGCGCCGATTAATATGAGAAGAGGGCTATAGGCCACTGCCTTTTGGGGATGGCACGGTGGCGACAATTCTTTGCAGATCCCGGTGGTGCCCAAAAAAGATAAGCATTGAACTGCCATGACCTAACATATGAATTTGGAAGTTGTCAATACATTCAGATTTAAGATAACAATAATATACAATTTAGCATGTATTTATGCAGAGGTGTAAGTGGCCAGTTACAAAATATTGATCTGATATATGATTCAGAAATTAGAAAGCAAGACAACTTTAATATGTTGGCTTCTGTGAATCATGCGGTCAAGTAATCAACAACATCAGGTCTTATGGAAAGCGAGATAAATTTGCCACCATCTTCAAGAAAATAGTATTCCAGTAGAACCATCGGCACAAAATAATCCTACATAACACTGAGGCGTTCATGTAGTAAACTGAATCCGCATTTTATTCCCACATAGTCACGATTATACATCTACTCAGCAGGATATAGTACCTGAAGTCAGTGCCAATTGATAATACTGCTCTGGCCATGATCTTACCTAATGTCGTCGCTGGACAAAAAACTGCTATTTGCTGATACACTTTTTGGACATGCTCGCCAGGCGCCGTCTCCTACAAACAAATCCTTAAGCAAGCACGGAGATCCGACCAGAATAAGACAGAAGCTAAACTAAGATGTGATGGTAGAGTAAACAAAGACGGAAGCTAAACCTGAGTTAATAAGCAAGGTAGGATGTGCACGGCTAGACGGCAGTGGTACTCTGGAATCAGCACGCAGAAGAGGAAGAAAGGGAGCTCACCGGCGGGGTGTGTGTCGCGGTGAAGATGGAGCTGAGGAGGCAGTGGCAACGTAGATGCTTTGGACCTGAAAATAAATATGCAGGTTTCAGCAAGTCTCGGTGTCCCCTGTAGCACACCAAAAGGAGGAGCAGGGTTGGATGGATACCTGGACGGCGTGGTTGAGCGCGATGCGTGTCCTGATTGGGAGGGCCCTTGTTGCTGCGAAATATGTTGTTAGCTGGTTCCAATAAAAGACGGGAGGAAATTGGATTGGAAAAGAAGAGGAAGAAAGAACGGACCTTTGGATCCATGGAGGTTGGCATGGTGGGCGGGCGGGCGAGCAGCATTCAGCCGCACCCTGCCTTCCTATCATGTGCCTCGCCTGTGTTGGCGAAGCAGACGCCGGAGCTGGGCCATGGAGGTGAGCGGTCGCGCGGGGATGGAGTTGGGATCTGGATCGGGAAATATGGACGGCCTGGTCGGAGCCCAGGCGTACGCGCGGGCAGGCGAGACCGTGGCTTGAGATCCGGCGCCTCCTTGTGGTGGCGCAGTCGACGCCGCAGCTCGGCCATGGCGAACGAGCGAGCTCCTGATCGGAGAAGACGGAGCCCGGAGCGATGCACGCGGGCGCGGGGATTGGAGGAGACGATTCCGGCGCGGATTTGGCGTCCCGGCAGGCGGCGCGCATCCAGGAGGTGGAGCCGAGGACGGCGGAGTCCGCCGTGTGCCTCGATCTGGACGCGGAGGCACGTAGCGGCGGGGGCGCGGCGCGGCATCGCCAGCGAGCTCCGCGTCGCGCGTGAGAGGAGAGGGCTGGTGGGGGATTGTGGCAGTTTTACAAAAAAGAACCCAGAGCTTCACGTAATTGCAAACAGGTCCCTCGCGGTGGTTTTTCTGTGAAGAACGTGTAAATTTCCGGCGCCCCCGTACTTTCTTGCAAAAAACGGCGGCGCGGTGTGTCGCTGACATGTGGGCCCCACCGCGACTGTAGAACACTGTCGATTCTCTCAGGCCGCGATTTTGCCCAGCTATTATACAATCGATGTAGCTGCTACAGTAACTCGGATGCTCTCAGGCCGCGATTTTGCCCAGCTATTATACAATCGACTAGGTAAATTTGCGTGGAATTCAAATTTGGAAATGCGGGCACTTAAATTTGTTGAATATTTGAAAATTAATGAAATTGAAAGAGTATTTACGTCTAAAATGTTGTTCAGATTTTGGAAATTGTTTAAAACGGGAAGGTATTTAGATTTGAGTTGTTTTTACATTTGTGAAATGTGTAGGTTCGAAAGGTGTATGAAATTTTGAAATATGCAAATTTGTACGTTGCGGATATATGGTATGACTGAAAATTGAGTATGTACGTGTTGGAAAATCGTTTGGGTTTGGAAATTATTTGAAATTTAAAAAGAGATTACGGTTTAAAATTGTCTAAGTTTGGATTATTTTTGCTATTTAGATTTTGTTTAAATATTTTTCAAATTGTAATGTTCAAATATGTTTGGATAGTAGTGCAAGTAGTTAGATTTTTTATTTTTATTTTGTCGTGAGCATGTTAGCATATATTTTTTTGTAAGCATGTTGGTATATGTTTAAATATTTTTTAAAGCAAATTAAAATGCTCAAATATGTGTTATTTTTTTGAAGTAATATTTAATTTATGTCCAAAATGAGTGGAAGTGTGATTTACTGAATTGAATTCCATATTTAGATGAAGCTCATCTAGGTTACGTCTAATTATTTGCTAAATTGAAATGGTTAATTTAAGTCCGTAGTTTGAAAAAGTGCATTGTGTGGGCATTTAATTAGTTTAACTCAACATTTTTAGAGGAAGTGCATTTGTTTTTTGTCAAAATATTGGACAACTCAAAATTAGAAAGAATGTTTGTTTTTTCCCGTAAGTAGTTAGCATTTATTTTTCTGAGCATTTTGGTGTATTTTCCATATTTTTTCCGATAGGTGTTTATCATCAGAAATTCCTCATTACAGTAAATGGTTGATTTAGTTCTTCTATAACAGAATGATTCAAAGTTGTTTAAACATGTATGAACTTGATTCAATTATATAGGATTTTTTTTTTGACATTTTGGTATGTTGAACACATTTTCTGGAATAACAGAACAAAAGATATTGAATTTAGAATTTTTGATCCTACACATTTTTTGAGATAGGGCTGAATTGTAAACCCTACACATGTTTAGCAATTTAAATGAAGTTGGAGTCCTTGAAAACTTATTACAATTCCGCAAACTCCACATTTAAGAATTAAGATAAAATGCGTATTTTAAACATGGTTTGGATGATTTTTGAACATGCATGAATTTGATTCAAGTGGATAGGTATTATCTTTTTGAACATGTTGACATTTTTTTTATATATTCCTCTGAGTTGGATTGAATAAGTTATGAATTTTCGAATTTTAAATAAATTCTGAAGAATTTGCAAGAAAAAAAAAAAATGCTGACGTCATGCTGACGTCATGCATGACGTCAGCAATGGGGATTTGCTCCCGGCTGAGCACGGTTCCGGCGCGCTCGGATCCGGCGATTCCGGCCGCGAGGGGAGGCGCGACTTCGCGCCTTGGACGCACGCGAAGACGCGTGACTCTTTAGGAGCGGCGCCGCTCGGATTTTGTCGCCGGAGCGGCGACGGCGGCGTCCAGTCGCGGCGGAGGTCGCCGACCGCGGCGGCGGCGAATCCAGCGCGCTCGCGGCATCCCAGGACGCTGCGCTCGTGGAGGAGGTGGAGAAGGCGACAGAGGAGCTGGATGTGGGCTTAGTTTCGTGCGGGGAGGAGCGGCACGACGGCGCGGCGCGTCGGCGTCGCCGCCGATGTCGCGGGCGTGCGCGAGAGAGGAGAGAGGGAGAGGAGGCTCTGCCTGTTGTTTTTGGTGAGGTCCCTCAAATTTTGGCTATTTGCTATCAGGTCCATTTACTCGTAGAGACGTGCACGGCGGAGCAATTTATGGATTTGTAAGGGGTTTTTTTGCAATGTCGTCACGCTGTGATCTGTGGGGCGTCCGATCGACGGGCGACGGTGCAGATCGCAGCGGGGTACTGTTACACTGTAGCGGGGCACAGTAAAACAGTGCCCCGCTGCGCTGGCTCGCTGTGGAGAGGTAAATTCGTGTGGCCTTTATATAGTTATATATATATGATGATGATGATGAGGTGCCAAGGTTCTCGAGCCCTGCTCCTCGCGTCACACGCGATTGTATTTGTCCTAGCGTTAGGTTGCAACTGTGTGCCGCACACACTAACACTTACTCTCACATTTAATTTACATGGTGAACTTATCTCACACCAATTGTGACGCGGGCGGCAAGCAGTGCGGTGCAGAAGTGGAGGTCGCATGCAGCATGCTGCAATGGCGAGTTCACGGCGGCGTCTGAGCGGAAACGGCATGGAGTTTCAATAACACACGTATACGAAGCACAATTTAGTAGCTGCTACGACCAAGGAGTTCACCACGGCGAGATTGAGCGGAAACGACATGGAGTTGAAAAACACATGTACACCAAGCATAATCTAGTAGCTGCTGCTACGATGACAATGTTCACAACGGCGAGCGGCGGCGGTTGAACATAGGCGACAAAGAGATTGAAAAACAGAAGTAGCATGGTCTAAACACGCATGCACGTACATTACAAAATCTAGTCGAATGTCCGTCGACACGAAAGGGTTACAACATGAAAGTAATGGAAAAAGGCGAGATGAATATACTTGTCAAAGGAAATTTCAAACGGTCGAATGGGTGTGATAATTTCATGAAATTTATCTAAAAAGGTGCAAACTTGGTCAAAAATTAAGAAGTTACAGTCGACGAAACTTGAAACCGATCACGGGAATGGAATCACAACGTCAATGTGCACATATCTCGTGTCCATTTGATCTCGAACCGAATCAAAGATTGTGTACATTATAAAGGATTAGGTGAGTAGAAGTAAGTACCTTCGCATGCCCAACGCTTGGCACCGAAGAAATGGCCGATTCTTTTTTTAACCGAGACAAATGACTTGCCATTTTCATTAGAAAGAAGTGGGAATGGTGCCGGTTCGAGCTTTTCGTGTGCAATGGCGCAACCAAGATTGGGTTGTTTGCTTCTTGCGTATTGCTTCGAGAAAACCGTACCACAATCCCAACAGACTACATTGTTGTGGTTAAATTTTTTTGAAGGGAAAAGAGGCCCAAAGGCCCTGGAAGAATATCAACAAGACCCTCAGCTTTTACAAGAAAGAACCCAACTAGAAACAGTAAAACGCAATCCGGTTCGTCTATGTTTTAGAGCATCTCCAATAGGTGATGCAATATAGGACATAAAAAATATCTTGATGTAAAATATACATCACCAAAATCGGGGTTTTTAGATCACCGTGGACATCCAACTCAAACAGGTGTATTTTAGGGCACCGTATTGGGCACGACTGATCCAACAGCCGCCCTAAAATAATTATGAACATTGCATTTCATGCGAAATCCATCTGAAATTTTGATTCAAGCTAAACATAGAACTAAACATTGCTAAACATTTAAATGAACAAAACCTAGAAATTACGCGAGCAAGCTAATCATCCCAGACGACTGGGGAGGAATCCAATCTCTAGTCGAACGAGGAGGAACCAGAGTCCACGATGAACACCGCCGAGGGTCCAGCCTCGACCTCCTTCTTGACCTTCACCGTCGAGGGTCCAACCTCGTCGGCCATCTTCTTCCTCTTGAGGTTGTGCTTCCAGCAGAACTCCAACTCGTACTGCACGTATTGGGTATTGTCCCGAGTGAACCTCGCCATCGCCTCCTCATCGCTCACCCTGGTGTCCGGCTGCTCCTGGCGCCTCACCGAGCGGGTCTTAATCTTCGTCACTGGCGGGCCGTCGAACTCCGCGGCCTCCAGAGATTCGATCTCCGGGAAGTTAAGCTCCTCGCACGGAACCCCGAGTCTCCAACCAGCGATGTCGTACGCCTGGGCGGCGACGTCCGCTGTCTTCAAGGTCCCCAGCCAGTAATGCACACCGTCGCCCTGCATCACGACGACGAAGCGGCCGGACTCCCGCAACCGCACGCCCTTGAAGCCAGACTTGATCTTGGTTTTCTTCTTCGGTGCCATGACGGGGGGGGGGGGGGGGGGGGGGTTGGCTAGGGCGGGGTGGAGGTGACGACGACTGCGGGTGGTTCTCGACGGGCAGGGCTACAGAGGGGGCAAGGGCAGTGACGATTTAGGTTAGCGGCGGCGGATTTGTTGTGTGTGTGTGTGCGGGTGTGTGGTGGTGGTGGTGGGGGGGGGGGGGGGGGATTTGGTCCGCGGCGACGGGACGATGAGGGGAGGAGGTCGATCCAGCGAGTAGGGCGCGCGGTGGTGGCGGATTCATCCGGAATCGACGTCGGTGGTGGCAGGAGGTGAAGCGACGGGAGGCGCGTGAAGCTTCCGCGCGGCAGCGCGTGGGGGCGGTTTTTTGGGCACGTACGGAGGTGATATATATTTAGAATTCCCGTGTGCTATTTTACACCGCGATATATAAAAAATTGCTCAAAATTTTCATCACCAGTTGCTTCACGTATTGAAGATGATGTTATATGATAATATCATATACTAGTATTATATGCATGATACTAATATATGATACTCCGTACTATGGAGAGTCTTCTGATTTGGATCAAACCTGAAATAATAACGTATCTGATTTTCATGCTTTTATGTGTATGATTGAGTTATATCAGCAAAGCGATATGCAAATAATGCAATTCACCTCACATATTTTCCTGGCCTTCTCGCGTGAGTAAGGCATCTGCGAGAAATGCGTGTGGCATGAGCCGATCATCTTTTTCAAAGCAAGCAAGCATGATGTTTCGCTCTTTCTCGTTTCTGCCCAATGTAGTCAAGAACCCACTACGGCATGCACGGCTCCACTGCCTGTGTTGGCCAGTTTTTCTCTCTATTGTTTGACATTTACATCACCCTTTGATCGTGCCGTGACCTGATCTGCCTGTCGGCGTTGCCGGCCAGTTGCTCCAACCGGCGAAGCGTCAAACAGCTACTAGAGGAATTTGGTGCGGCGGCATCGCCGCACCCGTGTGATAAAATTCAAATTTGAAAGTGGTGACGTTTAAAATTTACGTATATCTGAAAATCGTTCGAATGGAAAGAGAGCTTATGTTTGAAAATTGTTTAGATTACGGAAATTTGTCAAATTAGAAAGTTTTTTACATTTTAATTACTTTCACGTTAGTTAAAATAGCTAGAATTGAAAGGGAAGTGAAATTTTAGAATATGCAAATTTGTTTGTAGTGTTGTAGCGGTAGAATTGAATTTTGAGAAATGTCCACATTTCTGAAGTGTGTAGATTTGAAAATTGTCGAATTGCAAAGAAAGTTTGCGGTTAAAAATTGCTCAGGTGCCGAAATTAGTTCGGAAGATTTGGAAGATATTTTGAAAGTCTAGAGGAGCTAAATTTGAAATTTGATTAGTTCTGGCGAATTTTTTGTGGGGACAGTCTTAAAATTTGTTAAAGTCCGAAATTTTTTTTGGGCATATTATTTACATATTTTTTTTCATGACGGAATGTTTGTGCAACTTTTGTGTGAGAAATTTAAAAGTTTTTTTTTTTGGATAATCAATTATGAAAATGTTTCCATTTTCATTTTTTTGGTTTGAAATGATTGTTGCAAATGATTTTTTTTTTTGGGCTGTATTTCCTGTGAAGTTGGTTGGGATGAATATTATTTGAAGAAAAGGTCTCGAAGAATTAAAAGTGGCTATTTTGTTTTAAATTGGTTTGAATTTTTTTTTTTGGAGTTGCATTTGAAAAGTTATGTGAAATTGTAAATTTGATTTACATTCCCGTGATTAGTGCATCATTTTGTTCAAATAAATACATTACAAAGGGTTTTTTTTTTCAAATACTATTTAGAGGGAGTGAATTTGAATTTTTTTGAAGTGCTGATCAAATTTGAATTTGAAGACATGTTTGTTTTTTTGGCCATAAGTAGGTAGTATTTTTTTATGCATATTTTTTCGGGTGGACGAAATGGTCAAATTTGAAAGGTACGTAAAATTTTGAAATATTCAAATTTGTTTTTTTATCGTGTGATATGAATACTCACCATTTATTTTTTTTGGCCATTCTTTTGATTTATTGTTTTGTCACAGTGGATATATTTAATTTTAAATTTATGGATTCTACAGCATTTGGCAGTGAAAAGAAAAAAAATGGAAAAAGGAAAAAAAAAAACTGACGTGTGGGCCCTCTGTGACGTCATGTGATGACGTCACAGGCTCCAGAGCGAGCTGCTTCGGCCGCGGTGGCGCCGAGCTCGCCGGCGGCGTGCCACGGCGAGCCAGGATGCAAGCGTGGCCGCGACGAACGCGCACGGACGCGGGGAGGCTGTGGGTGGCGGCGCCGCCCATTTTGGGTCGCCGGAGCGGCCGTGGCGGCATGCGGAGGCGACGGAGGACAGCGAGCGTGGCAGCGCAGATTCTAGCGAACTCGGGCTGTCCCGGTAGGCGAGAGTGGTGGAGGAGGAAGAGGGCGAGGCGGCGAAGCTCCCCGAGTGCTTCGATCCGTCGGGGGAGGAGCTTCGTGGGCGTGCGCGGCGTCGGCGGCGCCGGCAACCTCGGACGCCGCGCGGGAGAGAGAGGAAGAAAAGGGGATCTGCGGTCGTTTTACATGGAAGTCCCCGGAGTTCCTATAATTTACAGATAAGTCCAACGACGTGGAAGCTCGGACTGCTCCGCAATTTCCAGTGAACGCAGGTTGTTTTTCGTAAAAAATCGCGCTGGACGTCGGATGGAAGATCAACGGCGCGGAACCACGCAAGAGCTGTAGAAGTGAGAATTTTTACTGTTCATGCGCCACGGGCTGACGTGGAGCAGCGACGGGGAAGCAAACCAGGTGAGCTTTGATATATAGTAGTATGAACAGCAGACTAGGAGTTCAGCAACAGTTTCTTCGGCCAAAACGTGAGATCGAGGGCGCCATTGCTCCGTCGGTAAGGAGGACCTGTCCGCCGCGATCCATTAGTGGCCAAAATTTGGGCTAGGTTTGCGTCGGCCGCGGACGCGCGCGGAGTGCTCTCTTGTCCTCCTAGTCCGCCCCTGACCCGCGTATCAGACCATTTCCCACCCCAATCTCCTCCTCTTCCCTCGCCCCTCCCGCAGCCACCCCGCCGTCGCTCACTCGATTTGGCACTGCAGGCCATTCCGGGGACGCCGTCTGCTGCTCATCTTCGCCGCCATCACCGGAGCTGCTGCCTCCCCGCCACGGCCGGTGAATCTTGCGGCCACATCTCTCGGAGCGCCCGCGACACCAACGCCGTCCACAAGGTGTTCGGCCGTTTGCCCCGGCAACAACTCAGGTACGAACTCGGCCATGGATAGCTCTGATGATGGTACTACAAGAACTATATCATGTGCCAGTCATCATCGGATGATTCCTCCAACGATTCTCCCTTTAGGCTCCTGCTATGGGCCGCTTTCAGCTTTCCATGCGACGATGGAAGCACAAGCGATACTTCACGATCAGACTGGGAATGCAGGGCATGCGACATTTGTTTTCGGTTGTGGAGATGCATGTCGCGGTCAGGTGGTGGGTGGATAGGATTTAGGTCAGATTGCTCTGTCGCAGCTGATATTGATAAACAAAATCAGTTAACATTGGACAAAACAAAGGTGATTACTAGTAGCAGGGATTGAGTAGGGAAATAATTGCGCTTTGGAGGAAAGATCTATGGACGACTCCTGCATTAGGCGGACACTACACAGTATATATCTACGATATCTATCACTTTCATGCCAACTATATCTTCATTTAATATTTGAAAATCGAGACCTTTCTATAGAGATGTGTCTGCGTGTGACTAGAGAAAAAACGAAGGATATTTTTATCCGACATGGATGACCACGTGATTTTCGGATTGGCCCCCAGTATTATAGGCGGTATGCAGTTCATGACTAGCTAGTTACTCACTTGTGTATGTTTTATTTTATTTTTGTGAGACTGTGCGGTTGCGGCTATGTGCATCCTACTTATGGAAAGATCGGTTGTAATGCTTAAACTTATTAAATAATGAAATGCACTCTATCGAAATGTTTTGTAAATTACACATGCAACATGGCCACGTCAGCATGCTCCTTGCGCTATCTTGGCCATGGCATGCAGCTTGACACGCCGCCTCAACTGGTGTTCACCAGTCGCTTTTGTTCTTACTTTGTCCCCACAATCATGCAAGTGGCTCCTATATCGGGTTCGGCCATAGGCCTGAATCCTCTTGGCTGTGACGTCGAATTTCTGAAGCGATCGGTCTGATGCATAAGAGTTGGATGGAGGTTTGTGGCACAGGAACTGGGTGAAAGCCTTGTCTTCAGCCGGTGGCCGAAGTCAGTGATAGCGAGTCCTTGTGTGTCGTCTCCTTCTTGAAGGCATCACCGAGGTGAAACTCCCACCTCTCTCTGTACCTCGGGAGAAAACTCTAAACCCATGAATCGGATGATGGCGGCGTACGCTCCTGTCGTGCACCGCCCCTTAAGGGCATAATAGGCTGCATCGGCCGAGAGAATATTGGATGGTTATATGGTGGAGCGGTGTTGTATCTATCGTATCGATGAGGGTGAGTTTTGGCGGCGTGGCGCAGCGTGGTTTCCGCGGCGGACGCGTGTCGCATGGTGGTGGCACCGTCTGGCGTCGATGACAGGCCTGGCAAGGGTATTCGTTTTGATTGACACTCTGGAGATAGGTTGATGGAAGGTGGCGAAGGCAACTTCTTGAGCGTGTGCATGAGACGATATCTCTACATTTAGCTGGTGAAGATTTATCAGATGAACTAGCGATGGCAGTGGTCCAGGGTCCAGACGTAAGGCCCGCTTGATTTCTCTATCGTTGTGCTATTGGGTAGTGCTTTGTCAACTTATTTGACGGTTCGATATGTATGATTGTGGTAAAACTTTCTATCTGTATTTGCTGAATAAATAAAATAAAATAAAATAAAACTATATGCATCTCTTTGAGGTCGGGTAGCTCCCCTGTTTGAAAAAAAAGGTCTCACTACAAAAAGCACACACACATACAGTATTGTATCCACACATCCTAAGAAAAGCATTATATCCACACAAAATGCGCTAGAAAGTTCTCATATATGAACAAAATATATCCTCTCATGCATCGTGCATTTACTCAGGATGATCCATTGTTCCGATATGTTACTTTCAGTGTATGCCAAGAGCCTGCAATCTCCTGACCAAGGACAGAGCCGTCGCATTCTTGGTCTCCCACTCCTCCCTGCTCTCGGTTCTCCGCTCGAACTTGCTCAGCACCTCGTCGTTGCCGTCCAGAATGCTCACGATCTTCCTCATGCTCGGCCGCGCCGCCGGGTCCGACCGCGTGCACGCGATGCTGAGCTTCGCCAACCGCACGAGCTCCTGCCGATCGAAGCTGTCGTCCAGCCGCCTGTCCGCGAGGGCCTCCACGACGTCGCGGTCCTCCTCTTGGCAGAGCTGCACCTTCCTGACAAGGAGCACCTCCGGTGACCTCGCGTCCACCGCCATGGCACCTGTGACGACCTCGAGAACCACCACCCCGAAGCTGTACACGTCGGCCATGGTGGTGGCCTCGCCGGTCTCCATGTACTCCGGCGACATGTACCCGAAGATGCCCCGCGCCGACCCTGAGCCGGTGGGCACAACCACGTGGTGACTGTGCTCGTTCCTCGACAGGAACTCGGCGAGCGCGAAGCTGCCGAGGCGTGGGCTTCGGTCGGGGTCCAGGAACACCGCCGACGACGTGATGTTGCGGTGGATGACCTGCTCGTCCCACTCCTCGTGCAGGTACAGCACGGCGGACGCGAGCGCCCTGACGATGCCGTACCGGTGGCGCCACGAGAGGACGCCGTCAGAATGGCTGTGCCGGCGGGCGAGGAGGTGGTGGCTCAGGAGGTTCCCGGGGAGTGGTCGTAGACGACGAGCATCTCGCCGTGGTCCGTGCACCAGCCGCGCAGCTGCACAAGGTTCCGGTGCCGGAGCTTGGCCAAGTTGCAGAGCTCGTTTGCGAACCGGACACGCAGCGCCGGGCACGTCTTCATGCCGAGCCGCTTCACGAGGACATGGACACGTCCACCGTGACCGGTCTCCAGGAATCCCTCGTACCCTGTCCCGAAGTCCAGCTCCGCCACCACCTGCGACTCGGAGAAATCGTTCGTGATCGCCACGATTTCCTTGTACGATATCTCGCGCGGAGTATCCACATTCGGGACGGCCATCACTGGCCGCGGCGAGGATCGCTGGCTGGTGCCGCTCTTCTCAGTACCCGAGCTGCCGCCGGATGACGTCTTTATTCCGTCTTCTGCGGTGAGGTAAATGGTTGTTCCGGCCGCTGTGGCGTACATGGGGTTCGTCGACGCGGAGGCGGAGTGGCTGTGCTGTTCGTGCCGGCGATGGTTGTGGACGTACCGGAGTCAGACGAGGATGAAGTGAGAGAGATGTACTTTGGGACAGGTAAGAAGGACGGAAGCGGCGGGAGGTCGCCGGCAGCTGCCGGAGATGTTCTCTACCACCCACTTCATGGTAGGACGAGCTCTCGGGTCATGCATCGAGCAGAGGAGGCCGAGGTGGATGAGCCGGACCATGTCAAACATGCCTCCTTCCGGCAGCTTACGGTCGCCGGCGTTGAGCAGCTTCCCCTCATCGGACAGCCGCCGCACCCAGTCCAGCATGAAGATTTGGTCGTCGGGGTACGCCAGATCGACCGCCCGGCGTCCAGTGGCCACCTCCAGGAGCACGATCCCGAAGCTGAACACGTCTGACTTGGCCGTTGCCGCGCCCCTGCGCTGGAAGCTCTCCGGCGGGAGGTACCCAATGGTGCCACCGATCCTGCTCGTGTCGATCAGCCGAAACTGGTAGTTTGCCGACGAGGAGAAGGACGACGTGGAGCGCACGGAAGGCACGGACGGCAGCAGCTCGAGCTTTTTCGTGGGCGGGGCGTCCTCGACGGCGGCGTGCTCGAGCCAGCGCGCGAGGCCGAAGTCCCCGAGCCGGGCGTTGAACTCGGAGTCGAGCATGACGTTGCTGGTCTTGACGTCCCGGTGGATGATCTGCGTGTCGAGCTGCTCGTGCAGGTAGAGCAGCGCGGCGGCGAGGCCGGCCACGATGCGGCGGCGGCGGTCCCAGCCGAGCGCGGGCGCCTTCGCGGGCGAGAAGAGGAGGCGGTCGAGGCTGCGGTTGGGCATGTAGTCGTAGACGAGCAGGAGCTCCTCCTCGTCCCGCACGCACCAGCCGCGGAGCCGCACGAGGTTGCGGTGCCGCAGGCGGGCCACGGCCGCCAGCTCCGCCAGGAAGGACTTCTCGAAGCGGTCGACGCCGACGCTGGCGACGCACTTGACGGCCACCGTGGTGCCGTCGCTCGGCAGCACGGCGCGGTACACGCGCCCGAAGCCGCCGCTGCCGAGGACCTCGTCGTCACTGAAGCCGCTGGTGCCGATGTAGAGCTCCGAGTAGCTGAACACCCTGGGCCCCGACGCGCCCTTGATCTTCCTCGCGCCGACCTCGTACACGCCGGCCATGTCCTCGAATCCCATGGAGCGCGAGTCGTCGTCGTGGCAGCCGCCGCAGCGGAGGCAGGACAGCGCGCGGCCGACCTTGCCGCGGACGTACGAACCCAGCTTCTGGCGGGGTCGGCGCCGTTGGGCGTCATGATCAGCCACGAGGAGCTCGTCCCCGTCCATGGGCAGCACGAAGCATAGACGGCGAAGCGACATGGTGGCGCGCGCGCGAGCTGCCGGTGCTAGCTGGTTGGCGTGAAGGTGGAAGATGTTACTTACGTGTCGGGGATATTAGCTGATGGATCGGCCGGCATAATCAATGGTGCCCGCGCGCGTGGGGGCGTTTAAAGTTGGGATGGAGCGGTCATGGAGGTCTTGATCAATGGGAGTGCGGGCGTGGGCGTGGAGCGGTGGGGGGCAGGTACGATAGGATAGGAAGATGACAAGAGGAGTTGGATAGTGTTGTGTGTGAAGGCGAAGCAGTTTGGCTAGCTAGCCAAGCAAAGAATGGTGGCATGCAGCTAGCAAGCTATAGCGCGCTCATGGTGGGTGGCTCACTCGGTTGACTTGGATGGCAGATGGAGGTTTGGCGCACTCGATGAAAGCGAAGGGTGCCCGTCATTCGGGTGAAATTTGTCCAGATCAAAGGATTGTTTTCCCCGAATTTGCACATGGTTTCGGTGGATGCCGTCCCGTGATGTCACGGGCCCCGGGTGGGAGATAACACACGTCTCCTACGTTATTATGAAGCCTGTTTTCTGGCTATTTTTTTTTTTTTGAAAGGAGCTCGTGTACAAGATCAAGAACACAACGAACACACACGCACGAACAGCAGGAAGAACCACTCTACGCACGGCAAACACAGAGCCACCCCGCACACCACACACCCGAGGAAGCGCCTGGACCAACCTTGTTGAACAGCTGCAAGATCCATCTGCCGCAAGCAGCAGAATCTGAGCGTTGAAAGAGCATCAGCTCCAAGCCGCCGCCAGAGCGCCAACGCCGTCTCACGCCGGAGACGAGATCGAAGGCGCCAGCCATCTTCCGCGAAGCCCACCGCGTCCACCGACGAAGAAGAAGAGCTCGCCTGCAAACTCCTGGAGATCTTTTGACCAAAAGCTGCTCCACCCGCCGCGGCGGAGGAGGAAGGACCCCCCAGCAAGGAGCCACCACCGCCGTCACGAACGGTGGCTCGGGAGTAAACGACATACTATTAAAATTGTCTAGATACGTACATATTTAGAGACGGAGGGAGTATTATTTAGGAAACTAACCTGTCTCTTTTTTATTTGCCGTCTGGCCGTTTTGCA
Source organism: Poa pratensis (assembly GCA_947311845.1). Taxonomy (NCBI): domain Eukaryota; kingdom Viridiplantae; phylum Streptophyta; class Magnoliopsida; order Poales; family Poaceae; genus Poa; species Poa pratensis. The sequence goes on along the minus strand of CAMZMU010000083.1, from coordinate 34,571,539 downwards.
CCTTCTTCCCCGTTTCTTTCCATTTCACTGTGTCACGTCTTACTTTTCTTCCACCAGAATATGGACTCCCCCACCATCGATGGGTTAGGGCTCGAGGTGGAGGAGGTACACCATCACAGGAGATAATGTGATCAGGACAAATGCGATGGCCATCGAGACGATGGACGTACCCTCTGGGACACTTCGATGCTTCCCGGAGCGATGGAAAACCCCCTCCCACTTATTCCTCATTGGGAATGTCCATTGTAATGAGGGCAATGACAATGTCAAAGGTGTGTTAGTCCGGTGACCAAGTGTGGGTCGACATATTGGTGCAGTATTAAGGCCTTATGCAGTATCCAGTGAAGACCTCCAACCGCAACATTGGGTCATTGGAGGCATATCGTCGTGGCTAAGGAAGAATAGGTGGTAGGTGTGTTTCCGGTCATACAACTTGATGGGGAAAAGGTCCCAAGGACAAAGGCAAGTTTTAGGTTACCCTCCCTCGCCTCTTATTGAAAGCAAAAAAACTTGTTTACCCACCCGCGTACCAGAAAACTTTTTAGGATGCAAGATTTTTCGAAAGATTTGTCAACCTTGATTCCAAGCGATATATGTTGAAATGCATTTATTCCTTTTGAAGTTTAACCTTGATTCCGGCGTCCGCACTCCGCAGGCCGATCGACTCGATCCACCTTTGGTGGATTGTCGTTGGCTTAATTAACGCTTTCGTTCGAGGACCAAACGTACGTCCGCACTGACGCACGCACAATCCAGAACACAAGAAGAAGTAATACGCCCAAGGACCAGATTTAACGTACGTACGTGCGCGCTGACGACGCACACCAGAAATTACATGTCGTCCCATTTTTGGGTTGCTGAAATGTTCCACGCGGTTTCCTCGTGGACATCGGTGGTAGATCGTCGTAGTGTGAAACTCTGCAGAGCTCTGAACTCGACGGTGCTGAACCTCGATCGCCCACCACGGACTCTCGAGTCTCGATCGATGCTGCTGGCTTCTGCCGCCTTACTTTTCTTTAGCCCTTCATGTTAATGTGTTTTTTTTTTTGCGGGGTTCATGTTCATGTGTTTGACCAAGTATGCTCAAGCAAGTAGAGTTGGCTGTACGAGGATGAGTAGCGAGCGGATTAAGGCTTGTGTCGACAAGTAGGATCGTCACACACCGTTTTTTTTGCCCGACAGTTTAGGGTGAGCCTATATGCCGCTTCTTAGCGGCGCGCGCTTGCAGTGCCGCCTGAAGCCGTTGGAGATGGCCCGGCCCACTAACGTATGCATGTTCGATTCCCTGTGGTAGGATCGATCAGTCGATTGAATCTAGCTAGCCAGCTCGTTTAAGTTTCGTCTTTTTCGCCCAACTGAAAATGTTGTGAAAATTTGAAAATTCCGGAATTCTGAATTTGAACAAAATTTCAAAAATGAGCGAATTTGGAATTTGCACAAATTTTAAATTTGTACAATTTTCGAAAATGAACAAATTTCGAATTTGAACAATTTACGAATTTGAACAATTTTCGAAAATGAACAAATTTCGAATTTGAACAATTTTTCGAATTTGAACAATTTTCAAAAATGGATTTTTTTTTAGATGAACAAAAATTTAATTCGAATTTGAATTGTTTGAAAGAAAAACGGAATAAAAAACGAAAAGAAAAACATTGGAAAAAGAAAAAACGGAAACAGAAAAAAAATGAAAAATAAACAGAGAAGAAAGAAAAAAAGTAAAATGGGCCGGCCCAGCAGCGGCGCGCTTCAGGCGGCGCGGCCGTGTAGCGCCGCTGCTGGGCGGTATATAGGTTTTGCCGACAGTTTACGGCCCGAATCCGGTGAACCAAGCGGCCTAAGGCGTTATATTGGGCCCAGTATCCTATTCGCTTAAATTTCGTCAAGCTCGTTTCAAAAGCGCAAACACGCGAGTTGTAACTTCGCCTCGCCCGCTGCCGGTTCCTTCCTCGGCTGGCCCATCTCGTGTTTTTTTTTTCTTTTTTGCGGTGCGTGCTTCTTCGTTCCGTTCCGCTCCTTCTTCTTCTTCTTCTTCTTCTCTTTCTACCGGAGAGAGAGAAAGGGCCAGCCCCTCCTCAGTTTTCTCGTTCGGGTTTCCTACCTCTCGTCTGATTCCGAGGGATCCTTTCCCCGGGGTTTTCTCAAATCGCATCCTTGATTCTAGGGTTCTTATTGGTCCTCTCGGTTCACAGCGGCTGCTGGTACGTGTATTCTCCATAGTTTAAAATAGCGGGCTATAGCGGCGCTATAGCGTTTTTAGGAGGGTCGCGCTAAATGGTGTCTACGTCCAATTTAGCTAATTTAGCGGTATATAGCGCCATTTAGGGGCGCTATAGCCTTGATTTAGCTAATTTTGAGGCTGCCGCTATATGTCATAGCCCGCTATTTTAAACTTTAGTATTCTCGTACCCCATCGTTACTAGTCCTCCTCGATTCTAGCTGCAACCCTAGTTTGTGTTCTCGGTTTAGTTCGCTACTTGTTCTCACCCAAATCCTGATCCCGCATTAGTCGTCCATGGCGGCTGCATGAATGTGAAGTTCGTCCCCATAGTTAGGGCATGCTGTTTGTGTCCTCGGAAATAGTTCGGTACTTCATTTTCAGCCAAATGCCGATCCTGTCTCCGATGCCCTTGGTGTCTGCAGTTTTTTTGGAATTCCTTCCCATAGTTTTAGGATTTGACTAGTTGTGTTTTCTAGCTGTAACACTAGTTTGTTCTCACCCAAATCCCGACCCAATCAGTATTTGCTGACCATTCAAAAGAAAATCAATATATGCTTCAATTTTGACTTTGTTAAACCTGCATTCAGTGCCGAAGGAGATGGAGACACGAGACAATTTTTTGGTACTGCATGCAGTAAATTGAAGCTTATCCGAAAATCTACTCGCTCCGTTCATTAAAGTAAGACATATATTTTTAGTCAAAAGTTAACATAGTGTAGTTTTGACCGATTTTATCGATAAAAATATGTAGGTTTCGAAAATCAAATCAACATCAATAGACTCACCATAGTTTATATTTTCATTGTATGTTTATCAAATTTTATAAATGTTCATATTTTTGTTTATCAGATTGATCAAAGTTAGACTCTGTTTACTTTTGACTAAAAATATATGTCTTACTTTTATGAAACGGAGGTAGTATTTAAGCTTTCACTTACAACTGAAAAACGGAAATGGATCGCGAGCGAGCCCTACGGAGCTGCCATCCCAACTCCACTATGCACTCGAGTAGCACTACGCCACGGTGTCCACTTTTGATGGTGCCGTCCCACCAAAGTCAACACCGTGACAACTAGCTAATCCTAGTGTTACGAAACTGAATCTGTATCAGACCAAGACGTGCACAATTTTCATAGAACAGGGTGCAGGGTTTAATCCAACCAATTTTCACGACATCCTCATCACAGTTACTGGTAAGCTAGCCACGGATGATGCGGCCAGGTGCTGTCCGCGCTTCAAGTGTTGAACCATATTGTTTTGAGCTTTTGGTTTGTTTGTGTGATGCGATGCAATGCAGTTGCTGGTTTGTGTTTCTTCAAATTTACTCCATCCGTTCCAAAAAAGATGACTTCCATTTGTGTGCATGTGAATATATCAATACATGTAACATGTCTAGATACGTCCGCATATAGACAAATGGAAGTCATCCTTTTTGGAACGGAGTGAGTATTTGTTAAGTTATATATTCCTTTTCTTATCAGTTGATTGCACATAGTTGTGTCTCATCTTCTCTTCTCAATTTTTACCGCATGAAAACCAGTACAAAATAGCAGTATACGCAACCATGATGTTTTTCTGTAGATGCTTTGTTCCGTATATATATTTTTCCATGCAGACCACTATTTTCCTAGTTAGAAGGAGTATGTATTTCAGGTATGCACTTCTTTTATTTCTTTGATCAGTAGGTATCGCTGATTTTTATTTTCTTTTTTCTTGTTGTTAGGGGAGAAATGTCTGATGTTGTTCGTTGCAAAGGAACTATAAGAACTAGGTTTTCAACTCCTCGGTACGCCAAAGTTGTTAAGCAATTTAATCCAATCCATAGGGGTCATATCCTGGGTAATAGTTTCCCTATTTTCTGAAAATTCCCTAACACTTAATGGTTCCGCTTGCATGCAGAACATATTTGTCGAAATATAGGGTATTAGTTCATCCAATTAACCCCCTGCATTTTCTTCGACGCAGTCATTTTTTTGAAATACAGGATGGCAATGGCGTACAAGATGTTCCATTCAGCTCACAACACAATTGAGATGAAGAAGCTCGAAACTCTAAAGAAGAAAAAGAAGATGTAGAGGCTCCTACGTGTAGTTTTCTGTAGGGGTGCTCCCAGTCATGTAGAAGGGACATGTAGAGAATGTTTGTAACTCTTAGAATTGGAGATGCTTTTTCATTTGCTATGCATGTGTTCCCGTCAGCTCATCTTGGCCCAGCTTGTTCATAACCGTGTTAATTTTGTTCATTACATAATTTTAAACGGTTCACACTTATTTGGTTCATTTTAATTTTGGGTTACCTACATATTTTTTTCTTATAAATTTTGGGCTACTCTTTTAATTTTATAGCTTTCACTCTTATTTGGGCTCATTCTAATTTTGAGTTACCTATAGATTTTGTTCTTTTAAATTTGGTTCACTCTTTATTTTTAACAGTGCACCCTTACTTGGTTCATTTTATTTTGGGCTTATCTCATTTTTAATTCACCAAATCTTTTGTTCATTAATATTGGACTACCAAGTGGGTATTAATTGTTTCTGATATACTCTAACTATTCACCTTTTTTTGGTTCACTAGCTAATTGCCCGTGCGTTGCAACGGGAGACAAATATTTCAGTAGATCGATACCAATTGTGTCAAACAACATCATCGATATTCTTTTACCATTAATCACTCTTGTACTTCTTGTTCATCTACCAACTATCTCTGCCCCCCTAATCCAACATTATTTGCGTGAGAAATGTTTTCTCAAATAAATATATTGCAGGATTTCTAGGCTAGTATGTTGCAGGATTTCTGTTTCGGGCCGAATACTATTGTAAACAAAAAGTAGTGTTCCCTGTATAAACTCTGAGATTTCATTTAGGAACGAAAGGAAACCTAAAAGCAAAAATGGTGTTTGGTCTAGGAAGCTGAAAGCTGCCAAAATTTAGATATGACGTTTATTCAAGAATTAAATTCGGGCTATTTGGTGAACTAAACTTAATCAAAGTCCTGAATATATTTGTTGCTAGTTGGTTTCCGCCAAAAAATAATTTCCTAGGCTAGAATGCTCAATGACAATTTAGGTAGCGATAAAATTTAGTGGCACGTCTACATAACATCTATCCGGCAAATCGTTTATGGTGCAGTGGACGGTCATATGAGTGTGAGGTTATATGATTTGGATCTACCATCATTTTTTTTTCATCCCAAACTCTACGCACGACCAGTTCCAGAGGAGAGATTGGTTGTCAAAATAGAAAATTTAAGGCTAAACGGAAATGCTGGAATTTCTTACGAGACCGCCTACAAAAATCAACAGCATTGCAGACATGGGCTGAGCAAGAAACTGGGAGAGACAATGCACAAATCCAAAATCTTTCCACCAAGCACCGCAAAACTGAAATACCAATGGAAGAGTCACAACAGTGTGATTCTGATAGATCCTAGTTTCAAATGCATCCCTCCGATGAACAAGGAAATGTTAAGAATAGTATACAGTGATGCAAATATTTCCACCACAGAAACCCATCAGTTAATCAAATGGTCTGGCAAGCAAGCATGCAGACCACATAAATAACAGCACCGTGATAATTTTACAGGCTACATCATCCTTCTTGACCACCAAACCTTGTGTTCTAAGCAACCTCTGAACCTGGTTGATGCATGCTTATCAGGACAGAAACATTCCACATTACAAGAGACATCATATCGCTATACAAGTTGTTTGCTGAAAAGATAGGGTGCATGTACACAAGGTGCTTTTTTCTGAACTCGGGGAAGTAATAAGAGAGAGCATTGTTATTTGCTAATCATACAAACCTGTGAGCCTTCAACATACGTGGATACATTCTCCAAGTAGAGCTCCCATTCTTGTCCACCCGAGTTGGCCATGGAACTGCCACGAGAACAGAAAAATAACAAATCAAACATTCTCTTCTTCTTTTCGTATGTGCTTTTGGTTTTGAGAAAAGTAGTATAGAACTCCAAGTGAACCAGCTCTTATTTCTGTTCTCCACGGGCAACTCTGCAGCAGATCATCAACAGCTTGCCAGACGCCAAATCAAGCAGATAACATAGAATGATAATGTATGCTATAAAGTGTATATGGTACCTCCCTTAGAATATATCGAATTGTGGTGAACCTCCGCGCAAAAACTCAAGCATACAACTGCAGTCCGGAACCTAAAAAGAAGATTTAGACAAGTGTAGACTGAGATATTTGGTAAATATAGAAACCAGTTTAGTAACAACATAGTTGGCAGATACGATGTACCTCAATTTAATCTTTGAACCATGGTGACGATTTCGATGTAGCATGTATCTCGAAATGATTCGGTGATAACCAATCAGAACAGAGTGGAACTCTAAAAATGGGCACCCAGATGTTAATTTCGACTTCTTGGCCGCATAGCTTATTGATCAACCTATGAACACCCTGCATTTTTAGACATCATCACCAGGTTGCATATATGATGAAAAACCACCAAGATTTCTGTTCTTCAAAACTTGCAAGCACCGCAGGCTAGTACTACCATTACTCGACTAAATAGTACGATATACAGACCATAAACTTCCTATGAAGTAGGATATATCACTACCCAGAATCTAATGACTACTGAGACAGGCTGTAGGGACGGGGCAGGCCATGGATATACTTGGACGATCTGGACGGAGCCGGCCCGCTTGAATATCCCGGCTAGCGGGAAGGTTGCCAAGCAACACTCTTAGTTCCTCGAAGAATTCTCCAGAGGACTCCTCGTCGATCTCCGTGTCGACATTCAATGGCACGGCCATGGCCAAGGGCGCGAGCGAGTGACTCCAGCCCGCCACGGCGATGGGCACGGAGCTACCGGAACTTCTAGGGGAAGAATGCGGACGGGGCCGGCTTAGATAAGGAGGAGGGGAGCGTGAGGGCATGGGGGGAAGAGGGAGGTGGAGAAGAGAGTGACAGCCATGGGTGTCCACCACCGTTCCTTCCAGGACGTACTCGTGCCGCGGTTGCTGAGCCGCAGAGTTCCCCATCTTCCTTCCACACCGCGTGCATCGGCGGATCCGACGTAGGGAGATCGATTGACCAAGCGGCACCGCTATGAGGGGAGGGGAGGACGGAGCTGTGGTCGCCGCTGGCGGCCGCGTGGCCCGGCGGGGTGGGTGGCGACGGTGTAGATTTGAGGGAGGCGGCGGCGATGTGGACGGGGGAAGATGGTGGTGATTTGGGTGAGCGTGGACCGCGGGTTGAGATTGCTGTTTGTTAGGGGGCAAACTGCAAAACTACGTCGATGGACGAAACGCGGACGAAGGACGAAACGTAGTGCGGAGTGGCAGAAGAATATTTATTTTTCTTTTAGATAGATAGGAGAGATTTTATTTTTGGTTTATCGATGGATTTTGTTATTTTAAATTGGTTCACTATTTTCTTTTTAACGGCTCACCCTTGGTTCATTTCAGAAAATTATCTAAATTTTTTGTTCCATTTAAATTCTGGTTTTTATCACCAATTTTGTTCTTTTTTTATGGTTCACCCATATATTGGTTCATCTTAATTTTGGTTTATCTACAGATTTCATTCTTTTGACTTTTGTTCATTAGTATTTGGGTTGAACAATTTCTTGGTTCATTTTAAATTTTGGTTCAATTTAACTTTAGCCGCATTTTGAATTTTCATCCACTCTTTCTTCTTACTAATTTGGTTCATTTTAATTTGGTTTCTCTATGTAATTTGTTTTTTAAAACGTCGGTTCACTCGTTTCTTTTTATGGTTTACCCCTAAAGGGCAATAATCTCAACAACAAATCATTTTTTAGAAGAAGGAATAATTAGCACCAAAAAGTATGAAACAAAGAATGTGCGTAGAATTAAAAAGATACGCACCGTCCCGCTTTAACCCCACTAACGGAAACAAGCGCAGAATGCAAACGGAGCTTGGCTCTGATGGTTGGGTTCCCTGTGGTGGAACCAGCCCACCCAGGTTCAAGTCCTAGACTTGGCATGGGCGTTTGCATTTACCTGGATTTATTCCAGGATTATCCGGCGCTATTCTTTCAGTGGTAGGTGACGTGCCCGTCAACAGCGAGGCGCCTGTGGTGACTTCGTCAACCTCAAGATCTGCCGGCTCAGTCCTTCAGAGGTGCTCATAGGGGTAGGGTGTGCGTGCGTGCGTTCATAGGGTGAGTGTATGTGCGTATTTGTGAGCGTCTGTGTTGTACTGTGTTCTCAAAAAAAAGGAAACAAGCGCAGAATGTTCGTAATACAAATGGGCGTTTTGCTAAATGGGCCTTCTAATCGAACAATCGTTGAAGGCGAGTCGAACAATAGAACTGGAAGGGGTGCACATAGGGAAAGGGTTCTCTTCGCGAAGCGCGCACGTGAGCGGAACAGACGACGTGTGGCAGCCGCACATGGAAAGAAAATTTGGACACGGCACGCTGCTGTTCCGCGCGAAGCGCTCCGCGTCTGTCGTGTACGAATGCCAGGAAGCTAGCTCGCTCGTTCGCTGGTACTCGCTCGCTAGCTGGTGCCCGGCTGCCCGCGTGCCCCTATGAAGGTACGAAGCCCTCACGGCTGTACGTCCTGCTCGGTCGCTCGCTCGGCTTTGTACGCGTCTGTACGTTCAGACGAAATGTGTACGTCTTTGGCTGCCACTATGGAGTACAACCAAAATAGCACAGTGTACAAATTACATGGACAACAATCAGAGATGTACATTTAGTTGTACAACTAAAAAGACACAACTTGTACAACTATATAGACAAAATGTTGTACAACTACATAACATAAGTTATACAATTAGACAGACACATGTTGTACAGGCACAAATTATAAGACTACATAGACACATGTTGTACAACTAGAAAGACAAAGGTTGTACAGACACAGGTTGTACAATTACATGTTGTACAACTAAAGAGACACGGGTTGTACAGACACAGGTTGTACACCTACACAGGCACATGTTGTACAACTAGACAGACACATGTTGTATAGACACATGTTGTACAAATGGACAGACACATGCTGTACAGACACAGCTTGTACAATTATATAGGCACATATTATACAACTACGTAGACACAGTTTGTACAGACACAGGTTGTACAACTACACAGACACAGGTTGTACAACTATAAATAACCGGTTGTACAAAAAAAAGTTCGTCGAAACATATCAACATGGGATCTAGTTTTGAAGATCTCGACGCGAGGAGATCAAAAGTGAAAACGGTTCGTAATTTGGATAAACGGTTCTCAAGATATTTCATTTTTTAAAAACGAATCTCAAAATAAATGCACATGCAACTCTCCCCATGGAGAAATAGAAATCCTACCAAAACTCTCTCGTGCCGCCACTTGTCGCATATGCAAGCACTCACGGGGGACCACGTGAAGGGAAAAGCTGACACTTGTCATCACGCCACGGTCCACTGGGTTCCCTTCGCTGAGGAAACCCTTTTTCTAGTGATTTCCAACTGGAAGTACTATTTACCGATCTTTGTGAGTTGTAACTTTGCCTCGCCCGTGGAGGTTGCTCTGCTGGGTAGGCCAATTAGTAATTCTATTTTATAGAGCAACGATAATAAGATAGATTAGCGGTGGGATTCGAACTTAGGATGTCCACTGACGTGGATAGAGTGCATGCCACTGGGCTACGCTTGGGTTCGAGTTGTAACTTCGCCTCGCCCGTGGAGGTTGCCCTACTGGGACGGCCCATTAGTATTTCTATTTTATAGACAAAAGATAATAAAATAGGTTGGCAGCGGTGGGATTCGAACTTAGGATGTCCACTAACGCGGATAGAGTGCATAGCCACTCGGCTACGCTCAGGTTCGAGTTCAATGTTCTTTATTTATCCCTCTATTTGTTTCATGTTTCCTGTTTTTTGTTTACGTTTCTTTTTCTTTATGTTTTCTTTTTTTGTTTTCTGTTTCACTTTAATTTCTTTCTTTTCCTGTTTTATTATTTATTAGTTTTCTTTTCCTTGATTTGAAAAATATTTGCTTTTCATATTTTCAAAATCTGAACCATTTTCGTTACTTTTTTCCTAAACCATTTTCAAAATTAGAACCTTTTCAAATTTGGAACCATTTTAGAAAATGAACATTTTCAAAATCTATAACAATTTTAAAAATAAACCATTTTCAAAATTGAAACCATTTTCAAAATGAACAATTTTCAAAATCTGAACCATTTTTAAAATGAACTATTTTCAAAATCTGAACCATTTCAAATTTGGAACCATTTTCAAAATGAACAATTTTCAAAATCTATTTTTTTTAAAATGAACAATTTAAAAAATCTGAACCATTTTAAAATTTGGAACCATTTTACAAAAATGGACTTCTATGTTCATGTGTTCAAATATTTCTAGAAATGTAGAAAAAGGGGGGAAAAAGAACGAGCATGAAAGCGTTGGGCGTGCATGCTCGTTGCTGGGCGCGCATCGCTCGCTGTGCGAAATAGAAGAACGCTGTGAGATGGCCTTTCTCCATAATGAGCCTTTGCGCTGAACTAAACTATGCGAGCGAGTTGGATGATTCGCCTCGCTAAGAGCCATACATAGGGGTACCCCAATAGAACTCGATTAAGGGTGTGTTCGGTTTGTGTCATGAAGTGGAAGGGAATGGGTCCGACCCGCACCTGGGCATAATTCTTGTGTTCGGTAGAAACTAGAATCGGAACCTACCTATTCTCCGGAATGGCATATTCGCCCAAGATGCGGAATTTGCTCATTCCACCGAATCGGTGGAATCATCTCGTTCCAGCTTTCTTCCTCCTCCGTCATGCTCCCTCTCTCCTCCAAAACTGTCCACACGTTTCTCTCTCCCTCCCCTGATCTAGCAAAAAAGATTTAGCAACGGATTTCTTAGAAGAAAGTGGCAGGACGGCGTCGCGCGGAGCGGCAGCGGATAGTAGCAGGCCGACGGAGTCTGACCTGTGGTGGCGGGCTAGCTGCTGCGCGCGGCGCACCGGCGGGCGAGCAGCTCCGCGGGTGAGCGGCTGGGCAACGGCGGACTAGCTGCTGCGCGTGGCGCGCCGGCGGGCTGGCGGTTGCGCGTCTAGCAGCCGGGCTAAGCGACGAGCGACTCGCTCTAAAGAAGTCAATTTGGATTTCGATCTGGATGTTGATTGTTAATCGTAGAAGTTAATGTTAGCTTTGGATGTCAATTTGGATGCAATTACACTGTTGATCGCGAATCTGTAGAAATTAATGACGTATGCTAATTAAATTAGATTAATGATTCTAGATTCCTTCTCATTCTACCTCTTCATCCGAACACAAGAACCTAATCAACCCATTCCATTTTCTACACCTACCGAACATAGTAACGGAATCGACCCATTCTCATGGAATGTAACCATGACATCCTATTCCATTTGATTCCCAAACCGAACACACCCTAAAGCGATGCATAGGACCACCCAATGCCCTTAACCCTATACATCGCTTTTAGCGAGGCGTAATTCTTGCCTCGCTCACGCCTTTCCGTACATGGGCCTGGCCCAGCGCGCAGAAACCTACTACTCGGCTTCGCTGGCTCGCTGCAGCCAACCTATGAAAGAAAAAGATCCGCTAAGAAAAACAACGAAAGAAAAAGAGCTATTAGTGCCTAGAGCACGCACATGAGGTTTCTTTTCCTTCTTCACATCTATTTTTTTTCATATTTTTATTTTCATTATTTCTCTAATCTAAAAATGTTAATGAGTTCAGAACAATAAGATCCAAGTATTTTGTAAAAAAAATCCAAATAATACTTTTACAAATTTGTTCACTGGTTCAAAAAATACATGTAACTAGTTCCAAACAATTGTTCACGGATCTAAAAAAATGTTCACGTTTTCGAAAAATTATTCACATGTTTTTTTAAAATATTTTCACTGGTTCAGAAAAGGCATGTTCTCGGGTTCCAAAAAAAAAAAACTCACAGGCTTAAAACAATATTCATGTGTTCGAAACATTGTTCACATGGTTTTAGAAAATTGTTCATGGGTTCAAAAAAGGCATATTCATGGATCCGAAAAAATGTTCACAGGTACAAAATGTTTATGGATAAGAAAATGTTAACGAATAAAAAAAATATTCACAGTTAAAATGTATGTTCACTGAAAAATAATCTACTTATATTCATATAGTACCAAAAAGACAAATAAAGGCTTGCAGAAAAGGTTACATTGTGAAATAGAGGGAGTAACATTTATTATTGCCTCTAGGCTATATTTACAACACTTGCTTTCTCAACCATAGAAATACGAAATACAACCCAGAATCCTGTTTGCGAAAATTCTCGGAGAACCCGGAATTGGGTGTTGGCTTGAAATGGCTTTTAAAGTTCTTGGCTAAGATAGAAATATCTTCCATCCCATCCTTGTAGAAATTGCGGTGATCATATTCTTGTTAGTCTTTGCTTGACACAACCACAACCCTCTCTCTATAGACAACAAGGCTAGTCATTTTTTGCTCTGGCATGTGCGGCCTTGGAGATGTGACATTGCACACATATCTCTTGAGCGATTTCATTGTACTCACAATGAGTCTTGAAAATGGAGAAGACATCATCGCGAGTGAGAGACTTAAAGTCCAGTCTTCTATGGATTTGGAATGCCATCTCTTCATGGGTAAGCATGATGACCGAGAGGAACATCTTGACCACTCCATGATCATATAACCATGTGATACCTTCCCGGACGCTTTTAAACTTGATCACAAGATCATTCCACGTGATGCAGACTTGTTTGGGGCTTGGGGGTCTCGTCCATCTTCATGCGAAGGATTCATACTTTATCCTGAGCTTCTCGATATTGGATCCTTTGATCCTTTCGTCACCCTCATGAATCTTATTGAGGGCATCCCAAATTTCTTTAGTGGTCTTGCAAAGGCTAGTACGGAGATAGATCTCATCAGACATATTTGTGCAAAGATTTGATCTCTCTTGATAATGGAGTTGATGACACACTATCTCATGAGGAGTCATATTTTGGACATATTTTGGCTCCTTGTAACCTGTGAAAATAATCTTCTACAAGCCATAGTTAACTTAAAGAAGGGTCTTCCATTTGACCTTTCCATATAGCATAGTTCGAGTTAGTGAATGAAGGTGTGGCGCCGGTGTTATGCAAATCAAAGATTCGAGAAGTCGAGCCATAATCATAGTTAAGGCTGTTGTGACTTGGAGTTTCCGACTTTGCGGTTTTGGTCGGAGACGAAGTGCCTTTGTTCTCAACCACAAGAGGAACCTTTTCGCCCACAACTTTTCGAGCGAGAGAAATCTTCTCTTTTGCATCCTTGGCGCTTCATATGGGGCGTCGAGGAGAATGAAACGGCAGGAGGCAAGTGCAAGATCAGATGGAGCAGAGTCTGTTCACCCACCGAATTCGGCGGCCTCGGGATTCTTGATCTCAACCGCTTTGCTCGCGCTCTCCGCTTGCGCTGGCTGTGGCTGCAGTGGCAGCGGCCCATACGGCCCTGGGCGGGAATGGACACACCGTGCGATGTTCTGGACCTGAACCTGTTCGCCGCCGCCACCAAGGTCACGCTGGGGGACGGCCAAACGGCTACCTTCTGGTACTCCAACTGGATTGGCTCGTCCCCTCTTCGTCTCCGGTTTCCTGGTTTGTTCAAAGCCTCGCATCGAAAAGGGCGCACTGTCGCCGCCGCCTTGGCGGGGAATCGCTGGGTGCTAGACCTGCGGCACATTGCCGCCACACCGCTGATCCACAGTTTCCTGGAGCTGTGGCGGGAAATTCAGGGATCGCAGATACACCTCCAGGAGACCGTCCACGACACCATCTCCTGGATCCTGACGACGGACGGAAGCTACACGGCTCGCTCTGCGTACAAGATGCAGTTCGAGGGCATGATCCGCAGCCATATCAAGGAGCTGGTTTGGAGTGCATGGGCGCCGGCAAAGTGTAAGCTGTTCTCTTGGCTGCTGCTGCAAAACAGACTGTGGTGCGCGGATCGGTTGCTTCGGCGGGGATGGCCCAATTCCTACTTCTGCGCTCTCTGCTCTCGGAATCTGGAAACGGCAAGTCATCTGTTCGTCGAGTGCCCCGTAGCTCAATGCATTTGGGCGTCGGTGTCCGCTTGGCCAGGATGCACAGGGATTGCTCCAGCAGTCTTGTCCAGCTCGACGTGCACAGAAGGTGCGTGGCTTGCGGCCATCGAGGCCACCAGGCCAAGCGATCGGCAGGCCATCAAGTCCCTGCTGATTCTGACATGCTGGCTCATTTGGAAGGAGCGGAATAACAGGATTTTCCACCAACGGCGATCAACAGTCCAGCAACTCGTGCAATGCATCCGAGATGAAGCAAGAGAATGGGCATTTGTGGGAGCAAAGAAGCTTCGCAAGCTCCTCTGGGAACCACCTTGAACGTCTGCCTGAAACTTTGGTTCTATTCGTTCGTTTTTTCTCTTAGTTTCCTCTTTGGTTATTCCTTAGCCTACGGGCGACCATGTAAATATTCTATCTACTAATGAAAACGGAAGCCAGCAATTGCTGGAACTTTCAAAAAAAAAAAAAAAAAACTGTTGGTCAATGACTCCACCATAACACACTGGGGTTCTTAATTTTACTAGCCATCTCCTTAGCCAACTTTAATCAGTTTCATTGATTTTAGGGAATAAATGTAGATAAAATATGTCGCTATTTTTGCCGATTTATGTCGCTATTTTTGAGTCTTAGGGAAGTCTTACTATAAAGAGGGAATCAAGATTGCAAAAGTTGGGAATAAATAAGCCCAAATACGTGTCACAACTTCCAGGCAAGATTCTCACTCAAATCATCTCGTTCCATCAAGTTTCCAGATGTTTGCAACTCCCACGGCCGGACCATCCGGACTTGGGTCTAGGCTTGGTCTGGATCGTCTGGTGTCGTTCTGCATACTCTCGGATCCCTTGCTAGTATATTACCCGAACCCACCCCGATGTCCGGGTGGCCTGTCGTGGTCTGGATCTTCTGAATTCAACCAACGTTTTTGCTGGAACTACATATCAATTTCGCCTATGCCATGTTTGAGCTCCAAAAGTTTGATTACTCCACATTCCTCCACTCAGTCTTGCTAATCTTTAAGGGGAAAGAGATAACAACCCTAAATCTACTTTTCCATGCAGACAAAACTTGATTCCCCATATTGAGTAAGCTTGGTCTTCTTACTCTTAGATTTGTGTGGAAGTATAGACGGTTGGTGTTGCCCGGTGAGTTTCCACTTTGTGGAAGTCATCAAACAATATGTAAATGTGCATGGATGGCCTCAATATCCTGCTTAGTGGAAGTTCTCTCTGCAAAGAGAGTTCATAGGAGAAGAAGGTTAGATCCAAGAGGGATCAAGTGGGTGCCACGACCTCTCCAACGGATTAGAGAGTCCCCCAAGGACTTGAAATTTGGGATACGGCATCGTGTCTTTGTCTCTTTCTGCTTCGGTAATTTTGATCGCTGCTTTACTTACTTGTATCTTCAATCACATCATATATGATTTTTTTACCTAGTTGTATTTTAGGGTCACATATTTTGTGTGGCCGTAGCCTTCAATATGAGATTTTCTGGGAGAGAGATCCGGCTTTGAAGGAGGTTATAGGCTCAGCTTGGAAGGAAACAGGGAGCCACCTTGATCTTGGCTCTGTCACGAAGGGTCTCGATGTTGTTATGTGTAAACTCCATTCTTGCGGAAGGAGGAAGTTTGGCAATGTTACACGTGAGCTGGAGAGGCTTTGTGGAAAACTGAGACAGCTACATGAGGATGATGCTCCTAGTTCTGAGATACGGGCTGCCACTGATTTGATGAATGAGACACTATATAGGGAGGAGATGATTTAGTTGGCGAATGCCACATCAGATGGTCAGCTTATTTCTCATCTAATTGGTGAGGTGTTGGAGATAGGATTGGATGACGACGGGTTGAGCTCATTGTCTGAGTTAAAATCATCCGGACGAAAATCTAAATCTAACTCTAACAAAAGGTTTTCGAAACAGTCTAAGGTTTCCAAATCCAACATAGTTTCCCAATGAATGACTTATTTGCAAATAGCAGAGGTCTTGGTGACTTGGCTAAATACTTGCACTTTGCTCATTCTGTCCGGGATCATAATTTGGATTTCTTAGCTATTTCAGAGACGGGTAGACGGGAGTTCTCGCAAAGTCAATTGAATCGCCTATCTGGCGGTATTGATTTTGAGTGGTATTCTCGCCCCCCTCATGGTCGCTCTGGCGGCATCCTACAAGGTGTAAAGACTGATACTATGGATGTGTTGGCTGTTTCGGATGGTGATTTTCATATTAAAATGCACATCCGGAATAAAGCTGATAATTTCATTTAGAGTCTTGTCACTGTGTATGGGACTGCTCAGGAGGAATCCAAAACCGCTTTTCTACGAGAGATGGTAAACTTAGCAAAGGATAATCCGCACCCATTCATTATTGGGGGGGGACTTTAACTTGCTTCGTTTTCCTTTCGAGAAAAGCAGAGGTCGGTTTGACGATCGTTGGCCCCTCTTGTTCAATGCGGTAATCGAAAGCTTGGACTTGAAAGAGGTGTCAATGATCGGGAGGCAGTTTACATGGGCAAATAGCCTCCCAGAACCTACGTATGAGAAACTAGACCGTGTACTGATGAATACTGATTGGGAATCAAGGTTTCCAATGGTTTCGGTGCGGGCTCTAGAACGTATCGAAGGTTTGTCAGACCATGCTCCCATTTTATTGACCACTGGGATTCCTAGACCACCGTGTAACCACCGCTTCAAGTTTGAACTTGGGTGGTTGCTGATACGTCCAAAACGTATCTATAATTTTTGATTGTTTCATGCCATTTTTATGTTTTTAGTACTTGTTTTATATTAAGTTTATTATTTATTTGGACTAACCTGCTAATAGTTGCAAAAGTGCACAATGTTCTTGTTTTACTCTTTGATGTGTAGAAATTATCAAGAATACAAGAGGAACCCTTGTTGGAGTCGAATTGGGACTTTCCTGAAATCTGTCTGAGAACTTTTTACGAAGTTTGCCAGTTTGACCCTCGAAGATGACGTCAAATGGAGATCTGGCTGTTACGAAAGTTGTCACAATTTTCCATACGAAGATTTTAAACCCGAGATCAGCCCAATCGGAGTTCGGACGAGGCCTGTAGGCCCATTTTGGTGGAACCCTAAAAGGGGGTGACGGAAATCCGAGAAGATATATAAAGGGAGGAAACCTAATTCGTGGAGGACTCCTCCACCCACGAATTTCAGCCACCAAAAGCCACGTTTTTGCCTCCCCCATAGATCCCATCTCCATAGGGGAGGGCTCCTAAGAAGCCATGAAGGAGGGAGGCTAAGGGGCGGCGCTCCCCCATGGTGCCGGCGGCGGGGAAGGAGTTCCCCGCGCCGCCGGCGCCGTCGCCGCCGCCCTGCGCTTCTCGCTGCCCTCTCCACCTTCTTCACCGCCATCTCCATCACCATATCCTCCTTGTATTCAGTGGTTCATCCTCCCATAAACCTCTGTACCGTCCTATGTAAACATGGTGTTTGATGCTATAATATTTATCCTATGATTTACATCATGTTTCCGTAGTTTATTTGTCTTTTGATTGCTTAATTGAATGCATGAGGTTCATTAGAGTTGTATGTTGATATGGTACTGTCCTTTGGTGTCCATTATATTTGTGCGCGCATGGATCAAACACCCTAGGGTTGGTAATATTTGTAAACGAAGCGGGGAAGTTCTGACGGAGTGACAGAAAGCTGAGAACGCGAACCGATTAGTTGCATGTATGGGAGTAAGAGGACCATGAACTTAAGGCTATGGTTGGGGAAACCTTAATGCATTGTTAGTATTTGCGGATGCTTGCTAAACAATCCAATCATATAGTACTTGTAATCCCAAGTAGTGGAGTGCATGTATATTTAGCATCTCCCACATAGAAAACTGCATCGAAGACAATGAACCAAGTACCTTCACTAATTAATCTTGGACAAAGCCACCACAATTACCACCACTTTTCCACACTCATGGTAATGTTAGTATATGATTACTTAGTGTACTTTATTGCTGCAACACTAACTTTTACTTTCTTGTATTTATTATCTTGCAAAACTATCTCTCATACCCGTATTGCTACTGTAGTTTTATTTCCTAGATAATGCAAACGTTTAGTGTGCGTAGAGTTGTATCAGTGGTTGATAGAACTTGAGAGATTACTTATCCTACCTTTAGCTCCTCGTTGGGTTCGACACTCTTACTTATCGAAAAGGCTACACGCGATCCCCTATACTTGTGGGTTATCAGTTGCATTGGGATGGCTTCCAGGACATGGTCAAGCGGATCTGGGAAAGGCCTGTCGCAGGTGTAACTTCAATTCAGAGGTGGAACAATAAAATTTGTGCTACTCGCACACACCTTGTGGGTTGGGCACGCCATACAACAGGCTTACTTAAAAAAGAAAAAATATGACTCTCTTCTATTATTGACGCCCTGGAAGCGTTAGCAGAGGTTCGCCATTTATCAGCACAAGAGATTGAGCTCAAGAGCCAATCAAATGCGCAGATATCGAAACTTCTGCGTGAAGAGGAGCTGAAATGGTATCAACGTTCTAAAGCTCAGTTCATTCCGGAAGGAGATTCTAATACTAAATACTTCCATAGTATTGCCAATGGCAGCCATAGGAAGAAACGTATTTACTCTCTTTTAGATGAGGACAGGACGATTGAGGGTCATGATCAGCTAAAGTCGTACATTACTAATTATTATAAAGGCTTGTTCGGGGCACCAGAGGAAGGAAATTTCTCAATGGATGAGTCTAGAACAAGCGATATCCCCCAGGTTTCAGCTGAGGAAAATAGTCTACTTACTGCTCCGTATTCGGAGGATGAAGTAAGGAAGGCGGTTTTCCAAATGGAACACAACAAAGCCCCTGGTCCAGACGGTTTCCCGGCAGAGTTGTTCCAGGACTTCTGGGACATTATCAAGTCAGATCTTATGGAATTGTTCAGCTGTCTTCATGACGGACAACTTGAGTTGTTTCGTATGAACTTTGGTGAAATAATTTTATTACCTAAGATTAATGAAGCAGAAAGGATCCAGCAATACAGACCTATCTGCTTACTTAATGTTAGCTTTAAAATATTCACCAAGGTCGCGACGCTAAGACTGAACAATGTGGCAGACCATGTAGTACGTCCTTCCCAAACCGCTTTTATGAAAGGCTGCAACATCCTAGATGGGGTGGTAATCTTGCATGAAACGGTTCATGAACTACATACAAAAAAGTTGAATGGGGTGATTCTGAAAATTGATTTCAAAAAAGCTTACGATAAGGTTAAATGGTCTTTCCTTCAGCAGACCCTCAGAATGAAAGGTTTTTCTGATGAGTGGTGCGCGTTAATACATAGCTTTGTTTCGGGTGGAAGTGTAGCCATTAAAGTCAATGATGACGTTGGCAAATACTTTCAGACCAAAAAAGGGCTTAGACAAGGTGACCCATTATCGCCTATATTATTTAATATAGTGGCATATATGTTGGCAGTCATGATCGAACGCGCAAAGTCTGATGGTCAAATTGAAGGTGTCAATCCACATCTTGTTGATGGTGGATTATCCATTCTTCAATATGCTGACGACACAATCCTCTTTATGGAACATGACATTGAGAAAGCTCGGAATCTTAAGCTAATTTTGTCAGCTTTTGAGCAATTATCAGGTCTTAAGATAAATTTCCATAAGAGTGAATTGTTCTGTTTTGGCGAGGCTCAAAATGATGCATCCTTGTATGCTGATTTATTTGGCTGCGCGCAAGGCCAGTTTCCTATTAAGTATTTGGGTATCCCGATTCATTATCGGAGATTAACAAATGCCGAGTGGAAATTAGTGGAGGAGAGACTTCAAATTCGGTTAAATAGTTGGAAAGGTAAACTATTATCCTTGGGTGGAAGATTGGTCCTTATAAATTCAGGGCTAACTAACATGGTACTGTATATGTTATCATTCTTCCAAGTACCAAAAGGAGTCTTAAAACGGTTGGATTATTTCCGATCGAGATTCTTTTGGCAAGGTGATAGTGAGAAAATAAAATATCGTCTGGCCAAATGGAGTGTGGTTTGCCGACCCAGAGACCAAGGGGGGCTTGGTATTCATGACCTTGAGGTCAAGAACAGAGCCCTACTTGGTAAATGGATATTTAAGCTTCTTTCCGAAGAAGGGATATGGCAAACCCTCCTAAGAAGAAAGTATGTGGGCTCGAAAGCGGTCTCCCAGGTTGTTTGGAAACCTGGTGACTCGCACTTTTGGGCTGGGCTAATGGCTACGAATTTTTTTTCTTTCCACATGGGTCTTTTTCTATTCAGGATGGATCTGAGATTAGGTTCTGGGAGGATAAATGGCTCGGTCGAGCTACGCTCCGTGAACAATATCCCGCTTTGTATAATATTGTGCGTTACAAAGGCGATACACTCGCTAAGGTGATGAGAACTTCTCCACCGGATGTTTCGTTCAGAAGAAGTCTATTTGGTCCTAGGCTAGCATCTTGGAATGCTTTGCAACATCGACTGGATTCTATCCACTTGACGCAAGGACCGGATAAATTTCGTTGGAATCTCAACAAGAATGGCAAGTTCTCGGTTGACTCCGTGTACAAAGTCTTGGTCCAACCTGATATACCGGTAGATAATAATAAGAAAATTTGGAAGATGAAGATCCCGCTGAAAACAATGGTTTTTGCTTGGTATCTTCGTCGCGGTGTAATTCTCACAAAGGATAACCTTGCAAAACGCAATTGGCACGGAAGTAAAAAGTGTGTCTTTTGTCACCATGACGAAACTATACAACACTTATTTTTTCAGTGCAAGTTTGCTTCTTCTATATGGTCGGCCATCCAGATAGGCTCTACCTTATACCCTCCACGTAGCGTCTCGAACTTTTTCGGGAGCTGGTTGAATGGTGTGGATCCTAGATTCAAGCTGCGTATTAGGATGGGAGCGATAGCCGTTATTTGGTCGCTCTGGCTATGTAGAAATAACAAGGTTTTTAATGACAAAGCTATTTCCTTCATGCAGGTTATCTACCGGTGCACAGCTACGATTCGGTCTTGGGTGCCCCTACAGCGTGTGGAGCATCGGGACTTATTTTCGGAGGCGACATCGCGACTGGAGGCTGTGGCAAGGGAGCTGTTTTCACAGCATGGATGACAACATGATCTGCGGATATGCCCTCCTCCTTCTTAGGCGTTTTTACAATTTCTATATGTAATTCGCCTTTTTATTTTTATCGTTGTTTGGAGACCTTTGAACTTGTTGGGGCTGTGTGCACCTTAGTTGTGCAGGGGCACCGAGGAATAAAATCACAAAGCTACGTGATATTGATGGTGCTATTAAAACGGTCCCCTTGGAGATGGAACGTATGTCGGTTTCATACTTCAAATCTTTGTACGCGCGGGACCCGTCCTTGAATTGTGACGCTATTACCTCTCTTACAACTGAACAGATTTCGGTGGAGATGAATGATGATTTATGTAGGGATTTTACAGATAAGGAGATTTCTCTTGCTCTATTCCAGATCGCCCTATCAAAGCTCCTGCCCTGATGGCTTTCCGGCTCGCTTTTATCAAAGAATCTGGGATCTTTTGAAGGTGGATGTGATCAAAGCGGTCATAGAATTCTTTGCTACTGGTTTTATGCCTGAAGTTACAAATGGCACTTCTATCGTGCCTCCTAAAATCGATAACCCAGTTGATCTAAAGGATTATCGTCCGATTGGGCTATGCAATGTGCTCTATAAGGTGGTTTCTAAATGTTTGGTAAATAGGTTGTGCCCCCTGTTAGGCGACATTATTTCAGAAAATCAAAGTGCCTTTGTTTCGGGAAGGATGATTACGGTTAATGCACTTCTTGCCTTTGAATGTTTGTACTATATGGAACATGGTACATCTCTGATTTCTTCTTTCTGTGCATACAAGCTGGATTTATCTAAAGCATATGACAGAGTGGATTGGTCCTTTTTGGAGACAAAAGGGCAGCCCCGGTGCAGTAGCTCCCGCTTGCGCAGGGTCCGGGGAAGGGTCCGACCACTTTGGGTCTTTAGTACGCAGTCTTTCCCTGCATCTGCAAGAGGCTGTTTCCAGGACTTGAACCCGTGACCTCATGGTCACAAGGCAGCAGCTTTTACCGCTGCGCCAGCAGCTTTTTGGAGACAACAATGCATGAAATGGGGTTTTGTCACCGGTGGGTACAGTGGATAATGGCATGTGTGACCACGATGAGATATTCGGTAAATTCAATGGAGCCCTATTGGAAGCGGTCTCTCCTACGCGAGGACTACGACAACGAGATCCCCTTTCTCCCTTTCTATTCTTGTTTGTTGCCGATGGTTTATCTTCTTTGTCGAGAAAGGAAGTTGAGACTAATGGAGTAACACCTTTAAAGGTGTGTCAAAGGGCACCTGGGATTTCACATCTATTGTTTGCAGATGATACCTTATTGTTCTTCCGCGTGTCGGTGGCGGAGGCCACGGGGATCAAGCAAACAATTGATATATAATCTTCTGGCACTTGGCAGCTTATTAATCCTTCCCAGTGTTCTATTACTTTTAGTGCCTCTTGTCCGCCAACCACCCAAGAGGAGATTCGTTCAATCTTACAAGTGGAACATGAGGATTGCGAAGCTACATATCTCGGACTACCCACCCCTGATGGGCGGCTTCATAAGGGATGGTTTGCGCTCCTGCAATCTCGCCTAAGTAAAAGGCTGATCGAGTGGGGAGACAGCTTGTTAGGCCAAAGTGCCCGGGAGGTTCTCATTAAAGCAACTGCTCAGGCAATACCGACCTATGGGATGGGGGTGTTTAAGCTACCAGCCTCGGTGTGTGACAACCTCACAAAATTCATTCGGAACTACTGGTGGGGAGTAGAACGCGGCAAGCGGAAAATCCATTG
Organism: Poa pratensis; assembly: GCA_947311845.1. NCBI lineage: Eukaryota > Viridiplantae > Streptophyta > Magnoliopsida > Poales > Poaceae > Poa > Poa pratensis. The sequence goes on along the minus strand of CAMZMU010000083.1, from coordinate 34,548,445 downwards.
GGTAAGCTGGAACAGGTTGATGCGATCTAAAATGCAAGGGGCCGGGTTTAGGTTTCCGAGACATGAGGCTGTTCAACCAAGCCCTTCTTGCATGCCAAGCATGGAGGCTTATTACCTTCCCTGACAGTTTATGTGCTCGAGTACTGAAAGCTCGTTACTATCCAAACGGCAAGCTGGTTGACGCGGTCTTCACAGGGTCCCCATCTTCTACCTGGACGACTATAACTCATGGTTTGGAACTTCTGGAAAAGGGTCTCATTTGGCGTGTTGGCAATGGTAACAACATCAGGATATGGCGTGATAGTTGGATCCAAGGAGGGCTTACGGTAAAACCCTTACCCCACGGGGGAATAAGAGGATCCGGTGTGTCTCTGAACTAATTGACGGAAATGGTGCTTGGAAATAACAGTTAGTCCGAGCTACTTTCTATCCCTTTGAAGAAAGGAGATTCTGAAAATTAAAACATCAAACATTGGACTGGATGATTTGCTTGCATGACAACCGGAGAGAACTGGTATCTTTCCGGTAGTGCGTACAAACTGGCGCTAAATCAGTTGCCGGAGCAGTGTGCCTTTGGTGCGTCAAGAACACGTGCGGATGGAAAGTGCCCCTGCTGGGCAAAAATTTGGCGATCATCAGTACCACCCAAGGTCAAAACCTTTGCTTGGAAGGCTGCATCTAATGCTCTGGTGACAGAGGTTAACAAACGGCACCATGGCATACAGGTTACTGGTATCTGTACAATCTGTGGCTTGGAGGACGAGGATACGGCACACGCTCTCTCTAAATGTCCTCATGCCCGTCGTTTGTGGACTGCGATGAGGAAAGTTTGGCTCCTGCCAACTGTCACACAGACCTCCAGGTTTAGTCCAGGATGTGGTTCTGTTCAATCATCCTTGCTGCCCCTGAACAAATGATTGATAACTTTCTACTCCTAACCTGGAGAGCTTGGTATGCACGGAATGAAGTAACCTCATGAGAAACCCCTTCCAGCCGTGGAGAGTTCAGTGAATTTCATATGTGGCTACCTAAAGATCCTGAAAAATATTTCTGGTTCTTCGACAGAGCAAGTTTTGAAAGGCAAACAACATCTGTTTGATACTCCTTCTGCTTCTGTCCTAAACCGTAATAAAGTGCCACCTGATAAACCATAGCGCTGCCCACCTGAGGGCTGGGTTAAATTATCTATTGACGGATCATTTGAAGGGGAGAATAATACTGGAGGTACAGGTATGGTCCTCTCAGATGCATCTGGGCAGATTATTTTTTCAGCGTGCCGGTACCTATCTTCATTTGGTGAAGCTTTGGAGACGGAGCTGCTTGCTTGCTCGGAAGGTCTCGATCTAGCTCTTCGCCAAAGCCACTACCGATCCTGATCGAAACTGATTGTCTGCAATTGCTGGCGGCAGTTAGCAGCACGGCGCAAGATCGCTCTCCCTTTATGCATATTATTTCTGAAATTAAACAGTTAGCTAAACAAGGTCGTGTTTGCACCTTTGTAAAAGTAGATCGTAGGAAGGTAAGGGTAAGTCATTGCCTTGCAAACTTTGCAAGGGCAGAGCAACAAACCCATTTATGGTTCGGTTCAGGTCCTGTGTGTCTTCTCCAGGAGATTGAGGTGAGCCGAATGTAGCCCCAACTGCTTAACGAAGATCTAGTTTTACCCACATTTTTTTTTGAATCAGTCGGTGTGGTTGGATGATTCCCCACTTACTTTAATACCACAATTGGTTTCCGATATTTGCTGCTAAATAAAGAGGTTTTGAGTTGTCAAAAAAAGGTATAGATACTCCCTCCGTCCCGTAATAAGTGTCTCAAGTTTGCTCAAAAGTGGATGTATGTAGACATGTTTCACGTATAGATACATCCATTTTTTTGGCAAACTTGAGACACTTATTACGGGACGGAGGGAGTATAACATATAAGTAACCCCATGCATAAAACAAAGTCATCAAAGAGAAGGAATTTTCAAGGGTTTGCTCGATTCAAAACATCCCATCCATTTTATTTATCTTTTCTTCCATATCATCACAAAGCAGCTTGCACAAATATGGACCATGCAATTGGCTAGTTAAAAGGCGATATGCCACACTCGGCACTGGACATGTATGTTGTTGCATAAGTCAGAGAAGAATTTGTACAATCATTTTAGTAGAGCCTGTCGGTGGAGGGACATTTTTTTCATTGTATTTTGCTCAATTAGTAAGCACGGAGTAGAAAAGAAAACAAGGATTTGAGTCTCTAAGATGGTACTAACTAGAGGTAGTGGCATAACTGAAACTTGTCTCTAAAATATGACTAGTGTATTTGAAACCATAATTTCATATTTAGACCCGAATATTCTCAATGACAGACATGCAATTTTCTCCCAAAAGAGCAGCACACTATAGATCGATACTGCAACAAACACACATCTTGTGCAGATCTTCAATCAACTGCTATGGCACTAGTATATCAGTCATTCAGACTATGCAGCAAGGCAGCCAGTGTGGAGGAACAAAGGTCCATGTTTTAAATTGGAAAAGGAAAGACCATAGACATGGAAACTTACTTTCGAGAGAGAGAGAGAGAGAGAGAGAGAGAGAGAGAGAGACTATGTAGACGGTAGCAACAATCAGTGAAAAGGCCATGAAAACTTTCACCAACGAGTCCAGCAATGGCGAACAAATGATATATAGCGAGTTATTTAGAAAAACTTATTTCTTCAACCATAGTGTGGGCCAGTTATTCAGAACAACAGTACAGAAAATAGCAAGGGCTGGCTCCGTAGCTCCTTTGAATTCAAAATCTTGGTGGAGACAGAGGCGGTCCAAGTAAGCTGCAAAGGCTGATACTGACGGCTACATCGTCTAGTCTTCGTAGTGTCGTGCATGTGTCGGTGTTTGGATCATATACTTTGAGTGCCTGTCCTTTTCTGTGAACGGTACAATAGAAGATCAACTTGCCACCATCTCGTGTCACTCTCAAAGGCGTATAACTATAGGTGAACTCAGCCGTTGGAATCGTATACGCCTTGATCCAAATATCCTTATGAGAGTCTTCTAGGAGCCATATGTTGACACATTGAGAAGAAGTCATCGGCGCGTTCGGTTGAACGATAACCACGCACACGGTGTCATTGAGCTCCGCTATGGTACTTCTCCCGCAAGCCACTGCTTTTTCTGGACTTTGGATTGCCTTTGTCCATTTTTCTCTCTCGATGTCGAAGCAAAGTAATGTGTAATCATATGTTTTTCCCGCAACTAAGAAGTACATTACGCCTTTGACAGCAACAACGGAGCTTGGGTCACATGAGAGATTGGCTGGGGGGCTTTCTGACAACCTCCAACCGGTACCATCTCCTAAGAGAATACCTCACAACCCCGGCCACTTAAGTAGCGTAGCACCTTGTAAGTTCTAGACGGTATGGCACGACCGAAGGCGAAGACGATGCGCCACGCCTCCCACGCTCTCACATCCTGTTTGGGACAGTCCACGAGCACCTTTCCGGTGGCCGGGTTGATCACCCATGCACCATTGTGAGATTCATCACAGACGCAGACGAGGTCGTCCATGCTCGCGGAGCGCAAACCAGTGCAGTTTATGCCCTTTATCACCCCCACATCTTTGCCGTCCATGTCGATCAGCCACAATTCGCGGTCTGCACCAGGAACTTTCTGCGTGGGGCTAACCACGATGAACATCTCGGCATTGAGAGATTTATGCGCAGTGAGGAAATTCGGATCATGGAGCAGGGCTCGCCACCCTTTGGACACACACCGGAACCGGCACACAGATCTCACCGGCACCCTGGAAAGAACTTCAAAGATTAGCTCCATTGGCAACTTGGCAGCACCTTCCACCGGTGCACTGGTGCTGATCGCGGCTGCAGGAGAAGTAGAACGCGGCGACGACGTTCAGGCGGCTGGTGTGGCGTCATGGCTGTGCACGGCAGCGTATGTGGTGTGGCGGCGATGGCGCAATCAATGGACGAGGGTTTGAGAATCGCTGAATCTTGCGGACACTGATGAGGACCCTGATGAAGTACGTTGTGTACATTAATGGGCCCAGGAGGCAGCGGGCAAAGGGATGTATGTTGGGCTTTTAAACTTGCTAAGTTGCTAGCCCAGTCAAATTAGCCGCATAGGGAAACCTAGAGGCCAAACTTCAAGAATGTCCACGCAAAGGCTAGCGACGCGAGTCCGTCCTACGCGCGTTACACTCATCGCTAGCTTGTAATCCATCCATCGAAACGTACTCCTAGTCCCTATGTAAGACAGTAAAAGCGACTATTATTCGAAAAAACTTTTATCTCCCCAAAAACAATTAAAAATCATATTATTTGCAGGCTTGTACTCCCTCCGTTACTAATTATAAGATATTTCAGGAGCACGTGTTCAACCAGAAACAGGGGAGTTCGGGAGCCAATTTGAATTTCTGCTATCAAGTGCGCTTTGTACTTTGAATGTAAAAAAAGAATGCCCCATAGATGCAACATCTAGCTACCAATCATGTCATACATAGCTCACCAATCTTGTTCAGAGTCATGCTCCTAATTTAGTTTGAATGGCCAGCCTACACGTACTGACTTGCAAGCTAAAATCCATTATTCAGAAGAGCGAAGATATTTTGCATTGTTGATAAATAAGTAATTTTATATCCAATGAGTCAAACATGACAACTAAAAGCTGTCCAACCATTACCCTTAACAGGACTAGAGACATTACTGAAGCAGATAGCGTGACCATTCACTTCAAACCCAAGAAGGCATAATATTTGACGCGCATAGCAGAAAAAATAAAATAGTAGAACTCTGAAGAATTCTTTTTTTCTTGTCTTGCAGTTTGCCCGTTTCTTCTACTTGCTCATAAAGTCATTCAAAATATCACTGCAAAGAAATATATTTAGAGATTAGCCCCCTCTAAATGACAAAAAGAGAAAGAGAACTCACATGGTGACTATCCATGGACACAAATGTGGATGCCGAACATGCGCAAAGCACCAGCTATTTCAGCAAACAGGTTTGGGCAGAGGACGTCTTTCTACACAAAGTTGATAAATTGAGCTAGGGATCGGCATAGTCCCCACCATCCGGGAGGCACAACTTCCTCCCCTTCTCTGCCATCCCGGCCACCACCACCCGTTGTCCCACTTCTCCCCGGTCAGAAGAGGATCGGAGGGTGAGGAGAGGATGTTGGATTTGGGGTCATGCCTGCATAGGAGGGGTGGGAGCAGCATGACTCAAAGGAGTTGTGCAAGAGTGTCAAGCGAGGCGGAGTATGAAGCAGAGTTAGGAAATCAGTTGAACGAGTTTGCTGATGATGTAGGAGGCGAAGCAGGGAGCGACCGTGGTACGACGTACAGAGGGGAGCGGGCTCGTGCGTTGCGTCGGCGGCGGGAGGTAGGGTGGTACCGTGGGGAGTGGAGAAGGTCGGGAGTTATGGCAAATCCAATGAGGGAGTAGTCAATTGTCTCCTACCTTAGTGAAGTGTGGGACTAAGGGTCCGTTTTGGAGCCAAGTATTTTAAAAGAATTTCAATAAAACTGTGGTTTCTAAAAAATATATGTTTTTCAATATATAAGGTGTTTAGTTTTAACAAAAATAAATGTTATTTTATATACTTCAAATATCAAGAGAACTCCACTGATTTTAAGTATATAAAAAAGATATCTGAACCTCTTTTTTCAGAACGGAAGTATTGATTGGCCAGGCATGCAAATACTTTGGTTTTAGAAATACTTTGTTGCCAGACTGAGCCTAAAATATTGTTGGACCCGGATCGTTAGTGAAACAATTGATGCTGACGGTAGTTACGAAATTTTCACCAACAACTAAAACTGCACGATTGACCTCAACACACTTACACACGAAGGAAAAAGGCGCTCCGTCCCCTGCGTCGCCTGCTCTGGCGACACGGGGGAACCGTAGTCGCCGCCGCCGCTAGGTCCTCCTCCCCCACCAACACGCCTCGCCGCCGCCGGAGTGGACGCCAGCAAAAAGCCTAGGCGCTCCCCAGGGAAGGTGGCGGCGCGCGTTCCTCTCGTTTCGCGAGCGCACCTGGAACCAGGCGAGAAGAAGGGCGACGCGGCTCTGCGGCAGAGGGCGGCGCGGTCGTGGCGCAACAGCAACAGGGGGCGGCGAGGTCGTGGCGCGGCGGCTGCTGGAGGCGGCGGAAGGTGCGGGCCGTCCCGGGCCCTATCTGGGCCGGGCGGGCCGCGGGCACTCAGCGTCGCCTCGATCTGCTGCGGAAGGGGCGATGCGCTGGCGTCTGTTGCGGCGGAGGCCTCGTGCGCGTCGCTTCGTGCAGGCGGAGGCATCGGCGCGCTGGGTGCTGCGGGCATGATGGGCGGCGGCCCCAGGTCATGGAAGATGGTGGCGGCGACCGCCGCGGCAGAAGGCGCCACGGTCTGGTTCCGGCGCGCAACGGCACGAACCACGGCGTTCCTCTGCTCATCTTGCTGCTCCCGGCGTTTCACGGGCAGATCAAGCCCCGGGCGAAAGTCTTGCATCGACTCCGGTCGGTGCCAATGACGGCGGCGCCTTCGCGTCGTTCCCCTTCTTGTTTGCGTCATCGTGGAGTTTTGATCCTGACCGACGCGAGTGGTTTCAAAATCCCCGGGTGAAAACCTAAGCTCCCTCGGAGTGGGCGACGGTGACGGACACGTCATTTCCTTGTTGGAGGCGTCGCCTTGGAGCTCTTGGCCCTCACGGTGTGTCGGTTTCGCAGTGTTTGAGAGGGATGGCTCTGTGGTCGGGGGAGGCGGATGCCGGGGTGGCGACCCCGGACGGGGGTGGTACATCGAGGCGGCGGCCTCGGCCCCCTCTACATCGACGGTCCTATACGGTAGGACCTTCGCATAGCGAGGTTTGGGTTGCGTCTTGGTGCTGCGAGGGCAGAAAGTGTGTCGACCTGGCTGGTTCGACTCCGGGCAATGCGGAGTTTGACCTGGTTGCTACGCTGGGGCGGTGGCCCCGGATTTGGCGCGACGTTGAGATCTGCGGGCGGTCGTCTTTAGCGAGGGTAGCAAGGGCTACGAGACGGCTGGTCGTGCGGCGTTGTGGCTCGTGTGCGGCTTTGGTGCCGAGTGGTGTAAGTCGGGGCGGCGGCCCCGGGGTTGGTGGTGTGTTTTTGTGGCGTTCGGTGGGCTTGCGTCGTGTGAGCGATGGTCCCCTCGCTTGTGTGGTTTTATGGCCCTGTTTTCCTCATAAACAGGACATTGTATAGTTTTTGGGTCCGGTCTTACTTATAAACTGGGTCAATTCTTCTTCTATACGAATTGCAGGAACGTCCTGCCTCCTCGAGAGGTTACTCGAAAAAAAACTGCACGATTTAGACGATTCAGAGTAAAGATGGAACGTCTAAAACCGTCACTCCCGGGATGGCCTCACCAGGCGGGTCAACAACCAAAATTACAGCATGTAGTAATATTGCAAATGTTTCACTAGTTCCGAAGTTTTTCTCCATATTCTTTTGTCGCAGGGTTGTCTCAAGCAGCTCCTCATTTTTTTTTGCGTTCTTAGATACCCAGGACGTCCAATCACTACAGGAAAGCCGATCTGTGCCGACGGCCTTTTGCTGTCGGCATAGACCTCAAAGCCGTCGGCACATGCCTATGCCGACGGTGGCCGTCGGCACTGGGTCGTCGGCATAGGTCCCCGTAGGCACAGGTCACGCGGCCGTCGGCATAGACCAAAGCCGTCGGCATAGGCTGTGCCGACGGCAAAGCCGTAGGCATAGAGTCCGTCGGCATATTGTTTTCCAAAATTAGTTTTCCCAATTATTATTTTTTTTAAATAAAGATTTATCTTTTTTATTTTTTTTCAATTCTAATCCGAATTTTCCAACTTTTGTTTTTTTTCAAATTTTGAATTTCACACTTAGCCACACACTTAATCTTAGGTCAAATTGCTTACCTTAGTGAAACTTCCCGTTCGGTCACCCATCCTCAAATTGCTCCAGCCCAAGCACGCTTAACTTTTGAGTTCCTTCCAAATTAGCTACCAAATGAGACGTTAGAACTTACTGATATTAGTATCCTATCAACCATATTAACCCCTGGGTCATGGTGTTACACTTTTTATTTTTAAAATTTTGAAAATTTATTTGAATAAATAACAATGATTATGTAATAATAATATTTGAATAAATAAGAATAAAATTTATTTTACTTTATTTTCTTCTTTTTACATTTAATATGGAATAATTTATATCTTTAAATCGGTAAATCAAAATTTAATAAATAAAATGTCTAAATCGATTAGAGAAATGAGAGGAATCCAAATATGATATCCATATCATGTTTTTCATCATGTATATGACTTTTTGCAACATATTTTTGGTACTTGCTTAATAAAAAGTCTATAGACGATTGACATTTTTGTGAAGAAGTTTTTTGAAAACTTTGTCAAAACTCATGTTTATCATTTTTCCTAGCAACTAGTACACATAAAAGGACTCCATGCCAAAAGATTTCATTTTTTGAGTATTTTTTCACTTTCTTTTATTTTGTTGAAAAAACGGTCAAAATGACCGTCGTGCCTATTCATCCAAAGGGGTTGCATTTCTCGAAACTATCGATGGTTCTGTGATATAACCGCTACTAGTGTATCTTAAAATGATTTTTGTAAAATTTTCAGAGCAAACTATCACACACTTGTAGTTCAAAATTGAATTACTTTCGAAAAATAGGCATAAAGTCATTTAAATAGGCGAAATGAGGTAGAAACCGAGAAAATTCCTATTATTGCTGGATTATCGATAAAATATGGCCTACTTTGTGTGATAATTGGATGGGTATCATTGTGCACCATATTTGTTGTACTTGCTTCACAAAAAATGCCATTTTTGACAATTAAAAAATGAAAAATGATATTTATAAACATAATTTGAAAAAACGCATTTCTGCAACATTGTTTGTCATAACAAGACACACCTATGTCTCAAATATGGGCACATTATCACAAACTAAGGCACGGGGGTGATCATATCTAGATCATTTGACTCGAAACTTATACATGTCTATAAATGATTGATTTTTTTGTGAAGAAGTTTTTTTAAAACTTTGTCAAAACTCATGTTTATCATTTTTCCTAGCAACTAGTACACATAAAAGGACTCCATGCCAAAGGATTTCATTTTTGAGTATTTTTTCACTTTCTTTTATTTTGTTGAAAAAGGTCAAAATGCCCGTCATGCCTATTCATCCAAAGGGGTTGCATTTCTCAAAACTATCGATGGTTCTGTGATATAACCACTACTGGTGTATCTTAAAATGATTTTTGTAAAAATTTCAGAGCAAACTATCACACACTTGTAGTTCAAAATTGAATTACTTTCGAAAAATAGGCATAAAGTCATTTAAATAGGCGAAATGAGGTAGAAACCGAGAAAATTCCTATTATTGCTGGATTATCGATAAAATATGGCCTACTTTGTGTGATAATTGGATGGGTGTCATTTTGCACCATATTTGTTGTACTTGCTTTACAAAAAATGTCATTTTTGACAATTAAAAAATGAAAAATGATATTTATAAACATAATTTGAAAAAACTCATTTCTGCAACATTGTTTGTCATAACAAGACACACCTATGTCTCAAATATGGGCACATTATCACAAACTATGGCACGGGGATGATCATATCTAGGTCATTTGACTCGAAACTTATACATGTCTATAGATGATTGACATTTTTGTGAAGAAGTGTTTATCATTTTTCCAAGCAACTAGTACACATAAAAGGACTCCATGCCAAATGATTTCTTTTTTGAGTATTTTTTCACTTTCTTTTATTTTGTTGAAAAAACGGTCAAAATGCCCGTCGTGCCTATTCATCCAAAGGGGTTGCATTTCTCAAAACTATCGATGGTTCTGTGATATAATCACTACTGGTGTATCTTAAAATGATTTTTGTAAAATTTTCAGAGCAAACTATCACACACTTGTAGTTCAAAATTGAATTATTTTCGAAAAATAGGCATAAAGTCATTTAAATAGGCGAAATGAGGTAGAAACCGAGAAAATTCCTATTATTGCTGGATTATCGATAAAATATGGCCTACTTTGTGTGATAATTGGATGGGTGTCATTTTGCACCATATTTGTTGTACTTGCTTCACAAAAAATACCATTTTTGACAATTAAAAAATGAAAATTGATATTTATAAACATAATTTGAAAAAACTCATTTCTGCAACATTGTTTGTCATAACAAGACACACCTATGTCTCAAATATGGGCACATTATCACAAACTATGGCACGGAGATGATCATATCTAGGTCATTTGCTCGAAACTTATACATGTCTATAGACGATTGACCTTTTTGTGAAGAAGTTTTTTGAAAATTTTGTCAAAACTCAGGTTTATCATTATTCCTAGTAACTAGTACACATAAAAGGAGTCCATGCCAAAGGATTTCACTTTTTGAGTATTTTTTTCACTTTCTTTATTTTTTTGAAAAAGGGTCAAAATGGATCCTGTGTCATAGTTTGTGATAAAGTGTCCATATATTGACACATAGATGTGTCTTGGTGTGGCAAACATTGTTGCCAAAAACAATTTTTAAAATATTATTATAAATATCATTTTCCATTTTTTAAGTGCCAAAATGACTTTTTAATTAAGCATGTAACAAAAATATGTTGCAAAAAGTTATAAACATGATGAAAAAGATGATATGGATGTAATATTTGGATTCCTCTCATTTTTCTAATCGATTTACACATTTTATTTGTCAAATTTCGATTTACGAATTTAAAGATATGAATTTTTCCATATTAGATGAAAAATAGGAAAAAAAAACATAGCTGCCGTCGGCACAGCCCCCTGTCTGATCTATGCCGACGGTCTTTCCTATGCCGACGGCCAGGGCGGCGGGTTGGTCTCATCGTGGCCTGTGCCGACGGGCCCGACATTTAGCCGCCGGCACAGGTGTTGGCCGTCGGCACAGATCGGCTTTCCTGTAGTGAATTGTTTTCCATAGGTCTCTAGAAGCGTTAGCAATTCTGCTCTTCACATCTATGTTCCTCTGTGTTGAAGTTGCAAGCCAGTTTGTTTGCACTGCACATAGTGAAGATGCTACTGTTTGTTTCTAGGACGAGAAGTCCTCCATTGCAAGACTTATAAGCCAAAAAGTCACATAAAGTAGGTGCTTTAGATTTTATCTTTTGCCTTATGCCATCATGCAAGAATGTCCAATCAAAAGAGAAAATCCAAAGTCAAAATATATTTAGATACTTTTTTGGCTTATAAAACAAAAAAAATGCAAAAAAAGACTAACCAAGGAGCCCCAACCCAAGACGTGCTACAACACGTTTGGTGAGAGTGTAAAATGGGAAATATATTAACTGATTAGCATATTTTTATAGTTAACTACTGCACATGTTGGCAACATGTATAGTAGTTAACTATAAAAATATATTTCCCACTGCGGCAATAAAACTTGAGAAAACGTCGATTAGATTTGCTGTTTACGGCTAGAAGTAGTACACGACCTATAGACTGGACCAACGTCGGTCTCGCTCGCGAAGCCGGAACTGTTTTGATTCCAGCATCTGCGCTTAGCCTGTCCCGACGCATAAATACTAGTAGCATCACATTCCTACTCGTACGCCTAGGTGTAACACTCAGTATACGAACACGTAAAGAAAACGACGACAGTATCGGAGACTGTACACCGAGGAAGCTGGAGTACGGGCTCCATCCATCATGTGTAGTTTGGTAGTTACCGTTACTTTAGCACGCACAAGTAATTAATATAAAGCTTAATAGGACAATATGTTATCTCGTGTGCAATTTTATAATGCTCTAGACATATGTTAGTACGGAGCTGTCAAGTGTCAACTAGATTATACCTTTTTTTCTTAATAATAACCTAGAGTAATAAAAATAACATGCAACTTGGTTTGAGGCCCAACCCTTTTATGTTAATTTATTCTGTTCTTTGGGTTTACGGGGCAATTCCTATGTGCCGCTCATTGCGGCGTATCTCAGTTGCGCCGCCTGCCCCTCTAGCGGTATCGCCCAAAGAGTTCAGTCACTACGTTTTTCCCCCTCTTTGTTTTGCTGTTTTGGCTGATTTTTTTGTTCATGTTCCGGTTTTCATGATGGGTTTTCCTGCTGTCATTTTGGTTTAATATTTTATTTCCTGGTTTTTCAAATTGTTTATGATTTTAAAAATTGTTTAGATTTCAAAAATGTTCCAAAGAAAATTGTTCAGATTGAAAGATATCCAACTTTTGAATACTGTTCAGATTAAAAAATGGATCAGATTCAAACGGTTCAAATTTGAAAAATTATTAGATTTTGAAATTTCTTAGATTTAAAATGTTCAAATTGGAAAATGTTCAAATTTGAAAATGTTTCAAATTTTAAAAATTATCACATTTTTAAAAAAACAATGGCATTTTGAAAATATTCCGATTTGAGATAATATTAAAATTAATAATTTGTGTGATATATACGGTTAAACACACATAAAAAAATAGTTAAGCGGAACTCAAAGAAATAGTGAAAACACTACAGATTGAAGAAACAATCAACCAAGCTTATATGGCCCAAGCCCACAAACGGAAGACGTAGGTGGCAGGGCTCTATTTTGCCGCTAAAGGCGGTATATAGGAGCTCCCGGTTTGCGGCCATGCCAGGAGACCAACAAGGTGGGCTTCATCCTAACTAGGCCGTAGCTCGGAAAAATGAGACTTAAAGCGATTCTAACCAAGGAGCTTATTTGTTTTGCTCAAAACAAAAACAAAAAAACCCAAGGAGCGTATTTGTAGCCGAGGAGCTTCGATTTGAAGGTGAAATTGTACGAGGTTTAATTTCATGAGAACGTTCGGAATTGTAGATCACTCTTTTCTCTCCCACTTCACACGGATAATGAAAGATTCTTACACTGTTTTCGTTTCACGAGATTTAATTCTATAAAATGGTTACATCATCCGTAGATCCGAGCGGACGATCTAACCGCGGCGGACGCTGCCGCGCCCTATCTCACCATTGCATGTTTTCTTGAGATGTGTGCAGGTATAGGAGAAAAAATGATTACATTGCTGTAATTGCATAGCCATGCATGGGCAGTTAATGATATGCGGACCCGCTAGCATTTACTTCCTATCTGCTGCAGACAGCTTTTCACCATTGCCGATCGATGTGTTTTACCGTGTCGGCGCTGTTCCTAGGTTGGTTCCGTCTCTCACAGAGTAATAGAGGGCTTGATTTGGTTAAAAATAAACCTTTTTCGTTGATCAGTGCCACACACACATGCTAATTTTCGCATTGACATATTACCATAAAATCTAAGCACAGAGTACGGCCTTTTGAAGTTTGGGCTAGTACATGAATACTACCTTTTATATATTAAATAAAATATTTCCAAAATTAAAAAAAAACAAAAAAAATCTAATGTGGATAATGAGGAATTCTATTAGTTTGCAAAAAAACCAATGCAAAAAACTTTGTTGTCTAGATTGTGTAAAAAGTATAAAATTGTGGATCGAAAAAAGTGAAATGTCTCGTGAAAAGTTTTCTGTAGCATCGAAATTTTTCGTTTTTACAGAGAAAAAGGAAGCCTTTTTGTTGCAACGCCTTGGCGCGCACATATAATATGGGCAGCTAAAACATGACTCTTGCGATGCTGAATCATCGAAAGTGTACATGCCCGATATTTTTTCGGATTTTTTGACATACAACACACATTTTCAAAACTTATTTGAAAAATTGTGCAGTCCATTTGTGGGCCCAATTAATTCTTTTTGTACCTTCTAGGCGTATGTAGCATCTGCTGCTTCGGATCGTAGTGATCACATACTCCACGTTTTTTCCATACCGATTTAAGTCTTGTTAATGGTACTCAGTTGTTTCACGTATGAACAAGCCGGTCTGTGGGCGCGGCTTACGAATTCGAGTTGATAGCACTGTTAATTGAAAGTTGTCAATGAACATGTGAAGTGATGGTGATCGACGAGCTCGAAGAGATTATGCGAGTGGTTATCGATGTTAGGCAAATCACGTGACTACAAAAGCTATTCGTGGGCGCTTGGAGTTTGCCCCGTGATTATACAACATGCAGAAGATGTAGGCTAGTACTCTAAATTAGGTTGGTCGTTGGGGAGATGTCACTAAAGACTGGTAACTTTTTGTTCACGTTAAGTGTGCCCATGCATGGAGCAACGAAGTCTGGCCCTGACACAAGACAGTGTCGGGTCTGTTCAGCCAGCTTTGGGCCCACTATTTGTATTTGGCAAACTTTATACGTTTCCTATAGAGCAATCAGTGCTCTGGATTTTCGAATCGTTATGCCTCAGAGGCCCTCGATGCTGTGGGGTAGCTGCCGCCCAGGTCAGAGCCTCATTTTCCGTAGATCCAAGGTCTACGAGTAATGATGAAATGTAAGTTTGTTGCGACTACGGATAGCTGTGTAGTGGTACAAACTGGGCATTGACGCACATACCCTTTGGATTCCACGGGCAATTCAATTCATCCATGAATACGCCAGTGCAGTGCTCGACTAACCGACTGTTGCAAGTTTGCAACGTGTGTACTTCTCCTCTAGCTAAAAACTGCTGCATGCTCTCTGTAAGTTCAAGCTTCCAAATTGAGGTAGTGACAAAGAGAGCGGAGGGCAGTGACAAAGTAAAACTTCCTCATGAGACGATCATTTTCCAAGCAAAGTAACGATGAGCCATGCATGGTCATCACACATCACACATGTCCGTTGGGATCAAGTGACAGGCAATCGCACTCGGAGAGATTGATACTGTTACTAGCTAGCTAGCTAGCTCGTGCAAAAAGGGATGCTTCCATTACTGTAGGATGATTAGGAGGGTGGTTGTACCCCAGCTCACCAGAGTTCAAACCCCTGATTTGACACTGGTGTTTCTCATTTACACTGTGTTTGGATGTAGGAAAATTTGCTGGGAATTGAATTGGACTAGCAATTCCATTTCCCAGATGGAAAGGAAATGGGCTCCAATTCGAATTTCGCTGTTTGGTTGTGAATGAAATTTATGGCTAGAATGAAAAGGTAGCAGATGATTCCAATTCTTTTTTGGATGTATAAACTTTGGAATTGGATGTATAAACTTGTTTGTGCACACAATGTTTGCTGGCCACAGAACAGCAATCTATACAATTACATATACACACAGTTTGCTGTCTGAATTATCAATGCGCAACACAAGCAGCACCAGCTTGCACCTGCACCTCAGTAATTTACAGTTGCCTTAATAGCATCCAGGATCTGCAACAAACAGCAGAACAGGATCAGAGCTGCATCCAGAAGCAGGGAAAGATCAAAATATTAGGCGACGGGCGCTTCTAACTGCAACATGTCGATTTCCAGGAGGGAGGGGCTCGAGGGAGACGCTGTGGAGGCATTCCGCCGCCCGCACACATCCTGCCGCCGCACCCATCCCGCATCTCCGACGGGTCGCATCCTCGTCGATCCCCATCGATCTAGGGTTCTGGGAAGGGCAACGGGAGAGATGGGCGGAGCTCGAAAGGAAGCGGGGAGGGAGAGAGAAGGGCCGGGAAGGGGAGAGAAGCGGGGGATTTACCTCTGCCGCCGGGTGCCGGCGCCGTCGTGATGCGTGACCTCGAGGTCCAGCTCCGTCTGCGAGGTTGAGGTCGCGAGCGAGGGGTTTCCGCTCGTGTCTCGGGAGCGAGATGTTTCCGTGCGTTTCCCAGCCTCGTAGCTCGGAAAGTTTCAGCCCGAGCGAAGAGGTGCGGCGGGTGCACTCGGAATTGCTTGAGGTTTCCAGGCCCGAATTCCATAGCCAGACCAAACAGGGGAAAGCGGTCCAGCAATTCCAAATTCGTGATTCCAAGCCCCAATTCTTACATCCAAACATAGTGTTAGGCGAATTATTCTTCAGTGGGAGGCGACGTTCCCGTCGACAGCGAGACGCCTGTGGTGACTTCATCAATCTCAAGACTTAACCGCCCGCTCAGTCTTTCGAAGGTGCTCATATGGGTAGGATATGCGTGCGTGCGTTCATAGGGGTGAATGTGTGCTCGTGTATGTGATCGTCTGCGTTTGTACTGTGTTTCGCAAAAAAAAAACTTGAGGAAACAAATACAAACAAATGTAAGAAGCGACAAAATGTTTAGTTAGTATATATGATATACTCTTTTTCCAGTGGCAAGTCCTATAGGTTTTACAAAAATCAACATAGCTAGATTTCCCTATTTAAGCGGAGTGCAACACATTTTTATTTCATAAACTGGTTACGAGGAACGTGTATACACCAGATGATAATGTGCAAATTGCACAAAACTATATCAAATAAAAAATTACTAAGCAATGTAAACGTGCTAGAATTCAAACCATTTTATATTCATTGGTAATTACTCTAAGCAATGTTATTTCAATATCAAATACAAAGTATGCACACTTTTTAAAAAAAATTGACTGCTCTAGACAATTTTGACCACGAAGAGGGTTAAACAATGGTGCCATTGGTTTAGTTTATGCTCTATAAATTTATATAAATATGCTCACTTAATCATACACTAGAAAAGTTTACTAAGATATTTGTTAGATCGTACTTTTAGAAACCATTTATATGTATAAATTATACTCCATCTTTTCCTTCTCATAAGGTGCATTAGTTTTTGAAATGTCAAATTTGACTATCTTCCACCAAGTTTTTATAAAATATTATTGACATTTACAACACCAAATATTATTGTATTCATTTTGAAACAAATTTCCATAAATTATTTCTTGCTATTTTAGATGTTGATAGTTTTTTTCTAAAATCTTGGTAAAAAATAGTCCAGTTTGACTTTTTAGGAAACTAATGCAAATTATAACAATACACAAAGGGAGTATATATTATGCATTGTAACAAATTTAAGAAGAGATTTTGGTTAGATAATACAGTTTATTATTTTTCAATGATATTCAGTCCAAACTAAAATGCAGCAAATTTAAGTAACGTTGTAGTTATATGGTTAAACTATGTAACCTAATAAAAAATTATACTTGTAATATTGTAACATGCTAAAAAAAAGATCTGAATAAGTATAAAAGTTTAGTACAAATTGCATTTATTTCGATTCGCCCCAGGCAAACAATTTCATTGAACCGGCCCTGATTTCAAGTTCATAGTACCACTTGGACTGAGGTCATGTACCTAATTGTTTGGTTTGTAAACAATGGGGTCTCCCAAAATGAATCTAGAATCAGCCGATAGTTACTAACGCACTAAATGACAAGTTATTCGACTCCAAAAAAAAGAAGAAGATGAAACATATTGTAAAACCATATCCAAATTATGCAAATCGAGCTTGTAATATCAGAGCATGTGTGGCGAAGTTAACGTGTGAAGGAAAGATAATGTATGATTTGTTATAGAAAGGGAAACCTATACATTTAGTCAATTTATCGCCTCCACCTCTAACCTCTCCAGCTTTCATATCAGACATTATGTAAGTTATTTGCATACCTTAGTCATAGCATATAAACTCAGTCAATAGCATATAAACTCATGAGATCACAATTATTGCTTAGTGACAACCTAGACATGAAAGAAAAATGAGATGAAACCCGTTTAGGAGGATCCCATATGTGTAAATCCCCATAAATATTTCAAACAAATTGAATAGCATTCAAAAATAAAAATAAAAATCTCAAAATGTTACAAAACAGAGAATGTTCACAGAAAAGTAATAAACACAGGAAACCATTATAAGTAACCCAATTATGTCGAAATGCATGGCATTCATTATCTGTATATCGTAACTCTCATGTACTATTCAGGTAACCAGTCTCATTATAAGTACCCTAATTGAATCGTGAATTTCCTCTATTATTATAATTTATTTTCTCATGCATTTTCCTTTCCATTGATGATATTCATCTCTTTTGTTTAAATTCATTCCCTCCAGTTAAGTAGCAATATCTTTATTGTTGTGCTATTCTTGAAAAGGAAGGAGTAACAGAGAAGGCTTCCATTCATTTCATCTCAGGTTTTCTCGGACCTATCATTTCTCGAAGGTAAGACTCATTCCCACGGAAAGCCCATCGAGAACTAACTCTTAGTAGGTACTCAATGTTGAAATCACACCATCTGAAAGCATAAAATCCATCCCATCAACGGAATATATGTGAACAGCTACCTTGTTCGAGGAGACACCATTCCCGAGGACAACAAACCATAAGTAAGGAAGGGAAAAGGTGGGTTGTGGCTTCTAAAGTTTGGGTATGACTCCATTACAATCCAAATCGAAATGGCTCAACTTGATAAATTGACTAATCTCTCGCAATTCTTCTGGTTATGCCTTCTTGGACCCAATCCCTAGGCGGGTCTCAAACTCGTAATCTAAAGCCCTCATAAGTAATTTATACATGAATGAGAACATCAAAAGGTATGGGTGATTTTATTAAAAATACTTTTCTAGATCTTTAATTATTTGATTTTGTATTTTCCTATTTAGTTATTCATATTTTTAAGCTTTCTAATTTGCATGACATTGATTTTCCTTTTCATTTTTACATCTTTTATTTCTTATAATGTTTCCGCAGAAGCCCTTATTGAAGTAGGGAGAGGCTACTCTGTGAAGATTGGTATACCAATTTGATTGAGGCTAGATTTTTTTTATCCATTTTGTAAATTTTAGAGTCAACCTCTGGTTATGGAATTCAAAGAGACAATAGTCGAGGGAAGAAAACTGGGTTTTTTCTCCATAACAAAATAATAATCTCATGTTTTCATCTGTTTTATCAACTAAGTGTGTGAACTGGCATATATAAGATAGGCATTTTTTTTTAAAGACACAACTTGAGATAATCTTGTAATTACTAAAGGAAAGGGTCAGGGTTAGAGTATCTACTTTTATAGGTTTTACGTCCTCAAGAGAACAAACCCTACAATGCCCCATGGTACACGACATGTTGCGTGCGGTCGCTATGGGAATCATTTGGTCGCCCCTTTCCATCGCTTATGGGGTCAACAATGGTTATATGCAAATGGCTTTTAAGATAAACTTCTTGAAATGTGATACTAAACAAAGGATAACCATATGCTCGCAGGGACATGTAAATGTGATGTACGAAAGAAAAATAAAAGAGGCAATGGAGAAATCTTAGCCTGGAAATATATATCTATGAAAGATAAATCACTGAGTGTTTTAGGACTCGAGTTAATGGTAAAGGCCAAGGTCAATGAGGATTTTCCCCTTCTGTTCCTTTTGCAAAACAAAAAGACTCAAATTAATTTGTCTGGTGATCAACTTGTACACCTCTTCGAGAAAGAAGGTCCAAAGTTTAGGAGGCGTGCCTTTCTATTTGGCGCATGGTACAACGTTGTCAAATTATCCAGACGTAGTTGTGCTTCTATTACTCTCTTATAGTCCTCCAACTTCGATTTTGCCTTATTTATTGAAAAACCTCGAATCATCATGTAAGATTGTTTAAGTGATTGTATCAAGCCGATATAAACACAAAGAGTTTACACCTGATCTCTGCAAACCCACGAAGAAAACCCATTGTTTCCGGTTGAAAAGTAAACACCACATGCATAGAAAAGACATACTAGGGCAAAAAGGGAAACACTAGATAATCCTAGTTCACCTTAATGCTAAACGCAAAATATACTTCACCTTTGATACGTGCATTTTATATCATCATTTATATAACTTTTAGTATCATACTAGAATGTTATTTGCATGATTATATGATTGTTTCTACATGTTTTAGATGATTTTGGGGACTTTCATACAAAGTCCCTATTTTTGGTATTTAATTTCTGGGAGGTAGAAAACCTCCTTTTTCTTGTCTTTAATGTTTCAGTAGCTACAGGACCTCAAATAATAAAAGGAAAAATACTGCGTCAGTTTTTCATCGGGAGAAAGGCAGAGGGAAGAAGACCGAATTGAGGAGAGCCACGAGGGCCAAATGGGGGTGGCCCACGCGGCCCATGTACCTGGCCGCGTGGGACCCACCAAAAGGTGCCTCGGGCACCTCCTCGCTGGGGCTTTTTAGCAACGCCTTCGTCTTGCCCGAAAAGTAACGCCCTAATTTTTCCAAGTCCATCCGAGGTCGCGGCGGCGGCGAAACTCCTGATCCCTTCCGAGGGGGGTCAGATCCTGCTGCTTCGGAACTCCGGAGAAGGGGGAAATCATCGTCATCATCATCACCTCTCCTCCTTGGCGTGGGAGGAGGCCTCTACATCATCATCCCCATCAAGACCAGCACCATCACCATCATCATCACCGTGATCCACTCCGTTCCCCTCGCAGTTTGAGAGTTGCTATACCCTAGATACTTGTCTTGTGCTACTATTCATGTTTGTGATTGAGTACTTGTCATTATTTGGTGGTGAAGTTATAATTTCAGATTGTGTTGTACCACTTATGCCACTGATTATGATCATGTTCGCACGTTGTGAGTAGTTCCCGTATGTTCCTGAGGGCATAGGATGAATTGGCATTGATTTATATATGACATGTGTTGTTATTTTGTCAAGAGTTTATCTTTTATGTGATTCTATGATGGTGTTGTGCGAACGTCGACTGCACAACACTTCACCTATATGGGCTCATAGGAGAACACCGTAGTGTAATGAATTGATGGAGACTTGGGAGGACACATAAACCTGAGACCGAGTCATGAAGTTATATTATGAGGGTATTAGTATCGGGGACCTTAGAGTGTAATGCTATGGTGGGACTTTATGTCTTAATAATTCTTGGGCAGTCATTTGCTTGGCCACATGATCCATCATAAGGGGTTGTAGTTTATTTATTTAGCTATACCTAATTATGGCTCCGTCCAAAGAGGATTAAAACTTGACAAGATATTCAACGTGTTGTTTAATAAATCTCTATGCCTAGTGATACGTCTCCAACGTATCCATAATTTCTGCTGTTCCATGCTTATATTATACCATTTGCTACATGTTTTATATACACTTCGTATCACTTTTATGCATTTTCTGGGACTAACCTATTAACAAGATGCCACAGTGCCAGTTCCCTGTTTTCTGCTGTTTTTGGTTTCAGAAAGTTACTTCTGGAAATATTCTCGGAATTGCACGAAACAAAAGGCCAGGTCCCTATTTTTCCAGAACCATCACGGAGTCCGAAGGAGAGACGAAGATGTGCCAGGAGGTGGCCAAACCACCAGTAGGCGCGGCTGGGCCCACAGCCGCGCCTGGGTGTGGTTTGGGCCCCTCGGGGGTCCGCCGACATCGCCCTTCGCCTATTTATTCCCCGAGACGCGAAAACCCTAAAAGACCGAGCCTTTCATCCAGAACATATTCGCTGCCGCCGTCGTCGTCAACCCTAACTCGGGGGGTTTCTGAAGCTCTTCCCGGCACCCTGCCGGAGAGGGGAATCATCACCGGAGGGCTCTACATCGCCATGCCCGCCTCCGGAGTGATGCGTGAGTAGTTCATCCTTGGACTATGGGTCCATAGCAGTAGCTAGATGGTTGTCTTCTCCACTTGTGCCATCATGTTTAGATCTTGTGAGCTGCCTATCATGATCAAGATCATCTTATTGTAATGCTACATGTTGTGTTTGCTGGGATCTGACTTATATTGATACCTATGTGGAGCTGAATATTATATTATCATGTCTATGTCATTTGTGATCTTGCATGCTCTCCGTTACTTGTTGAAGCCTTGGCCACGTGAATACTTGTAACTCCAAGAGGGGTATTTATGCATGATAGTTGGGTTCAACCTCTATTTAACCTGGGATAGTGACAGCAAGTTCTAAGGTTGTAGATGTGTTGTTGCCACTAGGGGTAAAACAGCAATGCTTTATTCAAGGATGAATGTATTGTTTACATTACGCACATTACTTAATGCAATTGTCTGTTGCTTGCAACTTAATACTGGAAGGGGTACGGATGTTAACCGGAAAGTGGACTATTTAGGCATAGATGCATGCTGGATAGCGGTCTATGTACTTTGTCGTAATGCCCAAATGAATCTCATAGTAGACACCACAGCTCACACATGCATGTTATATGCACTTATCAATTGTCAATTGCCCAGCTGTAATTTGTTTACCCAGCATGTTAGTTATCTTATTGGAGAGACACCACTAGTGAACTGTGGACCCCGGTCCATTCTTTTACATCTGAAATACAATCTACTGCAATCATTGTTCTCTACTGTTTTATGCAAACAAACATCATTTTCCATTCGATACGTTTAACCCTTTGTTTTCAGCAAGCCGGTGAGATTGACAACCTCACTGTTAAGTTGGGGCAAAGTAGTTTGATTGTGTTGTGCAGGTTCCACGTTGGCACCGGAATCCCTGGTGTTGCGCCGCACTACACTCCTCCACCAACACCTTCGAAGCAAACCTCGTTTTCCTACTGGTCCGATTAAACCTTGGTTTCATACTGAGGGAAAACTTACTGCTGCACTCATCATACCTTCCTCTTGGGGTTCCCAACTGACGTGTGACGTACAAGCAATTGTTTCTGGCACTATTAACCTAGAGCCACCAACAACGTTTTCTGGCGCCGTTGCCGGGGAAAACAGAATTGCTTCTGCAAGGGGAGTCTCTCACACCCAATCTCTTTACTTTGTTATTTGTCTTGCTTAGTTTATTTTTATTTTGTTTTGTTTGCTTTCTCTATATCAAAAACACAAAAAAATTAGTTACTTGTCTTGCCTAGTTTATTTTTATTTTGTTTTGTTTGCTTTCTCTATATCAAAAACACAAAAAAATTAGTTACTTGTTTAATTCAGTTTAATTTTGTTTTTCAAAATGAATACTCCTGAGAACACTAAGTTGTGTGACTTCACTAGCACAAACAACAATGATTTCATATGCACTCCTATTGCTCCACCTGCTTCTACAGCAGAATTTTATGAAATTAAACCTGCTCTATTAAATCTTGTTATGAAAGAGCAATTTTCTGGTGTTAGTACTGATGATGCTGCTGCCCATCTTAATAACTTTGTTGAACTTTGTGAAATGCAAAAGTATAAGGATATGGATGGGGATATTATAAAACTGAAACTTTTTCCTTTCTCCTTGAGAGGAAGAGCTAAAGAATGGTTGCTTTCTTTGCCTAGAAATAGTATTAATTCTTGGACAAAATGCAAAGATGCTTTCATAGGGAAATATTATCCTCCTGCTAAGATTATATCCTTGAGAAGTAGCATTATGAATTTTAAACAACTTGATAATGAACATGTTGCTCAAGCTTGGGAAAGAATGAAATCTTTGGTGAAGAATTGTCCCACTCATGGACTGACTACTTGGATGATCATCCAAACCTTTTATGCAGGATTAAATTTTTCCTCAAGGAACTTATTGGATTCAGCCTCTGGAGGAACCTTTATGTCCATCACTTTAGGTGCAGCAACAAAGCTACTTGATGATATGATGATCAACTATTCCGAATGGCACACCGAAAGAGCTCCTCAAGGTAAGAAGGTAAATTCTGTTGAAGAAACCTCCTCTTTGAGTGATAAGATTGATGCTATTATGTCTATGCTTGTGAATGGTAGATCTCATGTTGATCCTAATAATGTTCCTTTAGCTTCATTGGTTGCTCAAGAAGAGCATGTTGATGTAAACTTCATTAAAAACAACAACTTCAACAACAATGCTTATAGGAATAATTTTGGTAGCAACAATTATAAGCCTTATCCTTCAAATGGTTATGGTAATTCTTATGGTAATTCCTACAGCAACAATAGAAGTGTGTCCTCTGATCTTGAAGCTATGCTTAAAGAATTTATTAGCACACAAAAAGCTTTCAATAAAACTGTTGAGGAAAAGTTTGAAAAAATTGATGATCTTGTCTCTAAAGTTGATAGTCTTGCTCATGATGTTGAAATTCTAAAACTGAAAGTTATGCCTAATGAAGTTAAAGATATTAAGTCATTTGCTACAGCAAATGCCATCCAAGTTCGAATTGATAATAATATTAGGATGTTGGCTGAATTGCATGCTAGGTGGGAAAAAGAGGAAGAACTTGAAAAAGAGAATAGTATAGTTAGAGTTTGTACTATCACCACCACTAGTAATGCTAATGTTTCACATGCTAGTAAACCTCCTACTATTGATGGTAATGTTATTGGTGTTGATAATGTCTCTACTACTTCTGCTAAGCGTTTGAAATTGCCTAAAACTGCTGAAACTTTTTCTGATAAAAGTGCTGAAATTTTTCAAACTATTGGAGACAATGGTTCCACCACCATTGACAATAATGATTTTGATTTTGATGATTGTAACATCTCTGAAGTTATTATGTTCTTGCAAAAATTAGCTAGAAGTCCCAATGCTAGCACAATTAATTTGGCTTTTACAAAGCATATTACAAATGCTCTTTTGCAAGCTAGGGAGGAGAAGTTGAAACTTAAAGCTTCTATTCCTAGAAATTAGAAGATGGTTGGGA
The DNA here is from genome assembly GCA_947311845.1 of Poa pratensis. Classification (NCBI taxonomy): domain Eukaryota; kingdom Viridiplantae; phylum Streptophyta; class Magnoliopsida; order Poales; family Poaceae; genus Poa; species Poa pratensis. The sequence continues at coordinate 34,524,089 of CAMZMU010000083.1, read as the reverse complement.
ACCCATCATTAAGGTAAAGGTGAATGATTTTTATTGCAATGCCTTGTGTGATCTTGGTGCAAGTGTTTCAGTTTTGCCCAAGAAGCTTTATGATATTCTTGATTTGCCACCTTTGGAACATTGTTATTTGGATGTTTTTCTCGCTGATAATGCTATGAAGAAACCTTTGGGGCGAGTTAATGATGTTTTTATTACGGTAAAAGATAACCTTGTCCCCGTTGATTTTATTGTTATGGATATTGAATGCAATGCATCTTGTCCTATTGTTTTGGGAAGACCTTTTCTTCGAACTGTTGGTGCCATCATTGATATGAAAGAAGGTAATATAAGGTACCAATTTCCTCTCAAGAAAGGTATGGAACACTTCCCTAGGAAGAGAATGAAGTTACCTTTTGACTCTATTGTTAGAGCAAGTTATGATGTTGATGCTTCTTCTCTTGACAACACTTGATTTTCACTTTCTGCGCCTAGCTGAAAGGCGTTAAAGAAAAGCGCTTATGGGAGACAACCCATCGTTTTTATTTGCTGTTATTTTTGTTTTCTTTGAGTCAAGGTTTTGTTACTTCTGTAGCAACTCCTTTGTATCTTTATTTTATCGCAATGTTGTGCCAAGTAAAGTTCTATATTGAAAGTTGATGCAAGATTTGGATTTCTGCGCAGTGACAGATTTTTAGCTGTCACGGATTTGAGCTTATCTCCCTGTAGAAAATTCAAAAAATTCTGAGAAAAATCACGCATATTCCTGAGATATGTACGCAACTTTCATTATTTTAGGCCAGATCCATCTGAGCAACTTAAGTGCCTCGAAAAAATTCGTCATTCCAGACTGTTCTGTTTTTGACAGATTCTGCCTTTTGTTTTGCATTCGCTCTTTTACTGTGTTTGTGTGGATTTCTTTGCTCCACAAAGCATTGGTGGCTGTAGCTAATGTCCAGAAGCTTTGGGATTGATTGTATCATTACAGAATATGAGAATTTTTGATTATGCACTAACCCTCTAATGAGAACTGTCTTGAGTTTGGTGTGAAGGAAGTTTTCAAGGATCAAGCGAGAAGGGTGATATTATGTGATCAAGAAGAGTGAAAAGCCTAAGCTTGGGGATGCCCCCGTGGTTCATCCCAACCATATTCAGAGAGACTCAAGCGTCTAAGCTTGGGGATGCCCAAGGCATCCCCTTCTTCATCAACAAACTTATCAGGTCATCTCTAGTGAAACTATATTTTAATTCTTTCACATCTTATGCGCTTTACTTGGAGCGTCTGTGTGTTTTATTTTTGTTTTTGTTTGAATAAATTCGGATCCTAGCAATCCTTGTGTGGGAGAGAGACACGCTCCGCTTTTTCATGTGAATACTCATGTTCTTCACTTATATTTGTTGAGTATTCTTAACTAGCTACTGCAGTGCTTTTAGCTCCTGTTTTTCATGCATCTCTTCGAGCTGTTAGCACTTGTTTATAAATACTCTCTTGCTGCATTATATTATCATTTGGAGAGTTTATGTTTAATAAATTATTGGTGTTTGTTTGGAAGAAAGAAAATGCTACATGTAGTAGTTGGTATTGGAAAAGACATATGCATTCTTGTAGATCATTGTCTTGTTTTGATTTGATGCTTTGCAATTGTTTTGAGCTCTCAAGTAGATCATGTTTAAGCTCTTGCATCATGTAGTTAAAGCCTAGTAGTGGAGAACTACCGTAGAGCTTGTTGAGACTTGGATGCATATTTGTTCTCTCTAAGGTCTAGATATTTTCTGGTAAAATGTTTGAGCAACAAGGAAGACAGTGTAGAGTCTTATAATACTTGCAATATGTTTTTATGTGATTCTTGCTGTACCGGTTTATACTTGTGTTTGCTTCAAACAACCTTGCTAGCCTAAACTCTGTACTGAGAGGGAATGCTTCTCGTGCATCCAAAACTTGAGCCAAAACCCATGCCATTTGTGTCCACCATACCTACCTACTATGTGGTATTTCCTGCCATTCCAAGTAAATATTTCATGTGCTACCTTTAAACTATTCAAAACTTTATTACTCCTTATTTGTGTCAATGTTTTATAGCTCATGAGGAAGTATGTGGTGTTTTATCTTTCAATCTTGTCATTTACTTCTGACAGACTTTCACCTGGACTAGTGGCATATACATCCGCTTATCCAATAATTTGCAAAAAGAGCTGGCAACGGGGTGCCCAGCCCCAATTAATTACAACTTTCATTAATAATTCTCTTCACATGTTTTGCCCTGATTTATCAGTAAGCAACTTAATTTTGCAATAGACACTCCTCCATGGTATGTGAATGTTGGAAGGCACCCGAGGATTCGGTTAGCCATGGCTTGTGTAAGCAAAAGGTTGGGAGGAGTGTCATCTATAAAGAAACTAAAATACATGTGTAAACAAAAGAGAAGAGGGATGATCTACCTTGCTGGTAGAAATAACGTCCTTCATGGGAGCCGCTCTTTGAAAGTCTGGTTGACAAGGGGGTTAGAGTGCCCACTACCATTCGTTGACAACAACAAACACCTCTCAAATACTTATTTTGTGCTCTCTATATGCTTTCGAAAACTTAAAAAGCTCTAGCACATGATTTAATCCCTGCTTCCCTCTGCGAAGGGCCTATCTTTTACTTTATGTTGAGTCAGTTTACCTACTCCTTTCTATCTTAGAAGCAAACACTTGTGTCAACTTTGTGTGCATTGATTCTTACATATTTACTTATTGCACTTGTTATATTGCTTTATGTTGACAACTATCCATGAGATATACATGTTACAAGTTGAAAGCAATGCTGAAACTTAATCATCCTTTGTGTTGCTTCAATGCCTTTTACTTTGAATCTATTGCTTTATGAGTTACCTCTTATGCAAAACTTTTTGATGCTTGTCTTGAAAGTACTATTCATGAAAAGTTTTTGCTTATATGATTCATTGTTTACTCTTTATCTATTTGTTAGCAAACTATAGATCATTGCTTTGAGTCACTTCATTCATGACATGAGCCTTGCAATATATTGATCAAGATTGTGTGAAAGCATGTCTCCTCAGAAATTATTTGTTGTTATCGTTTTACCTACTCGAGGACGAGTAGAACTAAGCTTGGGGATGCTTGATACGTCTCCAACGTATCCATAATTTCTGCTGTTCCATGCTTATATTATACCATTTGCTACATGTTTTATATACACTTCGTATCACTTTTATGCATTTTCTGGGACTAACCTATTAACAAGATGCCACAGTGCCAGTTCCCTGTTTTCTGCTGTTTTTGGTTTCAGAAAGTTACTTCTGGAAATATTCTCGGAATTGCACGAAACAAAAGGCCAGGTCCCTATTTTTCCAGCACACACGGAGTCCGAAGGAGAGACGAAGAGTGCCACGAGGTGGCCAAACCACCTGGCGCGGCTGGGCCCCAGCCGCGCCTGGTGGTTTGGGCCCCTCGGGGGTCCGCCGACATCGCCCCTTCGCCTATTTATTCCCCGAGACGCGAAAACCCTAAAACACCGAGCCTTTCATCCAGAACATATTCGCTGCCGCCGCCGTCGTCAACCCTAACTCGGGGGGTTCTGAAGCTCTTCCCGGCACCCTGCCGGAGAGGGGAATCATCACCGGAGGGCTCTACATCGCCATGCCCGCCTCCGGAGTGATGCGTGAGTAGTTCATCCTTGGACTATGGGTCCATAGCAGTAGCTAGATGGTTGTCTTCTCCACTTGTGCCATCATGTTTAGATCTTGTGAGCTGCCTATCATGATCAAGATCATCTTATTGTAATGCTACATGTTGTGTTTGCTGGGATCTGACTTATATTGATACCTATGTGGAGCTGAATATTATATTATCATGTCTATGTCATTTGTGATCTTGCATGCTCTCCGTTACTTGTTGAAGCCTTGGCCAGTGAATACTTGTAACTCCAAGAGGGGGTATTTATGCATGATAGTTGGGTTCAACCTCTATTTAACCTGGGATAGTGACAGCAAGTTCTAAGGTTGTAGATGTGTTGTTGCCACTAGGGGTAAAACAGCAATGCTTTATTCAAGGATGAATGTATTGTTTACATTACGCACATTACTTAATGCAATTGTCTGTTGCTTGCAACTTAATACTGGAAGGGGTACGGATGTTAACCGGAAAGTGGACTATTTAGGCATAGATGCATGCTGGATAGCGGTCTATGTACTTTGTCGTAATGCCCAAATGAATCTCATAGTAGACACCACAGCTCACACATGCATGTTATATGCACTTATCAATTGTCAATTGCCCAGCTGTAATTTGTTTACCCAGCATGTTAGTTATCTTATTGGAGAGACACCACTAGTGAACTGTGGACCCCGGTCCATTCTTTTACATCTGAAATACAATCTACTGCAATCATTGTTCTCTACTGTTTTATGCAAACAAACATCATTTTCCATTCGATACGTTTAACCCTTTGTTTTCAGCAAGCCGGTGAGATTGACAACCTCACTGTTAAGTTGGGGCAAAGTAATTTGTTGTGTTGTGCAGGTTCCACGTTGGCACCGGAATCCCTGGTGTTGCGCCGCACTACACTCCTCCACCAACACCTTCGAAGCAAACCTCGTTTTCCTACTGGTCCGATTAAACCTTGGTTTCATACTGAGGGAAAACTTACTGCTGCACTCATCATACCTTCCTCTTGGGGTTCCCAACTGACGTGTGACGTACAAGCATTGTTTCTGGCACTACTAACCTAGAGCCACCAACACCTAGCATCATCCATGCCGCCCTCGGGAACGTTTGCCACATATAAGTTACACATCACTTGAGCTTGTCCTTTTGCCACATAAGAGGATTGGGCTTTCTCTCTTTGAGAGCTTTCACTTGCTACTATCTGTTATCTGCTTGCAATTATACAACTGAAAATACCAAAAACACTGCATCTTTTATTGTTTTATTTATCAATCTTACTAACCAATACCTTCAGCTCCTCGTGGGTTCGACAACCTTTTCTAATTGAAAGGTACTACAATTGATCTCCTGCACTTGGGAGCCATCAAGATACTTTTCTGGCGCCGTTGCCGGGGAGCGTAGCGCTATTGGTAAGAAGTTTGGTAAGGAAACTTGAAAGCTGTTTATCTCATTGTTACTATGGCATTTATGAATCGTGCCTCGCTGCATCTTGCTCTATATGAAAGTGCTTATGCCACTACTGCAAAGGTGGTTGAAACTACTGTGTCTGAGGTGCCTAAAGTGGGATTTAAAATTCCCATGGTCATGTTAAAAGAGTTATGAAAAATCCATTTACAGGAGATGGAACTAAGTCGGCACGCGAGCACATGGAAATAATTGAGGACATATGTGGCTTATTCAGACTACCTGGTATTTCAGAGGATCAGGTAAAAAGGAAGCTATTGTATTTGTCTTTATCTGGTAATGCTCGTGATTGGTACAGGTCTCTGGATGAAGAGGTCCAGAATGAATGGAGTATCTTGAGGAAGGTTTTCTTTCTTAAATATTTTACTCCTAAAGAAGCTTATGATAACCGCTGCTATATATTCAATTTCTGGCCACATCTGGGAGAGAGTATTACTCAAGCTTGGGGGAGGTTAAAGGAACTCCTTCGCAAGAATCCATGTCATGATCTTACAAGGAAACTTATATTGATAAACTTTTATGTGAGACTACCTATGAAGCACAAGGAGATTCTGGATAATTCATCTGGTGGAAGTTTTACTAATAACACTGAAGAAGAAGCATGGAATTTATTGGAGACTATTTCTGAAAATACTAGCCACTGGGATCTTGATAAAGGTAATGAGCCATATTTTGATTATGAATATTCATGTGTAGAGAATTTCTCTACTTCTATTTGTTTAAAAATCTGAGTGATACTTTTGGTCTTGATCCTTATGTTATAATTGAAATAGCTAAAGGTTTTGCTGATCATATCTGTGTTCCAAAAAGTGGATTTGAAGTTTATGTTGAACCTGTTAAACAATCTATTGTTGTTCCTAAAGTTATTAAACAGGTTGAACCAATGTCATCTGTGACAATTGAGGAGTATGTTGAACCACCTCCATTTCCAAACCAAGTTAAGGAGAATTTACTTAAAGCTGTTACTAACAAGAGTAACAAAAGATGTTCTCAGCCTTATGAACAGGTGGAAGTCAACACTCAAATTTCTGTTATCAAGCAACTAAATGAAGAAGACCCAGTGGATGTTTATCTATGTGAAGATGCTACCAAAGTCATCAAAGGTAATTCGGCCAAAGTTGGGAAACCTGTTATATCATGCTCTATTGGGACTTCAAGTTATCATGGTCTATGTGATATTGGAGCAAGTATTAGTGTCATTCCATATTCTCTTTATCTTGAGATCAAGCCTGATATTGATCCCATTGTTATGGAAGAGACAGGTATGACAATTCAACTTGCTAATAAAGATTATATTAGTCCATTTGGAATTGTTAGAGATGTTGAAGTATTGATTGGCAAAATAAAATACCCTGCTGATTTTATTGTGCTTGGTTGTCCTCAAGATTCATTTTGTCCTATCATTTTTGGTAGACCTTTCTTACATACTGTTGGTGCTGAAATTAATTTGCCTAAAGAGAAAGTGTTTATTAAATGTGCTGGTGAGAAACTTGAATTTAACTTTTCCAAATTTGCTGATAAACATGTTGAGAAAGAGCCAATTCCTAATAATTTAATTGAAACTCTTGCTCATATAGCTGTAGCTTCAACTGATGTTGTAGAACGTTATATGCTTAATCAAGATGAACCATTTAATGATGAGGAAAAAGAGGCTTTGGAACAAATATTATGGCAACAACCACCACAATTACAATTGCATATCCCACCTGATAATTTAGGAGTGCTACCACCACCTAAAGGGGATCCTAGTTTTGAATTGAAACCTTTGCCTGCAAATCTGAAATATGCATATTTGGATGAGAAGAGCATATATCCTGTCATTATTAGTGCTAACCTTTCAGCTGAAGAGGAAGAGAAATTACTTGATGTGCTAAAAGCTCACCGACCAGCCATTGGATACTCTCTTGATGATCTTAAAGGTATAAGCCCCGCTCTATGTATGCATAAAATTAATCTGGAGGAAGATGCAAAACCTGTTGTTGATTTTCAACGCCGCCTCCATCCAAAAATGAAAGAAGTGGTAAGAAAAGAGGTAATAAGACTTATTGAAGCTGGTATCATTTATCCTATAGCTGACAGTAAGTGGGTTAGTCCTGTTCATTGTGTTCCTAAAAAGGGTGGAATGACTGTTGTTCCAAATGAAAAGGATGAACTTGTGGCTCAACGTACTGTAGTTGGTTATAGGATGGTTATTGATTTCAGAAAATTGAATAAAGCAACTCGAAAAGATCATTATCCATTGCCATTTATTGATCAAATGCTAGAAAGGTTATCTAAACACTCTCACTTTTGCTATCTAGATGGTTATTCAGGTTTCTCGCAAATTCCTGTCCATAAGGATGATCAAGAAAAGACCACTTTTACTTGCCCATATGGTACTTTTGCTTACAGGAGAATGCCATTCGGTTTATGTAATGCTCCTGCTACTTTTCAAAGATGCATGAATGCTATATTTGCTGATTATATTGAAAAGATAATGGAGGTTTTTATGGATGATTTTTCTGTGTATGGTACTTCCTTCGATAATTGCTTGTTCAACCTTAACAAAGTTTTACAGCGTTGTGAAGACCAACACTTGGTTCTTAATTGGGAGAAGTGTCACTTCATGGTTACTGAGGGTATAGTTCTTGGGCATAAGATTTCTGGAGAAGGAATAGAAGTTGATCCAGCAAAGATTGAAGCTATTGAAAAACTACCATATCCAAGGGACCTCAAAGGTATAAGAAGTTTTCTTGGGCATGCAGGTTTTTACCGTAGGTTCATTAAGGATTTCTCCAAAATATCAAAACCTCTAACCAATCTTCTGCAAAAGGATGTTCCTTTCTCTTTTAATGATGATTGCATTGAGTCCTTTAATATTTTGAAGAATGCTTTAATCACTGCTCCCATTATTCAACCTCCTGATTGGAACTTGCCTTTTGAAATTATGTGTGATGCTAGTGATTATGCAGTTGGGGCTGTTTTGGGCCAACGTGTTGATAAGAAACTGAATGTTATTTATTATGCTAGTAGAACACTTGATGCTGCTCAAAAGAATTATGCTACAACTGAGAAAGAATTTTTAGCAGTACTGTTTGCTTGTGACAAGTTTAGACCTTATATTACTGATTCAAAAGTCACAATACATACTGATCATTCTGCTATTAAATACTTGATGAATAAGAAAGATGCTAAGCCTAGACTAATAAGATGGGTACTTCTATTGCAAGAATTTGATTTACACATTGTTGATAGGAAAGGGGAGGATAATCAAGTTGCTGATCATCTCTCTAGGATGGAAAGCATACCTGATGATCCTATTCCTATTAATGATAGCTTTGTTAATGAACAACTTGCAATTGTTAATGTTTCTAGTGCTAAAGTTGCATCTCCTTGGTTTGCCAACTATGCAAATTTTATTGTTGGTAAAGTTTTGCCTCCACACTTCACTTCTCAACAAAGAAAGAAATTCTTTTATGATCTTAGACATTATTTTTGGGATGATCCTTTCCTCTATAAGAAAAGTGTGGATGGTATTATTAGACGTTGTGTACCTGAGCATGAACAACAGGCTATTATAAGAGATTGTCATGACAGTCCCTATGGAGGGCATCATGCAGGAGATCGCACAGGAGCAAAGGTATTACAATCTGGTTTCTATTGGCCTACTTTATTTAAGGACTGTGCTGAATATGTTAAATCTTGTGATAAATGTCAAAGAGTAGGAAACATTGGTAGGAGGAATGAAATGCCTATGAATTATTCATTGCCACTTGAACCATTTGATGTGTGGGGTTTTGACTTTATGGGTCCTTTCCCAGAATCAAAGACAAAGCATACTCACATTTTGGTTGCAGTTGACTATGTTACAAAGTGGGTGGAAGCAATTCCAACCAAAAGTGCAGATCATGCCACAGCAATGAAGATGCTCAAGGACATCATTTTCCCCAGGTTTGGTGTTCCTAGGTTCTTAATTACTGATGGTGGTTCTCATTTCTTGCATGGTGTTCTTAGAAAAACTTTGGCAAAATATGATGTTAACCATAGAATTGCATCTCCTTATCATCCTCAAACAAGTGGGCAAGTTGAATTAAGCAATAGGGAAATTAAACTCATTTTGGAAAAGACAGTGAATAAGTCTAGATCTGATTGGCCAATTAAGATTAATGATGCTTTGTGGGCTTATAGAACTGCTTTTAAAAATCCTATGGGAATGTCTCCTTATAAAATGGTTTATGGAAAAGCTTGTCACTTACCTGTTGAACTAGAACATAAAGCTAGATGGGCTATTAAACAACTGAACTTTGATTTTAAAACTGCGGGAGAAAAGAGAATTCTTGACCTAAACCTACTTGACGAATGGAGAAATGAAGCTTATGAAAGTGCCAGGATGTTTAAAGAAAAAGTTAAGATTTGGCATGACAAGAAAATTAAGAAAAAGGAATTCAAAGTAGGTGATCAAGTTTTATTGTACAACTCTCGTTTCAAGTTTTCTGCAGGGAAGCTAGCTTCAAAGTGGCAGGGACCATTAGTGATACAGGAGGTGTACCGTTCAGGAGCTATCCGTCTTCACGGTGACATGAAAGGTAAACCTCATGTAGTCAATGGACAACGCCTTAAACCTTATATTGCAGGAAAGAGCTTCATCGGAAGGGTGGAGGAGTTGAATTTACAAACACCGGAAGAGGTAATTGAGAGAAACCGTGCAGTTCCAGAAACCCTAAATCAATAGAAGGTAACTTTTGTGTTGGAAAGTTTCTCGGAATTGCATAAAATTTTACGGAGGTCAATTTTTATGGAAATCATCGTATGGGACAAGAAAACTGGACGAAACGGAGACCCGAGGGAGAAAAGAGAGGGGCCCACGCGGCCCAAGTACCTGGCCGCGTGGGGCTATCCCTTTTCCACCTCGGAGTCCTTTTTCGTCTCGTTTTCGATCCCGACGCTTCGTCTTGACCCAAAAACCTCAATATATACCCCTCTCTGTCGATCTAATCTCGCACCGAGCGTTCTCGAGCGATTCTTTCTTTTGCTGTTTCTGCCTGTCAGGTTTTTAGCCATGTCTTCGGGAGACTCCTACCAATGCTCCTCCATGGACGACGATGATGATGAACTCGATGGGTCAGCCCCACGTCCATGTGGAGGAGGAATAGGAAGAGGAAGGACTACTCTGATGATGAAGACTACAAGCTTGACAAAGAGGAGGAGGTGCAGAAGAAGAAGCTGAAGAAGGAGAGTACAAGCCCTCCATCAACATCGCACCTCTGGCGACAGCACCTCCATCACCCATTGCTGTTGCCGGTGTGAGTGTGAATATGTCTCTTGGAAACAAGAGGCGGACGGCACGCATGAGCACCGGAGGGAAAGCTCCTAGGCGCGCACTTGCAAGCAAAAACGTGGCTTCTACTCTTATTGACAGGGAATTTCAGCGTGCCACCCAAGAGAATATCCTGGTGAATGGGATCGCAAGATCCCAACAAGAAAGTGCCAAGCCCGGAGTGGAAGCCTTGCAAGGAAACTGTGGAGAAGAATCTCATGCAAAAACTTGGAGAAGCCGCAAAAGTTTGAAAAGCCTACAATCTTATGATGAGCATTATTGGAGATCTTGAAGAAAATTATTATGAAGATAAGAAGAAAGAAGAGAGGAAGTTCTAGCAAAACGTCAAGCTTGGGGGAGTTCCATCTAGTCTTTATCTCACTAGTTTATCATATCTATCTAGTCATGGTGTGTTTTGCTTTTATCGTTTAGTTATCAATATCTCTTAGGCGTGTGTGAGCTCATGGAGCATTATCATGTATCCCTATCCTATGGTTTATCAATGAATATTAAAGTATGGTGTCATCCATGATTCTCTTGTTTGGAGATTGATGGGTAACACTCATGCAAATGAGCGTGGCATATTTAGAATTTCAATCACATCTTGCCTTGAAATTAATTAACTTGAGTATGTTGGACAATTATAGAATTATCTCAATATAGAAGAAGTAAAAAGACTTGTGAATTAATAGTTTGAGGTTAAGATATAGTCTTGTAGGATAAGAAGTTGAGAAGACTTAATGAAAAGGATATAAAACACTCTTGTTACAACCTAGTATCTTTTGAGCAAATTAATGATCATGGATATTTCAATACTTATGCTCTTGAATGTGAATGAAAGGAAGGCACCTGAAATTTCAGCTAGCCATGGAAAGTGTAAGAAAAGGGTTGTGTAGAGCATGGGAACTTGATTGAGATATCCATGACTAAAGTTTGCACTAGTTACTAGTCAAGCAAGAGTGATAACAATTTTTATATCTATCTGTCTTTTCATTTGTCTTCTTTTGAACTTGTTATCCAATGAGAGTTTATCTTGTCTTTGAATTTCAGCAAAGTATAAAAGATTATAATGCTTGCCATGAAGAGCAAAAGCATGTGAAAAACAATATGATTCGATTGTCCAACATACAATGGTTATTTGCTTTCAAAAGTAAGGGGTGATTGCTAGAGTTCTACTTATGTTGCCCTCATATGTATGAGTTTTAGATCATTAATCTTATCTTGCAATTGAATATGATGATGATACAATGCCCGTATTTATTTATCAACCATAAGTCCATTGATGCATGTAATGATCTATGTCCTTACTTACTCGAGGACGAGTAAAGGTTTAAGCTTGGGGGAGTTGATACGTGCATTTTATATCATCATTTATATAACTTTTAGTATCATACTAGAATGTTATTTGCATGATTATATGATTGTTTCTACATGTTTTAGATGATTTTGGGGACTTTCATACAAAGTCCCTATTTTTGGTATTTAATTTCTGGGAGGCAGAAAACCTCCTTTTTCTTGTCTTTAATGTTTCAGGAGCTACAGGACTCAAATAATAAAAGGAAAAATACTGCGTCAGTTTTTCATCGGGAGAAAGGCAGAGGGAAGAAGACCGAAGAGAGGAGAGCCACGAGGGCCAAATGGGGGTGGCCCACGCGGCCCATGTACCTGGCCGCGTGGGACCCACCAAAAGGTGCCTCGGGCACCTCCTCGCCTGGGGCTTTTTAGCAACGCCTTCGTCTTGCCCGAAAAGTAACGCCCTAATTTTTCCAAGTCCATCCGAGGTCGCGGCGGCGGCGAAACTCCTGATCCCTTCCGAGGGGGGTCAGATCCTGCTGCTCCGGAACTCCGGAGAAGGGGGAAATCATCGTCATCGTCATCACCTCTCCTCCTTGGCGTGGGAGGAGGCCTCTACATCATCACCCCCATCAAGACCAGCACCATCACCATCATCATCACCGTGATCCACTCCGTTCCCCTCGCAGTTTGAGAGTTGCTATACCCTAGATACTTGTCTTGTGCTACTATTCATGTTTGTGATTGAGTACTTGTCATTATTTGGTGGTGAAGTTATAATTTCAGATTGTGTTGTACCACTTATGCCACTGATTATGATCATGTTAGGAGGCGCGTGGCAACTCGGGCGAGGGCGGCGGCCATGGCCATGGCTTCTTCAGCAGCTGACAAAAGAGGAAGGGTTTCTTGTGTTCCATTCTTGTTTAGGTTTTAGCTTTGATTTTTTCAGATCAGAGTGATCAGGAGGAAGTACATGGGCCTGGGCTTTGTCTCTTGATGGAATGGTGTGACGTTCTACACGTTTTTTTTTTTTGAACGTCTGGTTTGGTCTCGTGTCATTGGTTCATTGCTTCTTCACTGTTTCATCGGTACGAGCGTCTCACCAATGCACTTTCAAATGGCTAAAATACCTCCCACCTAATGAAGATGCTAACTCTATACCTAGCGGGAACTTAGAAAAACGAAACGTGGCTTTCTGCCAAATGACATGGCGGGAAGTCCGCCAACCCAGATGGCGGAAAGTGGCGCTGCCTGGCGTAAAAGGCGTTGTTTGGTTTAGCAGCTATAGCACTTTTGCTGGTCCATATGGGGGGAAGTGACTTTCCGCCATCTCAGTTGGCGGAAGGACACGTGTCACTTTTCTAACTACCCGCCGCTAGGGGTAGATTTAGCATTTTCATTACGTGGGGTATTTTTAGCGAATCCAATGTGGATGTGAGGAGGCCAAATGCAATGTTAGAAACAGGTTCCAGTTGTTCATGCCGTCTCCATAAATTCGGGGCCCGGTGCAAAATGAAAAATGGGGCCCTAATGTTTTTTAAATCCAAGATATAAGTAAAACATACGTAATATTTGTATAATGCAATATGTGTCGTTTCATAAAACATTTAAAAATATATCAAGTATCAATGCAAAAAGAGTAGAGATAGCACTGAAAGAGCAAACTAGCCTCATGTTCTATTGAAAAACATTATCTATCAGGGTTTTATTGGAGTGAAATATCCAATTATGCATTCATTATTTATCTTCCACAAGACAACAATTTTAACTAGTATTGTGGCCAATCCTAATTCATTGTCTTAGATAAATTCCCCCACACCGAGTAATTCATCATTTTATGTTTGCAAGAATAACAACTATACAGTAACAATTTTCAATAGCATTTAGCAGGTTAGCAGCTTGCCGTCACCTAACCAAGCACTTCCCTAGTTCTCTAAAAACATGAACCTTACTGAATTATAACGACGAAATTCGACAAGATTTATATTATCGTGGCTACTAACTGATGGACACGCAATAATTTCTACTCATAAGTTGATTAATCATTCAGTTAGGAGATTCTGTGCATGCGCACCTGCTTCCGGCGTCGGATAGGACGTAGTAGGCAGCCGAGACTCTCCCTTGGGGCTGGCCGGCGGAGATGACGACGTCGTCGCGGTGGAAGGCGCGGAACCGCGGCATCGTCGTACATGGCTCGAGCCTAAAACTAATCCCTAATCTGCCTTTGGGCCTGCGGCTATTTGCAGTCCAAGCTCACTCACAGCAGACCACGCCTCAGACTCGCGTTAAGTAATTCCCTCGAAATTGGAAGGATTGGCCTGCTATTTGGAAACTGACTAGGACATGGGCTGCGCATAGGCAGAATTCAGTGCAAGATGCAGACATGGGCGCCTAGATTTGGGGGCCCAAAATTTTGGGGGCCATGTGCGATCACCCAGGTCGCACTGCTGAAAGTGCATTTGCCCTCATGTATGGTTTTGATAATTAATGACAATCTCTATGGACTAATGCTTGCATTGAGCTATCCTTGTAGGGCTTGTCCATTGGCAATGCTTGAACACCATGTGTTGGTATCAAGATTGAAAGAAGAAAATAAAGTGATGACCAAAGTGATATTCAAGGTGTGATCCACACAAATGGTCATCTAGAGTTGTGCTTATTGTAGGTGTGGCTTGGAAAAGAAGATTGAGTGAACTTTCATGTTTATTTCCAAGTCATCATATATATTAAGAGAAGAAGATGAAGTGCAAGTTCAAGAGAAACATCTCGAAGAAATCCTATGCTTGAAGCTTGTCACCCATTTGGTGATAATGGTCAAGTGAAGATGTGCCTAAGAGAGGCTCTACCATATTGGTGTATGGGGGAGCTATATATGAGTCTTCACCAAGCAAAGCGCAATCAAGAAAGGTGGCCCACTTGAAGAGGTCAAGATCGTCATCATCTAGCTCAAGTGGAATGCGCAAGGCAAAGATATGATCTTTATAGGGTTTCTATTTTACCGGGCTCATGGTGTTAGTGGAAGACCGGGTTATAGGATAGACGACGTACTATTAAGAGGGGCTCTCAAATGAGTAACTTGATCGCATCTTTGTGAAGAGCTCAAACCTTTGCATACTTGGCATATCATCTTTCTTGGTTCTTATTTGGGTTTTATCCATGTGAGGATTTTGAGCTTATGTTCATCTCCATACCAAACTCTATTTCATCAAAAACGGATTTTATATGCATATCTTGTGTCTTTTTTATGTTGGAGGTTTTACCGGTTTGTCTTTTATAGAGAGGTCTTAAATTTCATCATTTGGTCTCCTCCTAACATGATGGACTATGATTTTCTCTGCATGATCTTGTAAAGCTCTTCGTTACGATTCCAACGAGACCAAGATCACCGAAATCGGAGTCCGGATGAAAAAGTTCTTGCAGTTTTTGTTTTGCTGTTTCTGTCAGTTTTCAGAAAATCGGATATTCCGGTCCTTCTGAAAATATCCGGTTGGAAATATCCTATGACCATCAGAAGGTTTCAAAAGTTGCGTGGCTCTCTGGTTTGCGGCGGAAATTCCGGTTCAAACTTGAGCCGGAATATCCGGCCCCCTGTTTTTCCTGCAACGGCTCTATTTCGTGGGGTCCTATAAAAGCCCACCTTCTTTCCCAAAGGGATAGCTCTTAAGCATGAAAAAGCCCCGCATTGTTGACCTTCTTGAGCTTGGATTTCTCTCTATTCCTCCATGATTCTTGCCTCTAATTAGAGGGAAAAGAGAGAGGAGATCTAGATCTATATTTTCACCAATCCATCTCTCCTCTAAGCGAGGGGAACCCTTTGGATCTAGATCTTGGAGTTCCATTTGTTTTTTTACGGGTAAAACAGTGGGAAAAAATCCCACTGCAACTTGAGTTCTTCATTATTCTTCCTCTCTTCTCCCCCCATAAGTATTAGTTGCTTTTGGTGGGATTTGGGAGTGAAGGACTTGAGCACTTCTTGTGTTCTTGCCATTGCATTTGGTGCATCGGTTTGCTCTCTCCATGAGGATTCGTGAAAGTGAAAGTTTGTGAGCTTGTCACTCTTGGGTTGTTGGACCCTAGACGGTTCGTGGTGCTTGGGAGCTCCTAATCCAGTTGTGGGTTGTGCCTCAAGATTGTTGTAAAGGCTCCGGATTCCGCCTTGAAGGATTCCGATAGTGGAAGGTGAACCGAGCTTTTATGCGAGGTTCATCGGAGAATAGGGTGAGGCCATTTGTGGCGTTTGAGTTTGAAACTCACACCCCTCCAACGAGACGTACTCCCCTAAAAAGGAGGAACTCGGGAATACATCATCGTCTCGCGTGCCTCGGTTATTTCTATACCCGAGCTCTTTACTTATGCACTCTACATTATGATAGCCTTCGTGCTTGAAGTATTATATCTCGCTATCACCTTGTTGCTTGTCTTGCTTAGCATAAGTTGTTGGTGCACATAGTTGAGCCTAGAATATTTAGGTTGTTGGCTTCTTAAATTAAACACCTAGTTTTATTCCGCATTTATCAAGCCTAAACCGGAAAAGTTTTAATCGCCTATTCACCCCCCTCTAGGCGTCATCCTTGTCCTTTCAACTGCCCCGTCGACGTGCCTGGTAAGAAGACTCCTTACGGAAGCAGATTCAAAACCTTGTTCCCTGTTCCTTGGGCTTAGTTAGCATTTTTCGATGAAATACACCTTTGTCGTGTGATGTATGTTGAGAGTGTGAATGGAGGCATTTGTAATAAAATCCAAACATGGTGCCAACTCCAACACGTCCCCATTTGGTATCTGTTTGTGTCTAGGTTTTTGTCCGGCAGGAAGAGGGCGACAGAGTGTCCGCTCATCGGATTGTGCTTGGCATCGAAGCGGAGCTCCCACACGGGCGATGACCAGTCGATGTTGAGGTGCACGCTCCTCCTCCTCCTTCATTGTCGTCCACCACATCGGATGCGGGAGTCAGCATTGAAACCCACTCGATCGGGTTCATATGCCACTCGTGAGGAAGGTGGCGGACCCGTTGTGTCGTATGGTACGCAGTCACGATCCGCAACCTTGCCCCTATTGAGAGAGTTCCAACATCGTTGTTCAAGAAGATAATTGCCATTCTAATTTATTATTTAGAGTCCCCAATATCACTAGGGGCCTCCGAAAATCATACTAGACATGCATAAAGTAATATCTTTTTTTTACGTGAGTAATCTCATATTTTGGTTGATGGCTATATTTCGCAAGTCATAAACATAGAGATGTCCAAACTAATAATGTGGGTTTGTGAAAGGACAAGGATGTCGCCTAAAGGGGGTGAATAGGCGATTAAAACTTTTCCGGTTAGGCTTGAATAAATGCGAAATAAAACTAGGTGTTTAATTTATCAAGCCAACAACCTAAATAAAATGGGCTCACCTATGTGCACCAACAACTTATGCTAAGGAAGACAAGTAACAAGGTGATAGCAATAGAATACTTCAAGCATAAAGGCTATCACAATGTAAAGTGCATAAGTAAAGAGCTCGGGTATAGAAATAACCGAGGCACGCGGAGACGAGGATGTATTCCCGAGTTCCTCCTTTTTAGGGGAGTACGTCTCGTTGGAGAGGTGTGAGCCACCACAACAGGTTGGTCTCAATGCCACATCAGGCTTCACCTTCTTCTCCGATGAACCGCACCACAAAAGGTTCGGTTCACCTTCAACTATTGACTTCTTTTTGGGCGGAAATCGAGTCCCTTACAACAAGCTTGGGGCACACATCCACAACTTAATTGGAGGCTTCCAAATGACCACAAAAGGTCCCGAGTGACCACAAAAGGTCTCAACCACCACAAAGGCGTCTAGGGTCCAATGACCCAAGAGTAACAAGCTTATAAACTTTCAACTTCCACGAATCCTCGAGGAGAGCACAAACCGATGCACCAAATGCAATGGCAAGAACACAAGAAGTGCTCAAGTCCTTCGCTCCCAAATCTTACCAAAACACAACTAATGCTTATGGAAGAGAAGATAGGAAGAACAAAGGTGGAGAAACACCAAGAACTCCAAGATCAAGATCTACTAGGTTCCCCTCACTTAGAGGAGAGATGGATTGGTGGAAATGTAGATCTAGATCTCCTCTCTATGCAAGAATCATGGGAGGAATTGAGAGAGGGGCAAGCTTTCCAAGCTCAACAATGGTGGGAGAGAGAGAAATTCGTGCTTCGAAGAGCTAGTCGCATTGGGGAAGAAGGGGGCCTTTTATAGGTCCCCAGAAAAAGAGCCGTTGCAGAAAAACTTACACCGAAGACTCCGGTCTGGCAGACCAGAGACTCCGGTCCAACAGAATATTCCGGTCCAAAAACTGGTCCGGACAAACCGGCTGGGACCGGAGACTCCAGACAGTCTCCGGAGATCCTCCGGACCGAGGTACCGTAACTCTCCCCACCTGTGACACACGATGAAAATCGGCAGTCCAGAGAGAGGCCGGAAACTTTGGTGCCCTGAGACCGGAGACTCCGGTTGAGGCACACCAGAGACTCCGACCCTGGCACACCGGACACTCCGGCCTGGAAAACCAGCATCAGCTCAGCAAAACTGAAAACCCAATAACTTTGTCGTTCGAACTCCAAATCAGGTGAGACCAATTTTGTTGAAAAGGTAACGACAAGAGCTTTCCTACAAAAATAAGGACCATAAATAGAGTTAAGTTACCACTCATGGGAAGGCGTGGAACTTTCCTCAAGGATAAACCGATAATATTTTCAACACAAAAACGCAACAAGTTTTCCATACAAGATCCATTTTCGAATAACCTGGGCTTGTCATGAAGATCATGACAAGCACCAAAACCCAACAAGGAGAAAAGCTAAGTAAGAACCAAGAAATATGATATGCCAAGTATGCAAAGGTTTGAGCTCTCCACAAAGATGTGATCAAGTTACTCACTTGAGAGCCCCTCTTGATAGTACGCCGTCTATCATATAACCCGATCTCCCACTAACACCATGAGACCGGTAAAATAGAAACCCTATCACGATCATACATTTGCCTTGCGCATTCCACTTGAGCTAGATGATGACGATCTTGATCTTTTCAAGTGGACCACCTTTCTTGATTGCACTTTAGCTTGGTGAAGACTCACATATCGCTCTTCCATACACCAATATGGGAGAGTCTCTCTTAGGCACATCTTCATTTGACCAAAATCTCCAAATGGGTGACAAGCTTCGAGCATAGGATTTCTTCGAGATGCTTCTCTTGAACTTGCACTTCATCTTCTTTTCCAAGCCACACTTGTAATAAGCTCAACTCTAGATGACCATTTGTGTGGATCACACCTTGAATATTACTTTGGTAATCACTTCCTCTTCTTCTTTCAATCTAGATACCAACACATGGTGTTCAAGCATTGCTAATGGACAAGCCCTACAAGGATAGCTCAATGCAACCATTAGTCCATAGAGATTGTCATTAATTACCAAAACCACACATGAGGGCACATGCACTTTCAGTTCGACTGACCCAACTTGAGACATAGCGATAACATGCATAGTTCTCTCTGCACGCTGTATTAGACCCGAGATTGTCACATGTAGTTGAGATGTAATCGAACCATTTTGGGCCCTTCAAATGCTACACTATAACAAATATAGTCATAAATACAACTTTCGGGTTATTCATGAAACATGATGCGATGCATGCTCACTCAACATAGGATTTGTCCCTCTGTACACGATAGATCTCTAGCCACTCAACTGACCGGATCCAAAAATGTATGAACGCGGTACATAACATTAAGATTAAGAGTTAATCTTGTATGTGATTTTCGAATCACATGATCAACAAAGAGTGTTCGGCTCAGAGCTAGTCCAAATATCATGAGGCAAAGCGAATACATGTCTTGACATGGTGATAGTTGGTCTGACATGATATTTATTCACGTTTGGGAGTTGTCACGTTTTGCTAAAAGTCGGTACTACCACGTCATGTGAAATCGTGCGTCGACATATAGGATCACATACTTAAAGTGTTGGAAGTCTAATTCGGATCACATACGTAGACGCCCATTATAGAAGTTTATATAAAGGTGAGGGCCTATGTGTTTTCATTTGATTCCACCCTCCACCGCATCTACTGCTTCTCACTCCTAGTTGTCCGCGCGGATCTAACAGTCCGGCGTGCGGCACTTCTACTATGTACGTGTAGATAGCATAGAGATGATACATGATATCATAGATGCGATATGTGCAGGGGAGGCAGGGGACCAGCCGGTGCCATGCCCCCTAAGAATCTAAAATCATTTGTATATTTCAGATTTTATATTTTGTTTGCATTCTCTTTGTTTGGCCCCCTTAATATGAAATTTTCTTGATTCCTGCCTTCGTCCCTGTACGTGTAGATACAATAGAGGCGGTACAACTGTACCGATGGGAGGGCACGAGAGGAGCTGTCAATGGGTGCGACGTGGATGAGTAGGTTGTACGACTACCCTGTCGGACACGCTTCACCGATTCGGTACCTGTGTCTAGTGGTAATTTTGTAATCTATAACCGCAACAATCTTTGGTGATCTTTTGTTGATACCGTTCTACAAAGCTTACCCTTAAAATCAGTACGTCACATCTACGTGCTTGCCACTTTGAATGGAAATATTTAGTTTTAGGAGTTGTCTCATTTTGAACAAAGACAACTTACTGAATAACCGCCGTGTAAACCGAATGGACTGCGAATTGACCATCTTTGGTAGGTGCAAGCACATTGTGGAAAATGACACAAGGAAACTGTCATCCTGGTTGTTTTAGCTTAGGAAGGTGTTGACCAGACATCTCAAAGTTGGCAAAATACTTAGTCAGGTATATATATGTAATCACTTAAGCCTAGTAGGCCATGAAATTGTCCTAGCTAAAGCCTAATCGCTAACAAGGTCTTCTTCCTTGATTCACAGAGAAAAGAAGCTCGAAACTCTCATCCATGGCGGCAAGGCGACACACAAGACATCGGGGGACAATGGGGTACTATGTATTCTTGATGTATGTTAGGTAGTCACGTGACCCATCATACTCGTAGTTCACCATGATTGATGTAGCCACAACTTTAAATACCTTTGTGAGGAATCCGCGGGTGGAGGCATCGATGAGGTATCAAGTGGTGAGGACATACAAACTAAGAGGAAAACATAACTAACATCAAGAACGACCTGGGTCTCTTGGATTGCATGAGTTCCTCGTAAATCCCAAGCCCATACATTACAAGGTATGCAAAAGCAAATATATGGTCTCAAAATCGCCACACTGTTAACACTATCCTCCAAGTTTTCCGTTTGTGTATTTGGTAGTGCACCTATTCACTATGCTCATGTACAAGAGTCCATCTCATGTGGATATATATACACGGCTCCTCGAAACCATTATTGCGCCCTTATATGGTTGTAAATGTACAACAACCATCCTAAGTGTCTTTCATGGCTATCTTTATTCGAGTCACTTGCCTCATGCTTCATCTAGCTACCAGTAATATAGTAACATGAAGTAGTGCAGCTGGGAGGAAGCATGTATTACATTTTTTGTAAGGGGAAAGCAGTATTACATCTTACACGAAATTCAAAAATGAAATCAGGTGCATCTTTGGCCGAGAGCAACAACAAGGATGAGCCGTGCTACAACCCGTGAATGTTTTTTTTTGCGAATGTGGCGAGCTTGCTGTTTGTCACAGTCAGAGCCCAACGGCTAGAGGTATTGAGGCGCCGGGCCAGTAGGTTTTGCGACCTCGCGCGACGCGCTTCCAGGTAGAACCAAAGCACATACATACCGTGACCTTGAATTGTCTCGCGTGCCAATGTATCATGCTGTAGTACTATGTGTAAAAAACTAGTCCCATACCGTGGAAAGAATGGATAATGCAGCTCACTTTTTCAGCGGGTGTCATGTGTAACTATTGGACTGAGTTCATGTAGGTACCATGAAGAGTGTGGGATGATTTTAATCTCGTTCATGGTAGTGGTTTGGTTTCAGTGGCATTGGTACAGGTCTATAGGGTTACGTGTAGAAATTTAATATAAAGATATGCATCACTCTATAATACCAAATCTAAAACTTACAAACACCGTTGTGAAAGATGGCGTTTGTCAATGACGATGTCGGTGAAGATTGATGAAGATTCTCACGTCCACGCCGGGAAGTGAGAATGTTACCTCCACCCTCCACGACATCTACGGCTTTTTCTCACTCCCTAGTTGTCCGCGTGGATCTAACGGTCTGGCTTGCGACACTTCTACTATGTACGTGTAGATACCATAGAGATGATACATGTAGATATCATAGATGCAGTACGTGTAGAGAGGAGGCATAGTGACTAGCCGGTGCCATGCCCTTTAAGAATATGAAATCCTTTGTATATTTCAGATTTTGTTTACATTCTCTTTGTTTGCCCTCTAAACATGAAATTTTCTTGATTCCTGCCTCGGTCTCTGTACGCTTAGATACAATAGAGGCGGTGCAACTATACTGATGGGAGGGCACGCGAGGAGCAGTCAATGGGTGCAACTGTACTGGAACTGACCATCTTTGGTACTAGTACTACATGTTTCCATCTAAATAAAGTAGGAGTAGTACTGAAGTACTAGTCTGGTAATTGCACTAGACCGCTAGTATTAGCGACAAATTGCAAGTCACCGAGACGGCAAAGGTGAAAAAAGAAAGAAAATTCTCGTACCCCACACCCACAGGGAGAGCACTTAACCGGATTTAATCACCATTTGCGTCCGTAGCATCCCTTCCCCCATTCCTTCCTTCCGTCCTCAATCTCCCACCCCTCCATTCCTCCGCCCCGTAGATCCGCCACCACCGCGCCTCATGGGCCAGTGCCCCTCCGTCCCCGGCCACACCCACCACCGCAAGCCTCCTCCTCCGCCGTCCCCCGCCGCGCAGGCGCCGTCGCCTCGTTCCTCCGATGCCGCCGCCGCCGAGGACGCCGCGGCGGCGGACTACACCGCGGACCTCCCGAAGGAGCTCCTGGCCGTGGTCTTCGGGCTCCTCGGCTCGGGGGACCGCAAGCGCTGCTCCCTCGTATCCCGCCGCTGGCTCGCCGCCGAGGCGGCCTCGCGCCTCCGCCTCGCCCTCGACGCGCGGGCCCCGCTCCTCGCGGCCGCCCCGGGGCTCCTCGACCGCTTCTCCGCCGTCTCCAAGCTCGCGCTCAAGTGCGACCGCCGCGCCGAGAGCGTCGGCGACCCGGCCCTCGTGCTCGTCGCGCGCCGCCTCGGCCCGGGCCTGCGCCGCCTCAAGCTCCGCTCCCTCCGCGCCGTCACCGACGTCGGCGTCGACGCGCTCGCCTCCGCCGCCGTGAACCTCCGCAAGCTCTCCGTCGGCTCGTGCGCCTTCGGCGCCAAGGGGATCGAGGCGGTCCTCCGGTCCTGCACGCAGCTCGAGGAGCTCTCCCTCAAGCGGCTCCGCGGACTCGCCAACTCGGACCCCATCGCCGTGTCTGGCCCTCGTCTCCAGTCTCTCTCCATCAAAGAGCTCTACAACGGGCAGTGCTTCTCGTGCTTAATCACCCAGTCCCCCAACCTCAGAACGCTCAAGATCATCCGGTGCTCCGGCGATTGGGACCCGGTTCTCCAGGCGATCCCCAAGGGTGCCTTGCTGGCTGAGCTCCATCTCGAGAAGCTGCAGGTCAGCGACCTTGGCGTGGCTGCACTTTCTGGGCTGGAGGTCCTCTACCTTGCCAAAGCGCCGGAGGTCACTGATGTCGGGTTGGCAGCGCTCGCCACCAAGTCGCCACGCCTGCGCAAGCTGCATGTAGATGGATGGAAGGCGAATAGGATCGGCGACCGTGGGCTTGCAACCGTGGCGAAGAAATGTGCAGCTTTGCAGGAATTGGTCCTCATTGGTGTGAATTTGACATCAGTGAGTCTTGAACTGATTGTTGCCAACTGTCCCACTCTTGAGCGGCTTGCGCTTTGTGGATCCGACACGTTTGGGGATGCGGAAATCTCATGTGTGGCGACTAAGTGTGCTTCTCTGCGGAAGCTGTGCATCAAGGCATGCCCTGTTTCGGATGCTGGAATGGATAAGCTCGCTGCAGGCTGCCCGCGCCTTGTCAAGGTGAAGGTGAAGAAGTGCCGTGGGGTGACGTTCGAGTGTGCCGAGCGACTTCGGGCTAGTCGGAATGGAGCCCTTGCTGTGAATTTTGACACGCCAGGCGGCGCAGGTGAACTGCAGGATGCTAGGAGTGTTGATGAGAGTGGCATACTGGATAATGCTGGGAGCGATGTGGTACAAGATGATTTTGATGATCAGATAGGGGTCCCTGACCTTTTGTGCGGCACCAGTGGCAGGCCATCAGGGTGGAAAGCACGGATGGCCAGTATCAGCACCAGCATCTCCTCCAGTGCTGATACGCTGCCTGTCAATTTTCATCTGTGTTTCTATGGAGAACTATTCCTCTGCACTGATTCGTTCACATGGACCTGAGTGGTTTCTGAAGTTTCTCCAATCTGTGCTGCCTCCCCTTTTGTCATGACCCAATAGGCACGGTGTTTGGAAAGCGGAATATTTTTGATCGTGCATGTAGAATGTTGAACGAGGTGAAATGGAGCAACTGGCCAGTTCTCTAAATGTTTGGCCGGCAGTTGACTTTGAACCTGACCAGTAGCAGCAGACGGCGAATCCCTACTGATTCAACAGCTAAGCTTTCTTGAAGATGCATGGCTGTAGCTTTCCCTGGTCAAAAATACAATTATCTTTTTATGGGTAGCACTACTTGACTACTTCAATCTGTGGACGTGGTTGTTTACTTGTTTTGCTATTCTGGCTTAGGACATTCTTGTGATTCTACGTTGATTCATGTCCCTACCTGATCAAGATCAAGAGTGTGTAAAAGTAGAAACATTAGCGCCAAAGTTTGTGTTTTTTGTGGTAGAACGTTTGCTCAGCATCACTTGAGGTCTTGACTCCGCCCTCTCGATGAGGACCCCGCTTTCTTAGCCACCTCTTGGTTGGTTTTGTTGTTGCTGCTGCTCTTCGTGCTCGATATTTGAGCTGTTTGTTTGGATGTACCGGTTCAAAGGAGAGTGGTCCGTAGTGATTTTGTTTGTATGATTAAGTTCTTTTCTTGAGGGTCTGTGCTTAATCTTTCTAGTCCCAAATTTGATTCGGCTCAAATTTGCATTATTAACACCCCCAGAAGATTGATGATTGCGCGACACTGGGAGCATAAACATGATTGAAGCCGGAGAAAACGCAGCAAAACATGGATGGAGATGCTTTGGCACTTCTGTGCACATGGTGTCACTGACTGAATGTAAAATGAACTGGAGTATATAGGATTGTTAAAAAGGGAAATATGGATGACACTGCATCACATCAATAATCATTCCCGGCTATGACTACGAAACAAGATTGCCTGGAAACCGGAGGCAGCAAGCATTTCTGTTTGGAGTTGCATCGGGCACATTCTTCGCTGTGGACGGCCCACTGTCAGTAAAATACTACGATGGGCCTCCTGGCATGGTGGCGTGCCGTTTAATCAAATCAGGACGATCAGACCGTTCCGGATTTTACGGTTGCTTGCAGGCCCGGTCCTGGGGGCGGGGCAGAGGGGCGGCCGCCCCGGGCCCCATCTAGGTCTGGGATAGGCACTGGAGGAGATGCTGGTGCGGTTGCGCCATTACAGTAGGTTGGAGCTTTTCCCATGTACGGTTCACATAGACATGACGAAGCGTTACATCTGTTAGCTTCTACTGTGGGCTGAAACATGGGCCTTTTTGTCTTCTTCAGTTTGGGCCCGGAGTAGTTAACTACCGGAGTAGTATAAATGAGGTGAGGTGGGGCCGGTGGGCTACATCATGGCCGCGAGAAATCTTGGAATGCTGACTACTTGCTTCTGTGTACAGCTCGATAGAATACAACAAGAAGAAGATGGGGTACCAAGGTAAACTTGATGAATAAAAAACATCAAAAGCAAATCCGAAATTAATATATCCGGAGAGTCGTCAAAACTTGTTGTGTCATTAGTTACGGTTGTGTGGTTTTCTTCGTTTGTGAGTAGTTCGTTTTGAGGTGCTTGTATCGGTTTTTGCCCGGTTTCCTGTAATTATGTGGGGCAATTCTCTCCTTAATTAATTGATCGGGGCAAATCTTTTACCCCCGTAAAAAAAAAACGGTTTTGCTAATCCCGCATCGATTGGAATTTTGTCATGTCTAAGTTGATTTCCAAATATTATAACTTCTAACTTCAGTTTATTGGGAACTGCTACTTGCATTGGGTCGTTTCTAATTTAGCCGTTGTTTATGTTTATAGCTCTCTGTTATACAAGTTTTAAACGTAAAGAGTGAGGCCACACTTCCATAGTGATATTTTGCTATAAACTTGGTCAAACTACAACACTTGACTTAGAATAAAGGTATGAGTAGACAACATATCATTTAGCTTCAGATGTTTTCTTACTCATAAAAGCACCGCCCGTGACTAAATCTAGCAAGCTTCCAAACACATTATTTAATTTACAAATAAAAAGAATGCATCATAACCCAATCTTTACCATGTGAAGGTCATCCTCTAAGCATAGTTTAAATTCTTTGTCAAGCTAATGCAACATATCCATTATCATTTTGATTAAAGGTGATGATATTTTTCCTTATTTATAATATCTTAGCGGGAAGGTATTATTTAGCAGTAAAACTTCCATTAGATGCGATCCAAGAACTAATAATGCCATTAGGTAAAGGCAAAAGCAATCTCTAACGTATATGCCATGATGTTGAAAGTTCCCATGCACACAATAACACAATTGTCTCTAACAACGAGACAATTCTTTCTGTCACTGAGAAGCACAATGCACTACCTTCCCTTTATGCGTAGTGATGTAAAACAAGAAAGGTAAAAACCATATGGAAGTGCATGGATCCCCCATGTGTGGTTTTGATAATTAATGATAATCCCGATGGACTAATGGTTTCGTTGAGTTATATTTGAAGGGATTTTCCATAGGTAGTGCTTGAAGTCCATGCGTTGGATTAAAGGTTGGATGCCATGAAGATAAAGATATAGTTTGAATATTTGGCATCAAGATATGAAGAGATGAATATGATATGATCAATGAGAACAAATGGTGACGTAGTTCTTGTGTGGAACACAAAGGAAGACGTGTTCTAGCTTATGTGTTAACTCATGAAGGATCAAGATCTTGAGCGTTTGTTTTTATGAGAAAAATTCAACATATGGCTATAAGTTGAGGTCATGATGGACTCATGTGTTGAGCCCTATTTGACCAAGGCTTGGAGCATGAAAGCAAGTGAAAAATTCATTGTGTACCTCAAGATATTGTGATAGAGCATGAAGAAGATTAAGTGATGGCCAAAGTGGAGCTCAAGGTGTGATCCGCAGAATGGACATGTGAGAGTTGAGCCTTTGGTAAGCGTTCTTGGAGAAATGGAGATTGTGTGAGCATTCATGTTTACCTTCAAATCACCATCATAATGAAGTTAGAAGAAAAGATATGAGGTCAATCAAGACAAAGTAGAAAGATTGGATCAAGATGATCAACTCACAAAGCATATATGGTGTACCAAGTGCGATCAAGTGATCTTGTGGTATGGTGAGAAATTGTCAATTGTGCTTTGTGAACTAACCCATGATATATGTGTTTGGTGTTTCTATATGTGGTTAGGTATCTTTCCATGGGCTTGCATCAAAATGAAGATTCTGTATAGCCCACGAGAGGATGACACATCAAGTGTTGATCGTCATCAAGGTTGAGAAGTGCAAGTTCAAGATGAGCATCTCGAAGATCACATGCTTGAATCTTGCCGTCCATTTTGGTGTTATGGACACGTGAAGATTTCCTATATGAGGCTTTCCCATAGTGGAGTATTGAGGAGAAATTTACAAGTATTCACCAAGCAAATGAAATTAACAAAGGTGTTCCATCTTGAGACGAGCATGATCGATCTTCATCATCTAGCTGAAGTGAAATGCGCAAGGCAAATGTATAACCTTGATAGGTTTTCTGTTTTTCCAGTCCCAAGGTGGTTGTTGGCAGACCGGGTTATAGGTTTGATAGTCGTACTATCAACCGAGGGGGGGGGGGGGTCTCGGGTGAGTAGCTTGTTCGTATGTTTTGTAGATAGCTCAAACCTTTGCATTTGAACGATTTGGAAAAAATCCTGATACATAACCTATATGATGAACATAAACTATGTTTGAATGATTTAAAAAAAGGTATTTGAACGATTTAAAAATCTGGATACATAACCTATACGTTTAAAACTAGGTTTGCCCGATTTTAAAAAAGGTATTTGAACATAATCTAATTTTGAACGATTTAAAAAAGAACCGGATACAGATCTATACGGTGAACAGAAGCTAGGTTTGAACTTTTTTAAATGTACTTGAACTTAAACAAGGTTTGAACGATTTAATGAAATCTGGATACAAAACCTTTATGATGAGCGGAAACTAGGTTCTGAATGATTTTAAATGTTATTTAAACATAAATTGGTTTTAAACGATTTAGGAAGGTAGACGAACATAACTTAGGTTTGCATAATTTTAAAAAGGTACTTGAACAGAAACTAGTTTTGAATGATTTAGAAAGGTCCGGATACATTACCTATACAATGAACATTTAACTCATTTGAACGGTTTTTCAAATAACATTTATCTTATTTGAACAATTTTTAAATATGAACATTTCTGATATCTAAACTATTTTTGAATAAGAACATTTATTTTATGTGAAAGATTTTAAGTAATAGAATTTATCTTATATAAAGCATTTTTCAGTAAGAACATTTATCCTGTTTGAACCAAAAACTACTAATATTTTCCACAATATATATATTTGTTTAGTTTTAAAACGTAAAAATACAAAAAAGAAAGAAAAGAAAAGAAAATAGAAAAAGAAGGAAAACGAAACCACAAATATAAATGTAAAACAAAATAAAAACGAAAATAGAAGACAATAAGACAGAAAAAGAAAACCGAATAAAAGAAGAGAAAAGAAAAGGAAGCACAAACAGACAAAAAAAGTGAAACAGAAGAATGGTCCAGAAGGGACCCTATTGGGCCGGCCCAATGCGCCTGGAAGGGTGCGCGGGAGCGATTTCGCTCCGCTGAACGCGGGAAATAGGTTTTCCCTAACAAACGGCAAATAGGCGCTTCCGCTGGGTTCCCCTATATATCGCCTTCTGCGACTCCTATCGTACGACTCGCCTGCGTACTGCTCCTCGCCCCGAAGGCCCAGTAAGCACGACGGCCCATTTACGGAACTTGTTCCTTCGTTAGAATCGTTTTCTTTTGTTTCCTTCTTTCTTCGCACAGTTGTCCCGTGCGTTTGGTTGGCCGAAAAAAATGTGAAACCTGTGGAGACTGGGACTCGAACCAGCACCACGCAGCTATGAACCAAAGACCCTAACAAATACGCCATGATTGACACGTGATAAATGAAACACACATCCTGTACTTGTAGCATGTCACTCGCACGTTTATTTCTTTTTGTTTTCCTTTAATTTTTTATATTGTAATATAAAATGTTTAAATTTAAAATATATAGATTTGAATAACGTTCAACTTTATAATGTATCGATTTTTGTTAAAAATATTTATTGAAAATTAACCATTTTCAAAACTGAATATTTTTCAAAATCGGAACCGTTTTAAAATATGAAAATTTTCAAAATCGAAACCATTTTCAAAAAGAACCATTTTTAAAAAATGGAACATTTTCAAAAATCAGAACCATTTTCAAAAATCGGAACCATTTTTAAAACCGGAACCAATTTTTAAAAGAAACCATTTTCAAAAATATGAAGATATTTCGAAATATATACATATTCCAATTTGAAATCTTTTCGAAATCTGAACTATTTTCAAAAACTAAAATTCGGGTGAACAAAAAATAATAGTGAATCGAAATTACCGGTGAACCAAAAATAATAGTGAACTGAAAAGATCGGTGAACTAAAAATAACAGGGAACCAAAAATGCCGGTGAAGCGAAAATTACAGTGAACCAAAAATGTCAGAGAACCACAAATAATATTAAATGTCGGTGAACCAAAAATAATATTGAACCTAAAATGACGGTGAACCGTAAATAATAGTGAGCCGAAAAGGCACTAAAATTTGGGTGAACCGAAAATTCCGGTGAACCAAAAACGCTGGAGAACCAAAAATAATATTAATAAAAAATGCCGATGAACCAAAAATAATAGTGAACCAAAAATGACGGTGAACCAAAAATAATAGTGAGACGAAAAGGAAATAAAACTTGGTGAACCAAAAATACCAGTGAACCAAAACTAATGTTGAACCTATAATGTCCATGAACCAAAAATTATATTGAACCAAAAATGCCGGTGATACAAAAATCGAAACCATTTAAAAAGAACCATTTTCAAAAACCAGAACCACTTTTTAAAGCAAAACCATTTTCAAAAAAAGTGGAACCATTTTTCAAAAATCGGAACCGTTTTCAAAAAAGCGGAACCATTTTTTAAATTGGAACCGTTTTAAAAAAGAACCATTTTTCAAAGCTGGAACCATTTTTTAAAGCGAAACCATTTAAAAAAAGATCGATTTTTTAAAATCGGAACCATTTTTTTAGAACGAACCCATTTTAAAAAAGTGGACCATTTTTAAAATGCAGAACAATTTTGTAAATAGGAATATTTCATAATTGGAAGCAAATTCAAAAGATCAGAACCATTTTAAAAAAACTAAAAAAAATCAAAAATCAGAACCATTTTTTAAAAATCGAAACCATTTGAACAGATTTTAAAATGGAATCATTTTAAAAAAAGTGGAACAATTTTTGAAAAATCGGAACCATTTTCAATAAAGCGGAAGATTTTCTTAAAAGAAACCATTTTTTATATCAAACCCATTTTCAAAAACGAACCATTTTCATGAAATAAAAACTAAAACGAAAATGGTTCAAATTTTGAAATTATGAAAAACGAATATTTTTCAAATAAAGGAAAATTAAATTAAATTAATAGTTAAACAAAAAAAGAAAGAATAAAATGGAAACAAAAACAGAAAAGAAACGAAAACAGAAAAGAAAAAGCAAAAGGCAAAAAGAAACGAAAACAGAAAACCGTAAATAATAGAATTATGGGACTATTATTCCTATGCCCCTGAATTAGTGGTACCCATAGACAAAGAGTAGAAAACAAAAATCAAATCAAATTCAATTCAAATAGGGATTTACACCTACTTATCTACCTAAAAAGTGAACCCTTTTTTCTAAGTGGGTAAAAATAAGTACAAAATAACAAATGGCATATTCCAGTAGCCCTATAACTATTTGACAAGGTTTTACATTCTGAAAAATTCATTTGCCCACTCAAACATGGCAATGCCATTTGGACCAGAAACGTTTTTCACAAAATCGCAATAGAGAACGTTCCAAACTAGTGAAACCTTATAACTACAAAGTTGTAGTATTTCCCATTTGGCGCACAACGATATGAAGGTTTCTTCCTAACTCGTTAGGAATCTGCCGGAACGCATTGGTGCCAACATGCCACAAGGTGCTTGACAACAGACCGACGACGCTGCCCGTTCGTGGTCGTCGGATAAGCCATCCCTCGCGCGTCAAACCTTACCCATTAGGACCATAGGCTCTAGTGGAGCACTATAGAGTGGATGTATAGGTCGGGAAGGTCGGAGGGAGGCGAATCGAGCACGGCGGCCTTCGGCCAGAGGCGAGGAAGACGGCGTCGATCCCGACGTTTCAGTCCATCCCGGCTTGCGTCATTTCGCGTGGTGGAATAGTAGGACCCGGCGGAGCCCAACGTGGCACTGGTTCGAGTTGGGGCGGATGGAATCAGCTCGTCCCCTTCACCACCGGCCAAAGCTCGCCGCGGATGATATCGAGCTCCTTAGACATCCTCCGCCCCAATTGAGAATACTAGAGCGACTAGGGTGAGCAACTGATCCTCCTCTGCCTCTTTTCCCTCTCGCTTGCCTCCTGGTTCGTGCTCGCGACGAGCGCCTCCGTGCGCCGCCGCACGGTCATGTTGTCGCCGCCGTTCAGGCGACCATTTCTCAGCGACGCTGCCCCCATAAGGTTCGCCATGCTCTGGCGCTTCGAACGTGCATCGTAGTGCGCCTCCTCTCGCTCTGTATCGTCGAGCGCGTGATCAACAAGAGAAGACCTCCATTGATGATGTCATCATTTCATCATCCTCTTTTTTTTTCTGAAAGTCTTTTCTGAAAAGATTAAAACTATGACAAGTGCGGCCCACGAGTTAACGGTCAAACCTTTGACTTGACAGAAACGTCCACTTCTAGGTTTTGTGAGGGTTTTTGACAAGAGAGTGGGGAAAATCGAGGAAAAGTTTAGATCGTGGGGAAAAGTGAGCACAACTAAGCAATCAAGGCACATAAGTGTTTTTTTTTTGAATTTTTCCATATATATTAAACTAACAAAGAGTACACGATTACATCGATTACAAAAACAATACTAAAAGAGACGAGCAAATCTATGAGATCTTCAAGCCCTTTCTTCTTCCATGACACAATCTTGTACTTTTCTGAAGGCAGCCGTAGAACAACGCCGAATACACCAAACCACAGACCTGTGAATACCACGAAGGTTCTCCCCTTTTAATTTTGAGCCGCAATGCCTAGGCTTTGTGCACGCACGCAGCCATTAAATTAATCAAGCAACATCGGCAAGAGCACCACCGCTGATATTTCAGAGACAAATAACCGAACCACTTTGTCGACGTCGTTGGGAGCCGAGAGAACGAATCACCATTGCCGAAGACGTAGTAGTCGTGATAGATAATGCGAGGACAAACCTCCTCGCGGCAACCATGAGAAACAATCCAAAATTGATCTGGCGAAGCAAGATCTGAAGAACCATACCTAGACAAACTTAATCTTCCACAACCATCATTGACGTCGGGAAGGAGATCTCGCCGACGAACGAAGCGCGGAAGATCACTTATTGCAGACGATGCCATCTCCATTGACGAAGAAGATAACAATCAAACCAAGCTCTAACATTAAGGACCTTTGTGTAGCGCCCTGCGCAGGTCCGAGGTCCCC
This sequence comes from Poa pratensis, assembly GCA_947311845.1. Lineage (NCBI taxonomy): Eukaryota > Viridiplantae > Streptophyta > Magnoliopsida > Poales > Poaceae > Poa > Poa pratensis. Next base: position 34,491,377 of record CAMZMU010000083.1, on the reverse strand, counting down.
ACCCCTCTTAGTGCCAACGGCACCTAGAGAAGGCGAGGACCCGTCAATTCTTAGACGAAGGCGACGATGAAGATGCAGAAAGCAATCAGGGCACACAATTAAATATCCCTAGAATTATAGATAAAGGAAGGTTAACAGCGACACTGGCTAGCCCAGTGGCAGTGCATTCTGTTTACGTCGCCGGAGGTCGGAGGTTCGAATCCCTCCGCTTGCAGAGGCCACCGTATTAAATTGTACGCAGGCGAGTCGGTACAGAACGCGATATATAGGGTTTCGCCTTCCGCCTTCAGAGTTTCTTATCGCCACTCGCCAGCCTGCAACTAAATGAGCATCCATGGGCCCAATCTATTTAACTAAAGAAATCCCGCGCACTGCGAAGGGAATTAGGTAGGAGCAACGTACTAGTGTGTAGTAGTATTACTACATGGCCAACTACACTAGTTGCTAGGTTGGGCTTTAGTTTTTCTGTTATTGCTTGGAGAAAACCGTATGGCAATCGCAACGATACTAGATGGTCATGGTTAAGATTTTGCTACTCCCTCCATCTCGCTTTATTAGATATTTTTTGAAATTTCTCTGTGACCTAGCCAAGTGAGAATCGGCTGAGGTAATCACTCATAAATCAGAAAATTAAGTAGGAAATACAAACAAGATCCAATCGAAAGCGCATGCATTGACCTAATTAAATGGAGCATTGCCTAAGACACATGCAGATTCGGGAGAGGAAGTGGTTGGAGCGTTTTTAGGGGGAGATGGGCCACACGGTGGATCATTAATGCTAATCGCACCCAACTCTTGATATTATCTGCTTTTCAGAAAGTGTCTATTAAACCGAGACGGAGGGACTAGAATATATTTAAAAGTAAATACTCCCTCCGTCCCAAACTATAAGCCGCCCTAAACCCTAAACCCTGGTCAAGGAGGTACAACTATGACCAAGATTTGTAGTTATAATATGTCTACAAAATCTGTATAATGATATATGAAATGAAATAATTTTACAAGACGCATCCAACAGTACTATTTATATATTCTCAATCTATATAATTTAGTATATATTAGCGGTCAAAGTCGAGCATTAAAGACCATCACAAAAATAGCGCGCCATATATTTTGAAACGAAGGGACTAAAACATAGATGCAAGCTTTACGAAATTCACTCTCTTATGCATGTGCTATACATTCTCCTCCATCAACTAGTTGTCATCGTGGACTTTCAATAGACCGTTCAGATCTTCTATTATGAATAGGCAGAGCTCCTGCCAGGTTTCGCTAAAAAAAAATAGACCGTTCAGAAGATCTCAAGAAAAGAAATATAGCGTTCACAAAACAAAGAACAAACGAAAGATGGGGCCAGCGCTCGGACTTACGACGGAGTTTATATCCCAATTTCAATTGTGAGTGTGTAACATGTCAATATCATGAGTCGATATGGGGTGATTTATTATGATTATTTTATGATTAATGACAAACATTTAACGAAGTTGGTTTAACCAAAGGGACATTGACCCTTTAAGGTGTTGGATCGCTCCAACAATGTATCCGTCCACACCGTCAACATGGTGTTATACTTTTGCAGAAACTTTAAATAATAACGTATCTAGTATAACTTTGTTATGTCTAAGTAGACATATGATGGCTTGTCTCTCATATTTTGCATAATGTAGTCCACAACCCATTAAATCACAAAATTATATACTCAGTGTACTAACGCTGGACCATGGGCTCAACTGGTTTCCATGTTCCCAAGGTAAACGGTGTTAGAGGCTGGATTTGTCGTAACCTCTTCGGATGGTAATTCTAGAGCTGATACTACAATTACTTAGGAGCAGTTAGATTATGGGTCGATTCGATATATGCTATACCAATTTATCATATTCGAAATCTACCACACGGCAACAACTGACTTACAAATTATGTGAGTGCAAAATAGTATCTGTGGGTTGGTGGTTTGGCGCCCTGGAGCATATGGTCCCGTTGTGAACAGTAAAATCATTACAAGTGTTATTAAATAAAAAAATCTGATTTTGTTTGGCATTGTACATGTTCGTGCGTTTTACATGTTTGCTGAGTCATGAAGAAAATACATATTGTTTGTTATGTAGGTGTGTCAAATATTTCAGATTTTTTTATATTAAGGATGCCAACTTTTCACGCACAGCATGTGTGCTTCCGTGAATCATTCAGAATTACCTTTTCTTTTCATGTTTTTATATCAGCAAAGCGATGAGCCGAGGACTCGTATGTTTTTTTTTTGACGGGTAAATAGGAAATCTATTAACCAAGGTGCTCAGCTAAATCGCTGGCAGCAAGAACAGATACAAAGGAAGGGACTTGAACAGTCCACCCATTACATTCAGCCTCATCTCTATACCCAAACTGAGCAAGAGAATGTGCTACATTATTGCATTTCCGCGGACAGAAGCTGAACTCATAAGAATCAAAGGAGACAATACAACTGCTCCTTATTTCACGCAAGAGAACACCAACTTCAGCCAGCTCATGAGAATTGGACTTGAGGGCCTTAACTAGAACCTGGGAATCAGATTCAAAGATAACCCTGTGGAGTCCTAACGCTGCAGCACCTTCGACCGCAGCAGAACAAGCTTCAGCTTCCGCCTGGAGTGCATCGCGCAGGTGTCTCAGTTTGCCTGCAGCAGCTCCAACGACATCACCCTTGTCCGACCTTGCAATAAAACCCCAAGCACCATCGCTGGATCTCTCCTGGAAAGCCGCATCGAAGTTAATCTTTACCTTCCCAGCATTAGGCAGAGTCCAATGCAGCGTTGCCGGATGGGCAACAGTAGCCTCCGCCCCATGGTCAATTTTTGAAAAGACTCCAGTTTGAGTGAACTCAACGAGATGCCTCTGAATGATATTGCACACCTCTGCAGTTGTTTTATCCCTCTCTCCGGCACAAACTTTATTTCTTACTGTCCACCAGTCCCAAAGGAGGATACCAGCCAGATCTCGTTTTTGTTTTTGTAAATCACATAAGAGTTCCATCATCAAACGGGCATTGGTTGCATCCAGGAGCTGAAGCCGGACATCCTCCAATAGCAACTCCCGCCACACCTGCCTCACTCTCTTGCACTTCAGGAAAGGATGTCCTCCATCCTCATCTAAACGATTGCACATCGGGCAGATTGTGTCCAACTCCACTTTTTTTCTCTTAACATTCAGTCTTAGTGGTAAACTGTTATGAGCAAGACGCCAGAGAAACACTCTAACCTTTCCTGGTAGCTTTAGAGACCAGATTTTGTCCCAGCTCGGTGACGTTATAGGAGTTTTTGACGTGCTAGTATCCTTATTACGTTTTTTCTGTCGCAGATCAACATCAAGACGGTAGGCTGATTTGACAGAAAACATACCCTTTTTATCGAAGAACCAAGCGACACAATCCTCCATACCACTTCGAATTGGGATCTTAAGGATTTCTTCAACGTCTCTAGGATCAAAAGAGCCTGTACCACATCCATGTCCCATTGTGTTGTGACTGGATCGATCAAATCCGACACCATTACTGGTTCATCCATCTCATCTGGTGTGCAAACACGGCGAGTAGTTCCACTTGGGATCCATGGGTCCTTCCAAGCATCAATTTGTTCACCAGATCCCACTCTCCAAATAATTCCTTCTTTCAGTAACTCGAGTCCTTTAAGAATACTCCTCCATGTATATGACATTCCTGGTTTAGCCGATGCCTCTAAAATCGAGCAGTTCGGGAAGTACATTGCTTTAAGAACAGTACAACAAAGTGAATCAGGTGTTTGTAGTAATCTCCAACTCTGACGTGCCAACATGGCCAAATTAAAAATATGCAGGTCGCGAAAGCCCATGCCCCCATCCTGTTTTGAAAGTGTCATTTGCTCCCAACTGATCCAGTGACATTTATTCTTTTCATCTTGTTGATTCCACCAATATCGACAAATCATTGCGCTGATCTCCTCACACAAAGATTTAGTGAGGTCAAAACAGGACATAGCATAGGTAGGGATTGCTTGGTGAAAGTGCATGTGTTGCCCCATGCGTGGTTTTGGTAATTAATGACAATCCTTATGGACTAATGGTTGCATTGAGATATCTTTATAGATCTTGTCCATGAAAAAGATTGGAGTTCATGTGTTGGACTCTAGAAGATTACATGATGATCAATGCTCTATTCAAGGGTTTATATGAAGAATGGTCATCGAGAGTTGAGCTTATTGCAAGCATGACTTGGAAAAGAAGATTGAGTGAACATTTATGTTTATCTCCAAGCCATCACCTATATCAAGAGAAGAAGATAAAGTGCAAGTGCATTCATGAAGACGGAGCTTAGCAAGGCTCTCCCATAATGGTGTATGGGGGAGCATTTGGAGAAGTCTTCATCAAGCATGTGCTAGCAAGCACACAATCAAGAAAGGTGTTCCAACTTGAGGGAGTCAAGATCGTCTTCATCTAGCTCAAGTGGAATGCGCAAGGCAAAGGTATGATCTTGATAGGATTTCTATTTTACCGGTCTCATGGTGTTAGTGGGAGACCGGGTTATAGGATAGACGGCGTACTATCAAGAGGGGCTCTCAAGTGAGTAACTTGATCGCATCTTTGTGGAGAGCTCAAACCTTTGCATACTTGGCATATCATCTTTCTTGGTTCTTATTTGGCTTTTATCCTTGTGAGAATTTAGAGCTTGTGTTCATCTCCATACCAAGCTCTAGTTCACCGAAAACGGATTTCGTATTGAAAACTTGTTGTGTTTTCGGTTTTGAGGTTTTGCCGGTTCATCTTCTTTAGAGAGGTTTTACCTTTCTACATTTGGTCTTCTCCTCACATGATGGACTATGATGTTTCTCTGCATAATCTTGAAGGGCTCTTCGTTGCGATTCCAACGAGCCCAAGATCATCGAAATCGGAGTCCGGATGAAAAAGTTATGGATGTTACAATTTCGGGTTCTGCTAGGCCGGCCCACAGGCCGGCCAGGCCGGCTCCCAGGCCGGCTGCCTCGGGTGGCTGCCCGGCCTCCAGGCCGGCCCAGGCCGGCTCCCAGGCCGGCTGCCTCGGGTGGCTGCCCGGCCTCCAGGCCGGCCCCCAGGCCGGCCCCCAGCCCGGCCAGGCCGGCTCCCAGGCCGGCCTCACAGTTTTCTCCAACGGTCAGTTTTTTGAGGGGACCTATTTAAGGGGTTTCTTCCCCAACGGTTCCCTAAGCTCTTGAGCACGAAAAAGCCCACCATTGTTGACCTTCTTGAGCTTGGATTTCTCTCTATCCTCCATGATTCTTGCCTCAAATTAGAGGGAAAGAGAGAGGAGATCTAGATCCACCATTCCACCAATCATTCTCTCCTCTAAGTGAGGGGAAGCCTTTGGATCTAGATCTTGGAGGGATTTGGTGTTCTTCCTTTGTTCTTCCTCTCTTCTCCCCCCATAAGCATTAGTTGCTTGTGGTGGGATTTGAGAGTGAAGGATTTGAGCACTTGTGCTCTTGCCTTTTGCATTTGGTGCATCGGTGTGCTCTCCACGAGGATTCGTGGAAGTTGAAAGCTTGTGAACTTGTTACTCTTGGGTCTTCGGGCCCTAGACGCCTTTGTGGTGGTTGGACCCTTGTGTGGTCACTTGAAGCCGTTCGGGAGCCCCCAATCCCTTTGTGGGTTGTGCCTCGGATTGTTGTTGAGAGCCGTTCGGGAGCCCCCAACCCATTGTGGGTTGTGCCCCGGATTGTTGTTGAAAGGCTCCGGATTCCGCCTCGAAGGAATACCGATAGTGGAAGGTGAACCAAACCTTTGTGGTGCGGTTCATCGGAGAAGAGGGTGAAACCTTTGTGGTTGTTGAACCGTTGTGTCGGTTCACACCTCTCCAACGAGACGTACTCCCTTTCAAGGAGGAACTCGGGAATACATCCTCGTCTCCGCGTGCTTCGGTTATTTCTATACCCGAGCTTTTTACTTATGCACTTTACATTGTGATAGCCTTCGTGCTTGAAGTATTCTATATTGCTATCACCTTGTTGCTTGTCTTGCTTAGCATAAGTTGTTGGTGCACATAGGTGAGCCTAGTTTATTTAGGTTGTTGGCTTGTTAATTTAAACACCTAGTTTTATTCCGCAATTAGCAAGCCTAAACCGGAAAAGTTTTAATCGCCTATTCACCCCCCCCTCTAGGCGACATCATTGTCCTTTCAATTGGTATCAGAGCCTGGGCTCTCTTTTTGGGCTTTACCGCCTAGAGAGTAAAAGATGTCGTTTAGGGAATTAGTGCACGATCCCACTTTCATATTCGATGGCACAAATTATGATGTTTGGAAAATTCGCATGCTTAATCTTTTTAGGGCCATGGGTCCAAATTATATTAAGAGGATTGTAGATGTGGGTTTTTCTCCTCCAAAGGATTCCAAGAATTATCTTTAGAGGATGAGGAAAACTCTCATCTCGAGACTCTAGTTTCTAATGGTCTTATATGTGTTTTGAGCGATGTAGTTCTTGCTCAATCATGCCTTTTCGGAATGCTCATGAGCTTTGGACCAAGCTTCAAGATATATATGAAGTGTCCAAATTATTGAGGATGATTGTTCTCCCTCCACCTCCGGCCGTGATGAGTTCACAACTTCTTCCACTTCACCAACATGTGATTTGTCACAAGGTAATGATATGGTGAGTGGTGATAGAAATTGCTTTGTGATGGTGAATATTCTATTGACATACTTCATCTCTATCTCATTGCAATGTTCTATCTTTGGACTTAAACTCTTCTAGCACTCCAAATGTCATACATGCTAGAGTTGATAGTCCTTGCATATCATGTAATAGTTGTTTAACTAAATCTCATGATGATATGCTTCATTTCTTGTTGCCATGAAAATAATGCTTCCATATCCTCTAGTACTTGCATGACTAACAATGTAGAGGAATCCCAACATTTGTTGGAACAAGACATGGACTCAATGGCTTCAAGTATTCTTCATCTTCTTCATACTCATTTTGCCTTATGGCTAAGGATTCCGAGGTATCTCCCACCTCAAATCCAAATTGTGATGATGTGGATGAGGATTCTCATGAAGAATTTGATTTTGAATCCTTAACCAAGATGGGTGAGATGGTACTTGTGCTCTCCCCAAAGGTAGTAAAGCTATCCCTCCTCTATGTGAAATCATTGCTTATGTTATTAAGAGTAGGGAATCATTGAGGATTTGGAAAGTCAATTTGATGAGAAATGTCAAATTGAGAGAGATGACTCTATCACTATAGCTTCCTTGAAAGCTTCTCTTGAAGAAGAAGAGCTTAGGTTTCTCTTGAGGAGAAACTTGAATCTCTTGATGAGTCTAATGATCTTATTATTGCTAAAATCATTAAGGAAAGAGATCATGCTATTGCTAAATATAAAGTGCTTAAAAAGGAAAAAGTTGAATTTGGTGTTGGCAATGCTAGACTAAGTGAGGACATAGAGAGACTTGACAAAGCTCACAAGGCTTTAGAAAGTGAACACTCTCTCCTTATCAAGTCTCATGATCAACTCCAAACTCAACTATCTAAAATGATGAGCTTGCCAAGTTGTCTTCTTCCATTTCTAATGTTAATGATGCTTGTGCTACTAACTCCACTTCTTGTGAAGCATCTATTTTGAAGGAGAATGTTGAGCTAAGGGCTCAACTTGAGTTGCTACTAGCAAGTATGGAAATTGGAAGAAAGTCATGAAAAGCTTTCTAGCTCTAATGATGATCTTCTAGCATCCCATGCTAGGCTAAAGTTAGCTCATGAGGCTATTCTACAAAGGTAACATCTTGTGAGCCTCATGTGGACAATGGCACAACTTCTACTAAAATGCTTTATTGCCATGTGCTAGTCCTAGTGATTCATCCACTCACATTGCTAATCTTGTGATGAATTACTTTCATTGCCTTGTTGCTCTAACAATGAAGCTCTACTTCCTCTAGTGTTTTTGTTGATACTAACCATGTAGAGGAATTAAATGAGCTCAAGGCCCAAGTCACTTCTTTGAAGAAAGACTTGGAAAAGCGTCATGTTGGGGATTCTACACTTGACAATATGTTGAGTGTTCAAAGACGCCCCAATGACAAGAGTGGACTTGGATTCAACTCCAATAACAAGAACAAGTCCAAGTCTAACAAGAAGAAAAGGGCCAAGAACAAGTTAAAGATTCGGCCAAGATTGTTTGCTTCAAGTGCAAAGTTGAAGGGCACCATGTTAGATCTTGCCCTTTGAAGAAGAAGGCTCTTAGTGAGAAGCAACAAGGGAAGAAGCCTCAAGTTCAAACTCAAGTTCCTCAAGTTGAAGAACGGCCTCTTCCCAAGAAGAATCAAGCTACCCTCCTCAAGTCAAGACTCCAACTAAGAAGAGAGGAGGAAGTAGATGTTGCTACCTATGCCGTGAGAAGGGTCACCTTGCTTCTTCATGCACAAATGGTACCTTATCCAACCCCATTATTATTATGATGATTATTCTCTTCGGAAGGATAAGGTTGGCAATGTGTTTGCCAAATATGTTGGTACTCAAAGTGGTGTCAAGAAAAGAACCATTTGGGTTGCCAAACCTATTGTGACTAACCTCTTAGGACCCAACTTGGTTGGGGACCAACAAGCTAAAACTTGATCAATAGGTGTTGTTGGAGGGCATTGGAGACTTGGCTACATCATGAAGAATTAAGGGATCTTCATCAATTATATTCTCTCAAGTCAAGTCATTTGGATTATATTGTTCTATCTCATATCCAATGTTCCTCCTTGCGGTAACTTTTATTTAAATCATATATACATTGAAAGTTGCTTGCACCCTTGCATGTGTTAGGTTTTGTACCTTGCTAGTGTTTGTATGTGTTGTGCTCTCTACTTACTTATCTTGAGTAATCAAGTATGTGTATGTTGGTTTGCACACCATTTACTTGTGTTGAGCCTTATTGCTTTTATTTGATATTTATCTTGTTGGCTCTCTTTTGAGAGATTAATGGACTATCCATTTTGGGGAGTGATATGCTTCGTGCACTTCACAATCCTAAAATGTGTGTACATGAGGAATACCACTTAGTGTTGATATATAATATTATCTATTCTCTATGTGGTATGTCATGCTCATGAGAAATTCAAATTCTATAATGTCCATTAATTTCTCGAGTTGGTTTTGTTTGCCTCTTGTTTTAAAATAATGGATTATCACATTATGGGGGAGTAATAAGCTATGTGCATATTACAAGCCTAGAAAATGTGAACATGTGAGGTATTGCCACCTAGAATTGATATTCTATTATCTTTTCCTATGTGGCATGTTGCTCAAACAAGTTCCATATTTGCTTAAATTTTTGTCTCTCGTTGGATCTTGTTTGTGATGGAATTCTTGATATGGCTTTCCCTAAATATGTTCTCATATATCTTTTGGGAAACCAATTGCTTCAAGCTACTCTTGGAGTTGCTTTGCATGATCGCGTGAATATTTGAAGCTATCAAGAATATCTATCTATCTAAGCATGGCTTTTAATTCCTATCCTTTGCCATATGCTTATGTTTTGTGAATATGATCTTGAATATATCTTTGCAATCCACCACCGAGAAATATCTCCATACATTACTTGTCTTGACAAGTGATAATCATATTTGTGGTAAATATATTGATCATATTCACTTTGGCTCTTGCTTTGAATTGCCTTATTTTATTGCCAAGGATTTGTTTTGATCTAACTCTCATTTGTCTTCCTTGTATCTTTTGGATCCTTTGTTGCTCTACTTGAAATTTGTTTTGTGCTTTCTTGTGTTGGGAAAAGCAATGATCCAATTCTTGTGCATTTACATTCAAAAGTCATACTTCTTGATAATGCACTATTCTTGGGAAGCTATCCTACATTGAGTAGAACACATTCTTTAAATTGGTATTGCATTTTATTGCTTTCTTGAACATGACTAGTGTTTGAATAATATGTATGGAGAGTGATGATCCCATTTGTGTGCATTTTGTATTCAAATGCAAGATCATAAATAATGCACACATCTTGGGGGAGCAATCCTATAGCTTTTTGAACATTAGTTGTCTTCATTTGGTATTTGATCCCGATGACGTGTCTCTTTGGAAGACAAACATTTTTCGTCTTGGTACTTGTGCCATCATGAAAAGTGTAGAGGGTTTGGTTTATTCCTTGATGATATTTTCATCAATTGGTATCTTATTTCATTTGGTATCTTTTCAAAGTGGTATCTTCAATCATGTGTTGATTTGGGTCTTTGATATAATTTGGGCAATTGTTTTCTTGTCACACTTGTGTGTGCTTTGTTGGTTTACTTGGTGTTTTGTCCAAATTGTATCTCGTTTGGTTCTTGAAAGTCTTGTGCATGCATATTTACTAATGTATATCTTATGGCATGCTTACTTTCGTTGATCCAATATATAGGATAAACTCCATCAAATCCTAAATGGCTAAGATGTGCATGAAATTCAATTTCATATCAATATGCACATATTTATGTGGAGTTTGTCCTATGTATTGTAGTTGCTCTAACTACTTTGGACCCAATGAGTTTGGGTACCATTTTGTACTTGAATTTGTTTTAGGTACATCTTGAGATGCATTGGAAGCTTGTCTCATTTACAAGGAAGGTGTTATCACCATGTGCTTATTGGAGCCAAGCTCGGATGATCGTGAACTCTTATCTTCTACATCACCAATGCTATCTCGGTAACAAGTATCTACCTCATGCATACTTTTCTAGCTTCAACCTTGTGTAGGTTGTTTCTGGCATGAATCTCTTTGTTGCAATTCATTTGGTTCTTGCAAAACAACTTTGTTGCAAATGTGGGCAAGCCGGGATGATTACATATCAAGGGGAATATATATAATCATTTTCATGATTCATCAATCCCATATATGTTAATCTAGCACTTTCTCTCTATGTCTCACATTGCAATATTGATGTTTTCAAAATCATTTGCCTTTTGTGATACTTGTTATCTTTCTCGGAGCATCCCTTTTATCACTTATCCCTTGTGGATATTTTTGATGCTATGATGAGTGTGTTGGAAGTTCATCTATATCCCTTTAAGATAAAATTGAGCTTTGTGCTATGCTTTTAAGCAATGATCTTATTGGTATATATATGACTTCCCTTGGATATCATGTTCTTCACCGTGTATCTATTTTGTGTGTGCATGTTTATTTGTGGACTTATATCTTCGTGATTGGTGTCTACTTAGAAACTTATACACATGAAATAGTTACATCTTTAATTGGTATTCCAATTCTTTAGTAACCACTTTATTACTTTTGTTTCTTTGGTGGTTTCTAAAAGGCACAAGCTTTTTTCATTTGGTATATTTTTGCATCTTAATAAGCTTGTGGACCTATTTGCTTCTCTTGTGTTTGTGTTCAAAATTATCTAAGAGGGAGTGAGGATTCCATGTTGTGCACAAAATATTAAAATGCAAATCCTACATTGTGCACGTACCTTGGGGAGTTCCCTCTTGATTTTGAGAACACTTTTTCGGATCCTTTGATTGGTTACTTCTTTTGTCGAAGTATCTTTCAATTTGATTTTCTTTTGCAATCTTTGGATCCTCAATATAGTTTGATCTCCTTCCCAACTATTCGTCATTGGATATGTGCATTTGATTTCACTCATATTATGAGAAATGCACACATTATGGGGGAGCTCTTACTATATTGGCCTTCTAAATTTTTCTTCCCATTTCGGCAATCGATGCCAATGGGGGAGAAGTTTAGAGGGTTTAAGGGAATTTGGTGTTATGCTTTAGTTTCGTTCTTAAGCATTTGCCTTTCATGCTCTTGCATTCTTGCTCTTTGTGTTGCATGGTTGCTTAATTCATTATATAAACCCTCGTAAAAGGGATTGTCATCAATTACCAAAATGGGGGAGATTGAAAGTGCATGTGTTGCCCCATGCGTGGTTTTGGTAATTAATGACAATCCTTATGGACTAATGGTTGCATTGAGATATCTTTATAGATCTTGTCCATGAAAAAGATTGGAGTTCATGTGTTGGACTCTAGAAGATTACATGATGATCAATGCTCTATTCAAGGGTTTATATGAAGAATGGTCATCGAGAGTTGAGCTTATTGCAAGCATGACTTGGAAAAGAAGATTGAGTGAACATTTATGTTTATCTCCAAGCCATCACCTATATCAAGAGAAGAAGATAAAGTGCAAGTGGATTCATGAAGACGGAGCTTAGCAAGGCTCTCCCATAATGGTGTATGGGGGAGCATTTGGAGAAGTCTTCATCAAGCATGTGCTAGCAAGCACACAATCAAGAAAGGTGTTCCAACTTGAGGGAGTCAAGATCGTCTTCATCTAGCTCAAGTGGAATGCGCAAGGCAAAGGTATGATCTTGATAGGATTTCTATTTTACCGGTCTCATGGTGTTAGTGGGAGACCGGGTTATAGGATAGACGGCGTACTATCAAGAGGGGCTCTCAAGTGAGTAACTTGATCGCATCTTTGTGGAGAGCTCAAACCTTTGCATACTTGGCATATCATCTTTCTTGGTTCTTATTTGGCTTTTATCCTTGTGAGAATTTAGAGCTTGTGTTCATCTCCATACCAAGCTCTAGTTCACCGAAAACGGATTTCGTATTGAAAACTTGTTGTGTTTTCGGTTTTGAGGTTTTGCCGGTTCATCTTCTTTAGAGAGGTTTTACCTTTCTACATTTGGTCTTCTCCTCACATGATGGACTATGATGTTTCTCTGCATAATCTTGAAGGCTCTTCGTTGCGATTCCAACGAGCCCAAGATCATCGAAATCGGAGTCCGGATGAAAAAGTTATGGATGTTACAATTTCGGGTTCTGCTAGGCCGGCCCACAGGCCGGCCAGGCCGGCTCCCAGGCCGGCTGCCTCGGGTGGCTGCCCGGCCTCCAGGCCGGCCCAGGCCGGCTCCCAGGCCGGCTGCCTCGGGTGGCTGCCCGGCCTCCAGGCCGGCCCCCAGGCCGGCCCCCAGCCCGGCCAGGCCGGCTCCCAGGCCGGCCTCACAGTTTTCTCCAACGGTCAGTTTTTTGAGGGGACCTATTTAAGGGGTTTCTTCCCCAACGGTTCCCTAAGCTCTTGAGCACGAAAAAGCCCACCATTGTTGACCTTCTTGAGCTTGGATTTCTCTCTATCCCTCCATGATTCTTGCCTCAAATTAGAGGGAAAGAGAGAGGAGATCTAGATCCACCATTCCACCAATCATTCTCTCCTCTAAGTGAGGGGAAGCCTTTGGATCTAGATCTTGGAGGGATTTGGTGTTCTTCCTTTGTTCTTCCTCTCTTCTCCCCCCATAAGCATTAGTTGCTTGTGGTGGGATTTGAGAGTGAAGGATTTGAGCACTTGTGCTCTTGCCTTTTGCATTTGGTGCATCGGTGTGCTCTCCACGAGGATTCGTGGAAGTTGAAAGCTTGTGAACTTGTTACTCTTGGGTCTTCGGGCCCTAGACGCCTTTGTGGTGGTTGGACCCTTGTGTGGTCACTTGAAGCCGTTCGGGAGCCCCCAATCCCTTTGTGGGTTGTGCCTCGGATTGTTGTTGAGAGCCATTCGGGAGCCCCCAACCCATTGTGGGTTGTGCCCCGGATTGTTGTTGAAAGGCTCCGGATTCCGCCTCGAAGGAATACCGATAGTTGAGGTGAACCAAACCTTTGTGGTGCGGTTCATCGGAGAAGAGGGTGAAACCTTTGTGGTTGTTGAACCGTTGTGTCGGTTCACACCTCTCCAACGAGACGTACTCCCTTTCAAGGAGGAACTCGGGAATACATCCTCGTCTCCGCGTGCTTCGGTTATTTCTATACCCGAGCTTTTTACTTATGCACTTTACATTGTGATAGCCTTCGTGCTTGAAGTATTCTATATTGCTATCACCTTGTTGCTTGCCTTGCTTAGCATAAGTTGTTGGTGCACATAGGTGAGCCTAGTTTAATTTAGGTTGTTGGCTTGTTAATTTAAACACATAGTTTTATTCCGCAATTAGCAAGCCTAAACCGGAAAAGTTTTAATCGCCTATTCACCCCCCCTCTAGGCGACATCATTGTCCTTTCACTTGGGCCACAGCTTTGATCATAATCTCCTTACCCGCCTTGGACAATAATCGTTCCTTCCATCCTTGAATACGTTGCCAAATCCTCTCTTTCAAGTATTCGAACTCTTTTGCCTTGGACGCATCCAGATGGACAGGAAGCCCCAAGTACCTTTCATTGCGTGACTCCCTTGGTATACCCAAAGTGTGAAGGACTGCTTGTTTCACTCCTGCAGCAGTGCCCTTACTAAAGAAAGCCGAAGATTTATCCTTATTGATAATTTGGCCTGACTGACATCCATAAAGTTCAAGAATCTGATTCAGCTTGTTCGCATTGGCAACATTTGCTTTCATAACAATCAGAGAGTCATCTGCGAAGAAAAGATGGTTTATTGATGGAGCATCAGCGCACAACTTGATTCCTTGCAAAGATCCCTCTTCCTCTGCCTTCTGAAGTAAAGTTGAGAAACCCTCTGCACACAAAATAAAGAGATAGGGGGATAGTGGATCCCCCTGCCGCAACCCTCTCTCCGGAGCAAAAGGATCAGTGAGGTTCCTATTGACTTTGACACGATAAGTGACAGACCTCACACAATCCATCACCACTTTAACCCAGTTTTCTGCAAAACCTAATTTCAACATCATTCTCTCTAGAAAACTCCACTCGACCCTGTCATATGCTTTGCTCATGTCCAACTTCACCGCCACCATCCCATCTCTTCCTCCCTTTTTCTTATGCATCATATGTGTAATCTCATAGGCAAGAAGAACATTGTCAGTAATCAAACGACCCGGGACAAACGCAGACTGAGTAGGCGATATGATGTGTGGTAGGATAGTCTTCATTCGGTTTGCCAAGACTTTCGAAATGAGTTTATACAAGACATTGCACAGGGAAATGGGCCTAAACTCTGTCACACGCTCCGGGTTTTTTACCTTAGGTATGAGGACAATAGTGGTCTCGTTCCAGCCCATCGGCATTGGGCCTCCATTGAGTACCCCCAGCACTTCTCCTTTGACTTTTGGTCCAATCATTTGCCAGAACTTTTTATAAAAAATGGCTGGCATTCCATCAGGTCTCGGCGCTTTGAGATCGCCTATAGAATCCAAAGCCTCCTTTACCTCACTTTCAACATACTCCCGAGTCAACGACTCGTTCATATCTTCTGTTACCGCTGGAGTGACATGCTGAAGTAATTCATCATTTTGGGGATCTGCAGAAGACTTGAATAAGCTTTTGTAGTGATTAGCAATATAAGATCCTATCTCCTCCTCCCTCTCGATAATACCACCTCCTTCTCTTTTCAGCTTTTTTATCACATTCATTCTCTTTCTCTCTGAGGCAAACGCATGAAAATAACCAGTGTTCCGATCACCATATTTAAGCCAGTTGGCATGGGCACGCTGCTTCCAATAAACATTGTGTTGATCCTCAAGCCGACTCAGTTTGTATTTCAGCACATGTTCCCGTGTAACATTTGTTTGGTTAATCGCTCCTCTTCTACATTTTTCCAAATCCTTCTTTGCTCTTTTAATTCTGGTTTTCAACTCGCCAAGAACTTGTTTGTCCCACACCCATAATTGACTGCCCACATGCTTCACCGCTTCTCCCACCAAGCCCGAACCATTATCAAAAGCTGAATTCCATGCCTCCTCTACAACCTTCACACAATCATCCTCCTGCAACCAGGTAGCCTCAAACCGAAACTTCGGTGCACCTCTCAACTCACCCACCAACACGGATTGCTCATTTAGCTCGGCCAAGATCGGCCTGTGATCTGAGTGGTGGGGGTCCCCATTTAATATTTTGTACAAAGGGAATAGACACCGCCAGGCAACATTTGCCACAGCGCGATCAAGTCTCTCCCTCACGTACCCATCTGCTCGATGCCAATTATTCCTCCAGGTAAAAGCATCCCCAACAAAGCCAAGATCATCCAGGCCGGTATCTTCTAGAGCCCTTCGAAAAGAGTCCATGCAGCTTTGAGCCCGAGGCGCCCCCCCCCCCCCCCTCCTTCTCATGAGCAAACAAAATCTCATTGAAATCTCCCATGCACAGCCACGGGAGATCAGCCTGACTATGCAAAGTTCTCAACAATCTCCAGGTGTTTTCCTTCTCCCTGTTTTGGATTCGCCATAGATTCCTGTGAGCCTCCATTTCCTTCCATTTTCTTCTAGCACGTTAACATCAATGTGATATCTCCCCTTCCACCTGAGGACTCGTATGTTGCTCAACCACAGCCATCAGGAGGTCATTCTCCTCACATGTCTTCCTTCTGGCCTTCGAGAAATGCGTGTGGCGTGAGCCGATCATCTTTTTCAAGCAAGCAAGCATGATGATTCGCTCTCTCGTTTCCGCCCAATGCAGTCCAGAACCCACTACGGCATGGACGGCTCCACTGCCTGTGTTGGCCAGTTTTTCTCTCTTTATTGTTTGACATTTACATCACCCTTTGATAGATCGTGCCGTGACCTGATCTGCCTGTCGGCGTTGCCGGCCAGTTGCTTCAACCGGCGAAGCGTCAAACAGCCATGAACAGCAGACTACGAGTTCTGGTACGTTCAGCAACAGTTTCTACGGGGAAAACGTGAGATCGAGGGCGCCATTGCTAACTCCGTCGGGTAAGCTCTCAGTTCAGATCGACGCAGCGTGTCTTGATTCGCCCTCGAGGCTCCTGCTCTGGGCCGCTTTCAGCTTTCCACGCGACGATGGAAGCACAAGCGATACTTCACCATCAAACTGGGAATGCAGCCAGAGGAGGGCATGCGACATTTGTTTTCGGTTGTGGATGCATGTCGCGGTCAGGTGGTGGGTGGATAGGATTTAGGTCAGATTGCTATGTCGCAACTGATATTGATAAACAAAATCAGTTAACATTGGACAAAACAAAGGTGATTACCAGTAGCAGGGATTGAGTAGGGAAATAATTGCGCTTTGGAGGAAAGATCTATGGACGACTCCTGCATTAGGCGTACACTACACAGTATATATCTACGATATCTATCACTTTCATGCCGACTATATCTTCATTTAATATTTGAAAATCGAGACCTTTAGGTGTGTCTGCGTGACTAGAGAAAAAACGAAGAATATTTTTATCCGACATGGATGGCCACGTGATTTTCGGATTGGCCCCAGTATTATAGGCGGTATGCAGTTCATGGCTAGTTACTCACTTGTGTATGTTTTATTTTATTTTTGTGAGACTGTGCGGTTGCGGCTATGTGCATCCTACTTATGGAGAGACCGGTTGTAATGCTTAAACTTATTAAATAATGAAATGCACTTTATCGAAATGTTTTGTAAATTACACATGCAACATGGCCACGTCAGCATGCTCCTTCCGCTATCTTATAGTATACTCTTGGCCATGGCATGCAGCTTGACACTCCACCTCAACTGGTGTTCACCAGTCGCTTTTCTTCTTACTTTGTCCCCACAATCATGCAAGTGGCTCCTATATCGGGTTCGGCAATAGGCCTGAATCCTCTTGGCTGTGACGTCGAATTTCTGAAGCGATCGGTCTGATGCATAAGTGTTGGATGGAGGTTTGTGGCACAGGAACTGGGTTGAAAGCCTTGTCTTCAACCGGTGGCCGAAGTCAGTGATAGCGAGTCCTTGTGTGTCGTCTCCTTCTTGAAGACATCACCGAGGTGAAACTCCCACCTCCCTCTGATACCTCGGGAGAAAACTCTAAACCCATGAATCGGATGATGGCGGCGTACGCTTGTGTCGTGCACCGCCCCTTAAGGGCATAATTCTTAGAGGCTGCATCGGCTCGAGAGAATATTGGATGGTTATATGGTGGAGCGGTGTTGTATCTATCGTATCGATGAGGGTGAGTTTTGGCGGCGTGGCGCAGCGTGGTTTCCGCGGCGGACGCGTGTCGCATGGTGGTGGCACCGTCTGGCGTCGATGACAGGCCTGGCAAGGGTATTCGTTTTGATTGACACTCTGGAGATAGGTTGATGGAAGGTGGCGAAGGCAACTTCTTGAGCGTGTGCATGAGACGATATCTCTACATTTAGCTGGTGAAGATTTATCAGATGAACTAGCGATGGCAGTGGTCCAGGGTCCAGACGTAAGGCCCGCTTGATTTCTCTATCGTTGTGCTATTGGGTAGTGCTTTGTCAACTTATTTGACGGTTCGATATGTATGATTGTGGTAAAACTTTCTATCTGTATTTGTTGAATAAATAAAATAAAATAAAATAAAACTATATGCATCTCTTTGAGGTCGGGTAGCTCCCCTGTTTGAAAAAAAAGGTCTCACAACAAAAAGCACACATACAGTATTGTATCCACACATCCTAAGAAAAGCATTATATCCACACAAAATGCGCTAGAAAGTTCTCATATATGAACAAAATATATCCTCTCATGCATCGTGCATTTACTCATGATGATCCATTGTTCCGATATGTTACTTTCAGTGTATGCCAAGAGCCTGCAATCTCCTGACCAAGGACAGAGCAGTCGCATTCTTGGTCTCCCACTCCTCCCTGCTCTCGGTTCTCCGCTCGAACTTGCTCAGCACCTCGTCGTTGCCGTCCAGAATGCTCACGATCTTCCTCATGCTCGGCCGCGCCGCCGGGTCCGACCGCGTGCACGCGATGCTGAGTTTCGCCAACCGCACGAGCTCCTGCCGATCGAAGCTGTCGTCCAGCCGCCTGTCCGCGAGGGCCTCCACGACGTCGCGGTCCTCCTCTTGGCAGAGCTGCACCTTCCTGACAAGGAGCACCTCCGGTGACCTCGCGTCCACCGCCATGGCACCTGTGACGACCTCGAGAACCACCACCCCGAAGCTGTACACGTCGGCCATGGTGGTGGCCTCGCCGGTCTCCATGTACTCCGGCGACATGTACCCGAAGATGCCCCGCGCCGACCCTGAGCCGGTGGGCACAACCACGTGGTGACTGTGCTCGTTCCTCGACAGGAACTCGGCAAGCGCGAAGCTGCCGAGGCGTGGGCTTCGGTCGGGGTCCAGGAACACCGCCGACGACGTGATGTTGCGGTGGATGACCTGCTCGTCCCACTCCTCGTGCAGGTACAGCACGGCAGACGCGAGCGCCCTGACGATGCCGTACCGGTGGCGCCACGAGAGGACGCCGTCAGAATGGCTGTGCCGGCGGGCGAGGAGGTGGTGGCTCAGGAGGTTCCCCGGGGAGTGGTCGTAGACGACGAGCATCTCGCCGTGGTCCGTGCACCAGCCGCGCAGCTGCACAAGGTTCCGGTGCCGGAGCTTGGCCAAGTTGCAGAGCTCGTTTGCGAACCGGACACGCAGCGCCGGGCACGTCTTCATGCCGAGCCGCTTCACGAGGACATGGACACGTCCACCGTGACCGGTCTCCAGGAATCCCTCGTACCCTGTCCCGAAGTCCAGCTCCGCCACCACCTGTGACTCGGAGAAATCGTTCGTGATCGCCACGATTTCCTTGTACGATATCTCGCGCGGAGTATCCACATTCGGGACGGCCATGACTGGCCGCGGCGAGGATCGCTGGCTGGTGCCGCTCTTCTCAGTACCCGAGCTGCCGCCGGATGGCGTCTTTATTCCGTCTTCTGCGGTGAGGTAAATGGTTGTTCCGGCCGCTGTGGCGTACATGGGGTTCGTCGACGTGGAGGCGGAGGTGACTGTGCTGTTCGTGCCGGCGATGGTTGTGGACGTACCGGAGTCAGACGAGGATGAAGTGAGAGAGATGTACTTTGGGACAGGTAAGAAGGACGGAAGCGGCGGGAGGTCGCCAGAGGAGCTGCCGGAGATGTTCTCTACCACCCACTTCATGGTAGGACGAGCTCTCGGGTCATGCATCGAGCAGAGGAGGCCGAGGTGGATGAGCCGGACCATGTCAAACATGCCTCCTTCCGGCAGCTTACGGTCGCCGGCGTTGAGCAGCTTCCCCTCATCGGACAGCCGCCGCACCCAGTCCAGCATGAAGATTTGGTCGTCGGGGTACGCCAGATCGACCGCCGGCGTCCAGTGGCCACCTCCAGGAGCACGATCCCGAAGCTGAACACGTCTGACTTGGCCGTTGCCGCGCCCCTGCGCTGGAAGCTCTCCGGCGGGAGGTACCCAATGGTGCCACCGATCCTGCTCGTGTCGATCAGCCGAAACTGGTAGTTTGTCGACGAGGAGAAGGACGACGTGGAGCGCACGGAAGGCACGGACGGCAGCAGCTCGAGCTTTTTCGTGGGCGGGGCGTCCTCGACGGCGGCGTGCTCGAGCCAGCGCGCGAGGCCGAAGTCCCCGAGCCGGGCGTTGAACTCGGAGTCGAGCATGACGTTGCTGGTCTTGACGTCCCGGTGGATGATCTGCGTGTCGAGCTGCTCGTGCAGGTAGAGCAGCGCGGCGGCGAGGCCGGCCACGATGCGGCGGCGGCGGTCCCAGCCGAGCGCGGGCGCCTTTGCGGGCGAGAAGAGGAGGCGGTCGAGGCTGCGGTTGGGCATGTAGTCGTAGACGAGCAGGAGCTCCTCCTCGTCCCGCACGCACCAGCCGCGGAGCCGCACGAGGTTGCGGTGCCGCAGGCGGGCCACGGCCGCCAGCTCCGCCAGGAAGGACTTCTCGAAGCGGTCGACGCCGACGCTGGCGACGCACTTGACGGCCACCGTGGTGCCGTCGCTCGGCAGCACGGCGCGGTACACGCGCCCGAAGCCGCCGCTGCCGAGGACCTCGTCGTCACTGAAGCCGCTGGTGCCGATGTAGAGCTCCGAGTAGCTGAACACCCTGGGCCCCGACGAGCCCTTGATCTTCCTCGCGCCGACCTCGTACACGCCGGCCATGTCCTCGAATCCCATGGAGCGCGAGTCGTCGTCGTGGCAGCCGCCGCAGCGGAGGCAGGACAGCGCGCGGCCGACCTTGCCGCGGACGTACGAACCCAGCTTCTGGCGGGGTCGGCGCCGTTGGGCGTCATGATCAGCCACGAGGAGCTCGTCCGCGTCCATGGGCAGCACGAAGCATAGACGGCGAAGCGACATGGTGGCGCGCGCGCGAGCTGCCGGTGCTAGCCGGTTGGCGTGAAGGTGGAAGATGTTACTTACGTGTCGGAGATATTAGCTGATGGATCGGCCGGCATAATCAATGGTGCCCGCGCGCGTGGGGGCGTTTAAAGCTGGGATGGAGCGGTCATGGAGGTCTTGATCAATGGGGAGTGCGGGCGTGGGCGTGGAGCGGTGTGGGGGCAGGTACGATAGGATAGGAAGATGACAAGAGGAGTTGGATAGTGTGGTGTGTGAAGGCGAAGCAGTTTGGCTAGCTAGCCAAGCTAAAGAATGGTGGCATGCAGCTAGCAAGCTATAGCGCGCTCATGGTGGGTGGCTCACTCGGTTGACTTGGATGGCAGATGGAGGTTTGGCGCACTCGATGAAAGCGAAGGGTGCTCGTCATTCGGGTGAAATTTGTCCAGATCAAAGGATTGTTTTCCCCGAATTTGCACATGGTTTCGGTGGATGCCGTCCCGTGATGTCACGGGCCCCGGGTGGGAGATAACACACGTCTCCTACGTTATTATGAAGCCTGTTTTCTGGCTATTTATTTGTTTTTCACGTTGGGTAGTACTCTCTCCGTTCCAAATTACTTATATAAAATGTTTTGGCCACTTTAATATGTACTAAATACGGGTTGAAATGAGTAAACGACATACTATTAAAATTGTCTAGATACGTACATATTTAGAGACGGAGGGAGTATTATTTAGGAAACTAACATGTCTCTTTTTTATTTGCCGTCTGGCCGTTTTGCACCTTCTTCCCCGTTTCTTTCCATTTCACTGTGTCACGTCTTACTTTTCTTCCACCAGAATATGGACTCCCCACCATCGATGGGTTAGGGCTCGAGGTGGAGGAGGTACACCATCACAGGAGATAACGTGATCAGGACAAAGGCGATGGCCATCGAGACGATGGACGTACCCTCTGGGACACTTCGATGCTTCCCGGAGCGATGGAAAACCCCCTCCCACTTATTCCTCATTGGGAATGTCCATTGTAATGAGGGCAATGACAATGTCAAAGGTGTGTTATCCGGTGACCAAGTGTGGGTCGACATATTGGTGCAGTATTAAGGCCTTATGCAGTATCCAGTGAAGACCTCCAACCGCAACATTGGGTCATTGGAGGCATATCGTCGTGGCTAAGGAAGAATAGGTGGTAGGTGTGTTTCCTGTCATGCAACTTCATGGGAAAAGGTCCCAAGACAAAGGCAAGTTTTAGGTTACCCTCCCTCGCCTCCTCTTATTGAAAGCAAAAAACTTGTTTACCCACCGCGTACCAGAAAACTTTTTAGGATGCAAGATTTTTCGAAAGATTTGTCAACCTTGATTCCAAGCGTTTGCTATATACTGTATGTTGAAATGCATTTATTCCTTTTGAAGTTTAACCTTGATTCCGGCGTCCGCACTCCGCAGGCCGATCGACTCGATCCACCTTTGGTGGATTGTCGTTGGCTTAATTAACGCTTTCGTTCGAGGACCAAACGTACGTCCGCACTGACGCACGCACAGTCCAGAACACAAGAAGAAGCAATACGCCCAAGGACCAGATTTAACGTACGTACGTGCGCGCTGACGACGCACACCAGAAATTACATGTCGTCCCATTTTTTGGGTTGCTGAAATGTTCCACGCGGTTCCTCGTGGATCGGTGGCAGATCGTCGTAGTGTGAAAATCGACGGTGTAGAACCTCGATGGCCCACCATGGACGGCACCACCGACTCTCGAGTCTCCATCGATGCTGCTGGCTTCTGCCGCCTTTCTTTTCTTTAGCCCTTCATGTTCATGTGTTTTTTTTTTTTTTTTGCGGGGTTCATGTTCATGTGTTTGACCAAGTATGCTCAAGCAAGTAGAGTTGGCTGTACGAGGATGAGTAGCGAGCGGATTAAGGCTTGTGTCGACAAGTAGGATCGTCACACACCGTTTTTTTTTTAAGGTCCATTTTTTTTTAAAAAAAGGTCCGAAGATCCCAGCATCCCTATGGGCTTTAAATTAGGCGGAGCATCCCTACGGGCTCTTGTTATTAGGCTGAGGAACCCGCTTCGTGTGTGTAAATTATACGGAGCTGGTGGGGTCCATTTTTCGGCCCGGCCCGAATCCGGTGAAACAAGCGGCCTAAGGCGTTATATTGGGCCCAGTATCCTATTCGCTTAATTTTTTTGAGGTATAAGGTGGTCGTATCCACCGTCCGAATAAATAGAAAGAGGTGATCCAGTTTATAAGGAAAACCGGGTCCAAAAATCATACAAACTGTACAAAAGAATGACACAGACGAGGCGACCCGCCGCCCACACGACCCAAGTCGAACAAACGGCACAAAACACACCACCAGCTCCAGGGCCGCCGCCCGGCGTAACAACCAGATCAACCTTCGCATTGCCCGAAAGTGATCCAGTCATGGTCGACGAACCTCTGCCCACGCAGTTTTCATCCAGGTTGCCACCAAAACCACCATGTACCGGGGCCGCCGCCCGGAGTAGTAGCAACCAGATCGATCTTCGCATTGCCGAAGATGATCCAGTCAGGTCGACGAACCCTCTGCCCGCGCAGTCTTCATCCAGGTCACCACCCAGACCCCGCTAGGCAACGGCTCTGCCTCATAGAACCGTCGTAGCGTGGGAGATCGAGACCGCCGCCTCGACGCTCCCTGACAACAGAGCCGCCCTCCCGAGCGCCACGAGCCCAACACACCGTGAGGGCTAAGAACCTCCAAGGCGGCGCCTCCAACAAGGAAACGACGCGTCCGTCGTCGCCGCCCGCTCCCGATGGAGCCTAGGATTTCACCTGGAAATCTTAGCACCACCCACGCCGGGCGGAAACGAGGACTCCACAACGACGCCCCCAAGAGGGAAAACGATGCCCAAAAGCGCCGCCGTCGCCGGCTCCGACCAAGTCGGAGCAAGGCTTTCGCCCGGAGGTCGTCCCGACCACAAAGTGAGGGAGCGACGCAACTCGCAGTGCTGCCCTGCCGTCAACCACCAAGCTAGACCACCGGCCATGGCGGCTGCGGCGCCCATGGCCGCAACAACCATGCCGAACCGCAGCAGCCCTCGATCCGGGGCCGCCGCCCCGGCGTGCGCCGCCCGGGCGCCGGAGCACATCGACAGGAGAGGCCCTCCTGCGACCGCTCCAGAACCTCCGCCTCTGCCACTGCGCACCTCTGACCTTCAGCAAGCAGGCAGAGCCCACAACCGCGGCCCCCATGACCTCCAGTAGCCATCCACACGCCTTCACCTCCAGGTACCGCGCCGCCCCAGATCTGGCGCCAAGCTGCCGAAGTCGCCGCCCACCACCCGCATCGGCCGTGGCCCGCGCGGCCCAAGCCGGGCCCAGATCGAGCCCGCTCGGCCGCGCCAACCGCCGCGCGCGGGCCTCCTCCGCCGTGCCCAGGGCACCGCGCCACTGCACCAGCGCACGACACAACACCACGAGCCGCACGCCGTCCCCGGGGCCACCGCCCCGGCGTCCTCGCTCCTCGCCGGCAAGAGCCGGCCCACCCGGCCACGCGAGCTCCCTCCCCACTGATACGTCTCAAACGTATCTATTTTTTGATGTTCCATGCTTGTTTTATACCAATTGCTACATGTTTTGCATCTACTTTATATCACTTTTATACATTTTTTGGGACTAACCTATTAACAAGATGCCGAAGTGCCAGTTCTTTTCTGCTGTTTTTGTATTCCAGAAAAGCTAGTCTGGAAATATTCTCGGAATTGGACGAAACTCACGGGGTCCCTATTTTTACCAGAACACCTGAGGACCAAAGGAGCAGCAGAGGAGGCCACCAGGGCCCCACACGCCACTAGGGCGCGGGCCCCCCTGCGCGCCCTAGGGTGGTGTGGGCCCCTCGGGGGTCGCAGCCGCCGCCCTTTCGCCTACTTATTCCCCCCGACGCGAAAACCCTAAGTGCCTGAGCAAATATCCACGAAAAGTTCCAGAGACGCCGCCGTCGTCAACCCTAGCTCGGGAGGGTTCAGAACCTCTTCCCGGCACCCTGCCGGAGAGGGGAATCGTCACCGGAGGCTTCTACATCGCCATGCCTGCCTCCGGAGTGATGCGTGAGTAGTTCATCCTTGGACTACGGGTCCATAGCAGTAGCTAGATGGTTGTCTCTCCATTTGTGCCATCATGTTTAGATCTTGTGAGCTGCCCTACATGATCAAGATCATATTATTGTAATGCTACATGTTGTGTTTGCTGGGATCCGATGAATATTGAATATTATGTCAAGTTGATTATCAATCTATCTATGTTATTTAAGATCTTGCATGCTTTCCGTTACTCGTAGATGCTTTGGCCAAGTAGATGCTTGTAACTCCAAGAGAGAGTATTTATGCTAGATAGTGGGTTCATGCCTCCGTTTAACCTGGGACAGTGACAGAAAGTTCTAAGGTTGTGGATGTGCTGTTGCCACTAGGGATAACCTAACGATGCTATGTCCACGGCATATGTGTTTGTTTACATTACGCACTTTACTTAATGCAATTATCCGTTGCTTGCAACTTAATACCAACGGGGGACTCGGATGACAACCCGGCGGTGGATTATTAGTCATAGATGCTGTTGGATAACGTCTATGTATTATGTCGTAATGCCCAATTAAATATCATAGTATATCATGTCATATATATGCATTGTCATGCGCTCACTATTCGTCAATTGCCCAGCTGTAATTTGTTCACCCAACATGTTAGTTATCTTTTATGGAGAGACACCACTAGTGAACTGTGGACCCCGGTCCATTCTTTTACACTGATTAAACAACCACAAACTGCAAACTGTTCCTTTTTCATTCTCTGCAATTTAATACTCATTTTCCACACCATACGTTTAATCCTTTGTTTTCAGCAAGCCAGTGAGATTGACAACCTCACTGTTTCGTTGGGGCAAAGTAGTTTGATTGTGTTGTGTGCAGATTCCACGTTGGTGATCGTGTTGCGCGCGCGCCACCAACAACCTTCTGAAGAGTTGCTGCTCCTACTGGTTCGATAACCTTGGTTTCTTTCTGAGGGAAAACTTGCTGCTGACTGCATCATACCTTCCTCTTGGGGTCTCCCAACGAACGTGTGATTCACGCCATCAAGCTCTTTTTCTGGCGCCGTTGCCGGGGAAGTACTCATCATCAGCATCATCATCCTGCTCTCCCGTCACCAGCTCTTTTTCTGGCGCCGTTGCCGGGAGACAGCAGTCTTCTGCAAGGGGAGTTTCACGCTTCCAATCTCTTTACTTTGTTTTTGTCTTGCTTAGTTTATTTTATTTTATCTTGTTTGCTTTCAATTATCAAAAACACAAAAAAATTAGTTACTTGCATCTAGTTTACTTTCAAGTTATTTTCTGTCTGTTTTTAATTCTGCTAAAATGAGTACTCCTGAGAACACTAAGTTGTGTGATTTCACTAGCACGAACAACAATGATTTCATATGCACACCTATTGCTCCACCTGCTGCTTCAGCAGAATTTTATGAAATTAAACCTGCACTTTTAAATCTTGTTATGAAAGAGCAATTTTCTGGTGTTAGTACTGATGATGCTGCTGTTCACCTTAATAACTTTGTTGAACTTTGTGAAATGCAAAAGCTCAAGGAAGTAGATGGTGATATTATTAAACTGAAACTTTTTCCTTTCTCCTTGAGAGGACGTGCTAAAGAATGGTTGCTATCTTTGCCTAGAAATAGTATTGATTCATGGACTAAATGCAAAGATGCTTTTATTGGAAAATATTATCCTCCTGCTAAGATTATTTCTTTGAGAAGTAGCATAATGAATTTTAAGCAATTTGATAATGAACATGTTGCTCAAGCATGGGAGAGAATGAAATCATTGGTTAAAAATTGTCCCACTCATGGACTGACTACTTGGATGATCATCCAAACCTTCTATGCAGGATTAAATTTTTCTTCGAGGAATTTATTGGATTCGGCCGCTGGAGGTACCTTTATGTCCATCACTTTGGGTGCTGCAACAAAGCTTCTGATATGATGATTAATTATTCTGAGTGGCACACCGAGAGAGCTCCAACAGGTAAGAAGGTAAATTCTGTTGAGGAAACCTCTCCTTGAGTGCCAAAATTGATACTATTATGTCTATGCTTGCAAATGGTCAAACACATGTTGATCCAAATAATGTTCCTTTAGCTTCTTTGGTTGCTCAAGAAGAGCATGTTGATGTGAACTTCATTAAAAATAATAATTTCAACAACAATGCTTATAGGAATAATTTTGGTAATAGCAATTATAGGCCCTATCCTTCTAATAGTGGCAATGGTTATGGAAATTCCTATAGTAACTCCTACAATAATAATAAGAGTGTACCCTCTGATCTTGAAGTTATGCTTAAGGATTTTATTAGTACACAAACTGCTTTCAATAAAACTGTTGAGGAGAAATTTGGGAAAATTGATGTGCTTTCCTCTAAAGTTGATAGTCTTGCTCTTGATGTTGACTTATTGAAACTAAAGAACATGCCTCATGATGTTAAAGAGAGCAAAACTCTCAATGCTATACAAGTTAAAATTGATAACAATGTGAGGATGTTAGCTGAATTGCATGCTAGATGGGAAAGAGAGGATGAAATTGCTAGAAAGAATAATATTGCTAGAGTTTATACTATTACTACTTCTGAAAATGCTTCAAACTCAAGTGTTAACAAACCTCCTACCATTAATGGCAAGATAGTTGGTGTTGGTAATGTTTCCACTTCTATTGCAAAATGTCCTAAATTGCCTGATAACTCTGAAACTGTCCTTGATAAAGATGCTGAAATTTCTAGCAATAAGGAGATAACTCCATTACTTTTGATGATAATGACTTTGATTTTGATGGTTGCAATATTTCTGAAGTAATTAAGTTCTTGCAAAAGCTAGCTAGAAGTCCTAATGCTAGTGCTATAAACATGGCTTTTACTAAACATATTACTAATGCTCCATAGTTAGGGAAGAAATTAAACATGAAGCTTCTATCCCTAGGAAGTTAGAAGATGGTTGGGAGCCCATCATTAAATTGAAATTGAATGACTTTGATTGCAATGCTTTGTGTGACCTTGGTGCTAGTATTTCTGTTATGCCTAAAAGATTATATGATATGCTTGATTTAGCACCTTTGGAAAATTGTTACTTGGATGTTCACCTTGTTGATTCTACTAAAAAACCTTTGGGAAGAATTGATGATGTTCTTATCATGGTTAACAACAATTATGTCCCCGTTGATTTTATTGTCTTGGATATTGAGTGCAATCCATCATGCCCTATTGTGCTGGGAAGACCTTTTCTTAGACTGTAGGTGCTATTATTGATATGAAAGAAGGGAATATAAAATATCAATTTCCTCTCAAGAAAGGTATGGAACACTTTCCTAGGAAGAAGATTAAGCCACCTTATGATTCTATTGTTCGAACAAATTACAATGTTGATGCTTCTTCACTTGGTAATACTTGATGCATGCTTTGTGCCTAGCTAAAAGGCGTTAAAGAAAAGCGCTTATGGGAGGCAACCCATTTTTTTTTTCTGCAATTTTTCTTTTATTGAGTCAAGGATGTTTACTTCTGTAGCAACTCCTTTGTATCTTTATTTTCTCGCATTGTTGTGCCAAGAGTAGCCTCTAATGTTAAGGATGCTTAATTTTGATTGCTGCGCAGAAACAGATTTTTGCTGTTCACTGTACGAAATTCCTAAAATCACCAGATTGTTAATTAAATCTGAAATTTTTGTGCGTAATCTTTATGAATGTCTGAAACTTTCATTAGTTCAGAGTTTCTCGATCTGAGCGTCGTAAGTGCCTCGAAAAAATTCGTCTTTGCGGACTGTTCTGTTTTAGACAGATTATGCCTTTTTATTTTGCATTCTCTCTTTTACTAGTGTTGAGTGAAATTCTTTTTTGGGTGGAAGAGCTTCACATAACATCAGTGGCTGTAGCTAATGTTTAAAGTAACAAATCATATTGCGTCTTTATAGAACATGTGAATTTTTGATTATGCACTAACCCTCTAATGAGATCTACTTTGAGTTTGGTGTGACGGAAGTTTTCAAGGGTCAAGAGAGAAGGATGATATAATAGGATCAAGAAGAGTGAAGAGCTTAAGCTTGGGGAGGCTCCCATGGATCTCCCCAGCATATTTCAAGAAGACTCAAGCGTCTAAGCTTGGGGATGCCCAAGGCATCCCCTTCTTCATCGTCAAAATTATCAGGTCATCTCTAGTGAAACTATATTTTAATTCTTTCACATCATATGTGCTTTTCTTGGAGCGTCTGTGTGCTTTTATTTTCAGTATTGCACTTTTATTTTCAATAAAGCTTGACTGGACCCTAGCATTCTTGATTGGGAGAGAGACACGCTCCGCTTTTTCATGAGAATACTCCTATTCTTCACTTATATTTGTTGAGTATTCATATCTAGCGCTGTTCAGCTTTTAGCTCTTGTTTTCATGTATCTCTTGTCAGAGCTATTAGCTTTCTTTTGTAGAAAGTACTCTCTTGCTTCACTTATATTTGTTTGGAGAGTTGATGAAATAAATTGATTGGTGTTTGGTTGGTTCAGAAAATGTTGCATGTGGTAATTGGTATAAGGAAAAACTTGCTTAATCTTGTAGATCAATGGATAACTTGATGCTTGTCAATTGTTTTGAGTTAACAAGTAGATCATGATTAAATTGTGCATCACATGAGTTAAGCCTATTAGTGAAGAACTACCGTAAAGCTTGTTGAAAATTTGGTTTGCATCGGTGGTATCTCTAAGGTCTAGATATTTTCTAATAACAGGGTTTGGTTAACAAGGAAGACGGTATGAAGTCTTATAACGTTTGCAATATGTTTGTCATATAAAACTTGGTGTACGGGTTGATATTCTTGTTTGCTTACATAACCTTGCTAGCCTAAACTCTGTACTGAGAGGGAATGCTTCTCGTGCATCCAAATCCTTGAGCCAAAATCCATGCCATTTGTGTCCACCATAACTACCTATATGTGGTATTTCCTTGCCACTCCAAGTAAATTTTTCATGTGCTACCTTTAAATTATTCAAAATGTTATTATTCCCTTTTTGTGTCAATGTTTACTAGCTCATGAGGAATTAGTGTGGTTATTCTTTATTCTATTTGTCGATGGACTTTTACACCTGGACTAGTGGCATATACATCCGCTTATCCAATTTGCAAAAAGAGCTGGCAACGGGGTGCCCAGTCCCAATTAATTACAACTTTAACCAATTAATTCTCTTCACACTTTTGCCCTGATTCATCAGTAAGCAATGACAAACAGTGAAATACCTGAATGTGTGTAAACCAAAGAGAAAGAGGGATGATCTGCCTTGCTGGTAGAAATAACGTCCTTCATGGGAGCCGCTCTTAAAAGTCCGTTCGACAGGTAGAATACTGTTCTCACCCGCTACCATTCGTTGACAATTAACAAACACCTCTCAAAAATAGATACTCCTCCATGGTATGTGATTGATGGAAGGCACCCGAGGATTCGGTTAGCCATGGCTTGTGTTAGCAAGGTTGGGAGGAGTATCAAATATTTTATGCAATCTCTATATGCTTTCAAAAACCTAAAAGCTCTAGCACATGATTTAATCCCTGCTTCCCTCTGCGAAGGGCCTTTCTTTTACTTTTATGTTGAGTCAGTTTTCCTATTCTTTCTGTCTTCCACAAGCAAACACTAGTGTCAACTTTGTTACAACATGCGTTATATGCGTATTGGACTTGTTATACTACTTTGTGTTGACAATATCCATGAGATAAATATGTTGAAAGTTGAAGCAAATGCTGAAACTAAATTCTTCCTTTGTGTTGATTAAATACCTTTTATTAGAAACTATTGCTTTATGAGTTAACACTTATGCAAAACTGTTTGATGCTTGTCTCGAAAGTACTATTCATGAAAACGTTTAGCTTGTGTGATTCATTGTTTACTCATTATCTATTTGGTAGCAAATTATAGACCATTGACTTGGATCACTTCATTCATTTACATGTGCCTTGCAATATTATATGATCAAGATTATGATGGTAGCATGTCACCTCAAAAATTATTTTGTTTTTATCGTTTACCTACTCGAGGACGAGCAGGAACTAAGT